>OY744483.1:203643548-204860180 GCA_963556165.1 Tipula helvola | reverse complement strand
CGATGTTGTCATCTTAATCGAGATCATTTCTGATGTGGCTTCTTCTTTGCTGGGACCGCGAATTATTAGAACTATTTTACGTTCAGTTACAGCTAATAGTGTGCTTTGGAGATGTTCAGCTTTACTTTGCGTGATGATGAGGTTAGTTTTTGATTTTGATGAATGTTGGCGCAAAATGCTCGGTATCCTCGATTAAATGTTCATAGAAATGGAGCTTTGCTCAGTGGTCGGTGATTTTTTGCACTCATTTATCCTCTCATATTGTGTATCTCGTGAACTTAAGTCTTCTCGTGTCCACCTTCCGTGCTAAGATTGTCACCAATGTATTATATATTTGGCGAAAATTAAATCCAACGAGTATTTACTCGAATTACCTGAAGTGAAAAATATACAGTTTATTTTACTAAAGGTTCACTGTTAAACTCATCTTTAAGTAAAGCTTCGTAATTTCTATGAAATCTTTCAAATTTCAAAAAATAGAAGATTTGGCTTGAATATTACATAAATTGTATATTGATGTAGATGTTTACGTTTTTGTTAAAGGTATACGTTAGTATTCCAGGAAATATTTGGCTAAACGAAACAAAATAATTTAAACATTTTTTGGGTCGCCAAAGAATCACAACCAGACTAAAATAAATGTAACTCAATAAAATAATTTTTAAAGTCTATCATTAAATTCACAAAAAAAAAATCGTTAATCATACGTCGTTGTCGTCCCAAATCCCCGCGAAACATAAACTCAAACAATAAAACAATAGTTTTAAGCAAACGTCTCAAATATATACAAATACTTTGTTGGTTGGCACAACACACAAAAAATCTTAGAATTCTTGTCTCTACCTTCAGGTGGAAACATTTATAACATTCGAAGTTACAAAAAAAACAAAAAAACAGAGACCGCGATTACAAATACTTTCAGTTGCGGGTGTGTTCGTTAAATTTTAATAATAGAGTTGCTCCGATTTATATATATTTAGAATCATTTTGGTCGCTGGAAGCTAATCAACCATTTAAAATGGGCGCTCTCTGTATGCTACATATTTTAAAGATATATAATTTTGTTTGCGTACATATTTAGAATTTAAGTTTTAATTCAAATGGATTTTTAAATGGTTTTATCGTACGATGACCAAAGCGCGCTAATCACAGGGTTGAATGATAAGTGTAAAATATGTTGGTGTATTTGGCGAATATTTATTTAAATATTTAAAAAAATATTCTAGTACTCGGGAAAATTGCAATATACAAATTAGGGTGCAGTAACATTACAATTGCGATAATTTTTTTGGTTAATGTTTATTTAACGTGAATGAAATTTTATTGTTGATAAACCAATTGACCAAAACTATTTACTATAGATACGAGTACAGTAATACTTCGTTTAACGACGCAAACGTATAGTATATGTAGCTTTACCATTCAAGTTTTTATTTATATTTACCATAAAACGGTCATGTCTTTTCATTTCCGATAAGAGAAAAATAAATTTCAAGCCACCAGGGGACCCGGTATAAACAAAAGTTAAATTTATCGAAAAGATTTATCAACTCATAAAAATCTTTGAAATCGAACGATAAATCAAAGGGAGGGTTTGGTTTGACCGTATTAGTTGTCAGCAAAATACTTCAATCAGTCACATTCGCATTTATATCGCTATCATCTTCTTCCAAATATGAAATTTATAGTTTCTAGATATTCGATTAATTAGCTGTCGCCGTATGTTTGATCAGATACGACGGATCTTGTCGGAGACCAACGCCACCAGAGAAACATGAAATAGAGGAAAGTCTCCCATGTCGGGCAAAAACTATAATAATAATAATAAAAATGGTATCCTCCACCGTTAGCCTCACGGCTGTGCTTCACTAGCCCCTGTGAAACGCGTTGAAAGTCAAAATAGGCAACATTGAAGTTAAAGAAGGGGGCTAAGAGATGTTCCACTGACCATCGAGACCATGGACCGTCCAATCAACACCACACGGTGGAAACAGCTAGTGACACAATCTTAATGCTCAGGGCACATGGAACAACAAGGACCCCCCTTAAAGTAAACGGATACAAAAGTTATAAATCGAGGCATTTAGTAAATTATTACAAGTGTACGTCAAAATGAGAAAACAGAAGGAAATAAATTTAGAAAAGCTCGACCCTCATATTATGGCATCGGTTTGTTAGCACCTGTTCTGTAGTTTGAAACTTTTGAACTTTTTAAGACGTAAATAAACATTTTTGGACCTTTCTGTTACCTAAATTGTAAAACAATGGTAAAACATAAAATCAAAAATAAAGGTAAATATTGTGACAATTTTGACCATCATACAATAAGCACACGTTATGAACAGCAATAGCTTAGATGGTTAAGGGTTATAAACACGACCGATGGCAAGCAGGGAAAGTTTTGGTTTATTTTAAATCGTTAAATAAAGAAATAAATCTGTTGTCACAGCCCCCACCAGTAGCAAGCGGACGAAGCTAATATCAAAGTGTATAAAAGTAGAGTGAAATAAAAAGTACACACTGTTTTTAATTTCAAAATCCGAACGAACTTAGTAGCCCAGTTCGTAAAAATATTTTTGCTATATGACATGATTTGTTTTTTTATTTTTTGTATTTTGAAAATGATGATCATTGAAAATTATGGTATGCAATTATATTACATTGGGAAAAGTCGGACGCACAGAAATATTTAGCCTCAAAGATGTGTCATGACATTTTTAACACAGCTTACTTGTAACGTGAACACTGAAACTACTCTTGCTATGTTTTTTTGTATTTTTTGTTTCTATTTTAATGTGATAAATAAAAAGAGACGAAATATTTTTATTTAGTATAACATTTTACATGACCGTAACATTTTAATGCAACATTTAACACAACATTCTAACGCAGCTTGTAACATGAACCCAACACTTGTACCCTAAATGTTTTACCAAACATAAAATTCCAAAAAATACGAATATGACAACACCTTTGGTTCATTATTTTTATTTCTAAAAAGTGACATTTTTACATCAGTTGCAACACTATTTTAAATGTATTTTTTTGTTTTGTTGGCATACATGATTGAAAATTTGGCATAACTAGGTTTTTTACATTTCGTTTCAGACTTGTATTCACAAAGTGCTCTCTCAATAATTTTTTTAACAAATTGTAACATTTTATTTTTCTATTTGAAACATACCTGTATAGGCTGTATTGTTCAGTGTACATCGAAAAAGTATTCGTGTAAGTTGTGATAGTATTATGATTTAAAATGTTTTTATGTGACTAACAAATATTTCAGATGTAACTATGCCAAAAGTGAAAACAACAAATAAAAGCCATTTAGAAGATTTTGCTGAACAGTACTCTGTATTCAAAACCGACGGTCAAGTGTTATTTTGTAAAATGTGTAATGTGGCAATCGTTACAGTTAGATCAACATGTAAGATCCAGCAAACACAAAGAAAACGCCACAAAAAAACACGAAACTACCAATTAATTTTGTTTATATCTGATGTGTTGTATTTTACGTTACATACTCGGATTTTTGTTTAAACCTTTGCAAAATGCTAGTAGCTTCCGACGTTCCTCTAAATAAATTGGCAAATCCACATTTCGTTCAATTTATTCACAAATACACACACTTCAAAGTACCTGAACAAACGACTCTTCGAAAAAATTACATAAAGCGGATTTACGATGAAACTATTTTACAAATTAAAAAAGCGATAAAAGACGAATATGGATGTCAATCGACGGTATAACCGATACTACTAGAAGATGTGTGGCTAATGTTGTGATACGTGTTTTATATAGGGATGAGAATGGAAGCCGCAAAAAATGTTTATTGAATATTGCTGTATTAGACAAAGCCAAAATTTTAATGTTTTTATCAGATGCTGCGCCTTATATGGTGAAGGCAGCTGTTGCAATTAAAATTGTCTACCCGAAAATTGTACACGTTACTTGTTTGGCACATGGCTTACATCGGGTGGCCGAAACTATAATGTCATTACATCCCGATGTAGACAGAATGATTGCTTGTGTCAACAAATTATTTTTAAAAGCGCCCTCGAAAGTCCAAATTTTTAGAGAGTCTGAACCGGGTTTTGAGCTTCCACCAAAGCCATTAGTCACTAGGTGGTAGGTGAGAATAATATTCAAAATTTTTTACGAAGATTGAGAATATATTGAGCAAATTAGTAAACGAAGGCACGACCGTGCTCTATATGGCTCAGCCAAAAACGAACAACTTGAAATCGGGTATCACTTTTCTTGAAAATTTAATAGAAGAACAACGTGTTAGGTAAAGACTAGTAAGAGCAATACATAACCCCAATTGCCTAATATTTTCTACGTATTGCACTTCATTATGACCCAACAATTGATTATAATTGTATGTGATGCAGTTAATACCGATGGCAATATAAATGACTTTTGCCGCGTAATAATTCTAACAGCTACTTATACAGGCAGTCCACGTTACATGCATGAATATGCATAGGATGCTATGCCATACGTTCGGAATTATGGCGGTCCTGATCTATTGATAACATTTCCTTGCAATCCGAATCGGAATGAAATCAAAAATTGTTTATTTCCTGAACAATCGCAAACTGATCGTCATGACATCACAGGACAAATATTTAAGCAGAAATAAAATTCTTTGATGGATTTAATTGTAAAGCACAAAGTTTGTGGCTCACTTCGGTGCTAGATGTACTCGACTAAATGGCAGAAGAGAAGATTGCCTCATGCTCATATTATAAGTTGGTGTATGGATTAAATTCAACCGCAGTAAATTAATAGTATCATTTGTGCTGAAATACCAGATTCTATAACTAATCCAGAATTATTCGAAATAATTTCACAGAATATGATACATGGCCCATGTGGTAGGTGGTACACTTAATATACATTCATCATGTATGATTTATGGTAAGTGTTCTAAACGATATCCAAGATAATTGATTATGGAAACAATTATAGGCAACGATGGATATCTAATTTATCGCCGAAGTTCAACAGATTACAATGGTAGGTCAATAAGGTTAAAAGTACGAAATAATGATGTTGAAATTGATAATTGTTTGATAGTGCCATATTCGCCATTATTATCCAAAATCTATAAAGCGCATATAAATGTAGAATTCTGTTAAATCAATCAAATACGTACATTTGTAAATATGTCAACAAAGGTATAATATAACTTTTATTAATTAATACTTTATTCATTTAATTACCAAATTTTAAAACAAACAAATTTTCAAATAAAGAATGCTACAATAAATTTAAACGAATTTTCATTTGTCATAAAAAATTTATTTCAATTTTAAAAATATTCTTCCATACAGGCATCACTGTGCTGCATATAATACAAATCAGCTACATATATCTTTCCATTGCCACCTTTAAATTTACTATAAAAGCAGTTTGCATTCCAACAGCTCATCAACAATATTGCTAAATCAATTTCGCGTTATAATGTTTACACTCTAATACAATGTACTTACTGTACAGATATACGAAAAATTAATTTTCGATAACTACATTCAGTGACATGCATATATTTAAATCGAGAGGTAATACAACACAAAAGACTTCTTAGGGCCAGCAATGCGGACCGGGTTCAGCTAGTAATTAAATAAATAAGTATAAATAGTTGGTTCTCTAGTAAAGTGAATAAAAGGTGGTAAGGGAAGTTACACTAGGAATTGTTTTTTTCAGCAGTTTTGTGCTTAGAATTGTTATTAAATTTTATTCACTTTAAAAAAGAATTAATAGTTCAGTGTGGTTAATTTGTGGTGCTACATCACACTTTTATATCACTAGTGGAGACTTTTTTTGTGTGATATAAAAATTGGAGAAAGTCTACAAGCACAACCCTGCAAAATGAATTTTAAAGGGGAAAATGATGAATACTAGTGATAAGTTGACGTTTATTCATAGCCTCAAATGTCACTATATGAACTTTTTATATGAAGTTCTATTGTTTGTGGTGATAAAATGATACACAAAAGAAAATATGGTTAATATTTAAATAAACTGCAATTAAATGCATTTTTATTTATTATATTTCCATAATTCATGTTTTTACTATTTCCGCTTATCACCAAAAGTATATGAATACGAGTTCAATATGTTTTGTTTTTATTTTTTATTGAAATGCAAATAATGGTCGATCTTTAAACATCAAATTTAAGGGGAGGTTCTCATCAAGCGACCAGAAAATAAGATGATTTTCTCGATTTTTTTTCCATAGAAGGAAGTAAATAAACAACTTAATGATTTTGCACATTAATTTATTGAGTTTTAAAGCACAAAAAAAAAATTTTAGAATAATAACGTCATGGGAATTGCTTATATGTATTGTAACGTGACCGTCTTAAAAAAAGGTGACTTATCGGTCTCCACTGTACTACTTATGAAAACTATCGGAAATCAATAAACAAAAAATTTTTATAAAATATATTTGCTGGAGGTTGTACCAACAATATCAATAGAAAGTCGAAAATTAAAAAAATGGCCAACATGTTATTTTTCTGTACCGTTTTTTCACGTATTTTTCGCTCTTTAAAGTGCTATAAAAAACATCAAATATTATCTGCATTTAGGTTTATCCGCCAATAAATTAAATGGATTTCAAAATAAAAACAAAAAAATTATGATACATTGAGTAGTTTTTGAGTTATCGTGCAGACAGATAAAACATCGTTTTTCAGGAAATGCATTTAAAGATATTGTTAACGATTTTCTTGCGTTGAAAAGTAGAAAAGTGGGTCGAATTATTATGCTAATAAGCTATTTATAACTTTTATAACTTTTCTATGAAATTTATTTCAGTCAAACGGTTTGTGAATATATTCTACACATAAAAGGCTATCAAAAAATGAAATAAAAAAAATCGAGTTTTCGGATCGAGTTTCATGAGAACCTCTCCTTAAATAAACTAAAGGGTTTTCTAGTTATGTTACGTTAAAAATATAATAATTAGTCTTTTATTAATCAACAATTTTTTTTGCTCTTCGTGTCTTGGTAATTTTCATTCATTTTTTTAAAACTTTAATTAATTTGGTTTTTATCAAACTGTATGGAGTTTGATCAAAAACAACTAAATTAATGTTTTAAAAAATGAATGAAAATTACCAATTCATGAAGTGCAAAAAAATTGTTGATTAATAAATGACTAATTATTATATTTTTAACGTAACATAACTAGAAACCCCTTTAGTTTATTCAAATTTGATGTTTAAACACCGACCATTATTGAAACCGAATTGTTCTTTTACCATATAATTTATTACACAAAACTTAAATAAATGTTGATTTTTACATCTAGTTTTTCTTGTAAATTTAAGAGTAAGCAGTAACCCATTTATTTTATTTCAAAAATATATAAATGATTATTTTGTTAATACATATTATTTATTTATAATTCACGTCAATGTAAATTTCATTCATATTTTTGAAATTTTATTAGGGTTGTTTTTAACCAAACTTCATGGTGGTTTGGCGTCTATTGGAAGGGGCTCCGTAACCTTCCAGTAGGCGCAAGTGTACGTACTCCCTCCTCGCGGCACCACTGGAAACTGGATCCATTAGGCAGAATGTGGCCTTTTGCTACAGGCTAAAGTACGGCGCTAAGGAGAAAACGTTGACAAAAAACCCTAATCTATGGTGGAACAGCATATGCCGAAGGATGAATGGCTGATAGGTTAATCAGTTCATATATGCGGACTCTGGATACCAGGCACTCCCTAGTTTTATTTAGCCTTCCTGTAGTAAACCTGAGTGACCTACAGGCGGCATTTTATTCCCAGCAACTCGCAAGAGTTAAATCAAAACGGTAGATGAGGCACGGAAAGAATACACGGGAGTGGGTCTGCCCTCTCGAAGTCCTTGAGTCCCAGTGCTACCGCTTTTCTAGCAGAGGTAAATGTTATTATATCTAGGAGGGAGAGCAATGAGCCCAGGTAATATGTAACGCGTTTAGAAGTACTTCCTACATGTATTTTGACTCTAAAAATGAAGTACGAGAGGGGGATTTTGATATTTCTACTTTTTTGGTAGATATATTATAAATGACTGGCCTCTTCATTTTTCTGATTGACTAGTCGAAAATGTTGTGAATGCCATATTATTATTAATATATTGTGTCTAGTCTATAAAAAGCCGAAAGAATCTTATTGATTTAATACATACAACTAAACTTCTCTTTCTATTATTCGTGTTGGCATAAAACACACAGAAATGAAAAGTTTTCCTTGTGTTTTTTGATTTAGTGAATTTATTTATAATTCGCTAAGTCAACTACGTTCTTGCCTCATACTTAAGGGAGATCACCACTGTGAGATTTTCAAAAAATTGATTTTTTTTCTTGCCTTTAAAAAATCCTTTAGTTTAGACCCTCCAAAATATGATACAATTTCGTTTATAGCTAAAAAATTTTTTTTTTAGAAGGTTTTCAAGCATTTTCCTGAGAGCTGTTATTGAGAAGTTATTGATACCAAAAACTTTAAAAGCGTTTTTCTCGAAACCGTGTTTTGGAAATCTCCACGCAGCAGAACTCAATCAATTTTTGTTCAATCGACTTGAAATTTTAACTGTAGCTTCTTAAATAGATTTAAAATCGAAGTACCTGAGTTTTTTTTGATTAATTAAAAATTAAGAAAGATATACAACTTTTTATACGAAAATTATAGTCGAAAAATGAAACCTTTTCTTCAAACTTGTCTCAATTTTTTATTTTTTCGAATTTTTTAATTTCTTCATGTACTTCGATGCTAAAACTAATATATTTCATAACATATTTTATTTTTTGTTCCAGGAACAAATTTAAGACACTTCTACCGCGTGCAGCGGAGCGACTCGAGTCAAAATCACTTCAACTACAGCTACTCTTGCGCCGCCATTTCGTATTTTTTTTACATAAACAATTTTTTTTATTTACTTAAATATATGCCAAATATAGCCTAAAAGTTTTTTTTCTCTAAACCCAACCCTTTCCTAAAAAAAACTACCAAACTAAGCACTTGAAAATGGTAGGTCACAGTAGTGTTCTCCCTTAATTTAAAATGCATAGTTATAATTATCTTCGTAATTAAGATTCAATAACACCAATAAAATATTAAAGTACAAATGTGTTTGCATTTCCGTATAAATATACAAGTTACAACGCCAGCTAAATTGTACAAGTTAAATTGTTCCCCAGTTGAATTCTGTCAAGTGGAATTTCGTCCAGTGGAATTGTGTCTAGTGGAATTGTGCTAGTGGAATCGTCCGGTTACCTAGCACATATGACAATCTACACATTTTTATACTTAAAATTCGTTTAAGTATGATAATCTACACAATTCTTATACTTAAACGTATTTTGCAAGAAAACGAAACGAGATGTCGCGCTGATGTTTTAGTATATTCAATAGAACTAAATGGGGAAAAAGATAATAAAAAATAAAAAAAAAAGATGCAATTTTGAGAAAATTGAAAAAAACTGTTTCGGCGGTCATTTTGAAAAATAACAAATGAAAGATGATACCATTTTTATAATTATTTTATAATCCCTATTCATTTATCTTTAAAATGAGCCCAATTTTATAATTTTCGGATTATTATTACTTTTTCTATAGCAATAAATACAACACTAAGGCCCTTTTCCAATTAGCGACTTATTTGTTTTCACCGATTTATTTAAATAAGTCTGCTGATGAGGTGACTTATTTACTATCTCTTTCTTTCATAAAAAACTTATTTGGTTTCATATAAACTATACAGTTCTGTTACATGTAAACATTAAAATTCTGTCATCATAATATTTTGTCTTATCTTTCATACGTAAATTTTAAAATGAAAAGAAATACGCGATGTAATGAAGCAATATTTCAACCCCTGATATAAGTAGGTAAAAGTAATATTTTAAATTAAAGACATAAACACAGACACAAATTTTTGTCATCATCAGCTGTCAAAATAAGTCAGCAAAATGAATTGGAATGACTTTACCGACTTATTCAAGATGGCGTCAAATAAGTCAATAAGTTTGAAATAAGTCGGTAATTGGAAAAGGGCCTTAGTGCATGAAATTTTTCAGTATTTGACACCCTGCATCTTAAACAACAACAACAACAAAATTATTTTCTGTAAATGTTTTGTTTAACTAGTGCTACACATCCAAAATATAAAAGTCATAAAACTCAAACATGACTTCCGGTCCCATATAAGGAATATGTGATTTGACGTGTTTTTCACCAATCAGAAACACTGCTTCATCATCAGATTATAAAAGTATTTAATGAGGTAGTACAGTGTAATATTAACAAAAGGTTTACACAAATATCAATGTAAGTATTGAAATCGTTTCATTTGGCGCTTTTCGTGTGTATGGTACACAATATCGTGACCTGCCTCAATAAGAATATACACCCTGCGCCATTGAAATGTTCGATTTCGATTATTTACTATTTCATGCAATTCTCTCCTAGATTCGCTATTTTTTTTTTGTTTTTTTATTTTTCAGCATATTTCACGCCTTATTAGGTATTTAAACCCAAACTAAGGATGAAATATTCATTCGGTTTCAATCAAGTAGTCAAAGAGTTAATTTTACAAAGTGTCGCTCTAAATTAAATGCTAACGAAAAAGCCAAAATTTTGCAAGCAAACGCAAAAAGTACACACATTCACAAATTGCAAGAGTAATTTAGTGTAAGCAAACAGCAGTTAGAAAGTTTTTAAGGCACTATTCCGAAAATCAAACGATAATTGGCTCTGATGCAAAGAGGAGAACTTCTGTTTCAACAAATCGAATTTCAGATATTTAGATCTTAAGCAAAGGTTTGCTACGGCTTTGGAGCTGAGAAGTTAGCTTCTAATAGCAACAACCGACACTATTTCAGTTCATACTATTAAAAGGAACTTGGTTTATATGCTTGTCGACCTGCGAGAAAATCATTACTGACAGCAAAAATGGCAGCTGCAAGCCTCAAATTCGCAATAGAATGAAAAAACTGAATGCCCAGGGACTGGCGTTGGTTCATATTCTCGGATAAATCCAAATTCAATATCTTTGGACCCGATGTAAGGACAAGGGTTCGGCGACGAAAAGGCAAACGGTATTTAACAAAATGTATTTCGCCGACAGTGAAAAATTCACCATACGTTATGGCCTGGAGAGCCATAACAGCCTTTGGAGTTTGATCACTAAGCCTTCTCGATAGTTCAGAAAGCGGAGGAAAATATAAAAAAATTATCGAAACCTGAATCGTGACTATTGAGGACCTGACTCAATACATCGGTATTCCACTCTTCCAGGACGATCACTCTCCGTGAGTTATTGATGTTATTTGTGAAGTAAGAATGGTTAATTTTAATGTCTATTTTGTTTAGGTAGCCGAATTTAAAAATAGCTTGGTGATTGAGTCGTTATCCTGGACAGGAAATAGTCCTAACCTCAATATTGTTGAAAATATTTGGTCCTTCATGGGAAAGAAGATTACAAATTACAAGCTGAATAGTGCCAAAGGGCCGAAAAAACTTATAGAAAAAGTCTGGTTTGAAGAAATAACAATATATTATTTAATAAAACTTTAGAATTCAATGCTGATCGGGTTTTAGGCCATCATAAAAGCCAAGGGCTGGGTTATTAATCATTGATTTTAAAAAGTTCAATTTTTCTCAAAATATTTTGGTTGAGATGAATTATTTTATTTCTGTTAATTCTTATTTTGAATAAAAATTACCATTGTCAACAAAAAACTAATTTTCAATTGAAAAAACTTTGTTAAAAACATTGTAAAGACCTACCAAATTGTTACGAGGTAGGGCGGTAATATTCCTTATCCGACGTTATGTAGGTTTAAAATGTCGGATTACCGTTCTTTTTATTTGAATATATTCGAAATAATATAAAAATTGTTTTGATAATCAGAATCTATCATTTTTGCCATCTACTTTTGAAGCAAACGGTGGTATTTCCAAAATTTACTTTAAAAATTCAAACCGAACATTTCAATGGCGCAGCGTGTATTTTGTAAACCTTTTGTTAATGCATTGTACTACCTCTTTAAATACTTTTATAATCTGATGATGGAAACACAGTTTTTTCGAATTAATTTTTATATCCAAATTAAATGTTGTAGATTTATTAGTTTGTTTAACAAGTGTTTAAGGAGTACCAAAATAAATTTTATTTGTAACACTTGTTGTCGTCCATAAATTTAAAATTTATACGATGGGTTATGTCAGAAGGACAAAAAAAGTATTTGCAACTTAAGGCCAAAATTTGTATTACGAAAGTTGATATTTGATTTTTAGAGGAATGTAGAAAGAGGAAGATTTTACCGAAATTCATCCACATAAAGACCGGGAATCATAAAAACAATCATCTTGTACAAAAACTAGTATACAAAAGCAAAATGATGTGGTTGAAATTGGAGAAAAATCGTCACTACGCAAATTCATTCGAATTAGAACTCCAAAACATATCAAATACATTTCATGTTGACCAAAAATATCACGGTTTTAGAGGCGAAAAAAAGGAAAATTTTTGACTACAAAGTATTCGCAACAGTTGAGGTAAAAATGTTGGAGAAATTTAAGACTCTAAACAGGAAATTTGTGTGGCTGAGGATCAAAAACCAATCCCCAATGAAAACATGTACAAAAAGTATCAATGAATGTTCTTGAGTATGCGAAAAATGTAGGGTAAAAGTGGGAGAGACGCCACATTTTTTGTAGAAAGGAGAAATAATTAAAACAAAATGCAATATAATTAAATCGTTTATTTTTTATTTTAAAGGTACGCTAATATTATGTATTATAATTAAGTTTGTTTGTCTTTCAACAAAAAAATACTAAAATACAAAATAAAAAATTTAAATCGGCAAAGGGCCACTTCTCCCAAATGGTGTGGGAGAGATGCCATACATGTGATTATGGCCTTCTTCGAATTTTTTACGGCATCACAATTATTACAATGTGGAGAATACGTTGTGTATGCCTCATAAAGCCATTTCAGGCATAAAGAATACTTAATCCAATCTGGGTTTCGTTTTGCCAGATAATAGTTCATAATTAATAAAATTATAAATAAAAGAATGACACACAATATTAATCTTTCTATTATAAACCAGCCACGTTTGAGCACAGCCGAACAGGTACCGACAAGTTTTACTGATAGCGTCTATAAGTAGTTAAGCACAGTGAGAAATATAAACATGTCTTTCTTAAAAAGTAGATTAGCATTGGTAAGGCATCTCTCCTCAATTGGCGTCTCTCCCACTTTTACCCTATCCTTAGTGGAATACACACAAGAGGAAGTAAATCTACTGTATAAAGGCTTGAATTTTTGTGTACAATCTAAGTTTACGCCGTTGGAGGACATAGTAGCAAATTTAAAAATAACAGTGGAAAAAATAAGCAGAGATGAAAAGTGCGTAGCCAGCCAGAGCAGTGTGCAAAGAAATACTCAAAAATTCAAACATCACGATGAGATGTCACAAAACCGGGTCTATCATTCAATTGTAAAATCTATGAGAGAAAAGGATATTTACTACATGAAAGCTAACAAAGGAAATGCTGAAGTAACTTTAAACAAAGCGGAATATGACGACAGGGTAGAATTGATGATTGACGAAGGTCCATGCGAAATTGTTAATTCAAACTCTTTAAAAGAACTGGTGAAGAAAGCTAGTGAGGCCAGATCACGTATCGCAAAAAAATTTGGCGCATGTTTACAATGGAGATTAATGGTATCCAATCCGTCCATTTCCAAGTTATATACACTATCAAAGATACACAAGCCCAGTAACCAAATGAGACCTATTGTAACTAATAATAATGTGCCATGGGAAAAAATTTCAAAATGGCTAGTCGAGCAGTTTTCCAAACTAGGCCCTCTCCCAGGACGGAACATTAAAAATGTCTATGACAGACAAATTACAAAAGGTCATTGCTGACAGACAAATTACAAAAGGAACAAATCCAACATCATGAAATGATGATATCATTCGATGTCACAGCTGTTTATCCGAGTATCCCGATCGAAAAGACCTTACTTATTTTATCTGAATGGCTGGAAAATCAACACATAGACCAAGAATCTATATACAAACAAAATCATATACAAACAAACATTTCAACATCAATGGGAAACTCCCTGTCCTCCTTTATGGCGAATTTATTCATGGGTAACCTTGAAGAAAAAATGCAGATACATAGAATTTTTCTAAGAATCTGGTACAGATGGTTGGTACAACAACCAGCTACCATTCTTGGATATTATGGTTAAAAAAGAAGAAAATAAATTTCGCTTCAGCATATATCGCAAAAAAAGCCGCAACGGACAGATATATTACCAATGAGTCGTATCATCCGGTTCAACATAAGTGGGCAGCTTTCAACAGCATGATACACCGGCTGGTCCATATTCCGCAAAGTCTGAAAGATTATGAGGCTGAACAGCAATAAATAAAACAAATTGCCGTAGTAATCGGCTACACAACGAAAATTGTGGATCAAATAACTCGGTCCTGTTTGAGGAAAACAGCTTTAACTGATGCAAGAACTGTGTCCCACATGTCCGTACCAAAAGTGAGATGCAAAGTGAAGTACTGCGAGTTGAAAAATTTCAATGTTGATCTTGTGTAAAGTAGCGAATCGAAGTTAGGGCAACTGCTAGGCTCTATAAAGGACAAAACCAAAAATGTAGATAAATCAGGAATTTACAACATAAAGTGCAATGATGGTAATAGAATTTACATCGGACAATCGGGGCGAGCCATATCCGAAAGATACAAAGAGCATCTGGCTGTATTAAATTAAACAACATTGAAAAATCATCGGTGGCCAAACATATACTAGAATCCGGTTATAATATTAATTTGTCTAGCTTAAAGGCATTGCCTCATGCAAAACGGAAAACCGGCATTTAAAACCGTCAAACCCAATTTTTGGATAACAATAAGTTGCTTTACTTTGCAATATGAAGATTATTAAAAAATAGTTCTAATCTATAAGTTCCACCTTATTCTAAGACAATTTTATTAAAATTGATTTAATTTCATTGAAAAAGCCCCAATTTTATGTTTTGTCGGCCGACAAGCAAAAATCTGTCCATCAAAATTAAAACCTGGAGATTTTTAATGAAATTAAATCAAATTTTAATAAAAATGTTTACGAATAAGGTAGAACTTTTAGGTTCGATCTATTTTTTAACAATTTTCATATTGAAAAATAAACAATTTTGTCAATAATTGAATTTGACGATTTGAAATGCCGGTTTGCCATTTGTGTATGGGGCAATGGCTTTAGTCTAATGAAACAAGTGAGCGACAATAGGTTACTAGATCAATTAGTATGCTGGTGTCCTGGTATATCCGGAAAAATAAAACAAGAATTGTAAATTCGGATTTGGGCCCCAAAACGAGTTGTCTTTCTGAGGTGTAAAAATACGCATCTACACAATTCACACCAACAAAAGTTTCACCAGAAGTTTTTATCTACAAAGTGAATAACATAGACACGGCATTTCCACAATTTAAAAAACAGAATTTCCTTTTGAAATCTTTTTTCGTCAATTTGGTCAAAACAGTTTTGCAACCTGTCATTGAGTTGCCCAATATATATTCTCATTAAGGCAGGTCAGGATATTGTGTACATACACACATAGAGCGCCAAAGGAGACGATTTCAATACTTACATTCATATTTATGTAACTCTTTTGCTAATACATTTGTTAATACAATACTTCTATAATCTGATAGAAACACAGTGTTTCCGAAAATATATTAATTTTTAAATCCAATTTAAATGTTGTAGTTTTACCAAAAGAAGGATTACCAAAATAAGTTTGATTTGCCACACTTGTTATCGTCCATAAATTTAAAATCTATTTAAGATCACCCCAAAATATAAAATAAATAATATTATCTTACTTGCCCTTTAAAACTATACAACTTTTGTATGGAACATATTTTTCAGAAACGCTTGGTTTTCGAGATAATTCTGGTGGGAACTTTTCAAATGAACACATGGTATATTTAGCAATGGACAAATAATTCTACATAGTCGAACTGTCGACTGATACTTCTTAGAATATGATAAAATATCGAAACCACATTTTCATTTCAATTCGTCTAACAAGAGGAAAGGGAAAGTCTTTTTTGTGATCTTTTCAGTTGCCGCTTTTTATAAATGTATACGATTTTAGTCTAGAGTTAAATACAATCGACCTTGATAATTTTATTTTTCACAGTGGCTGGCTGCACTGGAGTTCGATAATTCTGAGTTAATTAGTATACTAATTATTGCTGTACATAACAAGTAAATTGTATTTTCTAGTTCAAGCATCAAATCATCATCATCATCTTAATTATCAATAAAACATATTAAATGAAAATTTGATCTTAAGATTTCTATCCTCTTCGTTTAATTACATAGTTGCAGCACAACTGATTGATTATTAAAGAACAAAAAAAAAGATTTTTTTTTTTGTTCTTTTATGTAGTGTTCGATCGTTTTACAGCTATAAAAATACTTGTGGCCTCTAAATAAGGTGCCATATAATAATGCAACAGGAAAACTTTGTGTAGTTAGTCTCTTAAAATTTATAATTATTATTATTGATGCTTAGCATCGTATTTTCAGGTAAGAGACGCGCAAACATATACACACTCCATAGCTTTACTATTATCGCGCGCTACAAAACAAATTCTTCCATCTATTTGCGCAGTACAGTTGAAATAAAAACAGTTTAATAAAATTGGCAATATCAACTATTTTTTTTTTGTTTTTTAATTTTTATATTTTTCCAATTTAATAAAAAAAACTGTTTAAATCAACACTTAATTTGTTAAAAATAAAAATATATAATTTTTTTTTTTTTTTTTTTTATAAAACATAAAATATTATTGTACCAGGAATTTAATGATTCTTTTAATTTTATTTTTTATTAAATTTTAATTGGATTCTTTTCATTGTTTTGTTATTATTATTATTTGTATCTTTTAGGTAGGTATGTACGTACATTTATATGTATATGTACGTATCACATAGTACTTCAATTATTGCAGAAGAAGAAAATTAAATTACCATTTTAGGTTTGTTGTATTTTGTACCGAGAAAATAATGATGATGCCCGATTAAATTAAAAAATTAGTCAAAATATATATTTTTATTATTATTATTTATTTATAATCACAGTAATCAGTATAGAGCAATTATTTAAGTTTAAGATATGAAGATAATTTTTTGTCATTTTGAATATGCTTCGGTAAAAGTGAGAACATGCTATGATGATATATTGTATCACTCGAGGCGGTTTAAGTATTAAATAATTACAATTCACTATAATTTTTTACCTGATTTATCAAAGCACTAGTAGAATGGTTGGAAATTATTTATGGCAAGGTCTATTAATATTGGCTTGAAAAAAATATTTATTGAGCTTTCGATATGGATACTTAAATGGGAATTATATGGAAAATGCTCTTTTTCAAACCTACTATAAAATCATGAAAATTAATCTGTATTTACATATAAGAAATTACGAAACATTCATTAGGTTATCTCATAAATTTTTACTAATTAGTGAATTCTTGAGTAAATTTTAGTGTTCGATTTATGTTAAATTAGGCATATTTGTTCTATTTTATAATAAAGTATCTAAACGTGAAACATTTACCTTTTTTATTTCGTTTATCCTCCATAAATTATTTCGTTTACCCTTCATAAAATTTTGATTATACTACTAAAAGGCCCTTCACGTGATTCATTTTGTTCGGACGGTTGATCCAATTTAATTGGAGATTGGTACGTGTGTATGCATTTTGGTTAAAAAAAATTAGTCGAATGTGTTGGATGAAAATGTCAATTCGACCAGTCAACCAACCAACCAGATTGGACCGTGTGTAGAGTTATCGGTTGACAATTTTTTATTATATAGTGAAATTTCATAGATAGCTGAGCTAGGAAAACAAATAAAATAAATAATGTTGTTATTTGTTGACGTAGTATTTGGTTTTCAAACAAACGTCAAAATCGGACCGACTAAATTGGATCGTGTGTCGGCAACTCCAGTTTGGTTGAACTGGCATACCAATTTGATTGAACCACTGAGATATATACTTGGAGACGACATAGGCAAAAACTCGTGGTACAAAACGAAAAAGAAGAAAAATAGATTGCTACTATGTGACAGAGAAAGTATTTTTTTTCCTTGTCTTGAATTGATTTCGAATTTTCGGAAGTGGAAATGTATAAACTTAACCTGTGTTATGTTTAGTGTTTCTAAACGAAATATGATTAAAATAATAAACGTGGATTCTTGATGCTTATATTTTATTTTATTTAATGTAATAACGTGTTGTACGTGTCAGTACAGGAAAACCAACTCTAACCTAACTTTTTATGACAACTGTCATTGTATTTTAAAGGTGGTTTCACATGAGTATGTTTTATGTTTTAAAGGTGGTTTCACATGACATTCCTCCCCACCACAGTTGAACGCTGCTATTACAAATTCAAACGTAGTGGCGCTTTACATTGTCGTGTGCTTCGTCGCAGACCTGAAAATGTAGGTGTGGATAAATGTTGTGGCGCAGTCGGATCTGCTGTTTCCGGTGTTGATTCGGATACGGGTATCGAAGCCTGTTGACTTTGTGGACCGGTATGTTGTTCTGGTGCGGTAGCTAAATTGGTAGACCCTTTAGCTTGGTGGGGGCTGCTGTATGATGCAGCAGTCTGTGAGCTGTGTCGTTCTCGAATCGCATCTGCATGCCTTCGTTTGGTGGTTTGATCGGGGAAACAGACACTGTATGACCATCTGTTATTTTGTTGACTGATTGTACCAGGCTTCCATTTCGTATCGTTGTCTGTTCGAACCCAAACGTTATCCCCTGTATTGAAGTGTCGTTCTTTGAGGTTACCTCGATCGTGATACAGTTGGCTTTTTAAGTTGTGTCTGTTGATGTTGCGCTCAACAGATGGCTTAGCATTATCAAATATTGTGGGAAGCCGTCGTCCCAAAAATAACTCAGCTGGAGCTTTGCCCGTTGTAGCGTGTGGTGTATTTCGATAACTAAATAAGAATGAGTTGAGCTGAGCATCGAGATCTTCGTGGTCATTCTCGGCTAATCCATTCGTCTTTGAATGGTATGGAGAGGACGTAATGTGGTTCACTCCCTCTCTGTCACAGAATGTTTTGAATTCCTGCGATGTGAACGAAGTTCCATTGTCACTGTCGATTACTTGAGGAACTCCATAACGTGCAAATAAACTGGAAAGTTCTTTCTCAAGCATGTTTGTTGTGATGCTTGTCATTGTGTAGATTTCTACCCATTTCGAAAGAGCATCTACTATGACTAAAAACTGTTTGCTTTTAAAAGGACCCGCGAAGTCGATGTGAATTCGTTCCCAGACTCGTGCTGGAACGTTCCATGAGTATAATGGTACTTCTGGTTGACAGTTTCGATTCTCTTGACAACTTTGACATCGTTTGACAAAATCTTCAATATCTGAATCGAGTTTTGGCCACCATATGTAATATCGAGCCATTGCGCGCATAGCAACAATGCCCGGATGACCGCTGTGTAAGCGTTGTAGTGAGGCTGTACGTAATGATGTAGGTAATACCATTCTTCCCTGCCATATAAGAATATTGTTCTCTACGGACAGTTCGTCTCTGCGTTGTAGAAACGGTTGGAATTGTGATTGTTGGCACATTTGTTGTGTCCAACCTTGTTTTACTGCATTAATACCGCGAGTAATTTCTGTGTCTTTACTGGATTCGACTGAGATGCTTTTCTCGCAGAACAGAAGGTCATCCATCTTTGCTTTGTTTATGTAGTTGACGTCGCTTTCAATGTTTGATAGCGCTGTGTGTGTTTGTGATACATCTGTCGTTGTATGTGTTTCAGATTTTGTAACTGAATAAACGTGTGCAGGGAATGGCATGTTGAATGCTTCACACCATGGTAACCCAAATAAAAATGGTTTTGCCTGTTTCATAACAATTACCGGTAACTTAAGTGTGTTATTGTTGTAGGTTACGTGTATCTCTGCTTGACCTAATGTTTGTAGTTTATGACTGCCGTATGTCATAAGCTTAGGAGCTTGTACTAATATTGGTTTACCTATTTGTTTCCAAAATTGCTCGGCAATGATGGAATGTGAGGCCCCAGAGTCGTAATCAAATGTAGCTTTGATTCCATTGACGTGTATGTCAATACGTTTACTTGTTTTATTCAGGTGGTTGATGGTGTAAATAAAAATACTGGAATCATCACTATTGTTGTCGTAAGATGTGGATGTCGTGGACATTTTGTGAATGTTGCTCGACTTGTTACGTGAATCACCTTTGGTGTGTGTTGTCATGCTGTTTCTTTCTTGTTGATAAATTTGTGCTCTGCCTGTTTTGATGCAGCATGAAGCGTAGTGTCCAATTCGCCTACATGAATTGCATGTCGTGTTTGTTGCTGGACATGAATTGTCATTTGAGTGTTTCTCGTACCCGCAACTTTTGCATTGGTTTTCATATAACTTGCGTGGTTGTTGAGTGTGTGTGTTACCACGTTTCGATGTTGACTTTTGTTGAATTTTGTTAACACGCGTGACTGAACCACTTCGAAAACTTCTTTAAAGGTAACTTCACCCATGGCCTCTGTTTTTTCCTTATCAGCGTTTCTGATAATACGTGGTGTTTTTAAATCTGGCCAGCGTTGTCGTAATTCAATTTCGGCATGTTGATGACGAATACCAGTTGCGAAACGATCGCGTAATTGACGATCGAGATTTTCAAAATCACAGTCGCGAATAATTGCTCGTAATTCGTTTGCGTACTGTTCAAAGGATTGTGTTTCCTTCCGTATACAATTCCAAAACTGTGATAATGCCTTAAATCGAGTCGTTTTGTGCGTATACAAATGTATGAATCGATCGATTATGGTTTTATATGTGTTTTGGCATCCGTAAAAGACACTTTAAGTACGTGGTGAGTGTCCGGTGCCAAACAACAGAGAAATAAATCGCGTTTTGCGTTTACGTATATATGTCCCTCATGCGACATTGCGCTTCGAAGGTATCCACAAAATTTTCGGCCGATGATGTTGGAGATGCGATGTATTGCTCGCATTTGAAATTTTTTTTAATTTCACGTACTTCCTTTTCATCAGGATTTTGCGGAGTTGGTTGTGGAGGCTGTGCATCTCGGTTTTGTGCCCATATTGCTTGTCCAATTGTATCCATGAGCGTTTTGTTGTTGCGGCTGATCAATTCGCCGATAACATAATTGTACATTATCAAGATGCTCCCGCTCAACAATCGCATCTATCTGACCAAATTCCAAGCAACTGTGATACCTTGAATCCTTGAATGAAATATCCTTCACGAAGCGGTTTGACAGTATTGATCTTCTTCTAAATAAAATGGAAGAGTTACAGTTAGATAATTACAATTTAAAAATAAAGTAGCGGAATTGGAATGGCGCATTGATAGTTTTGATCAATCATCCAGAAATAATTCGCTGAAGATATTTGAAGGACTAAGAACAAGGGACTAAATCTGAACATCCATACAAGCGACATACAATCACTGTTTCAAGTAAATACAATGAGAATGAAAAAAATTATAGTTAAATTCTAGACTCCATTTTGGCAGCTAAGAGGAAGCAACGGCTAACAACTGATTGCGTCGGGTTGTTACCATCAGTAGAAATCTTTTTAAATGAAAATCTAACTAAGTATAGAAATCATCTTTATGCTGAAGCTAGGAAGAGAAAAAAATTAAACAAATTTAAATACTTATGGATCCGCAATGGAAATATTTTGGTAAGGAAATCTGAAGGTTGTGAATCAAAATTAAATAAATCAGTACCTGACCTTGACGTAATTTAAAAAATAAAACATTCACTGTTCTTACAATGTCTACTTTATTATATTACGAGCTAATTTTAATTCTCTTCTGGCCAATTTGTCTGGGTATGCTATTGTTCCAGATATAATATTTTTATCAGAGATTTGGATCCGTCAAAGTGAATCAACCTTGTATAAAATCCCCGGCTATCTAAGTATCTCAGTAATTGATTTCAAGTTTAATTTGATTGCAACAGATTGCATGAAGTTGGAGTTTACGATAGCGAGTGTTTTAATAACTACTTTATGTATTTACCATTATCATAATTATTCAATTGATAATTATTTAAATAAAATTGTTCCTATTTTAGATCAGCATCGCACCACTAAACATTTTCTGTTAATTGGCGACATTAATATAAATTTGTTAAAATGAAGTACGATTATCGATACATACACATTAAACATGTCATCATATGGGCTATGTTCTCTTATTAATGTTTCTACTAGAATAACAAATACAAGCTCTTCGTGTATTGAACATGCGTTTTGTCGATTCTGATCATCCAACGAATCTATTAATGGTCATGTAGCGAGCCTTCAAGTGACCGATTACCTACCAATAATTATAACAATCACTATTAAAAGTCCCGTTAGATAAAAAACGAACCAGATTCGTTTTCATACATGTATTAACTATGATGCATTGAATATTAAGTTGCAGCAAACGATTTGGGAAAGAGTTTTCTCATCTACTTCTGTTAACGATTCCTTGGATAACTTCTTGGAAATATTTCATGGTTGAATTGAGAGTCGTAAATTTCAAAAGTAAAGCAACATAACTAAAAATAATTTAGCTCCGTGGATGTCTATCGATCTTTATAGGCTGGTTAGTCTGAAAAATAGTTTATCAAGAAAGAAAGCTCACTAAACATCCAACGAACTCTCAATTAATAGCGGTCTTTGGCGATGATTCTAAGGACAAAATTGATACATTTTCCATATTGGATGAACATGGATAACTTAACTACAAATACTGTAGATATCCGTAATTTGTTCAACCGTTACTTTATCACTTCATGTAGTGAGTTGAATAACTCGAGTTCACCGGTTTACTTAAGAGATACGGGTACTTTATTGCAGAATGAATCATTCCGATTTAATGAATTCACCCCGGAGGAATTGCTTCTTGCAATCTCGTGTTTAAATAATAAAAACTGTAAAGGTTTTGATGGAATTAATTCTTCAATTCTAAAGCGGACTGTTCCAAATTCAGTCTATTTACTAACTTTCAGTTTTAATCAAAGCGTGATTGATGACTGAAGTTTTCCCAAATACTTTAAAATATTCTACAGTGATTCCTTTGTTTAAGAAAAATAATAGGTTAATAATAAAAATAATGAATTATCGCCCTATTTCAAAGTTATCGGTGCTTTCCAAATTATATGAGAAACTTATTAAAACCCGAATGTTGTATTATTTGAATAGTCTCAATTTTCTGAGTGACTGCCAATATGGGTTTAGAAGTGGTCGGAGTACCGAGGATGAATTTTTGTCGTTTTTAACTACTGTTTACGAGTTACTAAACAAAGGGAAGTTAGTTGGTGTGATTTTTTTGGACATCTCTAAAGCGTTTGATTCTGTAAACCACTTTTTATTATTAAATAAATTATGGCGTATAGGATTTAGAGGAGTCATGTATGACTGGTTAAAATCGTATCTCGTAAACAGACTGCAACGAGTTGAAACGAACGGCAATTTCAGTGATTTCGATGAAATTCTCTACGGAGTACCATAGGGTTCCGGTCTTGGGCCTCTACTGTTTCTACTTTACATTAATTCATTTTTTTAGTTAAAGCTGTTCGGTAAAGATGTGGCTTTTGTAGACGACCTTGCTCTTACTTGAACGCCAAATTAATGCTGATCTGCTGCAATCGCATAGGTTTATAAATCATCACATGCGCTTAAGTAATAAAGGCATGGTATTTAATGTCGGCTTCAAAAACTTGAGGGATTTAAATGTATTTTATAATGTTGATTAGAGTATACCTCATTAATTGACTCAAGGAATTGCTTAAAACTACAGTTTATCCATGAATTTAAATATTTGGGATTAACTATTGATAATAAGCTAAATTTTAAATCCCATATCAGTAACGTACAGAATTATTTAAATTATGCCCTAAAGAAGTTGCATTTACTTCGTCCTATTTGTCCTTTCGATGTTATTTTAAAAGTATACTGTGGCATTTTCAATTCTAAGCTTGAGTACGGTTTTTATTTTCTCAAATATTAAACCTTTAATAATAGCTCAAAAGTTTGTATTGCGAATTATTTTTAGTAAAAAGCGTTCTGTCCACAGTCTACCGTTATTTCAAAAGAGTCAGGTCTTACTGCTGAGATACTTATATTTTTATAAAGTGTTAAAGCTTTTCTTTTTGCGTAGTTGACATAATGTTGTTAAAATTTGTATAACTTTCGATCTAAAGTTGTTTATCCTATCCCATTTACTCGCAAAGAATATTACAGGCAGTTTTATTTGTCAAGGGCACCGTCCTCTTTTAAACTTATTCCAGCAACAATCCCAAAGGAACAATCATAAAATCGATTTTGTATTTTGTTAAAAGAATGGCTTTTACTGCAGCCTTATATTGAAAATTGGTTTCAGGTTACTGAATGATTTGTATATTATAATTAACTACATAACTGACATCACCACTTCTAGCGATTTTCACTGGGATTAACATCTTCTCATTGCGTGATTTTAGCTGGGATATATCCTCCCCTCGTGTGATTTTAACTGAGCTGTTAACGTTTGCTGTAGCCCCAAAAATAACGCAGCTAGATCTGATTGTCCGGCCGGCTGCGACGTTGAGGGTTTCTGAGCTTCAGAAGTTGTCACCTTTTGTTCCTTGCGTGTTTCCTCCACCTGAATCACTGTTTCGATCCGCAATTGTAACTCTGATCTCGTTCCAGAAATTTGGGCCCCCCCCCTCCTTTCAGCGAGAGCCTCTTTCAATTCAACGATGTTCATCGATGATATCCTTTTTTCACACCTTAGCTTTTCGGATTGCAAAATTCCACTTCTGCCACCAATTGTTACGAACTGGGCTTTCTGAGTTCGTCCGGATTTTGCAATTAAAAACAATGTGTACTTTTTATGTCACTAGATTTAACTAATATTTCACTCTACTTTTATACACACTTTGATATTTATATTGACTTCACTATTTAAAATCTATCAGCTTGCCACTGGTGTGGGCTATGACACCAGATTTATTTCAATATTTGAGGGTTTAAAGTAAATCAAAAACTGCAATAGGAACATTGGCCGCGATGAGCATCGAACCGTCGACCTTCCTGCCTGCTCCATGCGCCAACCGTCTGAGCTATCGGTGAACTTATTGTATGATGGCCAAAATCGTCACAATATTTTGGCTTATAAAGATGCAGTTCCTCACAAAATATCTGAAAATGTAAAATAAAAAAAGTGTTGTATGTAGTTTTCAAATTAAAGCATAAATTATAAATAATATTTAATATAATATTAAATATAATTTTTCAATTAGAGCAGGGAGAATGTATTCCTTTACATCTTTTAATCTAGAAAGCACGACTGGGAATTATCCATTCACATCTTTTAATTTAAGCATTGCGATATCATTGCATCCGCATACAACTTTGGCCGGAAATTAAGATTCATTTTCTTATTCACCCGCATCCATAATATGTTTTTATCCCGAAATTGTAACTGAAATGTACTCCTCCCCATCTGAGCAGCACAATCAAGTGAGGTTTGTTTAATTGATAACAGCATTTGGTGTTTATGTATAATACCAAATAATTTTAAGAAAGCTTCATTAAATTAGAAGAAACTCAGGAGCACGGATAATTGTGTTTTAATCTTTTAATAGATGAAAACTCCGAACATGTTTCTCAAGGAGTTAGTTCCGATAATAGTTGCCAAGCACTGAAGTATCTGTTGCTGCAATTAATGAAAGGCTGTCAACAGCAATCGGATTTTACAGTATCAACTTATACGAACCCTCTGCCTCCGATTTTATTTATTCATAAAACAAAACATTTTAAATTAGAAACGCGTTTATTGGAAAAAATAGGCAAATTCAATAATATTTACAAATTTTACTTACCAAAACCCAAATTTTATTTATTTCATGTTATTCAACAAATTTTACAAATGATACAAAAGTAGTGGTGTTATGACACTGACAAAGACAATGACAAGTTTTCAAGTGCTATAAATTGCTGTAAAAACAATCAAGCGAAAAAGAGAAACAAACAAATTATAGTGTAGACAACACTATATGTACTTATTTTGACATTTTGAAATACAACAATGTGAACTTGACGTATGATCTGGAAATATAAAAATGGTTGGTGTAAGAAAAAAATCTTCTTCCAAGTTAAGGCACATAGAGCAAAACGGCAAAATATTTTTTTTACACAAAAAGATGTATGATATATGAAAATAAAAGTGCCTTGGGCACGTCAAAATTAAAGTTGTCTCTATTTAGTGCTGTAAAAAAAATTGTAAAAATAATAGTTATAACTTAAATTAATTATTGTCAATTCATGTATATTCATAATTATTAATTAGTAACAAATTATTTGTCTCTACAGATGTCAAATTTTCCTGGGGTTTTGCATTTTTTGGAGGGTTTACACTGTTAGTCGAGTTACAAAATTTGTATACCGTTCAACAAATAGTCAAGAGCGACATCTGTTCTCAAATTTGTGGTGAACGTATCTTGTTTTCATCTCATTATCGAACCAAGTACTTATGTATAATGGTTGACAAAAAGTGTGCTATTTATACGTGCAACAGTTCCTTATCAGTTAAACTCATAAACTGTAGTAGGCACTGCAACAAAATAGTACATGCTGGATGCGTAAAATTAACAACAATTTGCTCACACTTTTTGCTTCTAAGAATGTGAAATGGTTTTGCGATGATTGTTCGGTAATTTATGATAAGCTATCTGAACTAGGGTTTGCAAACCGGGTTTACCCGGTCTCAAAAACCCGGGTTTTTTGTCAAATGTGATGAACTCGAAAACCCGGGCTTTTTACTTAAAATCCGGACTGATTTTTCAAAATAAATTCTGTTCAAAATACATTATAAAGATCTTAAGCATCTATAAGAACTCTTACAAATTAACTTAGGTCTATTGAACGATTTTTGAAATTTACTATCCTAATTAAATTAACGATTGAAGTATTAGGAAGGGAGGATCCCACTTTTTCTTTAAGAAAATTTGAATTTAAATATGGACTAAAACTGTTAGATGCGCTCAAACTAATAATTATGGATTGTAAAAATGTCATTTTAACGTGTTGATAAATTATCTGTCTAGTTGGAAGTTTGGAACAAACAAGCAGTTCCGTAAAGTACAAAATCACATGTATTGGAGTACGGAGGAAAATTGTTTAAAAGATTATTTAATGGTTAATAAACATCAGCA
Source organism: Tipula helvola (assembly GCA_963556165.1). Lineage (NCBI taxonomy): Eukaryota > Metazoa > Arthropoda > Insecta > Diptera > Tipulidae > Tipula > Tipula helvola. The sequence goes on along the minus strand of OY744483.1, from coordinate 204,832,868 downwards.
ATCGCCGATGCTTTACCAAATATATATTGCGATGTCTCTGTCAAACTATCAATGGCCGAGGAATTGAATTAGGCCTCTTTGCAGCAATCAAAACAAACCCTTCGTTCAAATTTATTTAAAAAGGGTGCGCTGTGTTCGAATTTTTAGGTGAAAGGACCAACAACATAGATACCCTATATAGAGCTTTACTATCAAAGTCGCCAATTTCGACTGAGGCAGAACTTGTATTCTTAATTACAGGTAATATTTGTGCTAAAACCAAAACGCACTTAGGTGATAATGCAATACACGCCTTAGTAATTTTAAAACATTTTATACGATTAAAATTTTGCATCAAGGACTTATTTAATTTAAACAAATTTAACATATTTTTTTAATTTAATTTACGATTGAACTGTTACTGTTGGTACTTCATGAATAAAATTGGATTTCTCACTCGTTATTTTAAATATTTTTGTCATTTTAATGAAGTTATACGCAACCCGGGTTTAACCCGGGTACCCGGGTTTAAGTACTTTCCAAACCCGAAAACCCGGGTTTTAAAATTTCCGGGTTTTTGCAAACCCTAATCTCAACAAATGGCAATGATGCTGAAGTTGCTACAGTCGCTACCTATTGATGTCAAAAACTTTGCTAGTTCTGGTCATAAAGCTGATCCTAGAATTACTCGCCAAACAAAAAAGAAACCGGCAACGGATGATGATGTAAGTTCAGCCCGATCAAGCGTCTGGTCTCAAATCTCCGATAACATAGAGACCAACGTTAGCAATGTCATTATTGGTTCGTGTGTTGATGATTCTTTAAAATCAGTTCCTGAAAGGACATATATCTATGCTTCAAGGTTTGTGTGATGACCGCCACCGATGCAGTGCGAAAATATCTGAGCAATAAACTACAGCTACATGAGGATGAGATAGATTGCCGCTAACTAGTTGCTGCGAATCAAGATATTAGTAAACTTAACTTTATCTCATTTAAAGTTGGAGTTAGTCTTACAATCTTCGACAGGCTACTTCAACCTAATGGGTCGCCAGTAGGGGTATTGATCCGTGAATTTGAAATTAAACCAAAAAACGTACGAGCTGCGGTGTCGATTTAACAATATCTACAAATAAATCATCAGTTTCAAGTAGTATTTCTAAGATTCGTCAGTCCAAAATTGATCAAAAATTCTTTTTAAAAATGTATTGCCAAAATGTAAGAGGACTTCGTTCTAAAACCAAACCATTTTTTAGCGGTAATTGAAAATGATTTCTTCTGATATTTTAAACGCTGAATTATTCGGGGCCGAGTATGTTGTGTTTACGTTTTTAGATATGATCGCGTGTTTTGTCGTGGTAATGGCGTCCTGGTGGCGATAAATTCGTGTTTTAGTAGTAGAATGATTAACATCAGTTATGCTGGTGAGTGTGAAGTCATTTGAATTAAATTTAAGGTATTCTCAAAGAATTTTGCAGTTGGCGTTTATTACATTACTCCTGGGTAAAATTTAGACCGATACAAAGAGCATTGTAATAATCGCGAATACTGTTATAAGTTTGGATGACAACACAATTCTATTAGTTTTTGGAGATTTTAATTTACCACACTTGTCTTGGGCACAACATTATTATGGTATGCTACCTAGTAATTCTTTTTCTGCTATTGAATCACGATTTAATGATACCATGTCGTCATTAGATTTAATACAAATCAATAATGTATTTAATTCTTGTGCGCGTTTACTTGATTTAATTTTGTTTCAGGTAATCTTTTCGAACTACAGTATCTACTTGAGAAAAGCGACTATTTAGTGAAAAATGATGCACATCACAAATCTATTTTGTTAACTTTGGAGATTGCTAAAACGGAGTTTGTAAATACTGTTAACCACTCATTTATGATTATTCTAACGGTAACTTTCTAGGTTTAAATTCGTTTTTCAATTCTATTAACTGGACTGAGATGTTCGACTATTGTTATTTAAACGGCGCCGGCGCTGTAAGTAGATTCTGCGAAACGGTTTTGGTTGGAATTGAAAAATTCATTCCGGTTAGAATTAGTCGTCAGTTAAATAAAGCTCGTTGGTTTGATAAGGAGCTGCGTTCTAGCAAGAATAAAATGGATCGGTTACGTAAAAAATTTAAGCACCATCCTGATGCTCTTGATAATCTATCATTTCAAAAGGCACGACGTAAATTCCGTAAATTTTGTATAGTAAGCTTTTATTTCAATTTGATCAGATTATTGTTGTTATGAAATAAAAGGAGCGATTTCCCATTTGTTTTATATGAAAAGTTTATGTTTTTCCTCATTTCGAATTCCTTTGTAAAAGCTTCATCTTCTAGAATATAGCTTTGTATTATCAGAACCATCTTGATGTAAATAGAGCCGCCATATGACAAATGAACTTAAAATAAGGGATATAGAAACACTAAAAATTCATTTATTTTAATAGAGTTTGTATGAAAAAACGCGATTTCGATTGACGATCAATCATGAATTAAAAGTTAGACCCAGTTAAATAGTTTTTTCTGAAATCGCTAACAAACAAGTCAATGTCTCACTAATTTAAAACACAGATTCTCAAATTTCCCTATTTTCCAGCAATAATTAAAAGAAAATAAGGGAAATTAAATTAAAAAACATTCTACAACAATAACAATATGTATTAAAAAGAGAACATTCAATTTAATGACGTCATCATTTGTCCACGGCTAAAACTAACTAAAAAGACAACACGTCTCCGCCAAACAGAAAAAAATAAATCATTACAATGGGCGCGGGGTGAGGGGGTGGCGGGGTGAGGGGTGAAGGGGGGGGGGGGTGATGGGGGATGAGGGGGATGAGGGGGTGCGATTATAAAAGGTGACCATTTAGCGGTTTTTAGAAGTTGAATACATTTTTGTACTGTAATAAGTCATAAATTTTTTCCGAAAATTTAAAGGCTATAAAAGTATGTCGAAAGGGAGGGTCTAAATTTGTAACGTTGTTTTATAGAAGGGTATAAAGTTTTGCGATAATTTGTGACAAAAGGGCAGAGGAGTTAAAATTTAAAAATGATCAAAAAATGCGTGACATAGTTTATTAAGGAGCACTTAAGTCACGTTTTATATTAGATTTATTCTAGAAATTTAGATTTGTATACGTTACGGTATTTTTTCACTTAGTTTGTTTATTTTAGTTTAATTACTATCAGCGAACACCCCAACAAACAAACAGCAAACGAAATGAAAACAAAACGGGAAAGTAAAAACAAACTGAGAATAAGCAAAATAGGGACAAAACCTTACATTTTTTTCGATTAAACTCGATTTTCCTTATTCTATTCTCTGTTCTCAGTATGTATGTATGAATATGGATTCTGAAGTATACAAAATTTTCTGAAGCATACAAAATTAAAATTTAAAAACAACATTTTTTTTAAATAAACTAATTAAAAACAACATAAATTATCATTTTCTGCAAAAAAAAAAATTGTTTATTTTTTACCCCAAAACGATAAAAATATTATGCGTTAAGTGGTTAATATTCGATCCTCACATATAAACTTATTAAAGTGCACTGAATGTTATGACAATTTGAGAAATTATGTATGTCGATAGTTTTGCTATAATATACATATGTATAACCGATTTTATAACCTAAAAGATTTTTTTCATTAGAAATGATAAACATTAAATAATTGGGAAACATATTTTCTTTAGTAGGACAATATACAATAATAACCTTCAATTTATGTTTTTACTTATAATAAATTATTGTTTATTTAATATTCATGTATTATTAGAAAACTCTAGTAAGGTACTGTGAAATTACTTTTTAAATAAATTTTCACCGTGCGCACAATTTGACTTAATCTGACTAATGTAGTCTGTTTTATAATTCGAAAAAGGCCACTGTTATATTCATTTTCTTGTTTTTCTTTGTTTTGTAAATGAAGTAATTACATCAACTCAACAAAATCTTTTTAAACGTACAACGTAAAATCATTGGTTTGAAGAAATTCTATATCGCAAGTAGTAAATTTGATAATCACCTATAAAGTAGACAAAAACATTAATTCTTTTTATTCCTGAAAATTTAATAGAAATTTATGAAAATTGAAACTCAGTTTAATGAAAAAACTCGATAGAAATTTGTTTCACTTTGATAATTCTTTCTTTATTTTAATAAAACTGATAGTAGATTTACTTCGATAGTCCGTTATTTTTACAAATTTTCTTAAACGAAATTTTGATGTCATTGAGTCGACCGAAATATTTGATTATTTCATTAAAAGTTTAAATTTTTGCTGTATTTAATAAACTTTTAATTAATTTGACAAATTCTTTTATTTATTTTAAGAAAATTAGTGACAAATTCTTTTATTTATTTTAAGAAAATTAGTGTAATTAATAAATTTATTTTGTTGGAATTTTACTAAAAAATTTCTTTCAAATTTACGGATTAATCTTTTTGCGTGTATATGACATGATTTGTTTTTCATTTTTTTTATTTTGAAAATGATGATCATTGAAAATTTATGTTATGCAATTATATAACATTGGGAAAAGTCGGACGCACAGAAATATTTAGCCTCAAAGATGGTCATGACATTTTTAACACAGCATGGGTGCGATTATGTATCTTTCGTATTACGAGTTACGAGTTTCGAGAAGTCGAAACTCAGTATGCCGTAATTGCGACATAATGCAATTATGTAAGCAATTACGAGAAGCAATTTTTTTTAAACAAAAGTGTTGCCCGATAGCGTCATTTTTGGCATAAAGTTTTGTTGTTGTTACGCACAGTCCTGTGGTTGTTATGCATATTTTGATTTTTTTTCAATCATTACGAGTTGTCTATCGTACAATAAAATCTGTTCGAGTAAAACAACAGCCACAAGTCGCAATTACGAGAACTCGTAAAGTTTTACATAATAGCGTTTTGTCGCAATTTCGAGAAACTCGAAACTCGTAATGCTTACATAATCGCACCCCATACATGTAACGTGAACACTGAAAGTACTCTTGCTATGTTTTTTGTCTTTTTTGTTTCTATTTTAATGTGATAAATAAAAAGAGACGAAATATTTTTATTTAATATAACATTTTACATGACACATAACATTCTAACGCAGCTTGTAACATGAATCCAATACTAGTACCTTAAATGTTTTACCAAACATAAAAAAATAAAAGCTCACATTTCTAATAAACTAAAACTGTAAATGAAAATAACCATTTCCCCATATAATTTCATAGTAAAGAAAAAATTCTATGTACTTTATTTTAAGCTTACAATTAGTAAAAAATACAGTTGATACTGGAGGCTCTTATTTATACAGTAGGCTCTGGTATTATCTAGGTTGCTTTGATGCTACTAATGTCGAGTTCTTTCAGACTAAAAAAACTGAACTCGAGCAAAAACTAACTGAACTAAATCATTTTCTACTATGGCGAGTTCCGTTTTTTATCATCAAGATCAGTTTTTTTAGCCTGAAAGAGTTCGACATTAGTAATGTTAATTTAAATGAAATTGGCCGGTGCCAAGTGGTTTTATTTACTTGAAATTCCCGGCTTAGGGAATTTTCAGATTGGGTGACCCTAATAAGAAATGATTAAAGAAGTTTTCAGGAAGTAGACAAATTTTAAGAATTTTAGAAGTGTTTATCTTTAATCAATCACTTTAATGATATTTTATTTAACGTTATAATCAGAAATTTGTCTTGGTTGCAAGCCTAATATATATTAGTTTATAAATAATAAGTATTAAATAACAAAAGGGTTAATGCATAAAATCATATTCTTAATAGGTTTTATAATGGAATAACACACTCAAAAAAAAAAATAATAAAAAAAAAATAAAGTACATTTCCAATTGATTTTATGTTGCCTCATTATTATGGTTTTACCTAAAGCATTAAAACTTCCTCTAACCTGGAAAAAAAAATTACAATCAAGTTGTTGCTTATACATTATTTTGATGTTCAATTGATGTTTTGTGGCTTTTATAATGATGATGATAATGATGGTAATGATAATGACATATTTTGTATGTTTCATTTGAAATCAATTTTGAACATGTTCGTACAAATAATATTTATATCCTCAAAACACAATAACATAATAATATGCTGGCACTTCAAGTCGAGCGATAAATGCACATGTATTACTGCAGAAAAATATGTAGCTATGTACATATGTATATTGTATATAACAAACTATACATTATCTTAAAAAATAATCATTTGGCAATTAAACTAGAGGTACACATTATTCCCACATCTCATTAACTCTAATTGTACATCTCAATATTATACAAAACATCGCACAACGGAATCTCAACAATACCCATAAAATGAAGAAACACTGATTTCATGATAATTAAACATAAATTAACTTAATTGAATGGCAATGTTTAACGACCAAATCAATCAAATCGGTTTAGTTTTATTTATAAGTATGTATAGTCGAGCCGATAGATCGATCCTCGGAGTCTAGAGATAAAGTTATATTGTTGTGTGCAGAATCAACAAAAAAATTGGATTAACATGTTTTCATTTCTCTCGCGATGAGTGAGGTATATAAAATCGTTTTCGCTTTCAAATCGAATTAAATAAAAAACATTTTTTTTTGATTGATTTCTTATCGCATGGATTTATATAAATTTATTGGTACACACCTACATATGCATACAAAGCAACAAAAATATTTCTGACAAATTTCATTGGGAAATTTTACAATGGATGAATTACTAATGCATTCATTGCATCCATTTATGGAGCCGCGCATAATTTCTAAAACTCGTGTATACAGAGTCGTTGATATAATTATAAAGCATTTTATATTTTTTTTTGTGTTTGGTGGGTGTAGGCGGTTTTGTGTGACATTTGAATAGATGGCCTAGTACTTAAATTATATTGGTTTATTTATTTTTTATAAACATGACATTCTTTTGAATTTTTACTTTTATATAAATTATATTATCCGTATAATAAATGCGCAAATAATTGAATATGATACCAATAGTTAGATAAAAAGCAGAACAACATTATTCGGCGCTAAAATGCTTCTTAAAAACAAAAATAGAGGGGCCATTTACATCTAAGAAAAATTACATTTTTTTACCGATTTGCAACGAAGTCGTTCTGTATATTTTCAGTTCTAATCTGTTCTTTAGTCACCCTAATCGTATTATGTGTTTAAAAAAATTAGGAACTGCGGAAGGACGAAAGTTGAATGCGGTAACGAAAAGACGAAGGAAGGCATCATCTATGATTGGTCTAAGAGGGGAGTTGCATAGACTTTCCATAAATCCAATGATCACTCTGGGCAAACTGCTTATAGAGTTTATTAGCAACAACAATGGACTGAGTATGTTTTCATTAAATTGACCAATGTACCAATTCACTTTGAGTAAATGTATACTGTTTATTAATAAACTCTTACTTGTGTAATGCCTCAATTCCATGGGAAAAATTGACTGACAGTCAAAAAAATCGAAAAGAGAAAAATAATCTGATACTCCATATAAGAGACAAAGACAGCGCTTTTTATGTTTTTTATTTTATAGCAAAACAATTTTGCTATAAAATAAAGAAACACGTTGGCTTTGTCTTTTATATGGGGCATCAAATTATTTTTCTCTTTTCGTATTTTTTGACTGTCAGTCAATTTTTCCCATGGAATTGAGGCATAAAGCCTGAATTCCATAGTGAATAATCGACTGAGCTGACTTCAAGTTGGAAAAAGACAAAAAAAAAATCCATTAGAGTGAAAAAGATAAAGAATGATTTTTTTTTTTTTAAAGCACAATTTTTTCGATACATTTTGACAGCGATAGCAACATAACATAACCAAAAAAAATCATAAAATTTTCCTTGTGAGTTTTACAGTGTACCGATTTATTTTGTGAGTGCAGTGATTTAGGTTTTTCATTCAATTTTGTTAACATATATGAATAAAGTTGTACTTGTACAGTGTTAGGGGACCGATTTATTTTGTGAGTGCAGTCAGTGATTTAGGTTTTTCATTCAATTTTTTTAAACTATATAAATAAAGTTATGAAAATGTTTTCGGCTTTTTATAGACAACATACTATTTGTAATGACATACTCATTATTTTCGATTTGGTAAATCAGAAAAATAATGGAGTCATACTCCTAATATATCTACCCAGTAAAAGTAGAAAATATCAATCCCCTCCCCCTTTTCTTTCCCGCAGAGTTAACACAAAGTGTATCGACTCTTAAAAAATTAGAAATCTCTTTGAGCTTTCGTGTTGGTAATTCGGTTTCGTACAGAAAAAGTAAGGTCTACTCTTCAGGTAGCTACGACCGAACTACAAAAATTCAACTCTAAATTTTACATTATATGTAAAACTAGAGTGTATCGACTTAGTGAATTATATTCAAAAAATCAAACTCAAAAACCCAAGCAGAAATCTAATTTGTGTGTGTATCATGCCCAAACGAATAATTATGACGAAATTTAACCCTTTCAAACGCCATTTAAAATTGACTTTCTTCCAAAAATAAAATACGTAGCACAATTATGCACTGCTATGATATGGCATTGCTCATAAAACTGTAGTGTGAACATAAATACATAAGGGAACGATCGCACAAGAGAAATGAGACAAAAAATAAAAATTACGATTGGTCGAAGCGATGAAAGTTGATGTACAATATATTGTACAAGGCGTTTGAGAGGGTTAACCAATTGTCTGAATATTATGAAAATGTTTTCGGCTTTTTATAGACAACATACTATTTGTAATGACATACTCATTATTTTCGATTTGGTAAATCAGAAAAATAATGGAGTCATACTCCTAATATATCTACCCAGTAAAAGTAGAAAATATCAATCCCCTCCCCCTTTTCTTTCCCGCAGAGTTAACACAAAGTGTATCGACTCTTAAAAAAGTGTTAACTCTGCGGGAAAGAAAAGGGGGAGGGGATTGATATTTTCTACTTTTACTGGGTAGATATATTAGGAGTATGACTCCATTATTTTTCTGATTTACCAAATCGAAAATAATGAGTATGTCATTACAAATAGTATGTTGTCTATAAAAAGCCGAAAACATTTTCATAATATTCAGACAATTGGTTAAATTTCGTCATAATTATTCGTGTGGGCATGATACACACACAAATTAGATTTCTGCTTGGGTTTTTGAGTTTGATTTTTTGAATATAATTCACTAAGTCGATACACTCTAGTTTTACATATAATGTAAAATTTAGAGTTGAATTTTTGTAGTTCGGTCGTAGCTACCTGAAGAGTAGACCTTACTTTTTCTGTACGAAACCGAATTACCAACACGAAAGCTCAAAGAGATTTCTAATTTTTTAAGAGTCGATACACTTTGTGTTAACTCTGCGGGAAAGAAAAGGGGGAGGGGATTGATATTTTCTACTTTTACTGGGTAGATATATTAGGAGTATGACTCCATTATTTTTCTGATTTACCAAATCGAAAATAATGAGTATGTCATTACAAATAGTATGTTGTCTATAAAAAGCCGAAAACATTTTCATAATATTCAGACAATTGGTTAAATTTCGTCATAATAAATAAAGTTGTACAGTGTGAACGCAAAGCAATTTATGCAATTTAAAATGAACGCAATGCAATTTATGTTCAGCAGCAGCAGCAGCGAAGACGACGCTGAAGAACATAATGTTCCAGCGAAAAAACGAAAATGTTGGGTTCGCCCGTATTATTTGGAGCGTAATCGAACCGGTGCATTTAGTTGCATTTTTAGCGAGCTCCGACAAGACCCACGTCTGTTCTATAATTATACACGAATGACGGTAGACAATTTTGAAGAATTGCTGGGCATGATAATACCCCTAATCGAGAAGCAAACCGTAGTGAGGGAACTATTGAGCCCTACTTTGAGATTGGCAGTGACACTGAGGTAAGTGCTTTAGTACATTATGTGCTTTATATTAAGGTTTTTATTTCATTAAAAGTTTTTTTAAATTTCTTTCTACGAAAAGCACAATTAATAAAGCTTTTTTCAAAATTGTTTGTGCATTGAATGTTGAACTTTGACAAAATATAGTAAATTAATTAAATTTAAAATTACATACTTTTAACTAATTAAATTTTGTATTCTATGCCCGTTACTTTTTAATATTCTCTGTGACACTGTAGCGTATTTGTTTGCCTTAATTTTTAATGTGCACAATTTTTAATCAATATTTCAATGGAGAAACAATTTTGAATAAAGCTTTAAGGCATTGGCACATGAATGTAATTTCGACTGGCATTTAAAACGTCAAATTAAATTCCATTCACTTAATGACACCAAAAAACATGTCCGTGAAATTCGAAAAATATCATCATGTTTAAAATGAGTTAAATTTTTACCGTCAAATTGCCATTGGCTCATCGACAAATTTCATAATGCCGCCTTAGCGTAATAGTTTCGATGGGCCATGGGCTAGGTAAAAATTGCACACATGTGTAAAATATGTCTTTTGGTATCATTAAATGAAATCAAAGCTCATTAGAATATTAGGAACCAGAATAAAAAATAAAATTAGGGTACTCCAATTTAATATAAAGAGCACCTTTACTCGATAAACAACAGATAATCATGCCTATTACAGAACTCATTCAAATCCATATTTACATATGTTGTTTGCGTATTATTTCACTTTTAAATGATTTTTAAAATTAAAAACACAAATTTTACTTTTATATTTATTAATTTTTATATTTTATAAGTTTGCTCTTAATAATAAGTTTTACTTAATAAAGTTTAAGGAGCAGTCAACTGACGATGGTATAAGTATATACCGAAATCGATTTTGAAAAATCAAAATAAAAACTAAATAATTTCACTATAAGGAGCAAACTTATAAAATATAAAAATTAATAAATATAAAAGTAAAATTTGTGTTTTTAATTTTAGAACTCATTCCTACAGGAAAAAATTCCTATAGGAGAATTTGCTATTACAGAACTCGTTTTGTCGGAAAAAATCCTACGCGTAGAAATTTTAATTCCGAAATCAAATTCCTACAGGAATTTGCTATTACAAAGGATGTAGGAAAGGAAAATATGTAGGAATTTTATACAAAATTCTCCGACAAAAAAAATGTGACGGAATTTTTCAGAAATTTTTTTTTTTCGTTTACTTAATGAAAAAGATTGTCATTTCTTGGCTAAAAACAGTAAAGGAAACTAGCTACTTTTCTCCTTAGCAACACATTTCTTCACTAAACACTTTTCTTCATAGAAACGTTTTTTCCAAATGATTTTTGAATTTGTGACTTAACACTAGCTGTGTTAAACTGGGGATCCACTTATTTTAGTCAATTAATTTTTCACGGACCACTGAAAATATTTTATTTAAACCCGATTTTTCGCATTTGCTAACCTTAGAAACACAAAAAATATAGTTCTGGGAAGTTTGTTTTTAAGATGGTAAAAATAGAAACAAGACGCAACTGCAAATATAACAAATCACATGAGAATCTTAAGACAAGAGTTTAGATTTTTGTTTTTCAGAATATGTTTTAATACAGCATACATCTAACTCTAAATTAGAACTTGTTGAGACGCACACTTTCTGCATTCCAACAATGAATTGCATTCGTTTCACGAAAGAAAAGGGCCGATTTACTTCAATATCTGTAGTTAGTTAGTTAGCTTACAGTAGCTGCGCTATTGCATACTTAGGATCTAGCTATAGGCTCGTTTTTTTATTTTTTTATTTACATACCACCTGCAAATTGCATTACTCCGTGCCAACCTATAGCACTGACATGGAAAGTTGATCGGCCCATGAATTCTGCACTCCAACAGGGGGTCATATATGTTTTCCTCGCCATCACCGATCGAAATCAGTTGATGAAGATTTCCTTTTGCATCCCTCCTCTATCGAGACTCGAACCCGGTATCTCCCGATCCAAACGCCGCGCCGTAGCTTTAACCACTACGCCATTTGCTCGGTTTAGTTTTCAAATATTTTTCTTATCTAAGTAAGTAATCCTTACCATTTTCGACGTCCGAACAATAAATAACATCATTGTCGTATTATTATGATTTTAATAACATTGAATCAAGAAAAAATATTTGCTTGGACCATAAAATAAAATGAATTAAAAAAAACACCAATTTGGAAATTCCCAATTTCCGTTTCCAATTTGCTAATAGGTATATAATTATATCTACAAGTAGAAAGGAAATCGCTGCCCAGGAATTTATAATGAAAATGTTTAAATAGATTTAGTTTACACCTCCAAAAATTTATTTTAAAAATTGTTAACTGACTACAAACGATTCCGTTTGTTCGGTATTTTACGGGTTTTTTCATTGTATACGCCTTCTCTTTTAATTCCGTTGCTGAATCTACAGATACACCCACCAGAATTTCTTTTGTTAACTTTCAACACTTATTTGGATTTTTATTGCTCTCAGGTGCTTATGTTTCATTAGTTATATTTTTCTATGTACATATTTTAAAAACACAACAAAAATCGTTTTTAAAATATAGACGGAATTTACTGGGAATTTCCAATTCAGTCATGTAAACCAATTTTCACCTTAATGCGTAAAAACGAAGCGTAGCTCCACTCAAAAAGTCATATTCAGGAATCTCAACGCAAAAATCTATGAATTTTATTTCTAGGCTACCCAATATGCTACAGTAGAACTTTGATTCCAATTTTATTTTATGACTCGTAAAATATTTTAAATAAAAGGGGGGCGAGTAGACAAGAGAGAAGAGACGCAACAACTTCAACAACGAGGTCAAGCAACATTTGCTACGGTTAGTACAAATTTGGTTGACCGCTCGGGAACATGATGATGGAACGAAATCTCGCCCCTCCCACCGCACAACCGCCGATGGGAACAATAGTAGAGAGGAGACTAATAATTAATTAAAAATTAAGGCTTTTCAGATCTTGTGGTTACAACAGAGGGACGCTGTATTAGAATAAATTGTGTTGTCTTGTGATTAACAAGTGTTAATACTAACAAATTTACTAACTATCGACTACTTAGGTGTCTGGAACCGGGTCGAGTCTTTAATGCTAACATACCTTTCCTTTCCTTCGGTCTTGTTGTGTGTAAAAGAGTGTACGGAGGGCCCGGCGTCATCCGGGAGTCTTGCTTAGCCTTGGTCGTACATTCTGATCAATCAATCAATCAATCGTAAAATATTTTAAATAAAGATGGGTGTATATATGGTTGTTAATGTGGCTATGTTGAAAAGGTTTAACTAGAAAGCAAGGAATCAAGGATTCATAAATAGTTATGTCGTAATTTAAAATTTGGTAGTGGGGACGTATTTACCTACGTAAGAAATTTAAAATATTCATTGATGATGGATTCAGCGGGAAAAATTTGCTAGCTCGTGATCACGAATTGTTGAAATTTTGTCATCTTTTTTACCCCCTCCAATATTTTTTTTACTATTTTATAAGTGCAATCATAAAAAAAGTAAAAAAAAAATTGGAGGGGGTAAAAAAGATGATGAAATTTCAACAATAGCAAACTTTTCTCGTTGAATCCACCATAAGTGTTTCGAACGAAAGAACGAGACAAAACGCATTTAAAAATGTTCAATACCGATGAATGAATGTAACAGACAAAGATTTAACAAATTCAGCTCTTTGCATTTGGAAAATAACTCGTTTATTTTCTTAAAAAATGTTCATTATTGTTTTGTGTCTTGGTGTGATTAAGTAACATTAAAACCAATATGTCTAAAACGACAAATAAAGTTCAACAAAAAAAATTGGTGGAATTGCTGTGCGAAAAGCCGGACATAGCGCAAGGTTTTACAAAAAGGGACAAATTGGAGGTGAAACTGTTTTGGGAAAATTGCGCTGTGGAATTAAATAGTTTGGGGCCTCCGACAAAAGATGGCTTTGGTTGGAAAAAGGTAAACTCATTAAAAAACTTTTAAGAAGGATTCGTTTTTCAGATTTTATAGTTTTTTTAGTTTTTCAGGTTCGGCTTGATACAAAAGCATATATGATATAAACAAAAATTAATATTTAATAAGAAAGAGCAACAAGGAACCGGTGGGGGGCCGCATAAGCAACACAATTTTACTGATGTCGAGAATCAAATAATAAACCTGATTCAAGTAAATTCAAGTGTTTCTGGCATACCAAACACTTTGTGTTTTGGTAGGGTCAGGCCGGTCTCTGAAGATGTGACTGAATCTGAACGGATTCAATCGGGTTCTACCGGTCACGAGCCAATTGATGTCGACAACAATGATGCATCTATGGTGTCATTGGAAGATTCCGGGGAACAACCTTCTATTCGTCAACACACTCGCACGCCTCCGCCGTCCACAAGCAGAAATAAAAAAGACGATACGATTGACCTTCTTAAAATTCAAATTGAAATTCAAAAGGATTTTTATGAATTCCTTTCAAACGTTTTCAGAAAACAAGAGGCACAACAAATGGAAATGGTATCAAACCTCAAAAGGGTATATCGAGGAATTGACCGATTGAATGACGGGATTAATCGATTAAAAGAAACCAAGAAATTGAAGGTTGAAGAGCTACGTCGTCAAAATAATGCCATGGAAGAGTTGATGCTGCAAAAACTTAAGATAAAACAAAAAATGCTGGAAATTCAGGAACGTGATTTAAAGGACTAGCTATGAACATCTATTTATATTTCAATTTTCTGTATTTTATTTAAATATTAATTTATAATTTTATAATTTTTATTTAATAAAGCAATAACGAATTTAATTTCATCTTATAATTGTTGTTTATTAGCCGCATTTCTTGACGCATTAGTGATCCGGATCAGATCAAAGTTTACATTGAAACAACAACAAAAATTAAATTTTTGTTGTTGTTTTCAATGTAAACTTTGATCTGATGCGGATCACTAATGCGTCAAGAAATGCGGCTATTGTTATATTTTCCACTGATGTAACAAGAACAAAATTTTCGATATTCGTAGAGCTTTTGTCCCATTTTTAGAAAATAAAACTGGCACCACTTTATAATGAAGTTTTTATCTGCAATACGATATTGATCTGAGAAAAAGGAGTAGTACACCAACTTATTCCCACAGGCTGTAATCACAAAAGAAAAAGCGTATCGAAAATTATGCTGTTAGAACATCTCGGCATAGGCTAATTGTTACTGCAATTGATAAAATATATGACTGTCATAATCGGTTGTTTATAAATATATAAATTTAAGAACTCGAAAATATTTTTGAATTTGCTTATGAAAAATATAGCTAAAAATAAATGCCAAATAGATCCCATTATATTCATGACCATTACGATGGTGTAGAAAATTTGAACAAAAAACTCAAAATAATTACAGTGGTGTCATTAGCTTTATTGTAAACAATTCATTACATTATTCCTTATTCTCACTGCTTCATCCCGGTTGGCCAAATCATTTTCTTCATTGATAGTTTCATCATCGTTAGCATTATGAATTTCTTCAGAGGTAGTGTCTGGGGTTTTTAAAACTCCAATGACTCTTTCCACTACATTGCGAGTCTTGCTATGTTTTTGGTTATATACACTTTCTGGGCTAGATTCTGATGGTGATCGGAATGGTGTAAGTAACCAAGGCTCCAACGGATATCCTGAATCGCCTACAATGTATTAATTGAGAATTGTCAGTTGGGAAACATTTTTTATTTAAATGAAATTTGATTATTATTAACCTAGAATGTAACTATTCCGTTCTCCTTGCTGAAACTTAGCATGAAAAAAATTTCTTGCGTCACTAAGGTTCCATATGTGGGAATCATGATTACTACCCGGAAAACGTGCGTCAACGGTTCGGATTTGTGTTGTATTATCACACATCTGAAAATTAAATTAAATTGCATATAATGTTAATCGTATATAGCTAATGATTGTTCTTACTATCATAGCATTTAAGCTGAAAAATCCTTTCCTGTTGCAATACAAGTGTTTATCTTTAGTTGGTTGAAATATTTTAATATGTGTACCATCTACACACATAATCACTCCTGGAAATCCGGTTCGTTGAAAAAAATCAAGTTTTGCCCTTCGTTCTTCTTCATTAGTCATTTTCATTTTGATCCACATTGGACATAATCGTTTTTCTAATGCGTTCAAAGTTTCGGCTATTACTTTGGAAATCGTAGGTTGGGCCATTGCAATATCAAAGTCTTTTCCAACTCCATGCTGGTAGCACCCCTCTGCCAAAAATCGAAGCAAAGTACAAAGTTTTTGTTTCGGTGTCAAAGCATATGATTTTATCATAGGATTTATCTCACTTTCAAGCACCCCCAAAACATATTTAAAACTCGATTTACTGAGTCGAAAATTTTTAGAGAATCTGAAAAAATTGTTTATGTATCTATTATCGATATTTTGATAAGCATATTAGGAGAGATTTTTTACTTACGATCTGTCATCTAACATTAAAGGATCATAGCAATTTCTGAGAAACCTTCTTTCGGTTTTGAGGCATCTCTTTTGCTGACGAGTCTCATTTTCTTCTTCATCTAAAACCGACATCACAAACGCAACACTATCCATTTTACTAGTTTATAAACACGGACGAACACTTTAAAAGCTAAAACGAAAATAAATTTTATTTAAAAAAAAATAATTCTCTAAAACGAGTTTATAATGTACATATTTGAATTACACGTGTATGTATTGTAAATACATACCTTTTTTTATCTAAAACTAAAAATGTATGCACTTGTGCTTTAAAACAAGTACATAAAACATAAACTGAAATTTATCCCCCTTTATTACAGGTAACAAATTCATCTTCAATAAAAACAAATGTACATATGTGTATGTTTGTTGTTTATTTCATTGACAAAACACATAAAATACGATAAATTCCTAAAAAAATACTTCAAAAATCCCATATTTTTATTTTTTAGAATATCACCAAACGTCAAATTTAAATATTTTTTTTTTATTTGACCAATCAGAGACGGTTTTTTAATTCCGAAAAAAGTTGGTCTGACAAAAATATTCCATGAAAAAAAAAAAAAACCTGTAGGAATTTCGGATTCCTACAAAGTCTGTAATAGCAATTTCCTATCTGTAGGAATTAAAATTCCTACAGGAATTGAATTCCTACCGAGTTCTGTAATAGGCATGAATATAAAATTCTATAACTAGACAAACATTTTGGTGCCCTATATATTAAATTGGGGTACCCTAATTTTATTTTTTGTACTGATTTCTAATATTCTAATGAGCTTTGATTTCACTTGTGTGAAATTTTAACCTAGCCATTGGCCCATAAAAACTATTACGCTAAGGCGGCAGTACGAAATTTTTCGTTGAGCCAATGGCAATTTGTTAAAGAGGCAATATTAAATAATTAGACAATTAAACTTTTTTATGTATTCATTTATTCGTCAATAAGCTTTCTCCTTATATTTTGAAATACATTTTTTTTTTTGATTCAATATCGATTTCGATGCTGTAGCACCTTGATTTAATAATAAATGTTCGAATCATATAGCACATGTACCTATATAATATAATATCTAATAATAGATATTATATTATATACATGTGCTGTAGGATATCGAACATTTATTATTAAATCAATGTATGTATATCAATATCTAATATAATATCTTAACAAATCACTAGATATCTAGCCACGGGCGAGTCGCAAACCAGCTTGGCAATTTCCTATAAATGCTCGCAAACAAGCGTACGGCGAATTGTGGGCGAAACAACCAAAACCATAACCACGGTTCTTAGTAGTAAGGTCTTTCCCGATTTGACAACGGAATATTTTAAAGAGGTCGCATTAGGATTTGAGAATAGGTGGAATTTTCCTAATTGTATCGGAGCCATTGACGGCAAACATGTCACCATTCAAGTAAGATATTTTAACATTTTAAAAATTTCATTTATCATTTTATATATTTAAATATGATATGTAAAAACAATCATTAAATATTTTACAGGCACCAAAAAATGCAGGCTCGGAATTTTTTAATTAAAAAAAAAAATTCTCAATCGTTTTAATGGCTATCTGCGACCATGATTATAATTTCATGTGGTGTGATATTGGTGCTGCCGGTCGCCAGAGTGATGGAGATAAAACACTTCCGTATTTATGATAAAACACTTCCGTAAGTACCACCCTTACCATTTTCCCCAAATAAACATTAGGGATAATATAAAAAACTTATTAGATTAATTTTTCTTTTTTTTTAGTATTCCTCAGCCAAGAAATATCACCGAGACTTTCACGGATGTTCCTTATGTGTTTGTTGCTGACGATGCGTTCGCTTTAACTGAGAACATGTTAAAACCACATACAACGATCCAGACAACAAAACAAAAAATTTTTAATTATCAGCTTACAATTAGTAGGGCTCGAAAATTGTTTTGGTATTCTTTGTTCCAAATGGAGGATATTCAGAACGGCCATAATTGCGGATGTTGCTTTGGTTGAGGACATTACGCAATGTTGTGTCTGCTTGCACAACTGGTTGCGGAAGAAAAACATAAACTTCGTCACTCCTGAACTCATCAACCGTGAAGTGGAAGGAAATATCGTTCTAGGGAAAAATTTAATTAACACGTACAATAAATTAATAATGTATTAAAATCTTATTATTATTTATTTGTAGGTTCTTGGAATAACCAACCTAACGCGTTGTTGCCTCTTCAGCCAACAAACAGGAACGCAACAAATACGGCCAAAATGACTCGTGAAAAATTCAGCGATTATTTCTCTGGAGAGGGACAGGTTGAGTGGCAGCTTTCCAAAATATAGCAGGTCAGTATAATGGCGTAAATATATTGATTTTTTCTTGTTTCTTTTCAGTTCATCATTTTCTTTTTTATTTCATTTATGTTGTCATGTTTTTTTATTAAAATTCTAAAGAGGTTTTGTGCATAATGGAAGCCCATTCTATTTTTTTTTTCTGTCTAATTTGTAGATATATTTTTATTCAATGCTTCCATAATCCTTTCCTCAATTACTGAAAATATATACAAATTTTTTTAAACTAAAATTATTTAAGATTTTTTATTTAAATTGCAATCTTGCAATATTATATAATCGCACTATCCGTGCAATAAAACGTTAAACTCAAAAACATAGTTTTCAGGAGAAGGCTTTGAAGTTTGAAGTTATGAAGGAATACCATGTAAAAACGTTTCATTTAAGTTGAATTACTTATGCAGGAGGACCTGAAGGAAAACACTGGTTAGACAGGACAATAGAGTACCTTGCACAGATTTCAAAAGTGCAATCATGCAATAAACGTGTAACTAGCACTTATCGTTTTATTGCACGGATAGCGCGAATATTATATATATATATATATATATATATATATATATATATATATATATATATATATATATATATATATATATATATATATATATATATATATATATATATATATATATATATATATATATATATAATATATCGCACTATCCGTGCAAGATAACGATAAGTCAAACGTTGATTTTCAGGAGAACGCTTTTTAGGTTTTTCAACTAGAACTTTTTGGATACATGTTTAATTAAAAATATTCTGTACTGCAAATGGTTCATTTCTCCTGACAATTTAGCACATCATTTAAAAAATCTAAAAAAATTAGTTTAAAGAGGTAAACGCGTTACTCACCGTGTACAATTTTATTAAAACAGTATTGTAAGTACTAGTTATAGTTTTTTTGATTGGGAAAATTTTAAATTCTTAAATTGTAAGTCGAGTTGTAGTTTTTATAAGAAAAATTATTTTTTTTTTTGCTATTATAACTCAGTATTGCATTACTATATTCAACATAATTTTTTATTGTAGTCACTTTAAATCATAAAACATGACGATAATTTAAATTACCAGCTACTCATGTTTCTTTTTCCTTTTTCTGGTTTTCACTTTATTTTGTGGCGAAGATGCGGATGTAAAAGAACCAGAACAGTTTAAATCTGATTGTTCGTACTCAAAATCCGTGCCGTAGCACACAAATAGTTCTGGGAGTACAAAATAAATGTTATTTTTATCACAAATAAAGATTGACTAAGTGACGAAGACATCTGTGGTTTGAAGCACTATGGAGAACATCACGGATAATTTAGTTTTTTTAGTGTTAGTAGTCTTTTTGCTCAAATCCGTATAGGAAATTTAGGGATTCTCAAACGGAATCCTGGGATCTTGTTTTCAGTAATTAAAGTGTGACTGGGAATAACCCAGTTGCATGTACTTATGATAAAATTCTGGATCTTGGATTCGTGCATAATGAAAATGGGATCCTAAAATGAGTTTTAAAATAAGTTCTGGAATGTGGCCAATTATGAAGGAACGTTTCTTATCCGATTATAATGAAATTCGGCATGCACAACGGAAATGGGATTCTAAGATGAGGTTCAGACGAAGTTCTGAAATATGGCCAATTAAGAAGGAACTTATCCTTTTATTTATTTATTTATACTGAGAAAAGTCTACAAATTTGACTTGAATTTATAACATATTGAACAGGGTAGAATAAAAATTAAATTAAACAAAAAAAGAATAAAAATTGACATAAAAATATTTTTAGGTTGGAGCAAAATGTTGCTTCAACCTACGTTTACGTTTCTTAACCGATTATGATGAAATTCAGCATGTACATGAAAATGGGCAATTAGGAAGGAACTTGGCGATTTCTTTACCCATTATGATTAATTTCAACATGTTCGTTGGAAATAGGGTTTTTATTGAATTTTAGATAAAATTCTAAAATAAGACCAATAAGGAACTTGGCTGTTTTTTAACAGATTATGATGTTATTCGAATTGTACGATGGAAACGGGACTAAAATAATATGAAAACGTTCTGGAATATGGTCAATTCCTTTCTAATTCGTGCCATTTTCCAAAACTTTATGCAAACATCATTTAAGATCATTATGATGAAATTCGATTTGCACGATGGAAATGGGTGACTCTTATCTTCTAATTCTACACCATGCCAAATTTTCTTTACTGGTCTAGCGGGATGTGGTAAAACGTTTGTCATTAAATTTCTAATGGAAATTTACAATCGTTTTTAACGATAACGATGGTTGCTGTAACGCTTATATTACGCGCGCTTCAACTGGCAAATCTGCTGTGGCTATTAACGACACCACAGTGCATACTGCGTTAAAAATCATCTTGCCAAAACTCGCACACTATTCAAGTACGTCCGAGTCTTAATCATAGACGAAGTCAGTATGATAGGCGCAGAATTTTTAGCACAGATCGATCAACGACTCAAACAGATTAGCGGTACATTTGATGTTAATTTTGGAGTTGATTATTATGAGTTGATAAATAACCAAGCTTATTCCTAATCGGCCTGATTTTCTTGAAAATACTATTGATGGATAAACTTCTATACGAGATATTTAAATTTTCTACATTCGGATCTAAGAGGCAATCAGAAATCAGAGACAAGTCAATCCTCAATTAGTTTCAAAACCGAGGTTTTACTGTAATATATTTTTCCTATACCGTTATATAGTTGAATGTGTATATTAAAAAAAATCGAAAACCTGAACTTTGGTGACAAAAACGATATCCCGGGATACCTTTTCAGAAAGCTTAGTTATATGATACAAATGCAAGGCAAGTATTATTTTCCCTGAATTTCTGTTATATAACTAATTTCAAAGAAGTTACATGAATCGTTTACTTCTAAAACAATTTCGGCAATATCAGTGAACATGTTATTTTTTATATAAACCTTTAATTTATTTAATTATAATTTTTTCAATAAAGATTTATTTATATTTTTTAATGAATTTTAAATTAAAGTTTTTTGTCAAAAAACGATAGTTTTACTTTAATCCAAGTAACAAAAGTGCAACCAGACATACGATGCCTACTTTGAAAAATTTTCCAGCTGAAATATGCTGTAAGTAGTACTTATTAAAACGAAAATTTATTTGCCACATAAACAGCGATAACTTATACTTACAGTTGCATTTAAAAATTATTTGCCTCCTAAGAAAACGATATCTGGAAATACGATATTGAGAATATAATTTGTTTCAATCAAGAAAACTATAATTCAAGTTATAGTATTTATAACTGGGACGAAAAATCAAAAATGACTTATCGTATTATTAGAAAATTATACAGCATCCCTCGGGAGGTCCCATTTTAAAAAATGAGTTAAACTGGGATGTACTACTTTCTCTGAACTATACGAAAATGCAATCATGCAATAACGCGATAAGTAGTACTTATCGTTTTATTGCACGCATAGTGCGATATATAATATATCTGCTGTATCACTCGCGTATTTATGAAATTTTTCGGGATCAATTTCTCTTGTGGAACAAAATGCATTTAACATTACTTTAAACCTCCTAATCAGCTCATAATCAACTTTAGTTGTTTTGATGTAAATTCTGCATTCGCAAAAAATCTTATGGTGGTGTTCCCATCATTAGTATTTCCAAACCCCTGCTTAGGTATGTCAATAATTATGCTAGTTTCCCTTTTAAATTCTGTCTGAATTCGTGCCTTTTCGTGAATTCGTGCTTTTTATCAGAATTTTCAAATAATATTTCACAAACGTCCAAATATTTCACAGATACAGCCATTTTTCGCTTTTGAGCTCAGTTTTTAAAATGAAACTGATTAGAAAATATTCGCATTCATATAGGCAACATTTATTAAAAACAATATAATCCATTAAAAGCAGTTAAATTATAGGATTTTGGGTACATAGTACCATAAACGCTAAGACCATAAATTTACTTATAAGGAACAATGCAACAGTTAAAATATTGTAACTTTTTTTTATGGACTTTTACGGATATAAATTTATTACCTGCAAAAAGATAATATAATGCCCTAAGTCCCCTCTTTCATTTGCCCTAAGTCCCATGGTGGAGAAACATGGAGAAAAAAAGGTGAGCTTACCTAAACATAGAAAATAGTTAAAAAATGTGGGTTTATTTACACCTTAATAAAATAAATTACATTCATAAAAATGAAAAAAGTTGTCTTTGCTCAATTTCACAATAGACCCAACTTTACAAAAAATAAACTTTTATATATGTATATCCCTTATTGCGGTCCTTTGGTGTTCAAGTAATTTAGTTAAATGTAAATGTAAAATGAAAAAAAAATATTCAAAAATGAGTCATCTTTAGCGTGCTATAACATCTAAATAAAAAGCAATAATATTTCTTTTTCTTTTTTGCTGAATGCATTGGACATTATTACTAACTAAAAATCACAAAAAAAAATTACAAAATCAGTACTTTTGGCCACTTTTTCTGCAAAATCTAACACTGTGCGCCGTAGCTTTAACCACTGCGCCATTTGGTCGGTAATAAGATTCTTTCGGCTTTTTATACACAAAATATATTAACAATAATGGAACATTTTTCGGCTTGCTAATCAGAATGAAGAAGCCAATCATTTATAATATATCTACCAAAAAAGTAAAAATACCAAAATCTCAAAATCCCCCCCCCCCCCCCCTGGTACTCTAACCCAGTTGTCAAAATACAAAACTACAATTCTAACTTGATTTAGTTAATATAATCAGAGCCTACTGTATAAATAAGAGCCTCCAAACAAGGTACAAACAATTTTTTCTTTACTATGAAACTATATGGGAAAACGCTTATTTTCATTGACAGATTTAGTTTATTAGAAATGTGAGCTTTTGTTTTGTTTTTATATGAAAATGTTCACGAAACATGTAATATTATTTGATTGAAAAATCGAGTCTTGAAAATGTTTATTTCTAAGTGAAAATCGTCATGAAAAATAAGGTACTTTTGAAATTTAAAATATTGTTGTTTCTGTAATACTATACGACACCAACATAACTAGAAATTTATAAACAAAACAATAATCATCTCTATCATTGCCTCCATTCCAATTTGAATTCGAATATGTTTCTATAGTTATTTTGAATTTGCCAAGCATGCTAGATCGTTTTGATGTTTTGTTTTTTTCGCACTCATTGTATTGATTTAATTTATTCTGTTTGGCTCTTTTTGATTTTTTTTAAATTTTGATTGTTGAGCGGAGGCGTGTTGTCTTTTTTCTTACCATTGGGTTTAGATGTGGACAAATGATGACGACATTAAACTGAATTTTCTCTTTTTAATACACATTGTTGTTGTTGTAGAATGTTTTTTAATTTAATTTCCCTTATTTTCTTTTGATTATTGCTGGAAAATAGGGATATTTGAGAATCTGTGTTTTAAATGAGTAAGACATTGAGTTGTTTGTTAGCGATTTTTTAAAAAATTATTTAACTGGGTTTAACTTTTAATTCATATTTTATCGTCAATCGAAATCGCGTTTTGCATATAATCACTATGAAAATAAATGAATTTTTAGTGTTTCTATATCCCTTATTTTAAGTTCATTTTTCACATGCCGGCTCTATTCATATCAATATGGTTCTGATATAATTCGATATTATTACGGAAAACATCCATTTTTTATTTTGTGTGTTTCTATCACTTTCTTTATTTGAAACGATTTTTATTTAAATAATAAAAATACAAATATTTAAAACGGAATATGTTTTTTCTTTCTTTTAGTGATAAGATAATAATTCTATTTTTTATTTTCAGGACTAGTTTCGAGCACCGAGCTCTTTGTCAACTTCATAAAAATATACTAATTTTAAAAAGGAAAATTTCTGCTATTTATAATGGCTTGATAGATGGCGTTGTATGGCATTTTATCGTTCAAAATATACGGATTTTGTCTGTGTTCGTATATTTGAATTTCCTCCGCACGATCTAATTTGTCCCCTTTCGGCATTCTATGTAGAATTTCAACGTTGTTGTCAAAACTCGTACATTTGTGATGCTGTTCCGTCAGATGTTGCGCAAAATTTGAGTTTATATGTGTTTTCCCTACTTCCTTCATATGTTCGACAAATCTCGTTTTGAAATTTCGCCCAGTTTGCCCAATATAAAACTTGTCGCAATCGTCGCATTTTATTTTGTATACTCCTGTTTGGTACTCTCTTTGCGTATTGTGTGCATTGGTGCGATTTTCAATTTTATTATTGATGTTTTATATGCTACTTTGTAATTGTGTTGACGAAAATTTTTGTGTATAGTACTGGTTGTTGCTGTGTCATACAGTCATACTCTATTGTTATGTATTTTTGTGGTTCTCTTCTCTCTGTTGTTAACGTAGTGAAGTGAGCGATGTCAAATAATTTTTCCTTTTATGTTTTTTGTTAATTTCATCGATCATATTGCTGTTAAAGCCATTGCTGCTCGCTATTTGTTTTATGACTTCTATTTCGTTGGTGTAATCTATGTGGCTCATTGGTGTTTTATTTACTCTATTAATCATATGTGTATATGGGGATATTTTGTGTGATTTCGGGTGGTTTGAAGTGGAATGGATGGTATGGTTCGTTTGCGTCGGCTTACAATATATCTTAAAACTGTGTTTTTGGTTTTTATTACTTAGGTGAAGGTTGTTTATGTAATTGTGAAGTATTTTAAGTTGCCGTGTTGTTCCATTAAATAATACTAAAATGTCGTCAACATATCTGTACCAATATGTTATGTTTTTTCTTAAATTGTTGATGTCGTTGAGAATGTATTTCTGTTCTAAATTGCTGATAAATATTTCTGCTAATGTACCCGATAATGGATTTCCCATGGGAAGGCCTTCTATTTGTTTGTAACATTTATTCTTGTACCTGAAATAATTTTGTGAAGTGATGACCTTGAGTATGTTCACGGTTTGAATTATTTCGGTAGTGTCGACCTTTTCGGCTGTCAATAGTTCTTTCACAATTTCTATTGTTTCATCGACTGGTATATTGCCATACATATTTGAAATATCGAATGAAGCGAACTTCCCGTTGTTGTTGATGTTAATATGGTTCATGTTGTCTATCAGTTTCATATTATTTTTTATGGACGTGGGGCTTTTTATTAGCAGTTTGCAGTTCAAATACATGTTCATATGCTTCGATAATTTATATGCGGGTGCTGTTTTATAGTTTATTATGGGTCTTATGGGTATATTTTCCGTATTTATGAAATTTTTCGGGATCAATTTCTCTTGTGGAACAAAATGCATTTAACATTACTTTAAACCTCCTAATCAGCTCATAATCAACTTTAGTTGTTTTGATGTAAATTCTGCATTCGCAAAAAATCTTATGGTGGTGTTCCCATCATTAGTATTTCCAAACCCCTGCTTAGGTATGTCAATAATTATGCTAGTTTCCCTTTTAAATTCTGTCTGAATTCGTGCCTTTTCGTGAATTCGTGCTTTTTATCAGAATTTTCAAATAATATTTCACAAACGTCCAAATATTTCACAGATACAGCCATTTTTCGCTTTTGAGCTCAGTTTTTAAAATGAAACTGATTAGAAAATATTCGCATTCATATAGGCAACATTTATTAAAAACAATATAATCCATTAAAAGCAGTTAAATTATAGGATTTTGGGTACATAGTACCATAAACGCTAAGACCATAAATTTACTTATAAGGAACAATGCAACAGTTAAAATATTGTAACTTTTTTTTATGGACTTTTACGGATATAAATTTATTACCTGCAAAAAGATAATATAATGCCCTAAGTCCCCTCTTTCATTTGCCCTAAGTCCCATGGTGGAGAAACATGGAGAAAAAAAGGTGAGCTTACCTAAACATAGAAAATAGTTAAAAAATGTGGGTTTATTTACACCTTAATAAAATAAATTACATTCATAAAAATGAAAAAAGTTGTCTTTGCTCAATTTCACAATAGACCCAACTTTACAAAAAATAAACTTTTATATATGTATATCCCTTATTGCGGTCCTTTGGTGTTCAAGTAATTTAGTTAAATGTAAATGTAAAATGAAAAAAAAATATTCAAAAATGAGTCATCTTTAGCGTGCTATAACATCTAAATAAAAAGCAATAATATTTCTTTTTCTTTTTTGCTGAATGCATTGGACATTATTACTAACTAAAAATCACAAAAAAAAATTACAAAATCAGTACTTTTGGCCACTTTTTCTGCAAAATCTAACACTGTGCGCCGTAGCTTTAACCACTGCGCCATTTGGTCGGTAATAAGATTCTTTCGGCTTTTTATACACAAAATATATTAACAATAATGGAACATTTTTCGGCTTGCTAATCAGAATGAAGAAGCCAATCATTTATAATATATCTACCAAAAAAGTAAAAATACCAAAATCTCAAAATCCCCCCCCCCCCCCCCCCCCCCCCTGGTACTCTAACCCAGTTGTCAAAATACAAAACTACAATTCTAACTTGATTTAGTTAATATAATCAGAGCCTACTGTATAAATAAGAGCCTCCAAACAAGGTACAAACAATTTTTTCTTTACTATGAAACTATATGGGAAAACGCTTATTTTCATTGACAGATTTAGTTTATTAGAAATGTGAGCTTTTGTTTTGTTTTTATATGAAAATGTTCACGAAACATGTAATATTATTTGATTGAAAAATCGAGTCTTGAAAATGTTTATTTCTAAGTGAAAATCGTCATGAAAAATAAGGTACTTTTGAAATTTAAAATATTGTTGTTTCTGTAATACTATACGACACCAACATAACTAGAAATTTATAAACAAAACAATAATCATCTCTTTCATTGCCTCCATTCCAATTTGAATTCGAATATGTTTCTATAGTTATTTTGAATTTGCCAAGCATGCTAGATCGTTTTGATGTTTTGTTTTTTTCGCACTCATTGTATTGATTTAATTTATTCTGTTTGGCTCTTTTTGATTTTTTTTAAATTTTGATTGTTGAGCGGAGGCGTGTTGTCTTTTTTCTTACCATTGGGTTTAGATGTGGACAAATGATGACGACATTAAACTGAATTTTCTCTTTTTAATACACATTGTTGTTGTTGTAGAATGTTTTTTAATTTAATTTCCCTTATTTTCTTTTGATTATTGCTGGAAAATAGGGATATTTGAGAATCTGTGTTTTAAATGAGTAAGACATTGAGTTGTTTGTTAGCGATTTTTTAAAAAATTATTTAACTGGGTTTAACTTTTAATTCATATTTTATCGTCAATCGAAATCGCGTTTTGCATATAATCACTATGAAAATAAATGAATTTTTAGTGTTTCTATATCCCTTATTTTAAGTTCATTTTTCACATGCCGGCTCTATTCATATCAATATGGTTCTGATATAATTCGATATTATTACGGAAAACATCCATTTTTTATTTTGTGTGTTTCTATCACTTTCTTTATTTGAAACGATTTTTATTTAAATAATAAAAATACAAATATTTAAAACGGAATATGTTTTTTCTTTCTTTTAGTGATAAGATAATAATTCTATTTTTTATTTTCAGGACTAGTTTCGAGCACCGAGCTCTTTGTCAACTTCATAAAAATATACTAATTTTAAAAAGGAAAATTTCTGCTATTTATAATGGCTTGATAGATGGCGTTGTATGGCATTTTATCGTTCAAAATATACGGATTTTGTCTGTGTTCGTATATTTGAATTTCCTCCGCACGATCTAATTTGTCCCCTTTCGGCATTCTATGTAGAATTTCAACGTTGTTGTCAAAACTCGTACATTTGTGATGCTGTTCCGTCAGATGTTGCGCAAAATTTGAGTTTATATGTGTTTTCCCTACTTCCTTCATATGTTCGACAAATCTCGTTTTGAAATTTCGCCCAGTTTGCCCAATATAAAACTTGTCGCAATCGTCGCATTTTATTTTGTATACTCCTGTTTGGTACTCTCTTTGCGTATTGTGTGCATTGGTGCGATTTTCAATTTTATTATTGATGTTTTATATGCTACTTTGTAATTGTGTTGACGAAAATTTTTGTGTATAGTACTGGTTGTTGCTGTGTCATACAGTCATACTCTATTGTTATGTATTTTTGTGGTTCTCTTCTCTCTGTTGTTAACGTAGTGAAGTGAGCGATGTCAAATAATTTTTCCTTTTATGTTTTTTGTTAATTTCATCGATCATATTGCTGTTAAAGCCATTGCTGCTCGCTATTTGTTTTATGACTTCTATTTCGTTGGTGTAATCTATGTGGCTCATTGGTGTTTTATTTACTCTATTAATCATATGTGTATATGGGGATATTTTGTGTGATTTCGGGTGGTTTGAAGTGGAATGGATGGTATGGTTCGTTTGCGTCGGCTTACAATATATCTTAAAACTGTGTTTTTGGTTTTTATTACTTAGGTGAAGGTTGTTTATGTAATTGTGAAGTATTTTAAGTTGCCGTGTTGTTCCATTAAATAATACTAAAATGTCGTCAACATATCTGTACCAATATGTTATGTTTTTTCTTAAATTGTTGATGTCGTTGAGAATGTATTTCTGTTCTAAATTGCTGATAAATATTTCTGCTAATGTACCCGATAATGGATTTCCCATGGGAAGGCCTTCTATTTGTTTGTAACATTTATTCTTGTACCTGAAATAATTTTGTGAAGTGATGACCTTGAGTATGTTCACGGTTTGAATTATTTCGGTAGTGTCGACCTTTTCGGCTGTCAATAGTTCTTTCACAATTTCTATTGTTTCATCGACTGGTATATTGCCATACATATTTGAAATATCGAATGAAGCGAACTTCCCGTTGTTGTTGATGTTAATATGGTTCATGTTGTCTATCAGTTTCATATTATTTTTTATGGACGTGGGGCTTTTTATTAGCAGTTTGCAGTTCAAATACATGTTCATATGCTTCGATAATTTATATGCGGGTGCTGTTTTATAGTTTATTATGGGTCTTATGGGTATATTTTCCTTGTGGATTTTGGGGAGATTAGTATATTTTTATGAAGTTGACAAAGAGCTCGATGCTCGAAACTAGTCCTGAAAATAAAAAATAAAATTATTATCACTAAAAGAAAGAAAAAACATATTCTGTTTTAAATATTTGTATTTTTATTATTTAAATAAAAATCGTTTCAAATAATTCGCTAGATCAGTGTTCTTGTCTTAATGTATGAAGTTAGAATTTTCAGTACGAAACCAAACTGCCATATATAGAGAAAAGAAAACTCAAGGAGGGTTCTAATTGCAGACTCTTGGGTTAGAGTAAAGGAGGATTTTGATTTTTCTACTTTTTTCGTGGATATATTATAAATGATTGGCCTCTTCATATTTTCTGATTAACAAGTCGAAAAATGTTATGAATGCCATTATTGTCAACATATTTGGACTATTAAAAGCCGAAAGAATCTTATTTGATTTTAATACAAACAAACTTCTCTTTCTAGAAAAAAAATTAAATTTTGTTAAGCAACTTTGTTGATTTTATTTTGGTTTGGATACTCCTTTTCTTGCTAGATGCAAATGCACACTTTTCTTATATTTTCACGATTTCTTAACAGTTAAATGGCAAATCAATCCATGGGGTACATATAGCATCACCATTACTTGATTTATTTAGGTTCAGACAACTTTACAAAAACAAAAAAACTTTTATAGAAACACTTTACGGTAACAAAATTGTCTTTGTCTCTTCTCAGGCGAAATAATTTAATTTTTTCTTGTTGTTATAATATTAGACAACAACAACCTTTAAATTCTTATCAACAATATCAATCTGTAATCTGTCGCACAAAAATAACATAAAATTAAAATTGACATTTTGTCATTTCGTTCGAGTCGCTGTCGAAGGTCTGAAAACTTTACAAAAATTTATTATTTCCTATACTATATCCATATAAATATTGCGGATTCTGTTATTTTATTGTCTAAACCAATTTTCATGTTAGAACGAAATGTAACAAAAACAGACTTCGTATATGATGAGTATAAAAAAATATTTTTTTTTTGTTTTGTTATCTAAATTTCTTATCAATTAGAAAATATTCATCTACAAAAAAAAAAAAAAATTATAGATTTGTTGCATCGGCTTTTGATATACTCGTACACATATAAATATTAAACAATTAATCGTATTCTTGTCAATATAAAATTCATGTAATATGAAAATTTGATTGATTGGAATAAAGTACAACAATTTTCAATAGACGTTTTCATTTTGTTGAATATGTGAATGGAATTTAAATTTATTTATTGCCAAGACTTGTTATAATCTCTATAAGAATAAAATAAAATGAAAATGTATTACGATTGCAGCAAGGATGTGATGAATTAAGATTATCATCTTTGAGACTTTGAATGGTTTTTCTGTGTATTGTAGCGATATAGACTTGAACAAAATTAATTGATTTTGTGTTATTACTTGATAAATAAATTGATTTTGTTTGATTGCATTCTAATGCAATAAAATATAGGAATTATAATTTATCATTGTGATTAACGTTTTAAATTTTTATTTATTTTTTATTCTGCCGGCTTCAATCACATCACTATAGCAATTTATTAGTTTCAGATGTATTTTGTATTATACGTTTATAACAAAAGTATGTTGTTTATATCGCTACAAAATATAATGAATAAATAAATGGCCCAGAGGTTAGCTTTAAGTAAAAAAAATTGTTATTCACTGAGTACACTTGAATTTTTCTTCTAATGCGATTTTCAGGAAGTTTAAACCTCTTATTGAATTGATTGATTGATTTAAATGCACGGCCAAGCTTATGAAACAAGTAATCCCGTATTGTTGATGTGGTCATAAAACTATCACATCAACTTTATGACACAGGTGAATGCCTTCCTCACTGAAGACACCTAAGCACCATTACAACATGAAGAGCACAAACATCCTGACATCACATAATGGCCGGGTCCCAATGTGCACCCTTTCACACATAACATAACCGAAGGATACGATAGGATAGTTAGTATAGACAGAATCGGCCCTGTTATAGCCGATAGTTAATATGTTTTAGTTAGTAATGTATAGCACAAGCACAAATTCTAACTACATATTTATATACTGCTGTCCAATGTTCTTTGAGACTAGTTCTAAAAATAAATCAACCTTACTTCTTTTAAACCGATAAATTAGTTAAGCTAAAACTAAATTAAATTCTCTTAAATAAATTATAAATTAGTCTTTATACTATAAGTCTGTAAGTAACTAGATTTAAAAATAAAAAATAAAAAGTTAAAAATAAATATTTAACAATAAAACTAAACTAATCAGCAATTTAAACCAAATCTGGGAAAATGAAAATTAATATTTTTGAAGTTTATTTACTACATATTTTAGTTGTTTAATTTTTAATACTTCAACTAAACATAATAATTTAATTCATATTCAATTACATACATACAAAGGTGTGTGGTGGCATTATAATTAAGCCTCTGAGCAATAAAATCACAATTAAGCAACTGGATCGTAACCAAAAGAATTGCTTTTGTTAAAGAAAATTTAGCAATTTGGAGCGGTGAGAGTAAATCCAACGTGGTTGGAGGTGATGGAGGACCATACATATAAGGCGACCTTCAAACTAGGAGCTTAACCCTCGGTCGTGTACCAAAAAAACAACAATGAATCATAAGATTGCATCAGTAATGGTTTGGAGATGTTTCACTCTCTTGGCCTATCGTCAAAATCGAAGAAATTATAAATGTTTGATTATACGGACTTGCACCACGATGTCATTATCAGCACCCCAAATATAGACTATGTAAAAGTATGAACGGCATTTTAAAACGGCAAAAAAGAACCGAGAATCTATGGAGAAAAGTTAAATTGAAAGTCTCAATAAGGAAACCGACAAACAGAGAATATTTATGGGCCCAAATTCAGGAGGTTTAACGGAATACAATGCCTGCTCAAAATGCCTACCTTATAAATAGTATAGGCAGGCGATGAAGTGTAGTCTTGAACCAAAAAGTTTTCCTAACCAAAAATTGAATTTTGTTTAACCCTCGTCAGGCAGCATAGGTACAATTGTACCTTCTCGCGATTTTTAAATTGTAGTCATTTTCTTTTGTTTTTTTGTAGAAGCCATAGAGTATGGAACTTTCGTAAGATATTTACATTTTTAGTCTAGATCATATAGGAACGCATAATGGTTTTAGGAAGGAATACATACAGTGAAAACACACAATGAAGTTATGTACAATGAAGTTTTGCATTGAACGAATGCCAAATGCAGTAAATTTTAGTTTATGACTATTTTTAAAACTGTCATTAATTGTGCGAATTTCTCTAATAGTTTGGAATGATTGATGTCTAATGGTAATAGCAGGACAATATTTTATTTTGTTGTTTTTGCCGATATTTGTAGGCGCATTAGTTTCATCTAGAACAGCGACACTGCTAAACCTATTATTGGACAGCACGTACGGAGCATATCCAGCTTCCGTTATTTCTTCATTCGTTAAATTATCCATGTCTATACTATCTGACACAGTTTTTCTTTTTTTTACAGCTGTGTTGGACATAATCAAGTTTATTTCACCATTACTTATTTTTGTTTACTACAAAAACTCGTTGAAACACAATTTCTCTTGAACAAATATGTCCACTTATTTCACTTTAGCATTAAAACTTGTTTGTAAATTAATTTAAAATTCTTTCGGCTTTTTATAGACACAATATCCTAACAATAATGGCATTCACAACATTTTTCGACTTGTTAATCAGAAAAAATGAAGAGGCCAGTCATTTTTAAAATATCTATCAAAAAAGTAGAAATATCAAAATACCCCCCGAGTACTTTAACCCGAGAGTCAATACAAAATGTATCTTCTTTCTTTCGCTGGTGCTACATCCCATTAAGGGACTTGGCCGCTTCATAGTGAAGTTTCGAAATCATTTTTACAACGGATAATGAGTGATTAGTTCATTGATCCTTACATTAGCCAGCCGTGATTTTTTCATCACCCGCCGGGAATCGAACCCGGGACCTCCGGAGCTTAAAGCAAGCATGCTAACAACTGTGCCACCGGGGCGGACAAAATGTATCGACTCTGAAAAAATTAAAACTTTCCTTGAGCTTTCTATGTGGTAGTTTGGTTTCGTACAGATAAGCTCGTACAAACAAAAAGTTCGGTCTACTCATCAAGCTGATGCCCAAAGGTCTTTGACTGGTTGGAGGTACACGGTTATGAATCCATCTGCCCCAATTATTTATGGTTTACCTAAAATCCGATTTGTAGAACGCAGTTAAGGAAAGTGACACTAAAACAATAGGCAGACTCCATTCTCGTCTACTTCATCTACAAGGTCGTTTGTTACGCTTAAAATACTCGAAAACCGTACGGGATCCGGTTAACGAAACTATCGAAAAGGTTGCACAATTAATCACATTTGTTCTGGCTAACGTAGACAAACAGCCCACTGAAATAAATGATAGTCTTAATGAACTTGACCAAATAAAACTTAAAGAAGTTGAAGGTCTTAACAAGTCCGACGATTCTTGCACTAGCGAACCTGGAAATCGGTCTGAGCTTGGGGAGAGACGAACACCTCTTCATAGTTCTCATTCTCTTCATAGTGATCAGTCTAAAACCAATCATGAGAAACCTAATTTGAACATAGATCATTTTCCGCCTCTCTTAGAGATACCTGACCCAAGATATTCGAGTAGATTTCCCACAAAATTCTGTCAAAATGGAATATCACTTATGACGGTACTCCTGGCTGCGTCCATGTTAAACGTTTCTTAACTAGAGTAGAACATTTAGCAAAATCTGAGAATGTTACATCGCAAAGATTAGTCACGGATCTTCATTATCTACTAAAAGGGAATGTTAATGAATGGTACTGGACTTTCATCGAACGAAATTCTGATCCATTATGGGAGCAGGTAAAGGCGGAGCTGAAAAAATGCTTTCAGGAACCTCGAACGAATGATGATATCCGAGCCCGCATGGAAAATAGGAAACAGAAATTTCGTGAACCTTTTTATGAGTTTTACCAGGATCAGATACCCATGACTCTCCAACTGGAGACATCACTCAGTGAGCAGGAAATTGTTCGGATTATTCGACGGAATATGCGGGCAGGGCTACAGGATAAACTGGGAGTCGTTAAAATTGATAGTGTTGATGAACTTGTCAGGAAATGTATGGCTTACGAAAATACGTGGAATCGGACAAGTTTTGTGCCAGAATTAATGTGTTAGACCCGAAAGTTTAAAAATTCCTAGGAAATAGATAACCATAGTTGGGAGCCAAGTTACAATTACGATCCTTCTACGATACCTTCCACGTTCCGCAACATGCCTAGCGAATCTCAACAAATGTCTACCAATTACACTCTTTTGACTCGTAATAGAGGGGAGGATAATTTTTCAAGACCGATGGCTAACGTTAACCAGGGTCTAAATGTTGATTCTGCACAGAATTACCATTTCAATACCAATTTTAGAGTAAATCGTCAACCGGATCGGACAATTAGTTGTACGGATTGTGGTAGGCAGGGATATCGTCGCGAACAGTGTTTTAATAGTAATCCGCCTTCGGAAAACTGGAGATCGGGGGCCCGATCCTCCAAGGGGTCAGACCCCCAGAGCTACAACAAACATGTCGAAGCAGCCTCCAATATCGAATCCGAGTTACTCCAACGCCAACAGTAAATATTCCATACAGGTTTCCCAATATGTCAACTTCAAGAGTAGGTGTTACTGATTCTTCAAATTCTTGTTCTCGCCAATCCAACCATAGTAAAGAATACTGGAGATAACGCAAAATAGTTTAGAAGAATATTACAGCATCGTTAATTGCCACCCCTAGCGAGGGAAGACATATGTTGGTCTATTAGATAAAGGTTCTGAATATTATTTATATCATCCCTCTGTTAAGTTTCACTCATTTCCTTCGTAGATAAAGACAGCAAATGGTCAAAAAGAATCCGTACTTAGGTATATCAAGACCCCTATCTACTTTGTGGGAAAAACCAAACTAATCACCTTTTACATTTCGCCTAATTTGACGCAAGAATTATATTTAGGAATTGATTTCTTTCAAGCATTCAATCTTACGTGTACCGATAAAATGATAATTTTAAGTTAATAGCTGTAGTCAAAATCTGAGTGAAACTAAATAATTGTTCAATTAATAATATAAATTTTATAAATAAATTTACGCATTAAAGGCGGGTTTTGAGTTGCAGTCTTTCGTTCGTTCTTTCGTACTGAAATTTTTTTTAATCCAATCAAAGGAACACGAACGAAAAATAAAGTCATTTGTAAGGAATACGATTGATTAAAAAAAATTTAGTACGAAAGAACGAACGAACGATAATGCAACTCAAAACCCGCCTTAAAACAGTTATTGTAAATTTTTTTTGCTAAAATAGCAAGCCTGTTAAATCAGCCTATTTTGAGTCACGTGTACGAAATAAACCAATCAAAACCAATCAATTACTCTGATAATTTCCCTAGGGAAGTTATCAGTCTAATGTTATTTTAATGTGTATATTTTGTACACGTGATTCGAAATTGACCGATTTAATAGGCTTGCTATTTTAGAAAAACATACTCTGGCTACTAGATGAAAAGAATTTATAGTTTTATTAACGTTGAAAACGTTTATACTGGGGTTTCTAACGAAAAAGCGAACGACCAAAAAACCGACCCAAAAAATGTAACAAAACACAAAACTGCCAACTATGTTTAGGTACTACAAACACATTTGAAAAATGTAGGAATTGGCATTTTTTATGTTCTATATTGTAATAAAATTGTATTAGGCCCTGTTACGCCTCCCTCGTTTGCGTAACATGTGGTGTTGGTGCGTTTGGCCTGGTGCGGAGGAGTGAGTTTGCCCAGCTCGGTTCAGTTACGTTTGCTACTCCTCAATGACTACTGGTGATAGTCAGTTTACATTATTGGTATAGTAGATGTTATGATAGCATGATACTTATTGAGGGGGTTTTCTCTGTCGACAATGAGAATGAGATGCTGCGTCGGTAGTTGTAATATTGGGTGGGTCGATCATGCGGTGCACGTTGATTGGCCAAACCAATGATGCGATTTTCTAGAATAGTCTATCGCGAGAGCGATGAATGTTTTCTTTATATTGATCTGATGATGTATTGGTGATAGTATCGTGAT
Organism: Tipula helvola; assembly: GCA_963556165.1. NCBI lineage: Eukaryota > Metazoa > Arthropoda > Insecta > Diptera > Tipulidae > Tipula > Tipula helvola. Next base: position 204,795,970 of record OY744483.1, on the reverse strand, counting down.
TGCAGCAGCGGGAGAGCTGTGATTGAGATGAATGCTTAAGATGTACGTGTGTCGGTTTTTTTTTTGATGGATTAAACATTTTTTTTATCTTGAGAGAATTAAATTTAATTTTTTGGACAGTCAAGTTGGGAGTTTTATAAAGTGCGGTTGATGAGTCGATTGGACTCAACTGCCAGTTTTTTTTTTGTATTAAATAAAAAAAAAATAATAAAAGATAAATTTATATAGACTCATATAAATAGCCAATTCTTGAATTTTTTTTGTTTTTTTGATAAAATTGTATAGTGAAGATTGGCTAGTGATTTTTTTTGTTGGATAACTAAAGTTAATCCTATTGTAAATAATTTTTTTTTGAGTTTGTTTTTTTATAAAAATTTATTGAACGATAAATGTTTAAATCTATGTATATATATTAAAAAAAAAACAGTTTAAAAATTGTAATGAAATTATAATTGGATAATAAATATATTGTGATTTGTGGTGTAAGAGGTGTATTAACTGTCATGATACACTCTGGAAAAAAAAACGCCAAAGAAATATATGTATAATAAATGAAATAAATAAATTACGATTACGAAAGTGTTAATTAATAAATAATAAATTTTTGTTTTTGGATATTTCTTACCTAATAAAAATAAAAATAAAAACACAAACAAACTATTTCCAACTCCTTAAGTGATTCTCCTACCCATTATTCTGTGGTGAAAAAAAATTAAAAACTATAAATTGGTAGACCAAGTCCAGTGCAGTGAATAAAGTAGTGCCGAACAAATAAATGTTGCACAGCTAAACGTGTACATATGGGTTCGTTGGCTTAATCAAAATACATCAAGTCATTGTGGTGTAATATTGGCAGTAAAACAGGCAAATTTTAATCTGAGCTGGCCTGAATAGCTATTGAGCTTATTGTAGCAGCAGTCCTGCCAACAAGCGGGACGAGGTCGGTGTTAAAGAGGGGGTACCTGCGTCGTCACCAACAGTAAGCCGTTCCAGACCAGAAAGTACCGGATGTGGTACGCAGAAAAAAATATCTACAGGTACTGTTTTTTTTTTCTTTGATCCATTGTTTAACGGACCAACAACAATAACCTTTTTTTTTTTCTCTTGGCCACACATAAGTGGTGCTGTAAAGTAAATTCACAAAATTTTTTGTTTCTCAGTGTTTATAAAGTAGAGTTTAATTTACTGTTTTATTGCTTTGCAAAAATTTTTGTTGGAATTAAAGTAAAATTAAAATTTAAGATTAGATGCAATTTTTTTTTCTCATGTGAGCCTAATTTGATTGTTGTCGCGTTTTCGTATATATTATATTTTCTTTCATTATATAGCATTTTTTCCCTCACAGCCTTCTCGTCTGCAATCACGATATTACCGAACACACGGTAGTTTCCGATATATAGCTTACTATTTTATGCATCATCATTTGTAGTGATTTCAGTTTTCATTCTTAAGTTCTTTTTCTACTTTATCAGTTTTGTGAGTTTTCGCTTTATTAAGTGGTCGGTCATTACCGTAATAATTAATAATTTCATCATTAAGGTTCTGTGGTTTCAATTATTGTTTTTTTTGTAATTCTGGTCACAACATAATTTCCCGTGAGTCTATCACTCTAGTCTGGAAAATCGTATCGTTCGGACGGTGTTGGACAGCTGTGCTGTGGATGCTTATCTTTCTCTTTGTTTTTTTTTATGAGGTTATGTTCACTGGTATAATGGAGTAGAGTAGTACGTAGGGGGATTAGGATGGGTTTAGGAGGGTAAGATTTTTGTGTTGGGTCGAATCATGCCGTAGTTCTCAGTTTTACTCGGGTTACGGTTCCAAATCTTTTCTGTGAACAAAGCGATTGTGTCTCCTATTTACTTTTGTCGTTTCATTATGATATAAAATGCGGTTATTCAAGCATTCTGTCAAGTCTGGAAAACCCCACGCCAAACCCTGAGCTTTAGCCGGCTACTATACCGCACCAGACCGCTGACATTATGTCTGTTAGCGAAATCTCCAAATTTCATTACGAAATCTGAGGATTTCGTTACAGCCCGTTGCACATTTGAGCTAAGCTAAGCGAGAAACGTAGTTTGTTTATATTAACATAGTTCAACTCGCTTAGTTCACCCCGTTGCACATATATACTATTTACATCGCTCGCCACATATGCATAGATGTATATTAAAAAGTGATTAAAGTAAATAAATTAAAACTTAAAAAGAAAGAAGTTATTGAATAAAATTTATTTCATTCGTATATTGTTACATTTAAGGCAAATTTAAACTACTTATAGTTATTTATGGTTTGTATACCGGTACGTGCAAAATAATTTGGTGCATAATTATAAAATATTATTTTATTCGATATAAAGTGCAACGTATAGACAATGACAACAGAACAATTAGAAAAACTCATTGAATGCGTTCGAAGTCACCCTGAATTATACGACACTGATCACAAAGACTACAAGTCAACTAAATTCAAAGATGAAATTTGGGCGGAAATTGCTTTGAACTGTCTATTTGAAAATGGTATAATGGTAATGCATATTATAATTATAAATTTGAATATTTTACAGGCTCCATAGCAAAAAAACAATGGAAAAATCTAAGAGATTCTCACAGAGAGTCTATCAAGAGGATGAAAACTAAAAGTGGCCAAGCAGCCCGGGCTGGCAAAAAATGGAAATTCCACGACTCAATGTCGTTTTTGGAAAAATTTATGTGTAAAAGACATTCACACAGCAACATTAGTGAAATCTCCGAAGATTCTCAAACAACAGTACATGAAGGCGAACAAAACAAAGAATCATCTAAAGGAAATAATTTGAAAAAAACAAAATTATCTAAGAAAGATGAAATATTAAATATAATAAAGGTAAACCAAAAAATGAAGCAAAACAGAGATATAATAAAAAACGACTTGAGATCACTTAATATTTCTCAACCTGCAAATCAAGCCCTCTACAATCTTTTTTTTTGTCAATATACGAGACAGCGGTTACTTTTCCCCCTAATTTACAAAGAGAAGCTAAGAGAAAAGTTTTCGATGTGATAAGCGAGTGTGAGGAAATAGCTGAATCAATATCACCAGTATTATCACCACGGTTGTCACCAGATTTCAGACCGATATGTTCAACTCCCGAGATTTCATCAGATGTATATAATTCCAGGTCAACCCCATTATCTTTTACTGAAGAAAATTCTGTTACTACAGCTTCTCAAGGTATAAATACATAGAATGGTATATTTTGGCATAATTCATATAATAATATTTATTATTTTCTGCAGGAATGATTCAATTGGTTGCAATGCCGCGTATGGTTGATATACCAACGAATTTAGAGGATATCGACCCAACGAACAATAACAATGCCTCCACTTACTACACATATTCATTCACAACACCACCAAATAATACTCAAAATAAAAATCAAGATTGTTTAAGTTCATTTTTGAAATTCAATAAATAAAACAACTATTTTCTATAAATTTTGGTTATTTTATACATTTGTTTTATTATTATTACTAAATTTTTTTATAGAGTTCAGTTGAATTTAATAATATGTAAATGGAAAACTTAATACATATTTGCCTTTTTTAATAGCTTGTAATTGCCATGCAACAGATCCTTCTGGCGAGGAAAAATACGTTGAGAAACGTTTTCTTACTAAAAACGCTTCATTAGAACTTCTTACAGAAGATGGCAATAAATCTACGAGTTGATTGTCGGGATCATCAAAATCTGTACACTCAAAATCATCCATTTGTTCCTTTAGTGTTGTTTTATTCCGCAAATAATTATGAAGCACACAAGTGGCTTTAATTATTTTATCCACTTGTCGAAAAGTGCGCTCAAAATTCCAAAAGCGCATTCTACTGTTTGGCGTGCTCTTGATAGTCTATAAAGATTTTGCAATCTGTGTCATATTTTGTGTAGCAGCCAGGAAATGGTCTCATGAAGTTCTTCATTAATTGAAAGGCTTCGTCCCCAATTAAAACAAATGGCAAAGAGTTTGTTTCAGGGACCGGTATTTTAAGTAAATTATTTCGAAGTTTTATTCCAAAATTACTATTCGCAAAAATGTTACCTTCGTTGAACCTACCTTGTGAGCCAACATCTATAAATGTAAACTTGTATGTAGCATCTACACCAGCCATGAGAACTATTGAAAACGTTTTTTTGTAATTGAAATACGACGATCCAGAATTTATTGGACTACGAATCGTTACGTGTTTCCGTCGACCGCTGAAATGCAATTCGGGAATTGCCACATTTTGTTAAACTCGTTGGCCCTTTCACGCCAAAATGATTCAGTAGGCTCCGGCATTTCTTGTTGTTGCAATTTTTGCCATATTATATCACTCACCGATTCAATTATTGCCCCTACTGTGCTCTCACCCAGGCGAAAATTAAAACTTAGATCACGAAATGAACTCCCAGTTGCAAAATATCTAGAACGTAAAAAGGATTATTAAATATTGATGAATTTTAAATTATTTTTAAATCACCTTAAACAAACAGCAAGTTTGTCTTTTGTGGAAATTGCCGGCCGAAAATACGAATTATTGCCTCCTCCTAAGTCCTTTTCGATCAGATTATGCACTTCCTCGAACTGCTCCTTGGTTAATCGCATGTATCTGAAAAACTCTTTATCCGTCACATCGGGCAATAAGCAGTGAAACTCGCCATATTTCGATCTCTTCATCAAAAAATTTGAAGACCAACAACGCCTTTTTCGTTTCCGGAGTAAAATTAATAACACATCTTCATAAAAATCATCATCAGATGAATCCGTCTCATATTCTGTCAAGTTTAAAACGTACCGATTTGTCGGGTATAAGACAGGATATGGTTCTTCCAGTTGTGTTCTAGATATTGCGCTACGAATCCTTTTAACCCTTATGTTAATACCCGGGTACCCACCACTGCCGTTTATTTGCATAAAATTAAAAGAAAAATGAAAATTTCTTTTTGAGCTTCTGAATCGTCGTTATTTAGCTCAAAAGCAAACAAATTAAAAGCTCAATTAATTTTTTTTTTTTTTTAGTAACAAAAAATTAAACTAAACTTAAGCCATCGCATTGTTCGCACCCGGGTACCTGGGTACCCACAAGATATATTTATATTTAGAACAAGAAAAAAAAATGTATTACACATGCAGGTTAATTTTGATTTCAAATATAAAAAAAACGCACTAATTAAGTCTACAAAATATTATTATTTATTGCATTCAATACATTTTATAATATTTACTGAGTGTTCATCACAAACAGGAAGTTGACACTCGGTACAGCTCTTGCGCGTTTTTCGTCGTCTTTTTATCGGTAATTTATAACATGTGTGACAGGAACCAGTGACCTTTTTCCTCCCAGTTATATCTCGCTCATCCGATGGACCAGCAGCTTTTGAAGTTACTATTTGACGACCTATAATGCTTTCAATTCCAATTTGGGTCGTGTAGTTGCGCATCACTTGTGCATTCCTTTTGCGAGTTTCAGTCATTGGCTTCGCTAGTTCTTCACTTAATCGCCGCATAAACTGGCGTCGTTCTGTTGTCTTTTTTGCTAACATGTTATTATTTTCATAATAAATCCTAAATGCCGCGAGTGAACTTATGTCGAGCATGTTAAAAAACATAGCCAACGGCCACCTTGAACATCGACGTTGAGTTGTATACCTTCTTAGCATTTGGTCCATGTTGTCAACGCCAATTTTATATTTATTGTAGTAACTGATGTTATCAGGTTTCTTTTTCAGATCATCACTCACAGCTGTATCGGAATGCATGGTGGATATCAAAATTACAGCTTTGTTTTTCTTCGGGACATAAGAACACATCGTTACTTTATCGTGAAAACCAAAAACTATCGAGTATTGCTCTCCTGATTTATTTGGAGCCATGATACTAGGTATATAAGGTTTATTTTTTTTTATTGTACCAATAATAGTGAGGTTCCATGATAGCAAGTGCTTAGCAACGGGTAAGGATATGCGTTTTCAGCATCGCAAATCAAAAAAAATTTTATACCACACTCAGCTGGCTTCGAAGGTATACATATACTGAGTAAATCCTGTACGGCCCCGAAAAGGATATAGCTGCTCATCAATCGTTAAATTTTTTGTAGGCTTATATATTTGACACAAATTGGCATAAGCATTGTGAATTGGAGCTGCCTTATCTTCATTCTTGCGTTGACTGCGAGTATTACTATCATCAAATCTTAAAAACCGAATAATAATGTGAAATCTATTGAGCCCCATAGTTGCACGATACAGTGGATGCCACATGTCAAAAGTATGATCAGTATTGGAGTTATTTGGACCAGAACAAATTAAAACGCCAAAAAAAGAATAGATTTATAGTACCGTAATAGGCTTCCACTGTCACTGTGAATACGGATGCTTTGCATTGAACTCTGCTTAGGTAGACGAAGCCTTTTTATTTGTGTGCCGGACGATTATATTTACCATATTGACTAACATTTGCTTCTAAATTTTAATACGTAAGAGAAGCGAGAAACTCTCTCCCAAACAATAGAAAGAGAGCTACTCTCTTCCAAACAATAGAAGTGAGTGTAATCTGTCCTTTACAGATAGTACCAAAATTGAAGGCACAACATTTTAATGAACTAAATTCGGTTTTATTACGATAATGATTTTTAATTTGATTTTATTTCAACTGTTACGCATTATTTTTATAATGTATGGAAAATTCCATGAGAAACTAATAAGTTTTTTTCTTAAATTTTCGTAAACGTAACATTTCTATGAGTAAAACTACTTGTGCCTTCAATTTTGTGACCCTCTGTATATTCTACAGAAATTTTATTTTTCTAGAATTAATCAGATAGTCAATAACGATGTTTAAATTTTAAAATAAATAAAAAGGAAACGCTTTCTATTACTGAAACATCAAAATGTATAATATAACAGAACGCGGGTACCCGGGTACCTTGGGTGCGAAACAACGTCGATAAAGTTGGGTATTAACATAAGGGTTAAGCTGTATTAATTTGTTTTATGTATACACAATCGTTGTCAATTGACAATAAAGTAATATACACTATAGATTATGAACTTATGAATTTTATTTTAAATTTGTTCGTAATACGATTTTTATCACAATTCACACAAATTTTCAAATATCCTTTGTAAATTTAGAATTTAATTAATGTTTAACACTTATAAAATTAATAAACAATTTTAGGTGTTATATTGTATAATAATTCACACGTTATTTTGAATTTGATCTACAATATAAATATCATCCAAAATTCAATATGAATTAATATTAAATATGCGTCAATCTATAAAAAAGAAAAAAAACATCAATGTATGTGTGAGCGATGTAGCTGACCATAGCAAGGCAAGCGCAACTTGAGCTAAGTTAGTTTGCATCGCTCGAAATAAAAAAACATAGCTCGCATAGCTTAGTTCAGATATGCAGCGATCTATTTAAATTATATATATTACAAAAACATAGCTCACATCGCATAGCTTAGCTTAGCTTAGATGTGCAACGGGCCTTACATTCAAACAATTTTATTTAATAAACATACATACTAATAAGGAAATGAACATACACAAAGTAAATTTTTTCCTTTTCAAAATACATACAAGAAAAAAATCATAGCCTTCTAAGCGAAATATTTTTTTACGGTAATTGTGTGTTGTTGCAGTTTGTAATTTTGAAAATCAGTTAAGGTCGCTGCACGAGTATGGATATAAATCCGTACAATCTGAATCCGGTCATTCCAATGAAATTACCCAAATATAGTCATCTGACCGAAAGAAATATTCCCCTATTTCTCCTCTCGAGTTAAAATTATTTCAACATTACGCAAAATATCCGCAGAAAACCAACATAACCATATCAAAAAATATTTATTACGAGCTATTTTTTCCCCAATTTTTTTTTGTTTGCTTATTTCTGACTTTTCGATTTTTAAAAAAATTTATTATTTTGTTATTATTGAAATTATCATTATATTTGTTACTAATGAAACTAAAAACAAAGAGAAGTTGATAAGTAAAATAGACGAATTTACGGGAATTTATTTAGCAAAAGGTCAAATAAAGGCTGGAACAGCGAGTCAGTTCAGTCAGAATCAGTAAGAAACCTTACGGAATTTAACGAAAATTTTTTCTTTCAGAAAATTTGACATCTCGGCTAGCCAATCTGTATAACCAGTTGGGAACTAATAACTAAGTAAATTGCATATTTTTGTACATATGCTGCGATGCACAAATTGAAAATTGAATAAAAACATGGCAAGAATTTAAAGAATTATAAGAACCATTTTTATTTCATTCATATTTCATAATGTCGCCGTATGACTCTTGTCATAAACATGTATCCACTAAACACTGCACTGATGATATCCATTTACCTATACATATTTAATTTGTTATTTACCATTTTACTTTATACAAATTAATATAACAAATATATTGTTATCCTATAATATGCCCATATTGAACTGATATCTAACCCGGTGCTAGGTTTATTGACATTACCTTAAGTTTGAGCGAAAAATTTCGCTCTGTTAAGTTGGGGTCAGGTGACAACTAAATTTAACGAAACTTAACGTAAAGTTCTTAAAGTTGCAGTGGTCGGTTTTATGCAAAGTCCATATATCGTATTCTTACGTTAAGTTCTTACTGACTCGCTGTTCCAGCCTTAAGTTAGTAACTTCGTTCGGATTCAGATTGTACGGATTTATATCCATACTCGTGCAGCGACCTTTAGACATATGTAGTTATTCGATAAGCGAGGATGCGCATTTTAAAAATATTTTTTTGACGTGGTAATAGGAACATATTTACTGACATTTGGTAGAAGGAAAAAAAACATAAACAAATCGCAACGAATATGTATCGTATGCAGTGTTATTGAGATATGTGATTTCTTCAAGTTACTAATCCTGGTTTCAACGGGTAAATCGGCAGAACTTCTTCTGCCACCATTGCTTTTTTACAATAAATACTGTTTCAAAATGACACTTTCATAGAACAATTTACAATCTAGCAGCCATACTACTAGAATGAAATAAAATTGCAAAACATTTTCTCGTCGAATACCTCAGCCTACGGCTTCGGCCTGTTACCAAGCAACGTGCAAATAAACAAATAATAAACAGAAGCTATAAACAAATAATAAACAGAAAATATAATAATGTACTGTAATTACAGTACCTCTGACAAGTGTACATTTTTGACATAATGGTGTTTCTTCATGAACAATTAATGCATTATCACTACATCAGTTAATTAAATAAATCGATTCGATATCTTCAATCTACAATCAACATGGCGTCAAATTCGTAAATAAACAATTTTTTTTTACATTTTATATATTTATTAAATTTACATTTCCGCTATATTTTTATTTTTTTAAATTTTCTTAATATATTTTCTATTATTATGTCCATTTTTTTCTAAAAATTATTATACATATTTAGTTCTTTAAATCAGATATAGGAACCTAGGATATTACTAATTCCCATTAACCCTAATTTATTTGATTTCTTATTTAGTTTTCTATATATATATGTATTTTTTGATAATTATGTTGAAATTTTTATACGATTTGGTTCTAATTTTTTTTTTCGCAAATAAATTAATTGCATTTTGTTCGCCGTTGGTAAAATTATTTCATTGTGGTTGCAATTATAGTGAACAGTTATGGAGTAGGTTAATATGGCAGTGAAGTGATATGTAGGTGGTTTTAGTCAAAATGCTGTAAAAAAGTTAAGTGTACCGTAATAGGTGAATACTACCGGTCAATTTTCATCCGTGATTTTCCAATCCGGCTCTATTCCTTATTAGTGGTCAAAGCAATTTCTAGTAATCTTCGAAAACTCCACCCCAACCGTGAGCCTCAGCCGGCAAAATTAAAACCACCGAAGCCCTGACTGGAATAAAATCTAATTCAGTGACGAGAGGCATTCTCTTGGAACCAAATTTAATTTGGACCCAATCATGTCAAACCAATTCGTTACAATATACACTACTCCAAAAAATTAAAGGAACACTAATTTTTTTCAATTTTTTTAGTGTTTTTTGAAGAGCTGTATCTTTCTAAAATATGATCGTACAGAGATGAAAAGAAAAGCATTTTAAAGCTTCAAATCTCTAGTTTTGAGACTTTTGAGCGGAAAATTTTTGTGAGATACCGTTATCACGCAATCATAAGAAAGAGCGAGAAAAAAAAATTCGATTTTTTTTTTGTAAGGATCCATAGGCTCGGGAATTTTTTTTTAAGTTAAACCAATGCATAGGTCGGTTAGCCTGTTAATTAGGCGTAAATTTAATTTCATTCTGGTCTCTCTATGTCAACTTTTTGCTGAGATATCTGACTTTGAATCAAAAAAGATCCTTTTGACTTTGATCATCGATATCTCAGCAACCAATGATTGCACAGTAAACTTTAGGGCAGCCTTATAAACTTCAGTAAATTTCCTACAAGACCCTTTAATGATTAGTTGAGAAACAATTATTTTCTCCCTCAATACTGATTTGAAAAAAGTACAAAAAACGACTTTTTAGGTTGTCTTAGTAAAACTGCCATTACTTTACAAATATTGAAGAAAAGGCTATGTTGCCAGGTCATTTTACAGTTTAATATACTCCTAATAGCCCTGTATTATTTTCAAATTGATCCATCCAACCGGTTTTCCGGACAGATTGATCAAAGTTTTACAAAACAATTAAAGGAACAAGTATTCATGAAAATAAAAAAACGTCTTTTCCACATTTTGTGTTAGTTATTTGTTAACCCTTAACGATCGTAAGATTTTTTTGCAATACTCGCCCATAAGGGACGACAGAAAATTAAATAAAGTTCTGCCATATGACCAATTATTATCGAACTTGGCCATTTCTCATCCGATTTTAGTGAAATTTGGTATGCGTTATTGAAATGGGATTCTAAAATGATTCGTGGATGAAGTTCTGGAAAATGGCCAACTAGGAAGGAACTTAGCCATTTCTTATCCGATTTTGATGTAATTCAGCATGTACGATGGAAATGGGATTCTAAAGTGATTTATGGATAAAGTTCTGGAATATGGTCAACTAGGATGGAACTTGGCCATTTCTTAACCGATTTTGATGAAATTTGGTATGCGCAATGGAAATGGGATTCTAAACTGATTGTTTGGATGATATTCCGGAAAATGGCTAACTAGGAAGGAACTTGGCCATTTCTTATCCGATTTTGATGTAATTCAGCTGTACAATGGAAATGGGAGTCGAAACTGATTTTTGGATGAAGTTCTGGAAAATGTCCAACTAGGAAGGAACTCGGCCATTTTTTATCCGATTTTAGTGAAATTTGGTATGCGTTATTGAAATGGAATTCTAAAATGATTCGTGGATGAAATTCTGGAAAATGGCCAACTAGGATGGAACTTAGCCATTTCTTATCCGATTTTGATGAAATTCAGCATGTACGATGGAAATGGGATTCTAAAGTGATTTTTGGATATAGTTCTGGAATATGGTCAACTAGGATGGAACTTGGCCATTTATTATCTAATTTTGATGAAATTTGGTATGCGCGATGGAAATGGGATTCTAAACTGATTTTTGGATGATATTCCGGAAAATGGCTAACTAGGAAGGAACTTGGCCATTTCTTATCCGATTTTGATGTAATTCAGCTGTACAATGGAAATGGGAGTCGAAACTGATTTTTGGATGAAGTCCTGGAAAATATCCAACTAGGAAGGAACTTGGCCATTTCTTATCCGATTTTGATGAAATTTGGTATGCGCAATGGACATAGGATTCTAAAATGATTTTTGGACAAAGTTCTGGAATATGGCCAACTAGGATGGAACTTTGCCATTTCATATCCAATTTTGATGAAATTTGGTATGCTCGGTGGAAATGGGATTCTAAAATGATTTTTGGGTAAAGTTCTGGAATATAGCCAACAATAGTGGAACTTGGCCATTTCTTATCCGATTTTGATGAAATTTGGCATGTACGATGGAAATGGGATTCTTAAATGATTCGTGGATGAAGTTCTGGAAAATGGCCAACTAGGAAGGGCTTGGCCATTTCTTATCCGATATTGATGAAATTCAGCACTTGCCTCAGAAATGGGATTCTAAACTGATTTTTGGATAAAGTTCCAGGATTTGGCCAATTGTTATGGAACTTGGAAATTTTGTATCATATTTTTAGGAATTTCAGCATTCACGATAAAATTGAGATTCTTAAATTATTCATAAAATAATTTTTTTTTTTTTTTATTTATTTATTTATTATGTAGGTATTAGAGCGGATTAAATATTTTTTTATTTCGCTGGCGCTACATCCCATAGATGGATTTGGCTGCTTCATTATGAAGTTTCGTAATCGTATTTTTAACGGATAATGAATGATTAATTCATTGATCCTACATTAACCAGCCGTGATTTTTTCATCACCCGCCGGGAATCGAACCCGGGACCTCCGGAGCGTAAAGCGGATTAAATTGTATGGAGAAAAAATGTTTAGTATGGAGACTTTCTTTTCTGTAAATTCATTGCATTTGAAGCAAAAATGTCCACTACACCATATGGCTACGATGAATTTCGAGCCTGCATAATTTCATTTGAATTTTTTCTTTTTATATAGAGTGAGTTTTTTAAAATGCCAGGCTTTTATCTCGAGAACGGTGCTGGATAGGAGAAAATTACTTTCAATGAAATTTGTTAAGGGTCGAGGGACATCAGATGGTGACCTTTAATTCGCCCTTGACTACGACCTTCAAGGTCATTTGATGGTCAAATTGATTGTTTTAAGTGAAAATCACTATTTCTGGACCTCTGATTTGTAAAGGGCACAACATTTTATATTCAGATAGGAAGTTTATTCCCTTCTTTTGAATGACTTTCAGATGTTAGTTCAAGGACAAACTACTAAATAATATGAAATAATCAGCAAATAATGAATTTTAAAGGGGAATGACTTAATTTAAATTTGTTGGCACCATGACCAAAGGTACCAAGTTAATATTGTGTTAGTATATTGACCATTTCATTATTTGCAGATCATTTCTAATTATTTAGTAATTTGTCGTTGAACTAACACCTGAAAGTCATCCAAATGAAGAACCTATAATGTCTATCTGAACGTAAAATTTTACGTTTTTTATGAATCTGGGGTCAAAAATAGGGATTTATATTTAACAAATTCAATTTAACCTTCAAATAACCTTGAAGGTCGTAGTCAAGGTTGAATTGAAGGTCGCCATCCGATGTCCCCCTCGACCTTTAACAAATTTCATTGAAATTAATTTTCTCCTATCCAGCACCGTTCTCGAGATAAAAGCCTGGCATTTTAAAAAACTCACACTATATAAAAAAAAAAAATTCAAATGAAATTATGCAGGCTCGAAATTCATCGTAGCCATATGGTGTAGTGGACATTTTTGCTTCAATACAATGAATTTACAGAAAAGTGGAGTCTCCAGACCACTTAAAAATTTAATCCGCCCTAATAGGTATACATAGTTTTGAAACATACCGCTTTAAAAGTCTACAAGACTGTATTAAGCGATTAATTATAATTTTGATTTAATTTGATTGACAAACAACTATACATGCATAACATACATAAATATTACAATAGATTTTATCATAATCTTCAATACTCTTTTGAGAACTATTGAAGCTTTGACGCGTTCTTTTATTTAGTGTATTTACTGTAACAAAAAATATACAAAAAAGGATAACTGAAAAGAAAATAAGCAACATATAAAAAAACAAATAGTACAATTTCGGTAAACGATATTTATCATAACAAATGTTATAATAATATTGAGCTTAATTAAAATGATATGAAACTGAATAGAGTGTTTCCAATTCATACGTGATTATCTATCTAGATAAAGCTAAGAACTAAGGCATTTTAAATTGAAAGTTAAACTTGCTGAGATTCTATAAATTTATCACGTTAAGCCACAACCCATTTCTGAAACAAATAATCTTTCAGACTTTGTTTGAATTTTAGAATATTATTTTCATTTTTAATATAATCAATGAACTTCCAATTGAATAAAATGGGCCCTTTATAAAAAGGTTTTTTTTGTGAGCGTAATGTATTAACAGTAGAGACATAGTAATTGTCTTTTTTATTTAGCCTGGCTCCATATGAGTGAATGTCACTTACTGAAGTAAGAGTGACATTACATTTTGCCAGGTTCATTTGAATTTTTTTAATGAACAACAATAAATCATAATCTTCTAGGATATCAATAGGAATAATTTTTGAAGAATATATAGATTTAGTTGCTGTTAAGACCGGTAAAAGTTTAATGGTTTTAATAATTTTGTTCTGTACAACCTTAACCCTTAAATGACACACTTAAGAAAAATCACATAAATGCCACACTGGGGTCTTTTAGACCCCAGCATGAAAATTGCCTATTATTCCTTCAATTTTTCTATATCTAGCTTTAACAATTTTTTCCAATACAGTTTAAAGCTTACTAAAGGAGATCAAATTATTACATTAATGAAATTTTAATTTTATGATACCAAAAAGAAAAAAGGTTTGTGAAAAAAATAAGAAAATGGCTTGTTTAACATAAAATAACCGTATTTTTTTAATTTTCAATATTTTTAGCTAAAAGTTTAGCGGTATACCCTTGAGATAGTATCTTTTTAGATAAAAATAAGTCCGATACTGAATCTTTAAAAAAAGGTATTTATTTTGCAATATCAAAGTTGAATTTTTTCTTATCGTTGAAGATGGCCGACCACAGCTCTGGCCAGCCGCTTGACGCTCTCCTATATACAAACGCCGTTGATCTAAAGTACCCTCACCCATATCTTTCTGGTCTACTTTCATGGCATACCTGGTTCTAGCACTACTCGGACGATTCGGCTCTGCAAATTATACGCCATCTAATAATACGACAAAATCAAAAGAAATATGATAAATAAATAAATTTTAACAACGAGCGCAGTCTTACCCACGACCAAAAAGCAATAAAACAACACAAAAAATGGCAAAAACAATTTTGAAAAATTATTTGGTATACAATACAAATATTTTCATTCAATTTTGATCAAATCCGATCACCTAGAGATCTTAGTCATATCACATTTTTCTTGTCTGGTCAAGGTCTATTAGTATGTCTCTGTTTCTTGAAAATCGGATAAGTACCTTTCGAATTACTTTATTTACAGACAGATATCAGCAGCGGGGATATAAGGCATCTCTCTCGCTCTAGGTCTGCTAGACTATTGAGATGCCTAAAAATTATTCCGATTTTCACACAAATATACGTATATGACACACTGGGGTCCGTTGGAACCCACCGTGATTTTGGAAATTTCTACACAGCTGCTAGCAGTCAACCGGCTTGCGCTAGGTACGTAAACAGGTAGTGCAATATCTCAACTTTAGCAATGGGGGGGACACGAGATGCATTTCCGGAGGAAACGTTTAAATATGAACGATTGAAAAAGGTCTGGGGTCCATTGGACCCCATGTGTCATTTAAGGGTTAATATCCTTGAGGTTAGTTGAAGCTGCAGTTGTCCACAGAAAACTCATGTAACTTAACCTTGAATTAACATAAGCAGAGTATATCAACCAACATATTCTTTCATTAACGAAATTCCGAAGCCTTCTAATTGCAAATGCATAAGGCCATATCATCTTTTTGATTTTATTGATATGTTCCGTCCATAATAATGCCTCATCAATTATAATACCCACATACGTAAATGAACGTACTTGGTACGTATTTAAAATCATTTTAAATACATGGAATAACAATTTTAGTTTTTCACTTTTAACGCACATGTCGAATTTTTTTTAATCGTTTAAGGAATAGGCAAGCGCCTTCCAACTTAACCATATAAATTTAACCAAAAATAATTTTAGAGTTTTATTTCTATAGTACTTGTGCAATTGTTTAAAATCGGATAAAAAATGGCCAAGTTTCGTCCTAATGCGGCTTATTCCAGAATTTCATCTAAACATAATTTTAAAACCCAATTTTCATTACACATGCTGAATTTCATCAAAATCTTATAAGAAATGGCCAAGTTTCTACCTAATTGGCCATATTCCAGAACTTTAGCTAAAATTCATTTTAGAATCCCATTTCCATCGAGCATACCAAATTTCACTAAAATCGGTTCAGAAATAGCCAAGTTCCATCCTATTTGGACATATTCCAGAACTATATCCAAAAATCACTTTAGAATCCTATTTCCATCGCGAACACCAAATTTCACTAAAAACAGTTAAGAAATGGCCAAGTTCCATCCTAGTTGACCATATTCCAGAACTTTATCCATAAATCACTTTAGAATCCCATTTCCATCGTACATGCTGAATTTCATCAAAATCGGATAAGAAATGGCAAAGTTCCTTCCTAGTTGGCCATTTTCCAGAATTTCATCCACGAATCATTTTAGAATTCCATTTCAATAACGCATACCAAATTTCACTAAAATCGGATGAAAAATGGCCGAGTTCCTTCCTAGTTGGACATTTTCCAGAACTTCATCCAAAAATCAGTTTCGACTCCCATTTCCATTGTACAGCTGAATTACATCAAAATCGGATAAGAAATGGCCAAGTTCCTTCCTAGTTAGCCATTTTCCGGAATATCATCCAAACAATCAGTTTAGAATCCCATTTCCATTGCGCATACCAAATTTCATCAAAATCGGTTAAGAAATGGCCAAGTTCCATCCTAGTTGACCATATTCCAGAACTTTATCCATAAATCACTTTAGAATCCCATTTCCATCGTACATGCTGAATTACATCAAAATCGGATAAGAAATGGCTAAGTTCCATAATAATTGGTCATATGGCAGAACTTTATTTAATTTTCTGTCGTCCCTTATGGGCGAGTATTGCAAAAATCTTACGATCGTTAAGGGTTAACAAATAACTAACACAAAATGTGAAAAAGTCGTTTTTTTATTTTCATGATCACTTGTTCCTTTAATTGTTTTGTAAAACTTTGATCAATCTGTCCGGAAAACCGGTTGGATGGATCAATTTGAAAATAATACAGGGCTATTAGGAGTACATCAAACTGTAAAATGACCTGGCAACATAGCCTTTTCTTTAATATTTGTAAAGTAATGGCAGTTTTACTAAGACAACCTAAAAAGTCGTTTTTTGTACTTTTTTCAAATCAGTATTGAGGGAGAAAATAATTGTTTCTCAACTAATCATTAAAGGGTCTTGTAGGAAATTTACTGAAGAGGCTGCCCTAAAGTTTACTGTGCAATCATTGGTTGCTGAGAAATCGATAATCAAAGGCAAAAGGTTTTTTTTTTATTCAAAGTCAGATATATCAGCAAAAATTTGGCCTTAATGAGAGATCAGAATGAAATTAAATTTACGCCTAATTAACAGGCTAATTTCCCGAGTTACAAAAAAAAAAAAAAAAAATCGAATTTTTTTTTCGCGCTCTTTCTTATGATTGCGTGATAACGGTATCTCACAAAAATTTTCCGCTCAAAGTCTCAAACCTAGAGATTTGAAGCTTTAAATTGCTTTTCTTTTCATCTCTGTATGACCGTATTTTACAAAGTACAGCTCTTCAAAATACACTAAAAAAATTGAAAAAAATTAGTGTTCCTTTAAGGGGACGTACCACCTTCAAAATTGAAAAACAAAAAGTTTTTCAAAGATTTTTTTTAAATGGAATGAAAAGAGATATCTTAATGAAATTTTCCATTGACATTTTATTTAACTGAAAGTATAAAAAAAAATTTTTTTTTAGATTTTTTTTAGCCCACTGTCATCTGCTATAACGGTTTTCCAAAAACACTGAAAATTCGCGGCGTGCATCATAACTGCTCACAGAAACGTCTAAAAAAAAAAAAAACGGTGTTTTATTCAGCATTAAATCGCCCTTGGAATGAACTAAAAAAAAAAAAAATGGTTGAAAAATAAAAAAATGGCGGCATTTTTTCGAAAATTCAGCTTTTTTGTCCCCCCCCCCCCCAATTAGTTGTAACTCAAAAAATTGAAAGCCGATTATTACTTCCGTAGTTCATTCTGAGCAGAAATATATGTAGATCAACGTGTTAAAATTTTAGAACGATTGGATAAGTAGTTTTTTCTCAATCTTGCACGCCAACTTGAAAAACGTCATTTCGAGATAATCGCGTTTAAAGTTAAAATTTTTTTTTTTGTAGTAAACCTTACCAAAATTTAATCTGCGATGCCTGCATCGTACAATATACCTTCCTCTCAAAAATTTCCCCTCTACTTTTACAGCTGTTATGTGAGAGAATAACGTATTATATTATATATATATGCATGTATATATAAGCAGGTGTTACTAAGAGAAAGTGGGTGTAGCGATAAAAACGTAAAAAAAAACGACTTTGGCGCCCTTCGCAATAAATATAAAAAAAATATAAATAAATTTTTTTTTGAGATTTTCATGTTAAAATCATGTTCTTAAACTATCTAACATATTCTATCATAAAAAAAATTTCGATTTTTTGAAAATTTGAAGGTGGTACGTTCCCTTAATTTTTTGGAGTTGTGTATTACAAACTAGATGCCATATCCTATTTAATTAAAGAGTAAAAAAAATATTTATTAAATTTATTTAGGCTTAAACAGTGAAAAACGGGAAGTTTACATCGAAAATTGTACCATATGCCGAAATTACCATCTATCGTACATATTTCATTGCCAGCAGATATAAAGTTTTACGAATTAAACAAATATAAAACAAACGAGGTGAAACTCATATTAAACAGTATTTTTAGAGCAGCAATCTCAAAAGAGGACGAACTATGTGCCCAAACGGCTTTGTAATAAGTGTAAAAGCATCAGTTTCTAAAACACCCAAAATTATATTTTTTAAATGTCAATGTAAAGCCGAAATGAAAAAGTCAAGCAACTTACAGATTGAAATCAAAGATGACACAATTTGTTAAGCAAGTTGCGACTGTGTTGCAGGAAGAGGATCCATTACAGCATGTAAACATGTAGCTACTTCATTAATTATTGTGGAACACTATACACAAACAGGTTGGGTGCTTCTCTTTTCACAGGTTGGGTGCTTCTCGCATTTATTTAAAATTTGTTTCGAAAACTTCAAAACGTCAATTATGATATCATCCAAGAAAATCAGCAACTAAAGACCGGGATAGAAGTTTTGATGATTTCATGAGATATAAAGAAAATATTGTTCTAAGTAATGCTGAAAATGATCGAATAATTAATGTACACATTAACTATGGCCTTGTGTATTTTGTTATATCTGAAACAAGATTTGTTTCAGATATATGTAAGTAACAAATAAATACAGAAATTTAAATGTTGATGAATATTTTAATGACCACACTGATTCTTCTGAACTTCTTTCATTTCTTCTGAATATAAAGTGATGATAAACTCAACCCCTTAACATTAGAAGAAATCCGTACTATAGAAGAAAAAATAATTGACCAATCAAAGTCAAAACTTTGGAAAAATCTTCGTTATAGTAGAATTACGAATTAAATTGCAAGCCTAGATATAAGAAAATGCATCTTGACCACCTAAACAATTATTTAGGTGTATCAATTTGCCCTAACAAGAAATTCATTATAGAAATAAAATGCGCTTACACAGCCACCGACTCTTCGCACCTGCCTTACATTAAACAAGGCAAATTGTCACATATTCATAACTACTTTTATCAAGGACAAATGCAAATGCACGTGACCCAGATTAATATGTGCCATTTTATAGTATACAACACAATTGCTGGATAGAAACCATTTTTTACAAGTAAGTTACATGTAGTTTTGCTTATGAATGTTCAGCTAGCCTAGACTACTATTATAGAACCGTATTTTGTAAAGAATACATAAGACGAAAATGATGTGGTCAAATTTAAATTTATATTTTTTTGTTTTTAACTATTTAATGTGATAATAGTTAGTTAACTGATAATAGTTAGCTAACTGATTATCATCTCGCAATTTATCCATTATGCTAAATATGTCAATAGCTATCTTTGGTTAAAACTATTGCGGGATGCGTAATATATTTTGGAGATACAACTCTAACACACAAAACTAAATAACAAAGAATATAATTAAACATATAAAGGAGATTTCCCCAAAATAAAGGACATATTAGCTCACAGAAAGCGGAAAGGACAAATTTCGCAAAAAAAAGATTGTAATTCCTAAAAAAGGACGGTTGGGAACCCTAACTTGCACTCTCGCACGCCACCAATATTACAATGAATATGAAAATGGAAAACACAATCAATCAACAAAGAATAAAGAAAAAGCATTGTTACGTTCATTTGCCGTCGGTATTCGGTCATCGATAGATCTTCTCTTTTGGTAAAAGTTTCGTCATAACGAAGAATTCCATGTCTTCTCTGTGAATAAGGAAAAAATTATATGCCCCTCTTTGTATATCGCATATTAACGACCGAATATTTACTTTAATATTTGTATTGTTATCAACGTCAAATCCAAGAGCTTCAATAATCTGCATTTCCTCTACAAAATCTTTGAAAAATAGCTTGAAATCTATATATTTTTACTTCTTCCATGGCATGCAGAAACTACAGAAATATCATGAAAACCGACAACATTTAGCATAATGAGCCTTTGACTGTTAGAACTTTTGAAAATTGGCAAACCATCTATCCTTAAATCAATCTGTATTGTTTCTAAATAAAACTTTTATACTTCCTAAAGAAAAATTCAAGCGCCCTACTTAATCCTAAATAAAAGTATAATATTCCCATTCCCAAATCTATAATATCTGCAGTTCGTAATGTATTCCTCAGAGACCTAACATTGTTTGGCAACCATGAAAAATAATCATGAGAATAGAACCTGTTTCTATTGCAATTCACATCAAGTTCAAGTTTGTGACATCAATATAAACAAACACCCTCGGTTCCAAATCTACTCCGAGAACCTTCTCTATCAATTGGCAAAGAACTTGGTTAGCATTGAACAGCCCAAAGGTCATCAAATAAAGGTTATCTTATGTAAACTTCTAGCATTCAACTGAATTTCAGAAGGAATCACTCAGATCTAAACTGGGTAAGTATATCTTGTACCGGATAGCTGTCCTAAAATCCTATTAATAAATGGTAAAGGGTAACTATACATATTTACCTGTGACTTCATTAAGTTTGCGTGCACGGAATCTCATTTTCTTTAAAGGCTTATGGGAACGCAACAATAGGGTGGGTGGGTCCATTCAGTTGGACCGGCCCCTTCTATAACTCCTAACATTAATATATGGCCAATCCTGCGTTCATACCTTTCTAAAATCGAGAATGTATCAGCAATCTTAACTATCTCGTCAATACATAGGATCGTTGTTTGTTGACACGATCATTCGAATTTACAATGGTAACCTTTGTAAACACATTTGCTTTAATAACTTATCCAGACACCTTGTTGCATTAAGCGTGTGCTTTGTTGAGAAGAGATGAAGGTGTTTTTATCACGAAGCTCTGAGCAAAGTGTTAAATTTTGAATAGTCGGAATCTGCGTATCGTTCCACCAACGCCTTTGGAGTAAATCTACAAAATTACGTGCCACTTTCGCACGTAAACTAATCATTTCAAATGTATTTACACATTTTGTTTAATACTAAATCTCGAATAATCAAGCTCAAAACGAGATCACTTGAATTAAACAATCGTACTTCCCACGAATCATAAATTAATCTTCCCAAGTGCGTCATATCAATTTTAACCTTATATATTGAACTTATTTGACAATCAAGTTACGCCTGACAAAAACCAAAACCAACAATGTAAGAAAATTGTGTATAATCATCTTGTATAAACAATTTTGGGCGGCCTATTATCAATGCTAAAGACATAAAAATTACGACGAAAAAAATGTGAAATCTCGATCGAGTCGAACCGGAATTTTGTTGAACCCATATCTCCGCACATTTATTGCACTAAAGGCGAAAAGGTTGTCATGAAGAACGCGTTTTTTCGAGATTATAGTAACAAAAAAAAAACAAAAAAAAAATTGCGCGCGATTCAATTAAGATGAAACGCGACTTCGTTTCAAATATACATAATTAATACTGATAAGCCAAAAATATTATAACTGACGTAATATTTATTATAATCTTGAATCGATTAATAACATTTTCATTGCGCGTACACTAATTTATCATGTTTTGCTTATCTGATTACTTCAACGCGACATCAAGACACAAGAATGGTATACACGGACGCAACAAAGAAATCGAGAATATATATTAAGACATTGAAGAAGTTAAATTTTGGCTAATTAGTTTATTAAACGTTATCATATTATTGTTTGTAGATTAATGTCTTATAGATTATCCTCTTGTTTAAAAGCGCCCGAATATGGTTAATTTAAGCGCGAGATTTGATTAATTACTGTGCACACTACACAAAACATATACATTTTTTGTTTGTGCTATTTGATAAATGGAATTAAGCGAAAATATTTTAGATATTTGAAATTTCTATTGAAAATCGTATATAGGAGTCGATGTACCTCGATTTTTTTTTAATTTTATAAACAGCGAGTCTATTGTTGCGGTTTTTATAAAATATGGACAACAGTTGGTATTTGATTATATACATAGCTAATGGTTCTCAAATTACTGATGTTATACATATTCATTTGAATAATAGCTGCAGAATTTGAAAAAAAAAAATATTTTTATTTTTAATTAATGACTTTTCGAAATCCTCTTCATTTTTCTAATTTAAATAAATTAAATGTTTAATTATTAATTTGATTTTCAATAAAAACTAATTTCTTTCGCTATTTTTAGGTAAGTTGTCAAATTTATGCTAAATTTATACATTTCGATTCTGTGTTATTTGATCCTATATACGGATACATCTTATATAGTAAAATGACAATTTAATGTGAATGTGTAGGTGGATACCAAAAATGCAAAATATGCGCTTAAAATTATTACATCAGCGTTAATGTCATAAATTAAAATGCAAATCGCATTTACCAAATTTTGTATCCAATAAATATAAATCTAAATATCAGAAATTAAAATGATCATGCTATAGCCAGGATGGCGCCTTCATATAACTTCACCAATCCGAATACTAACAATAATGTAGGTATGTATAAGGATAGATGTTACGAGTATAATTAGCGCTTTGTTTTCTACATTTAGTTTTTTTGACTTATCATATTATGCAATGCAGTCAGCACCCTGAATCTCTAAAAAATAAGATAATGTGTAAACGTAAAAACTTGAAAAAAGTACAGCTTATAGAGAGATGATGTAACGGTGGATACAGAAGGAATAAAGATTTCGTATATGAATGTGAATTGTTTTGGTGAGTGGCGCCTTAGCTGCGAGCTGTACTTCTCAAAAATGATCGAAATGAACGGATTTAAGGGGACAAAAATGTCATCCTAGGCTTGATGTGTTGTTTACAAATTATTTATATTTGTTAAAATCGCCATCACGGGAAGGGAAAAATCTATTTCTTTTTTGGATTTTTTTTCCACATTTAAATTTGGTCAAAAGAATAATTTTGCCTTTAAAGCGCCGCAAGAAACAGATAAACAATGTAGCATTTATTTTTATGTGTTTTATTTATGAATAATTTTTTCCAATAAATGATTCTTTTGAAAAATATCAAAATAAGTATTTTTTTCTTGCTGATAACTTTTTGATCGAGTTTTAATATATGTAATACACCTGATGTCCGCCATATTGAGCTAAAAAGAATTCTCTATTTTTCCATCGTAAAAGGTCTACGTTTTAAATTGTTTGAAGATATACCAAAAATGTTACTAGATGTCGTTAGGTAGATTTACCGAATATTAGAATTTGTAAGTATGGATTACCAAACAGCACCCTGATTATCTAAAAAATAATATAATGTGTAAACGTGAAAACTTGTCAAAAACAAAGCTTACTTTTATGAGTTTGCAATTTTTCGCTATTATTTGGGTAGTAGCCAAACCGAAAAATTGCGAACTGATACAAGTAAATAGGCTCCTTCTATTTCCGTGGATGAATCGGAGCGAAATATGGTAGCACATTTGATGACACCTAAACATGAAAACTAAAGCTGTAGAGCTGTAACAGTTCTGCATTGAATATTATAATTAATTAGTAACAAAATCAGTTTTAATTTTTATTGAGACTAAAAATTTACAGTGGACTTAATTTTAAGTTTTAACAGTCTCATTAATTAAATTTGAAGCTGTTTTAAAATGTTTTGGCCCTACTTATGAAAAACGTTTGGAACGTGTACTTAAGTCGCATAAATGTATCTCGCAGTACAGTAGGTAGAAGAATTACTGATTTAAGTTTACATGCAGTTGCGAAACTTAAAAAAATTATTAGCAGAAAGCAGGTATTTTTCTATAGCAGTTTATGAGTCCTCAGGTACATCTTTCAACTGCTAATTTTTGTGCGAGTTATTATCAAAAAGCTTACTACATACGAAGAACTATTAAGTTGCGTACCATTGCTTAGTACCACCAAAGACGCAGATCTATTTAATGCCGTCGAATCCCAAATTTTGTAATCTTGAAAAGTTATTCGGACAATCAAGAAGCCATACATCAAGAAGCTATATGTGCAAAAGCATTTAATATTAAAGCAACTATGGATGTTGCAATTAAAAGTGCTAATAAATTGAGAGGAGGTCATAACTAATGACATTTTTAATCAAACACTTGTTTATATTTCGCAGAAAACGCTTCTTTATATTTTGCGAAATATAAACAAGTGTTTGATTTAAAATGTTATTAGATGTGTTTCGCCAAGTGCCGACGGCAATAAGTGTTAACGAGGTCATAACTCGCTAACACATAGAGAATTGATGATGTTTTTAAAAGAAACGGAAGCCGCTTACGAAGATGTGAATCTATTTATGCAAGCTTGTTGGCTCAGCTGAGGAAACTGCTTGAATCGATATTTTGAATTGAGAAAGGTGTTCAACACCTGTAGTAAAAGAAAAAACTATCATATCAATTCATTTATTTAGTAATAATATTTATATAGTTTTTAGTATTTAATTATACAGTTACATATATGTATCATGATGCGATGCCAGTTTATGTTATGCTGATCTACAATAAAATCACCTAAAATGAAGTTTCATTAATAGCTAAAACAACTTTAAGGTACTTGCATACATCATCTGGTTGACCACTAACGTTATAAGAAACATATAAATCTGAAAGATAAGATATTAAAATAATACTTTTTACACTTTCTGCCGTAGGCGCTTGGCGAAACACACTTAATACACACATTTTTAAATTTTTTTTTAAAAACAGTTGTTAAATATTTCGCAAAATTACAAAAGGTTTAAAAAATCACTCGATGGATTTCGGCTTGTTAGGCCATCATCAGGAGTATCTACTAAACAATTTAGTAGATACTCCTGATGATGGCCTACGTATCTACTAAACTGTCTAGTAGATACTCCTGATGATGGCCTAACAAGCCGAAATCGATCGAGTGATTTATTAAACCTTTTGTAATTTTGCGAAATATTTAACAAGTGTTTTAAAAAAAAATTTAAAAATGTGTGTTTATTAAAATAAGATAATTCAATTTATTTATTATTTAAGGAAAATTGTTACTTACCCGTAAAATTATTGTAATTTTCTTTGAAACATCAAAACATTATACCGGTTTCATATTGTATGTCGATCTTGGTTATAACGAGCCTCAAGGGACTAAAAATTTTGTTCTATTGGGAAGAAACGTTATATTATGAGATTGATTTCCCTACATTTGTATGTATTTCGCGTAGTTGGGGATTTTATATCCCGATTTTTTATATCCAAGTTTGACTGTGCTTTGACATTTTTGGTTGCGGAGTTCTAACACAGATAACTTCATGTTATAATCGCTACATTGTTACAATTATAGTATGTACACTGTAAAATTAGCTGCATTTTTCTATAGATTGCTGCTCGAGATCGCGATAAAGTTTTGTTCGATATTTTCAGTCCAGTTGAAATTATTTGAATATTTAATCATTAAATGTGATAGATTTAATGTTGAACTACATAAAGTAATTCATTGATTAAAATGATAATTTTTAATAAAATGTGTATTTACAAGTTTGCAACAATTCTATGGTTTTATGTAGGGCACAACAGAGTTCCTGAAATTTGAAAATAAATTATGAACTGACGAAAGAGGGAAATTTTTTTAGTACACATCTAGTAGTTCTTCCCATTTATTTTTCAAATGTCAAAAAATCTTGACAAAAAATCATAAAGATAGTAAAAGAGAAGTTCATTTATTTTATTTTATTTTATTTTATTTTTATTTTTATTCATTCCAAGACAGGGCAACACACAGAACAAGTCCAATTACGTGTCGCCTCAATATAAAAAATTAGTACATTTTTCATAATACATAAAGAAATACATAATATTAATAATAAGAAAAAAAAGAAAACCAAAAATATAACAATAATAAACTATAAGAGAAAAAAAAAATATAAAATAAACTACAAAAACATAAAGTAAATACTTAATTAAGAAAATGAAATACACTATTGTAAAGAAAATCTACTATTAAATTACAAGATTTATGTAGATTTCAGTGCTTAACCTTAGCCAAATGCCTGGAAGACAGCCGATCTAAAACGCTTAAAAGAAACTTCAAAAAGGTCATAATTACCAAAATGTTCATTGTGATTCATTTGCAGCCTCAATAAGGGATTTGCAAAACCTAGATTAGTTCTAGAAAAAAAGGGGAAAAATAATCTTTCACCTCGAATTCTATAAGAAGGTGCATAGAAATTTAGGTATGACAGTGATGACGCTTCACACAAATTATTCACCAACTTATAGAGGAATAACTCGTCAAGCAAAAGTCTTCTGGTTTCGAGTGACTGTAAATCAAAAATTCTAATTCTATCTCCATAATTAATGCGATTAGTAAATGGAACAAACTTGTACATTAAGAAGATGGTAAATTTATGTTGCACTCGCTCAATTTGCGCCTTATAAACCTCATAATACGGATTCCATATCTGACAGCCGTATTCCAGGTAGCTGCGGCATAAACTCTTAAATAAAATAGTAAATACAGCAGGGTCACGAAACTCCTTCCCCCGACGAATAATAAACCCTAACATTTTAAGCGCTTTAGAACAAGCAGCATTAATATGATTATCGAATTTTAGTTTAGGATCAAATACTATGCCCAAATCTGTAATCTCACTAACTCTATACAAAATCTGCTCCTCAAGCTTATATGAAAACCTAATTTGATTTATTTTCCTAGTATAAGATAACACAACACATTTGTTTATATTAAGTTTAAGTTTATTTACTGAGGACCAAATTAAAAGTTTATCCAAATCTTCTTGAAGCCGAATACAATCATTAGAATTTTGAATATTTGTATATATTTTCAAATCATCAGCGTACAATAAATAATGGCAAGATAAGATGTTTGGAAGGTCATTAATAAATATAAGAAATAAAAGTGGACCCAGAGTAGAACCCTGAGGTACACCAGATTTGGCCACGATAGTTTTAGATAAAAATCCATTAAATTTCACCTGTTGTAATCGCGCGTAAAGATATGATTCTAACCAATTGAGAATTTGTACAGAAAGACCTATTTATAAAAGTTATAATAATAAAAATAAAAATCATTAGTCTAAAATTATTCATCGGAGTCTGATAAAATTTGATCTCTTCGATGACCACAGGCTGGATGTACATCGTCGTCAGTAGACACTTCCTCAACACGAATGATTTCGATTTCATTATCCTGCGCGAACGAACTTTGGTTGCCCTCTAGTTGACTTCTATTTCAGATGTTTTGAGAAAATCTGTTATACATTATCAATGATACGCGACTCCAATTTCTCTCAAATTCCAATCCTTTTTGTAAGGTTTTAAAAGTCATTTTTTGGTTGGCTAACTAAAATCTTCTTTTGAGTCAGTTTCGTTATCATTGTTTGGGTAACCGTCAATTCTAGTAGTTCAAAAGCAGTTCAGTGGTATTTTAAGAGTTGTAGTTCAAAAAATGATTTTCAAATTATTGAGGTATAAAATTCTGTACTAAAAAACAGAAACCATTCCCCAGTATTTTTCCCTACATTTATCGCGATCTGCGAGCAGCAATCTAATAGAAAAACGCAGCTATTATGCTTATTGCAATTATGTATTTTTGTATAGCGTATTAAAAATTCACTTCTACTCGTATCAAAATCATTGAACGTGTTGTTGGGTAATCCAAAAATAAAATAAAAAATAAATTATTATAAAATTGAAATTAAATATTTTTATTAAATAAAAATAAAACAAAATTAAAATTATATTTGATTATTGACGGTTTTACATGGTCCATCGAGCCGGATTACCAAATACCAACTCGAAACAGCGCTACGAAATCGTATAATCAAACCAGGAGAAGTCACCTTAACATCACAGCGCAGTAAAATAAATTCAGATAAGTAATCTATTTTGATTTGGTAAAATAAAGTTTAAATAGTGAAGTGAATGGTCGAATCTTATTAATGCAAACTTATTCGGAAGTCTAAAGTTGCAACGCATTTACAATATATCTTGCGATAAACTAACCTAAAAATGTAATGTAACGGCTAAGTTGCAAAGGTGGCACATGCTAGATCTGCTTTAACCCTACGTGAGTCAGAGGGGGGGGGGGGGGGGGTTCATTATAAAAGCAATACAACCGCTGCCACAGAAAGATAAAATTAAATCATGTGCCCAATCAAAACTACATTCCACGCGTCGTGGTGCTCCATGCGCTCAACTCACACAACACTTCACTTCACCTCACTGTTCCATCGTTAACAATAAAAGCAAAACAAACATTTTGCTCAATGAAAGAACAAAAAGAAGAAAATGAGAACACAACAAGGGAAAAAAGATATTATGATAATCTAAGTGAATGAATGATAACAAAAATAAAATATAAATTGAAATACATAATCACCTGATAAACAAAAAAAAAAGAAAAATTGAAATTTACACAAAAAAAATGATTAAATAATAATAATGCAAAACGAACGGTTTTTTTATTTATTGTTGTTTTTCTCCCGGCTGCAACCTCGACGATACACACATGAACAAACTGTATCCGCATCGTAGGAAAATCCGTAATCCGCCAAACAACACTTCGGACATCGACCACCATTGCACGAAATTCAAGTACAACATCACTTGCTACGCACTGCGTAATAAGGAATCCAAAAATGCCAAGCCCTATTGTTTCACAGTCATAAACAATGATGTGTAGCACGTGTTCCAATATGTTATGTGTAATAACAAATGTACCACACCAAAACTGTGGTTGTAACGCAAGAATAACGGCACTTAATATGTATGAAAACTGCTCACTCAGAGTATCAGACCACAATCAAGCAAAGGAAACACGGTTTTTTCCTCCATCCACCACAATTAATGGATACCAAACAATTCTTTTATTTAATTTTTTAATTTTATGAACTTTGGTTTTACATAACTTATAAATATTAAACTTTTTCTTTTGTTTTAATTATTTTATTTTTTATACATAAGTAAAGTATTGTAACGAATCGGGAGATGACGTTGCTAGGTTTGAAATAATCCACCACGGTCCTAAGCGTGTGATAATTTCAGATGCCACACCAAGGCCCGATTGTCAACAGAAATTTATTAATCCAGAGGCTTTTAGGCGGTTTTCAATGGCCGGCTAGGGCTCAGCGTACGGCGTGGGGTTTCTAAAAGCTTAGATGAATCTAGTTTAACCGCATAAAATTAATGATGAAGGAAAATAGGGAAATGCAAGCACGAAATACTCACCAAATCATCTCGAAGCGCGGCGACCTACTCACCTCATCTTCTGCACCTCTATAAATTATCTCATTTCTGAAATGCGATTAAAAGCGAACCAGCAAAAATAAATTCGGAAAACATAAAATTCAAAAATTGTTACGAATTTACAAATACTTCCTTTGATTAATTATTTATTGTAAATAATTGAAAAGGGAAAAAAAATTATAAAATGGTGTTGACTTGATTGTACATCAAAGTTTGGAAACCGATACAAAAAAAAACTATTAACTAAAGCACTATATTGTACTAATTACTATCATTTCTACTCAAATAATTAAACTTATTTATAAATGACATACTTATGTATATACACCCCATGATACAAAGAATTAATAAGGTATGCTCAATAGATGTAATTACGCCATCCGGTGACAGAAATTTGTTTTTTATTTTTTAATTTTTGTACAAATTTCTCTATTTTGCTTTGTTTTTTAGCACGTCATTCGATGCTGCACCACGATACTACTGAATGACGTGCTAAAAACAAAATAAAATAGAGAAATAACAAAAAATAAAAAACAAATTTCTGTCACCGGATGGCGTAATTACATCTATTGAGCATACCTTATTAATTCGTTGTATCATGTATACACCCTGCGCCATTGAAATGTTCGATTTCAATTATTTACTATTTCATGCAATTCTCTCATAGATTTTACCTCATTCGCTATTTTTTTTTTGTTTTTTTATTTTTCAGCATATTTCACGCCTTATTAGGTATTTAAAACCAAACTAAGCATGAAATATTCGTTCGGTTTCAATTAAGTAGTCAAAGAGTTAATTTTACAAAGTGTCGCTCTAAATTAAATGCTAACGAAAAAGCCAGAATTTTGCAAGCAAAGGCAAAAAGTACACACATTCACAAATTGCAAGAGTAATTTAGTGTAGCCAAACAGCAATTAGAAAGTTTTTAAGGCACTATTCCGAAAATCAAACGATAATTTGGCTCTGATGCAAAGAGGAGAACTTCTGTTTCAACAAATCGAATTTCAGATATTTAGATCTTAAGCAAAGGTTTGCTACGGCTTTGGAGCTGAGAAGTTAGCTTCTAATAGCAACAACCGACACTATTTCAGTTCATACTATTAAAAGGAACTTGGTTTATATGCTTGACGACTTGCGATAAAATCATTACTGACAGCAAAAATGGCAGCTGCAAGCCTCAAATTCGCAATAGAATGAAAAAACTGAATGCCCAGGGACTAGCATTGGTTCATATTCTCGGATAAATCCAAATTCAATATCTTTGGACCCGATGTAAGGACAAGGGTGCGGCGACGAAAAGGCAAACGGTATTTAACAGAATGTATTTCGCCGACAGTGAAAAATTCACCATATGTTATGGCCTGGAGAGCCATAACAGCCTTTGGAGTTTGATCATTAGGCCTTCTGGATAGTTCAGAAAACGGAGGAAAATATAAAAAAATTATCGAAACCTGAATCGTGACTATTGAGGACCCGACTCAATACATCGGTATTCCACTCTTCCACGACGATTACTCTCCGTGAGTTATTGATGTTATTTGTGAAGTAAGAATGCTTAATTTTAATGTCTATTTTGTTTAGGTAGCCGAATTTAAAAATAGCTTGGTGATTGAGTCATTACTCTGGACAGGAAATAGTCCTGACCTCAATATTGTTGAAAATATTTGGTCCTCCATGGGAAAGAAGATTACAAATTACAAGCTGAAAAGTGCCAAAGAGCGGAAAAAACTTATAGAAAAAGTCTGGTTTGATGAAATAACATTATATTATTTAATCAAACTTTAGAATTCAATGCTGATCGGGTTTAGGGCCATCATAAAAGCCAAGGGCTGGGTTATTAATCATTGATTTTAAAAAGTTCAATTTCTCTCAAAATATTTTGGTTGAGATGAATTATTTTATTTCTGTTAATTCTTATTTTGAATAAAAATTACCATTGTCAACAAAAAACTATTTTTCAATTGAAAAAACTTTGTTAATAACACTGTAAAGACCTACCAAATTGTTACGAGGTAGGGCGGTAATATTCCTTATCCGACGTTATGTAGATCTAAAATGTCGGATTACCATTCTTTTTATTTGAATATATTCGGAATAGTGTAAAAATTGTTTTGATAATCAGAATCTATCATTTTTGCTATCTACTTTTGAAGCAAACGGTGGTATTTCCAAAATTTACTTTAAAAATTCAAACCGAACATTTCAATGCCGCAGGGTGTAAGTACAAAAAAATAAATTCCATCCCCAAAACCGAGTAAAATTATTAAAATTAAATGATAGTACCTAGCATAAATTATAGTGCTTATGTAACTAAAATATTTGCAACAATTGAGACATTTACAACAACAATTGCACTAAATAATTCTTGAGAGGGATTAAATAATCCCAAATTTTGTTTGGGATTATTTAAATCTGATCCCATTTTTTAGTTTTCGTTCTTAGCGATAGAAGCCGCCACCCGCCAGATGTCATAATACATGTTAAATTTATATTTTATTTCGAAAGGTTGGCTTTTGAAAATTAAATCAAATTGGCTATTTTCTTGGGAACAAAATAAAACCAAAATAATTCGAATTAAATTTTTGGTCAACAAAATACGCTTAATAATGTTTTAAAATTAGTATACTTAGATTAATATAAAAAAATATACGTATTAAAGAATCTAAGTAGCAAAATAATTACTTAAGAAATGAAATTCTTATTATAAAAATTATACGACAAAAATAATTCGTAATAAAAAAAATTCTTAAAAAAAATATGAATTAAATAATATTGGTTACGTAATAATAAAATAAATTCTTAAATATGATTTGAACAATAAAAAAAACTTAACTTAATTGCCAATGATGTGACGTCACATTGTTGAAATACCGTGTTTTTTTCCCCAACGGTTTTCCATTATACATTAATTTGAATACTAATCATTATCAGTATAGCAGAGCTGATTGATCATAATGTATGTATTGGTATCTATACCTGTTTCGGTACTTTAAATATTTACGTAGCACAAACACACCACTTTTCGACAATAACTGTGTTTTTTTTTTCTTGGATCGTATTTTCCAGAAAAAAATGACTGATTAATCTGGCTTATATTCTGGGTTTTTTTTTCCCGAAAATTTAATTGAGCTAAACCACACACTCTGGTCCACACATTTTTCGATTAGCAAAACATTAGTTCAATCTTAATTATTTTTACTTCACCAACGGTTATTAACAAGAGCTGAATTATTTATTTACAAGTATTATTTTTTCCACAAATGTTCACACACCCCAATTTAGTAACAAAATAATTTTTGCAAAAGCTCAATTTAAGCTTAATCACACAGTGTTTATTTAAAGTTTTCACAGATCAAACACCTGTTAATATTTCCAATAAGAAATAAAGGCACTAATTTGTTTTATGAACACATAGTTTTTGACTTTAACTTGGCACTATTTATTTAACTACCTTACTTAAATTTATGATTTTTTTCTAAGAATTCACTAGATAATAGTTTTTTTTTCTTTTCAAATTTCTAGAATGTAGGTACATGGATCAAGCTTATAAATAGCATTTAGGTTTAAAATCCCGTACACTTATTTCTAGAACAAAAAAAATTCACCGAAAACTTTTCCCGTTTTCCTTTTAACACCATTTACTTTAACTTATTATTTCTAAGTCAGTGAAGTTAGCCCGAAGAATCAGCCCGAAGTTTTGGTTCATTTCTCGGATAAAATGTAGCTATCCCGAAAAAGTGTAAATTTTGTAAAAAGTGTAGGCTCATCCCGAAGAAAATATTATTATTAAAATGCATCTAACAAGATGGTTTAAACAAAATGAAAACTAATAAATTTATTAAAAAATATTTGTAATAAAAAAAATAAATTCTTATAAGAGTAAAGCTATTCAACATAATATTCTAAAAATGCAAATACTAATTTATGTTCTGTTGGGACTATAGTTATTTACTATAAGTAAACCATAAATTTTACACATTCAAAAAGAGGAGATATTGCTTAATGGCTTTATATCAGGCCGGATAGGACGTGGTACTAGCTAATAGCTGGCCAATACCCCAGGTTCTTATCATGGGGATAAACATATGTTTTC
Organism: Tipula helvola; assembly: GCA_963556165.1. Taxonomy (NCBI): domain Eukaryota; kingdom Metazoa; phylum Arthropoda; class Insecta; order Diptera; family Tipulidae; genus Tipula; species Tipula helvola. The sequence continues at coordinate 204,762,089 of OY744483.1, read as the reverse complement.
GAAAAATTTGTATTTTTAGTGTAGCGTATGTGTGATATGGAGAAATCTTAAATTATATACAGCCAATACTAGGGATATTGCTTAATGGTATTTTATATGGGCAGACAGGACGTGGTACTAGCTAACAGCTGGCCAATACCCCAGGTTCTTATCATGGGGATAAACATATGTTTTCGAAAAATTTGTATTTTTAGTGTAGCGTATGTGTGATATGGAGAAATCTTAAATTATATACAGCCAATACTAGGGATATTGCTTAATGGTATTTTATATGGGCAGACAGGACGTGGTACTAGCTAACAGCTGGCCAATACCCCAGGTTCTTATCATGGGGATAAACATATGTTTTCGAAAAATTTGTATTTTTAGTGTAGCGTATGTGTGATATGGAGAAATCTTAAATTATATACAGCCAATACTAGGGATATTGCTTAATGGTATTTTATATGGGCAGACAGGACGTGGTACTAGCTAACAGCTGGCCAATACCCCAGGTTCTTATCATGGGGATAAACATATGTTTTCGAAAAATTTGTATTTTTAGTGTAGCGTATGTGTGATATGGAGAAATCTTAAATTATATACAGCCAATACTAGGGATATTGCTTAATGGTATTTTATATGGGCAGACAGGACGTGGTACTAGCTAACAGCTGGCCAATACCCCAGGTTCTTATCATGGGGATAAACATATGTTTTCGAAAAATTTGTATTTTTAGTGTAGCGTATGTGTGATATGGAGAAATCTTAAATTATATACAGCCAATACTAGGGATATTGCTTAATGGTATTTTATATGGGCAGACAGGACGTGGTACTAGCTAACAGCTGGCCAATACCCCAGGTTCTTATCATGGGGATAAACATATGTTTTCGAAAAATTTGTATTTTTAGTGTAGCGTATGTGTGATATGGAGAAATCTTAAATTATATACAGCCAATACTAGGGATATTGCTTAATGGTATTTTATATGGGCAGACAGGACGTGGTACTAGCTAACAGCTGGCCAATACCCCAGGTTCTTATCATGGGGATAAACATATGTTTTCGAAAAATTTGTATTTTTAGTGTAGCGTATGTGTGATATGGAGAAATCTTAAATTATATACAGCCAATACTAGGGATATTGCTTAATGGTATTTTATATGGGCAGACAGGACGTGGTACTAGCTAACAGCTGGCCAATACCCCAGGTTCTTATCATGGGGATAAACATATGTTTTCGAAAAATTTGTATTTTTAGTGTAGCGTATGTGTGATATGGAGAAATCTTAAATTATATACAGCCAATACTAGGGATATTGCTTAATGGTATTTTATATGGGCAGACAGGACGTGGTACTAGCTAACAGCTGGCCAATACCCCAGGTTCTTATCATGGGGATAAACATATGTTTTCGAAAAATTTGTATTTTTAGTGTAGCGTATGTGTGATATGGAGAAATCTTAAATTATATACAGCCAATACTAGGGATATTGCTTAATGGTATTTTATATGGGCAGACAGGACGTGGTACTAGCTAACAGCTGGCCAATACCCCAGGTTCTTATCATGGGGATAAACATATGTTTTCGAAAAATTTGTATTTTTAGTGTAGCGTATGTGTGATATGGAGAAATCTTAAATTATATACAGCCAATACTAGGGATATTGCTTAATGGTATTTTATATGGGCAGACAGGACGTGGTACTAGCTAACAGCTGGCCAATACCCCAGGTTCTTATCATGGGGATAAACATATGTTTTCGAAAAATTTGTATTTTTAGTGTAGCGTATGTGTGATATGGAGAAATCTTAAATTATATACAGCCAATACTAGGGATATTGCTTAATGGTATTTTATATGGGCAGACAGGACGTGGTACTAGCTAACAGCTGGCCAATACCCCAGGTTCTTATCATGGGGATAAACATATGTTTTCGAAAAATTTGTATTTTTAGTGTAGCGTATGTGTGATATGGAGAAATCTTAAATTATATACAGCCAATACTAGGGATATTGCTTAATGGTATTTTATATGGGCAGACAGGACGTGGTACTAGCTAACAGCTGGCCAATACCCCAGGTTCTTATCATGGGGATAAACATATGTTTTCGAAAAATTTGTATTTTTAGTGTAGCGTATGTGTGATATGGAGAAATCTTAAATTATATACAGCCAATACTAGGGATATTGCTTAATGGTATTTTATATGGGCAGACAGGACGTGGTACTAGCTAACAGCTGGCCAATACCCCAGGTTCTTATCATGGGGATAAACATATGTTTTCGAAAAATTTGTATTTTTAGTGTAGCGTATGTGTGATATGGAGAAATCTTAAATTATATACAGCCAATACTAGGGATATTGCTTAATGGTATTTTATATGGGCAGACAGGACGTGGTACTAGCTAACAGCTGGCCAATACCCCAGGTTCTTATCATGGGGATAAACATATGTTTTCGAAAAATTTGTATTTTTAGTGTAGCGTATGTGTGATATGGAGAAATCTTAAATTATATACAGCCAATACTAGGGATATTGCTTAATGGTATTTTATATGGGCAGACAGGACGTGGTACTAGCTAACAGCTGGCCAATACCCCAGGTTCTTATCATGGGGATAAACATATGTTTTCGAAAAATTTGTATTTTTAGTGTAGCGTATGTGTGATATGGAGAAATCTTAAATTATATACAGCCAATACTAGGGATATTGCTTAATGGTATTTTATATGGGCAGACAGGACGTGGTACTAGCTAACAGCTGGCCAATACCCCAGGTTCTTATCATGGGGATAAACATATGTTTTCGAAAAATTTGTATTTTTAGTGTAGCGTATGTGTGATATGGAGAAATCTTAAATTATATACAGCCAATACTAGGGATATTGCTTAATGGTATTTTATATGGGCAGACAGGACGTGGTACTAGCTAACAGCTGGCCAATACCCCAGGTTCTTATCATGGGGATAAACATATGTTTTCGAAAAATTTGTATTTTTAGTGTAGCGTATGTGTGATATGGAGAAATCTTAAATTATATACAGCCAATACTAGGGATATTGCTTAATGGTATTTTATATGGGCAGACAGGACGTGGTACTAGCTAACAGCTGGCCAATACCCCAGGTTCTTATCATGGGGATAAACATATGTTTTCGAAAAATTTGTATTTTTAGTGTAGCGTATGTGTGATATGGAGAAATCTTAAATTATATACAGCCAATACTAGGGATATTGCTTAATGGTATTTTATATGGGCAGACAGGACGTGGTACTAGCTAACAGCTGGCCAATACCCCAGGTTCTTATCATGGGGATAAACATATGTTTTCGAAAAATTTGTATTTTTAGTGTAGCGTATGTGTGATATGGAGAAATCTTAAATTATATACAGCCAATACTAGGGATATTGCTTAATGGTATTTTATATGGGCAGACAGGACGTGGTACTAGCTAACAGCTGGCCAATACCCCAGGTTCTTATCATGGGGATAAACATATGTTTTCGAAAAATTTGTATTTTTAGTGTAGCGTATGTGTGATATGGAGAAATCTTAAATTATATACAGCCAATACTAGGGATATTGCTTAATGGTATTTTATATGGGCAGACAGGACGTGGTACTAGCTAACAGCTGGCCAATACCCCAGGTTCTTATCATGGGGATAAACATATGTTTTCGAAAAATTTGTATTTTTAGTGTAGCGTATGTGTGATATGGAGAAATCTTAAATTATATACAGCCAATACTAGGGATATTGCTTAATGGTATTTTATATGGGCAGACAGGACGTGGTACTAGCTAACAGCTGGCCAATACCCCAGGTTCTTATCATGGGGATAAACATATGTTTTCGAAAAATTTGTATTTTTAGTGTAGCGTATGTGTGATATGGAGAAATCTTAAATTATATACAGCCAATACTAGGGATATTGCTTAATGGTATTTTATATGGGCAGACAGGACGTGGTACTAGCTAACAGCTGGCCAATACCCCAGGTTCTTATCATGGGGATAAACATATGTTTTCGAAAAATTTGTATTTTTAGTGTAGCGTATGTGTGATATGGAGAAATCTTAAATTATATACAGCCAATACTAGGGATATTGCTTAATGGTATTTTATATGGGCAGACAGGACGTGGTACTAGCTAACAGCTGGCCAATACCCCAGGTTCTTATCATGGGGATAAACATATGTTTTCGAAAAATTTGTATTTTTAGTGTAGCGTATGTGTGATATGGAGAAATCTTAAATTATATACAGCCAATACTAGGGATATTGCTTAATGGTATTTTATATGGGCAGACAGGACGTGGTACTAGCTAACAGCTGGCCAATACCCCAGGTTCTTATCATGGGGATAAACATATGTTTTCGAAAAATTTGTATTTTTAGTGTAGCGTATGTGTGATATGGAGAAATCTTAAATTATATACAGCCAATACTAGGGATATTGCTTAATGGTATTTTATATGGGCAGACAGGACGTGGTACTAGCTAACAGCTGGCCAATACCCCAGGTTCTTATCATGGGGATAAACATATGTTTTCGAAAAATTTGTATTTTTAGTGTAGCGTATGTGTGATATGGAGAAATCTTAAATTATATACAGCCAATACTAGGGATATTGCTTAATGGTATTTTATATGGGCAGACAGGACGTGGTACTAGCTAACAGCTGGCCAATACCCCAGGTTCTTATCATGGGGATAAACATATGTTTTCGAAAAATTTGTATTTTTAGTGTAGCGTATGTGTGATATGGAGAAATCTTAAATTATATACAGCCAATACTAGGGATATTGCTTAATGGTATTTTATATGGGCAGACAGGACGTGGTACTAGCTAACAGCTGGCCAATACCCCAGGTTCTTATCATGGGGATAAACATATGTTTTCGAAAAATTTGTATTTTTAGTGTAGCGTATGTGTGATATGGAGAAATCTTAAATTATATACAGCCAATACTAGGGATATTGCTTAATGGTATTTTATATGGGCAGACAGGACGTGGTACTAGCTAACAGCTGGCCAATACCCCAGGTTCTTATCATGGGGATAAACATATGTTTTCGAAAAATTTGTATTTTTAGTGTAGCGTATGTGTGATATGGAGAAATCTTAAATTATATACAGCCAATACTAGGGATATTGCTTAATGGTATTTTATATGGACAGACAGGACGTGGTACTAGCTAACAGCTGGCCAATACCCCAGGTTCTTATCATGGGGATAAACATATGTTTTCGAAAAATTTGTATTTTTAGTGTAGCGTATGTGTGATATGGAGAAATCTTAAATTATATACAGCCAATACTAGGGATATTGCTTAATGGTATTTTATATGGGCAGACAGGACGTGGTACTAGCTAACAGCTGGCCAATACCCCAGGTTCTTATCATGGGGATAAACATATGTTTTCGAAAAATTTGTATTTTTAGTGTAGCGTATGTGTGATATGGAGAAATCTTAAATTATATACAGCCAATACTAGGGATATTGCTTAATGGTATTTTATATGGGCAGACAGGACGTGGTACTAGCTAACAGCTGGCCAATACCCCAGGTTCTTATCATGGGGATAAACATATGTTTTCGAAAAATTTGTATTTTTAGTGTAGCGTATGTGTGATATGAAGAAATCTTAAATTATATACAGCCAATACTAGGGATATTGCTTAATGGTATTTTATATGGGCAGACAGGACGTGGTACTAGCTAACAGCTGGCCAATACCCCAGGTTCTTATCATGGGGATAAACATATGTTTTCGAAAAATTTGTATTTTTAGTGTAGCGTATGTGTGATATGGAGAAATCTTAAATTATATACAGCCAATACTAGGGATATTGCTTAATGGTATTTTATATGGGCAGACAGGACGTGGTACTAGCTAACAGCTGGCCAATACCCCAGGTTCTTATCATGGGGATAAACATATGTTTTCGAAAAATTTGTATTTTTAGTGTAGCGTATGTGTGATATGGAGAAATCTTAAATTATATACAGCCAATACTAGGGATATTGCTTAATGGTATTTTATATGGGCAGACAGGACGTGGTACTAGCTAACAGCTGGCCAATACCCCTGGTTCTTATCATGGGGATAAACATATGTTTTCGAAAAATTTGTATTTTTAGTGTAGCGTATGTGTGATATGGAGAAATCTTAAATTATATACAGCCAATACTAGGGATATTGCTTAATGGTATTTTATATGGGCAGACAGGACGTGGTACTAGCTAACAGCTGGCCAATACCCCAGGTTCTTATCATGGGGATAAACATATGTTTTCGAAAAATTTGTATTTTTAGTGTAGCGTATGTGTGATATGGAGAAATCTTAAATTATATACAGCCAATACTAGGGATATTGCTTAATGGTATTTTATATGGGCAGACAGGACGTGGTACTAGCTAACAGCTGGCCAATACCCCAGGTTCTTATCATGGGGATAAACATATGTTTTCGAAAAATTTGTATTTTTAGTGTAGCGTATGTGTGATATGAAGAAATCTTAAATTATATACAGCCAATACTAGGGATATTGCTTAATGGTATTTTATATGGGCAGACAGGACGTGGTACTAGCTAACAGCTGGCCAATACCCCTGGTTCTTATCATGGGGATAAACATATGTTTTCGAAAAATTTGTATTTTTAGTGTAGCGTATGTGTGATATGGAGAAATCTTAAATTATATACAGCCAATACTAGGGATATTGCTTAATGGTATTTTATATGGGCAGACAGGACGTGGTACTAGCTAACAGCTGGCCAATACCCCTGGTTCTTATCATGGGGATAAACATATGTTTTCGAAAAATTTGTATTTTTAGTGTAGCGTATGTGTGATATGGAGAAATCTTAAATTATATACAGCCAATACTAGGGATATTGCTTAATGGTATTTTATATGGGCAGACAGGACGTGGTACTAGCTAACAGCTGGCCGATACCCCTGGTTCTTATCATGGGGATAAACATATGTTTTCGAAAAATTTGTATTTTTAGTGTAGCGTATGTGTGATATGGAGAAATCTTAAATTATATACAGCCAATACTAGGGATATTGCTTAATGGTATTTTATATGGGCAGACAGGACGTGGTACTAGCTAACAGCTGGCCAATACCCCAGGTTCTTATCATGGGGATAAACATATGTTTTCGAAAAATTTGTATTTTTAGTGTAGCGTATGTGTGATATGGAGAAATCTTAAATTATATACAGCCAATACTAGGGATATTGCTTAATGGTATTTTATATGGGCAGACAGGACATGATACTAGCCAACTGGCCAACACCCCAGGTTCTTATCATGGGGATAAACATATGTTTTCGAAAAATTTGTATTTACTTAATACAAATTATTATACTTTAATACAAATTATTCAAAAACATGTTTATCCCCATGATATGAACCTAAGGTGTCGGCCATCTCTTAGCTAGTAGCATGGCCTATCCGCCCATGTATAACACTATTAAGCAATATCCCTAATATTGGCTGTATGTAATTTAACGTTTCTCCATATCCCATACGCTACACTCAAAATACAAAATATTCAAAAACATATGTTTATCCCCATGATATGAACCTGGGGTGTCGGCCATCTCTTAGCTAGTAGCATGGCCTATCCGCCCATGTATAAAACCATTAAGCAATATCCCTAGTAATGGATGTTTAAAATTTAAGGTTTCTTCATATTAAATGACTACACTACCAACAGAACATAAATTTGTATATGAATTTGTAGAATTTGTTGAATGGTATTACTCTTAATCTTAAACGAATTTATGTTTTTTATTATAAATATTTTTTAAGAAATTTATTAGTTTTCATTTGGTTTAAACTCGAATTTTTTCGTGCTAGATGCATTTTTTTTTTAATATTTTTTTCGGGATGAGCCTACACTTTTTATAAAATTTACACTTTTTCGTGTTAGCTACATTTTATCCGAGAAATGAACCAAAACTTCGGGCTGATTCTTCGGGCTAACTTCTCTGACTTTTATTTCTTAATTTTCAATTTTTAATTCTTAATTTAAAACAATTACTCGTATCATCACAATCAGGTACCGACTAACCACGTTAATTATCTAAAAATTTCAGACCCCGCACTTCGATTGCTATCGCTATTCATTAATTTTTGAAACAATAACCAATATTTCCCTTCAATGCTAAAAGCCAAAACAACAACACCTTATAAACCGGGTTTGAATGTATTTATTTTTTTCTTTATTTTATTCCCGAGAAATTTATTAACCCTCAATTGGAACGATGCTATCGTTACAGTATTTTAAAAGAATCTTGTATTTTAAAATGATTATACAATTATATATACATATATTATTTGTAAGTATTATGTATCAAAATTTATCTTTTTCTTATCAAACTTTCCACTTGTCTTTTATAATATTTTTATTACGCCACTCTTCTAGACGATTCCAAAAACTTAACTGACCAAAAAAAAAAAAATGGTTATTCTCTTCTCTCTCCACATTTTCTATTCCTTTCCCCTTCCTTTCTATCGATATTCTTCTCCATTCTACAATTTTAGTTCATTGGGTATTTTTTTTTGTCTGTTTTCTCTTTCTTTTTTTTCAAACCGGGTTCGGGTAACACAATATATTTTTTTTTCTTACAGTAACTAGCTGCGAAAGGGTGTTGTTCGTGGATTCGAAGTTACGACAACCTAATTGAAAGTTTTACCACAGTGTGAAATCAAATTTTTGTACCTTAGGACCGTCGAATTAGCCATCAACCCGAGTAACCACGTGTCACAAAAAAGCGACAAAAATTTCACATAAAATGGTGATTGGTGGAAAAAAATGTGACAAAAAGTTGTCACAATATGGATGAAAAATGGTTGATGGGGTTGACGCCGATTGTCACGCGTAAACGAACATTTTGTAAACCATATTTGTCGGTTTTTAACCTAAAAGTTTAACAAGCTGTGAACAGGTGTTGTTCGTGAATTTGAAGTTTTAAAAACTCAACCTAAAGTTTTATCACACTGTAAAATCGTGATATTTATTGAAACCGTCGAATAAGCCATCTACATAGCTGCTAAAACATGACCTAAAAGTTCAACAAGCTGCGAAAACGCGTTGTTCGTAACAAAACGTATTGTTCGCTTGGTATTTTCTTGTACATGTTTCTAGAGACAATTTTTGTTTTTATTCTATCCTGTTGAGTTACATATTATGTCGGTTAAGAATACTTGAAGTTTAACAACTTAACTTGTTAATTAATATATGTAATAAAATATATAATAGAATAATAAATTAAAACTAATTTAATTGTGAAAATATTTTTTAAGGAGAGTAAATTTTATTTCTGAAACTACTTCGAAAACGTCGAAACAAAAACACTACAAATTTGTGCGCAGTGAAATTATTTATATTTGTGAAAGCACGCAATTTCCGAATAATTACTTTTGTTAAAAAATTTGTTGTGCAACATCAACGAAATCAACAATTGACGTGGATCCGTGGCCATTATCACCTACCTCATCGCCAACTTTACCCAAATTTATAAAACAAACCGGAATCTTTAACAACAGTACCATTACAAAATATTTCCACATTTATTCAACATTCAGCTACCTACAACAATTCGCCATACCACCGAAATTAATATTAAAACCGGCAGAAAAAAATTCTTGTAAAATTTAAAAAGAACCATCACAATATTTAAAAAATTCAGTCAACTTTGGCGCATCATCATCATCTCGACTTTGCTTGAAAAGTGTAGTGTGAAAATGCAGTGAGGGCTATTTATAGGATGAGTTCAGGGTAAGTACTTAGGTAAATATAAATAAGCTGTTGTTTCCTACACCGTCTATTTCCCTTCCTGCGGTCTACCAAGAACCACACCATGTTTCTGGAAATACCCACGCATTCCACTGAGCTTTAGCCGGCACAAGGACTGCCTAGAAGCATTAAAATGAATTAGCAATCAAAACCGAATCTAATTTTACTAAGTGTTTCAATCAAATGTTCAGAGAATTTTGCAAAATTCAGAAAGATATTGATACGTTAGATTGTTGTTGTTGTTGTGTACCTCGCATGCGATCTAAAAGATCTCTTGTGCTTGTACCCTGCTTAATTATCCGTCCAGTCAGAATTCAGTCAGTAATAAACCTGATAATACTGCCGGCCGGTATACGATACATACTATCTGGGCTCATTGCTCTCCCTCCTAGACGTTTACTATAGCATGTAGTTCTGCTAGAATGACGGTATCATTTGTACCCAAGGACTTTGAGAGGGTAGCTCCACTCCCGTATATTCGTACCCCTGCCCGTCTTTCGTTTTGAGTTTACTCTTACGAGTTGCTGGGAATGTAAAATCGCTTGTAGGTCACACACAACTCAAGTGATGCGCACTCTACTGGAAGGTTACGGAGCTGATAAATTAATCTACTCAGATTTACCCCACCCCACCCCCCCCCCCCCCTCCAATAAATGGCAAACCACCAGTACACCATACCATATTTAATACAATTGAAGATTTATACTTCCAAGTGGCAAGCAATCCTAAAAAAGAAAAAAAGATATACGTGTATTGACGACCTCGAGTGATCCAAATATTAGTGGAGTAATAACGGTAAATGACTATAAACACATCACGCGATAGAAATTCGGCCGTTATTACCCAAATTAAATATCAAACCGTTTAATGGAGAATACACCGAATGGCAAACATTATTGAAATGTTTCTCAATACATAATCGCACGTTCCACCCGGTTTAGAAATAACAGTACCTTATGCGTCTATTAAAAGAGAAACGTGGGCATTATCACCATATCAGCTGTATAATAATTAGTGAATTTGTAATAAATATCGGCCACATATTGTTTCTGAATTGTGCGGCCGCTTTGCATCTAAAAATCAGTGCATTTTATTTGTGGGTTAGAGCATCCAGTTCTGGAATTCCGGTATTCAGGAATAACGGACCATATTTGAGTTTCGAATTTCTATTTCTCACACTAATTTAAGTAGTTTTATCTCAATGTTCTGTAATTATAGTATTTCTTGTACTAGAAAATACTATATACAGTGAAACTTCTCTAAAGTGACGGTTCAAGAGTCGCAAAAATTTTGATCATTTTATGGATGTGGTCAGTTTAAGGAATAAAGCAGTCCAATAATTTGAAAATTAAAAGTCTAGCCTGACAGAAAAATGTTCTTCAATTGTAACAAATTATTTTGTAACAAATGTTATAGACAATATTCCAGGGACTGACAAAAATTGATCCATTTAGAGAGCTGTTCAAAATTGGTCTCTTTTGAAAGTTTTACTGTGTTTCTCTTTTGCGTTCACCAGGATGTGACACATAACAAACGGATTACGAAACAAAAAATGCTCGTCCCTAAAAATTGCCTTTTGTATTTAGCTATTTCATTATCCATCCCTAAAATACACCTGTCAAATAAATGTTGTATTGCTTTTTAGTTTTCAAAACCCTTAAAATGTATTTACTACATAATAACTATTTAGCGACGTATATAGCACGGTTAAGAACAATGTATTTAATGAGAAATGGGTTCATTCCAAATCAGACTAAAACAAACAAATTCAGAAAGTTCTCGTCGTTACAACTCCGGTACAAATTTTATGAGAGAAACGGGAAAAAAAACATCGCAAAAGTGTATCTACAAAATTCCTTAAAATCGTTTTATTTATTTACCGCCAAGAAAAGTAGTGTTTGCTAATTTTTTGAATTAAATTTGTAAGAGCAAAAGTTTAAAAGTGAAAAAATATTCTTTGAAAGGATATTTGACCATCATTGAAATCATATTGAACCGGATTGATTATTTGTTTATTTTGAAGGACAATTTGTTCTACAGTGCCGAGAAAATGGGATATGGGCAAGGTTTCCACTCTATACAATGCCCGTAATTATTGTACAATGTAAAGACAACACTCACTCATCCTCCCCAGCCACCAGATCTTAACTCCATGAAAATTTATGGCATTATTTGGAGAGAAAGATCCGCGAACACCAAATTAGCGGTAAGGAACAATTAAAACGGATCATTGTGGAGGAATGGGCCATAAATAGCTCCAAAATAACTCGGAAGATGGCTTTCTCAATGAAAAGAAGGTTACAAAGTACCATTGCACGGAAAGGTTACAACACCAAACATCAGACCTAATTTTTTTAACAAATTCCCTTAAGTTCTTTCTATGTAAGAAACAATTTGACATCATTTCAGGCTGTCTAAGTAGTAAATCATATCAAACATAAAAAAATTAATTTATATCGTGATTATTATTATTGTTAGGTTTTTAAATGTAGTTTGGGTTTTTAAAAAGAAAAAACAGTTTTTTGAGACAGTGTATGTACATGTCCAGTTTCTCCTTAAAATAGACACTGTTTAAATATTTGCTCTAACAACTAACGGGTTATAACATCTCGGCACAGGTCCAAATTTCTTAAAATTATTGAAGCAACTAAATTAAAATTCTAAATGAGAACGTTAACTTTAATTTGCTATATAATTTTGAACTTCACAAATATTTATTGAGCTGATCGATGAATACTCAAACACACATTACTATTCTACATACAAAATTTAGCAAGTCACTAAATATCAATCTTCACCGAGTTCGTTAATATAAATTTACTTGTATGAGACGTTCTGCAACAACAAAAAGAAAAAAATTAAGATCACCGTCATTGTCTTAAATTTAGTATTATTACGTCAATGAATAGTAGCGCGATGCCCACCACAAGTATATGTATGTATATGCATATATAAAACCAAAATAAATTAAAAGATTTAACCTTAAATTGGATCAAAATCTGTTAACGTTATATGAAATCGACTCAAATTGATTAAAAAAAAACTTTTTAAATTTTAAAATCATTCTTAAATATTGAAAACGGCGTGATTTGCGGCCACGATGTTTTATATTTATTTCCACTTATTGGTATACGATGATTACGTTTATCTTTTTTGAGATTATGTTTTGATGGTTGAGTTACGCGTACCTACCTATGCCCATCTGTTGATTTTTTTTTTTTCATTTTACAACTTAATTAAATATTTTTACGATCATGCATATAAAGAGTTTGGGATGATCTTTAAATGATTTATGTTCATAAGTTGAAGGTGTTTCCCGAACATTTTTATACATTGAATAGATAATCATAAAGGGGGGAATTATGATTGATTTAAATAACTTTTTAAAATAACAGGTGGATAATGATTCATGCGATTTTGTTCTAATAAAACCGCGGATAGGAGCGCGATCATACCACAATTGCTTTCATTATACAAAAAAACATTGCTAGAAATTAGTTTTATTTCAATATGTATTCAAGTATTATCGATGTTAAAAAAAACTGGGTTTTATAAAGACAAAACTAGGTTTATATTTCGAAGAAAAATTACCAATTTTTGTGATTTAAATGTGCGAAAACATTGGCCAGAATTGGTTTCTTAAAATAAGCAACGAAATCTAAGAAAAGAAGGAATAAAGAAAAATTGTAAAAATGAAAATTAATGCATTTTTTTCAACAACATTTTGTTGTTGAATACAATAATCATATTAGCTTCATATTAGGAACGGAGAAATATGTATTAGCAAACGTTATTAAGGAATTTTGAAGTTGATTCAACAATTTTTGTACTTAGACTGTGTCCAAAACCTATGATAAATATTATTTAGTACTAATTTTTGACATTTATCTGAAAAACCGAACACGCCCAAATTATCACAGTAATTTCCTATAATAATTTTTGATAAATACAAAATAATTTAATTGTGGTTGACGTAGTTACCTTTGCGTTTTATTTCAAAGTAATAGGTCAATCTATTCGACGTATGTATACATTAAGAAAATTTTTGAAGTGAAAATTCTTTAGATACATCTGTTTGAAATGAAATATTTAATTCAAATCAAAGTAGCATTTAGTATATTTACTGCTTGTGCTTGCTTAAACAATTTTAATCTGGCTGCGGTCGAATTCTCTAGTAAATCCGCAAAATTCGGTAAATGCATTTACCTTTTTTTGCTGGAGAGTAAAGGAAATAAAAAAAGGTGTATCTTTTACGTTTAGATACTTTGTCCTTTATTGTTATAAGAATTGAACGATTAAAAAATAGAAAAAAATGCGTAATTTAACAGAAAACGAACATTAAAAATCTAAATTTACCGCAGTAAATGATTTACCCGAGAATTCGACCACAGCCAGAAAACAAGAATACTACAAACCGATTCTTTCGGCTTTTAATCAACATTTTTCGACTTGTTAATCAGAAAAAATGAAGCCAATCATTTATAATATATCTACCAAAAAACTAGAAATATTTTTATTGACTCTCGGGTTAAAGTACAGGGAGTATTTTGATATTTATACTTTTTTGGTAGATATATTATAAATGATTGGCTTCATTTTTTCTGATTAACAAGTCGAAAAATGTTGTGAATGCCATCATTGTTAATATCGATTCGATTGATTTGAATACAGACAAACTTCTCTTTCCATTATTTGTGTGGTCATGAAACACACAGAAATAAGGGTTTTCCTTGAGTTTTGATTTAGTGAATGTAATTCGCTAAGTCATTACGTTGTTGCGTCATACTTAATGTATGAAGTTAGAATTGTATTTTGGTAGTTTAGTCGTAGCTGCCTGATGTTGTATCGTAATTCGTCCACTGTTTGAAATTACATATTGGTTACACTTAAGGGGAAACGATTATATGTAAGAGGAAATAAGAGTCAAGCCTTAAGTGCGAAAATTAAGGGGCAACGTATCGACCAAAACTTTATTTCTATGTATATTAACCGATTTTGATAAAATTCAGCATGCACGATGGAAAGCGGATTCTAAAACGATTTTTAGGTAATGTTTGGGAATATGGTAAATTAGGAAGGAACTTGGCCATTTCTTATGCGATTTTGATAAAATTCAGCATCAATGGAAATGGGATTCTAAAATTATATTTCGATAAAGTTTTGAAATATGGCGAGTTATCGATTTTTGCATTTTATTTACTTAGTGCATTTCGGTAATTCTTAGGAAATTGTTTTATAAATTTAAATTAACATAAAAAAATCAAATAAACAAATAACATCTGCGACTAAAGAAATTTTACTTCCTCCGCGAGCGTGTGTGTACGACACTCACGATTCTTTTCTGTAACCTCCAGTTATATCGATGATTGATTACGAAGGTTACAAATTTTGAAAATGGGCCTATGCTGTGTTTATGAGTATATCGTGAATAGAATCTGATTATCCATATTAATCGGGAATTACCGTCATATTGCTTCAAATGTAATAGTACAATATCCAATTTATACTCATTTTGTAAATAGATCACCATCACTGATTCGACCAATTTCTATATGTCTAGATCGGATATACATGTTTTGTTCGCGATACTCTTACGTATTCTGTACACTTCAATTTTCAACAAATAATGCATCGTATGCCCCCCCCCCCTCCCCCCTCGGGCAATGTAGTTACTAATTGAAATGTTTAGGAATGAAGAAAAATTATCAAATTAAATGCACGAAAAATTTCAACGAAAGTTTTGTTGTTGATTCAATAATTTTTGTAGTTATATTAACAATTTTGAACATTTCATCATAAGAATGGTTTTAGGCAGGAATAAATATTAGCAACTCAGTGCAAACCGACCAAACGGCGCAGTGGTTAAAGCTGCAGCGATCGGGAGGTACCGTTTTCGAATTCCTATGGGGGCGGGATGCAAAAGGGGTTTTTCGTCAAATGATTACGATCGGTGATGACGATGTACTATGCAAACGATGTGCCGGTGGTATATGAAAAAACGAGTCTATAAGCGTACGTCCTGGATTTGGCTAAATACTGCGTAAGGTAGGATGTTATAAGCGAACTGCATTAATCACTTTCGTGATTAATTCAACAATTTTTGTAGTTATTAATAATTTTGTATATTGCATCATAAATGTGTTATTAGAAACGACGAAAAATTAGCAAATCAAATTCACGAAAAGTCTCTCTAAAATAATTCAATAACTTTTGTTATTGATTCAACAGTTTCTATAGTTAAATTAACAATTTTGTATATTTCATCATAAGAATTGTACATATTAGGAATGAAGATATATTAACAATACTAAATTTCTCAAAATTAATTCAATAACTTTTGTTGTTGATTCAACAGTTTTTGTAGTTAAATTAACAGTTTTGTTGATTACGTCATAAAAAATGTTAATAGGAACGAAGAAAAATTAGCAAATCAAATGCACGAGAAATCTCTCCAAAATAATTCAATAACTTTTGTTATTGATTCAACAGTTTCTATAGTTAAATTAACAATTTTGTATATTTTATCATAAGAATTGTATTAGGAATGAAGATATATTAACAATACTAAATTTCTCAAAATTAATTCAATAACTTTTGTTGTTGATTCAACAGTTTTTGTAGTTAAATTAACAGTTTTCTTGATTGCGTCATAAAAATGTTAATAGGAAAGAAGAAAAATTAGCAAATCAAATGCACGAGAAATCTCTCTAAAATAATTCAATAACTTTTGTATTGATTCAACAGTTTCTATAGATAAATTAACAATTTTGGGTATTTCATCATAAGAAATGTATTAGGAATGAAGATGTATTAACAACACTAAATTTCTCAAAATTAATTCAATAACTTGTGTTGTTGATTCAACAGTTTTTGTAGTTAAATTAACAATTTTGTTGATTGCGTCATAAAAATGTTAATAGGAAAGAAGAAAAATTAGCAAATCAAATGCACGAGAAATCTCTCTAAAATAATTCAATAACTTTTGTTATTGATTCAACAGTTTCTATAGATAAATTAACAATTTTGTATATTTCATCATAAGAATTGTATTAGGAATGAAGATATATTAACAATACTAAATTTCTCAAAATTAATTCAATAACTTTTGTTGTTGATTGAACAGTTTTTGTAGTTAAATTAACAGTTTTGTTGATTACGTCATAAAAATGTTAATAGGAACGAAGAAAAATTACCAAATCAAATGCACGAGAAAGCTCTCTAAAATAATTCAATAACTTTTGTTATTGATTCAACAGTCTTTGTAGTTAAATTAACAATATTGTTGATTGCGTCATAAAAATGTTAATAGGAACGAAGAAAAATTAGCAAATCAAATGCACGAGAAATCTCTCTAAAATAATTCAATAACTTTTGTTATTGATTCAACTGTGTTTGTAGTTAAATTAACAATTTTGTATATTTAATCATAAGAATTGTATTAGGAACGAAGATATATTAACAAATCAACAGCACGCAAAATTTCTCAAAATTAGTTCAACAACTTTTGTTGTTGATTCAACAGTTTTTGTAGTTAAATTAACAATTTTGTATATGTCATCATGACATGACTCAGTGGTATTTAGAGTCAAATTTAAAAAAATATAAAACTATTCTAAGTTGCAGTACGCTGTGAGAAATTAGCGAAATCTTTTTTTAATCGGCAACCAAGGTCTTTTTGGTCGCCGCCCCGGTGGCACAGTTGTTAGGATGCTTGCTTTAAGCTCCGGAGGTCCCGGGTTCGATTCCTGGCGGGTGATGGAAAAATCACGGCTGGTTAATGTAGGATCAATAAATTAATCACTCATCATCCGTTGAAAAAACGATTACGAAACTTCATCTCGAAGCGGCCAAATCCCTCTATGGGATGTAGCGCCAGCGAAAAAAAAAAAAAGGACTTTTTGGGCGTTAGAGCCACTCAATGGATTCAACTAATGTATGGAATAATTGTTTAGTGCTATCCATAAACAACCGTTCAGCAAAGTCAACAGATACATATCTAACCATTTTACTCGTTTTTATATTGGGTAAGACGTTGCGAAATACGAAAGGGTTGGAGTAGTGCCTTGATCCCTAGGAAAGATTGCAAAGATAGAAACAAACAAACAAAATTTGTATATAGAGAAGTTTGGTTGTTTAATTGATGTGAACTGGTCGCTTTTGACAATCAATCCTCTACTTTTCAGCCTTTATTGTCGGTACTCAGAGAATGCCATTCTGTGGAATTAAACAACAACAGGATATCTGCAAAATATCACTTTTTCAATCTTTGCTGCTATTCGCTCCAAAATCTGAAGGATTATCTTAAATCTAATTAAATTTCCAAAATCTTCATTATTTTCGAAACAATATGTTGAAAGGCAAAACTAGGTACATACCTTAGTATTTATTCAAATAAAGCTATATTTTGGATTATTTTTCTGTTTTAATTAATACATTTTTTGCATAATTGATAATCAAATTTAATGTATCATAATTAAAAAGTTTAACGCTATGCAATACGTACAATAATTCAAAATTCAACTCAAATATTAAATGCGTTTTCTCAACATTTTGATTTTGGCAGATGCATATACTGATTTTGTTTAATTAATTTTTTGTGTCCTTTCATCAGTATCAGTATTTTTTGTGATTCACAATTCAAATAGTTTAAACGAAAGATAAATTACTTCTGAAGACAGCAAATGTAGAACGGATGATCCATTTTAACCTCAAGTTTATAAAATTAAATTGTTAAAAGCCACAATACCCCTTTCCTAATTGGGAACACCCGCATACTATATTACCTGTTAGTAAGCAATAAAGGGTTAACGAAACTCTATTATTATAACAAAACAAAAAAAAAAAAACTCTACACACATATAATTAATTACTATTTGAAATTAATAATAAATTTCTAATTTCCTAAAGAATGTATTCTGTACAATAAAAAAAAATCTTTCGTTAATCCTCCAATTAATTTCGAGACAATTTTTTTGTTGTACGTACAGACAAACGGATTGGATTGGTTTTCGAAAGAATTTCTGAAGTAATTATTATTTTTAGTTTCTAAATTATTTATATTTATATTGTAATAATAATTAATTAGTATAAATTAAAATTAATTTACATAAATTTACAAGATGTTATTTTTTTTTTTTTGAGTTTTTATATTTGGTAATCTTGTGGGAGATAAGTTTCGTTAGAGCAGGTTTTTTCTTGTTATGTTTTGTTAAATTATTTTAAATTTTTTAATTTCGTGCCGGTCTTTTTGTGAGGTTTATACTTTATCTTGTTTGAAATAAAAAAAAAAAGAAAAACAAAAAAAAATTATTATTAGATGTATAAATTAAACATTAATTTAATCAAATATTGATTTGCTATAATTAGATATATTATAGTTATAATTTATTATTTATGCTTGGGCGCTGATAGGTTCTCATGAATTCTTGTATGTAATTGTACGGTTAAGGTAAATTCAATTCAATTCCAAATATGAGAATTTTAAATTAAAATTATTTTAAACTAAATAATTCATTCCCGATCGAAAAAACCAAAGTACAAAACAATTTTATTTCAATTTGCATTATTTTGACCAGGCAGACATAAATAAATTGTGGAGTGAATAAAATTAAGGTCAGTTGGTTGGAATAAAAAATTTGCATCGAGTTATATGTACATTTAAAAATAAACAAACTATGTAAAATTTATTTTATTATTGTTTTAATAATAATTTATTTTTAACTTTTAAATTAATCAAGAATTTGATTTAATTTTTTCGAACTCCTTCATTTTATTGTGTTGAAATATGGTGTTCATTCTCAGTTGTGGTTTTCATTCAATCAATGTGTTATTCAAATTTGTAGTACTTAAAATTCATGTTTGTTTACACTTTATTTTACAGTGAAGGAAATTAGTTTATAGTTTTTTAGTTATTAGTATTGTAACGAAAATGTCGTTTAGGCTAGAGTCGAATTCCCGACTTTTTTTGTGTATACTGATTTATTTGAAAGTCTACAATAAGTCACTTCTCTAGGAGACTTATTGTAGACTTTGTGATTTGTTTGGGTGATTTTCCATAAAAGTGATAACAACATTCTAAAATTAAATTATGAATTAAATTACGCCTTACCACATCTTTTGAAATTCTGATTTAAATTACATTTGCGCTGTTGTTTTAATAAATTATACAACCCAAAAATCGATTATTGGTTGTGAAATTTAATGTAACCAGAGTGGCAACCTAATCTAAACAAGAAAATATCACAAAAAATATTGAATCTATCCGACTCCTCGGACGACACATTTCCCAGAAAGGATCCGTTAAAGAACACCAAACCAATCATTTATATTTTAAAAACATTTTCCGTTATTTTGGGCGGGCAAGATCATTAAAATATGTCACGGATTTTCTTAAATTTGGAGACCTCTTCTCCAATATCACAATTGGTCACGACAACTCGTACCGCCAAATCACATACTCACAAATAATGTCAAATAATAATAGCATACGTTATTTTTCATCTTTGACCTTTAACAATTAGATCCAGTTATACATCTCTGGTATAGCGTCGAAATTCCTTAAGAATTTAGCTTAATCCATTCAGAGAGCATCCACAATGTTCAAAAATTTATTTTCTGAAAATTTGTGCCGTTTGCTCACAACACAATATTATGAGAGCAACGTGATAATTGGCCGATATAATTCTTTACTCTATAAAATTATATCGAATGTCATATTTTTTTGATTCTTGTGTTTCTCTGCACTAACACACTGTAAATGCAAAATGCCTGTGAAATACTTCCCAAAATAAAATCCCAAATTTCACGTATACATATTTTATGTATGTGATGGTAATTTATTTGCCTAAATGTCATCTTCAGAAGAAAAAACAATTTAAAACAATTTTCTTTTAGGTGAAATTCATTATTCAATTTACTTTAAAAGAATCCATTTAGGCAGCTTTCAAAATGACTAAAATAAAAACAGTTCATTGGTTTTACATTTTGATGTTATGTAAAATAAAATAAATAAAAGGCCCGTTCGAACATATTACATACCGTCAGTTGCACAAAATTTAACGTCGAAATCTCTTCAACAAAAATCAAAAAACCAAAATGCGAATATGGTTACTAGGATGTCTGTTGTATTGGCTTTATACTGGAAATTACAAATAGTCGATCCCTGGGGTCGGTGATATGAATAACAGGCAATATGTATACGGAATGTTGCAGCACGTTTCAATGAAGAAATCTCTTCAACAAAAATCAAAAAACCAAAATGCGAATATGGTTTCTAGAATATCTGTTATATTGATTTAGTACTGGAAATTTCAAAAGGTCGATCCCTGGAGTCGGCGATATGATTAACAGGCAATATGTATACGAATGTTGCAGCATGTTTCAATGAAGAAATCTCTTCAACAAAAATCAAAAAACCAAAATGCGAATATGGTTTCTAGGATGTCTGTTGTATTGGCTTTATACTGGAAATTACAAATAGTCGATTCCTGGGGTCGGTGATATGAATAACAGGCATTATGTATACGGAATGTTGCAGCATGTTTCAATGAAGAAATCTCTTCAACAAAAATCAAAAAACCAAAATGCGAACATGGTTTCTAGGATGTCTGTTATATTGGCTTTATACAGGAAATTACAAATAGTCGATCCCTGGGGTCGGTGATATGAATAACAGGCAATATGTATACGGAATGTTGCAGCATATTTCAATTAAGAAATTTCTTCAACAAAAATCAAAAAACCAAAATGCGAACATGGTTTCTAGGATGTCTGTTATATTGGCTTTATACAGGAAATTACAAATAGTCAATCCCTGGGGCCGGCGATATGAATAACAGGCAATATGTATACGGAATGTTGCAGCACGTTTCAATGAAGAAATCTCTTCAACAAAAATCAAAAAACCAAAATGCGAATATGGTTTCTAGGATGTCTATTGTATTGGCTTTATACAGGAAATTACAAATAGTCGATCCCTGGGGTCGGCGATATGAATAACAAGCAATATGTCTACGGAATGTTGCAGCACGTTTCAATGAAGAAATCTCTTCAACAAAAATCAAAAAACCAAAATGCGAATATGGTTTCTAGAATATCTGTTATATTGATTTTGTACTGGAAATTTCAAAAGGTCCATCCCTGGGGTCGGCGATATGAATAACAGGCAATATGTATACGGAATGTTGCAGCTTGTTTCAATGAAGAAATCTCTTCAACAAAAATCAAAAAACCAAAATGCGAATATGGTTACTAGGATGTCTATTGTATTGGCTTTATACTGGAAATTGCAAATAGTCGATCCCTGGGGTCGGTGATATGAATAACAGGCAATATGTATACGGAATGTTGCAGCATGTTTCAATGAAGAAATTTCTTCAACAAAAATCAAAAAACCAAAATGCGAATATGGTTTCTAGGATGTCTGTTGTATTGGCTTTATACAGGAAATTACAAATAGTCGATCCCTGGGGTCGGCGATATGAATAACAGGCAATATGTATACGGAATGTTGCAGCATGTTTCAATGAAGAAATCTCTTCAACAAAAATCAAAAAACCAAAATGCGAATATGGTTTCTAGGATGTCTGTTGTATTGGCTTTATACTGGAAATTGCAAATAGTCGATCCCTGGGGTCGGTGATATGAATAACAGGCAATATGTATACGGAATGTTGCAGCATATTTCAATGAAGAAATCTCTTCAACAAAAATCAAAAAACCAAAATGCGAACATGGTTTCTAGGATGTCTGTTATATTGGCTTTATACAGGAAATTACAAATAGTCAATCCCTGGGGCCGGCGATATGAATAACAGGCAATATGTATACGGAATGTTGCAGCATGTTTCAATGAAGAAATCTCTTCAACAAAAATCAAAAAACCAAAATGCGAATATGGTTACTAGGATGTCTATTGTATTGGCTTTATACTGGAAATTTCAAAAGGTCCATCCCTGGGGTCGGCGATATGAATAACAGGCAATATGTATACGGAATGTTGCAGCTTGTTTCAATGAAGAAATCTCTTCAACAAAAATCAAAAAACCAAAATGCGAATATGGTTACTAGGATGTCTATTGTATTGGCTTTATACTGGAAATTGCAAATAGTCGATCCCTGGGGTCGGTGATATGAATAACAGGCAATATGTATACGGAATGTTGCAGCATATTTCAATGAAGAAATCTCTTCAACAAAAATCAAAAAACCAAAATGCGAACATGGTTTCTAGGATGTCTGTTATATTGGCTTTATACAGGAAATTACAAATAGTCAATCCCTGGGGCCGGCGATATGAATAACAGGCAATATGTATACGGAATGTTGCAGCATGTTTCAATGAAGAAATCTCTTCAACAAAAATCAAAAAACCAAAATGCGAATATGGTTTCTAGGATGTCTATTGTATTGGCTTTATACTGGAAATTACAAATAGTCGATCCCTGGGGTGGCGATATGAATAACAAGCAATATGTATACGGAATGTTGCAGCTTGTTTCAATGAAGAAATCTATTCAACAAAAATCAAAAAACCAAAATGCGAATATGGTTACTAGGATGTCTATTGTATTGGCTTTATACTGGAAATTGCAAATAGTCGATCCCTGGGGTCGGTGATATGAATAACAGGCAATATGTATACGGAATGTTGCAGCATGTTTCAATGAAGAAATCTCTTCAACAAAAATCAAAAAACCAAAATGCGAATAAGGTTTCTAGGATGTCTGTTGTATTGGCTTTATACTTGAAATTACAAATAGTCGATCCCTGGGGTCGGCGATATGAATAACAGGCAATATGTATACGGAATGTTGCAGCATGTTTCAATGAAGAAATCTCTTCAACAAAAATCAAAAAACCAAAATGCGAATATGGTTACTAGGATGTCTATTGTATTGGCTTTATACTGGAAATTGCAAATAGTCGATCCCTGGGGTCGGTGATATGAATAACAGGCAATATGTATACGGAATGTTGCAGCATGTTTCAATGAAGAAATCTCTTCAACAAAAATCAAAAAACCAAAATGCGAATATGGTTTCTAGGATGTCTGTTGTATTGGCTTTATACAGGAAATTACAAATAGTCGATCCCTGGGGTCGGCGATATGAATAACAGGCAATATGTATACGGAATGTTGCAGCATGTTTCAATGAAGAAATCTCTTCAACAAAAATCAAAAAACCAAAATGCGAATATGGTTTCTAGGATGTCTGTTGTATTGGCTTTATACTGGAAATTACAAATAGTCGATCCCTGGGGTCGGTGATATGAATAACAGGCAATATGTATACGGAATGTTGCAGCATATTTCAATGAAGAAATCTCTTCAACAAAAATCAAAAAACCAAAATGCGAACATGGTTTCTAGGATGTCTGTTATATTGGCTTTATACAGGAAATTACAAATAGTCAATCCCTGGGGCCGGCGATATGAATAACAGGCAATATGTATACGGAATGTTGCAGCATGTTTCAATGAAGAAATCTCTTCAACAAAAATCAAAAAACCAAAATGCGAATATGGTTTCTAGGATGTCTATTGTATTGGCTTTATACTGGAAATTACAAATAGTCGATCCCTGGGGTCGGCGATATGAATAACAAGCAATATGTATACGGAATGTTGCAGCACGTTTCAATGAAGAAATCTATTCAACAAAAATCAAAAAACCAAAATGCGAATATGGTTACTAGGATGTCTATTGTATTGGCTTTATACTGGAAATTGCAAATAGTCGATCCCTGGGGTCGGTGATATGAATAACAGGCAATATGTATACGGAATGTTGCAGCATGTTTCAATGAAGAAATCTCTTCAACAAAAATCAAAAAACCAAAATGCGAATATGGTTTCTAGGATGTCTGTTGTATTGGCTTTATACTTGAAATTACAAATAGTCGATCCCTGGGGTCGGCGATATGAATAACAGGCAATATGTATACGGAATGTTGCAGCATGTTTCAATGAAGAAATCTCTTCAACAAAAATCAAAAAACCAAAATGCGAATATGGTTTCTAGGATGTCTGTTGTATTGGCTTTATACTGGAAATTGCAAATAGTCGATCCCTGGGGTCGGTGATATGAATAACAGGCAATATGTATACGGAATGTTGCAGCATATTTCAATGAAGAAATCTCTTCAACAAAAATCAAAAAACCAAAATGCGAACATGGTTTCTAGGATGTCTGTTATATTGGCTTTATACAGGAAATTACAAATAGTCAATCCCTGGGGCCGGCGATATGAATAACAGGCAATATGTATACGGAATGTTGCAGCACGTTTCAATGAAGAAATCTCTTCAACAAAAATCAAAAAACCAAAATGCGAATATGGTTTCTAGAATGTCTGTTTTATTGGCTTTATACAGGAAATTACAGATAGTCGATCCTTGGGGTTGGCGATATAAATAACAGGCATTATGTATACGGAATATTGCAGCACGTTTCAATTAAATTGAATTGTCTGTGTGTAGATATAGAAATTGTCTGGTTTGCCGACTCTAGAACACGCCACGTAAAATTGTCCATGTGAGAAGCCATCCGTGTCTAGATCTAAACGCACAATTGAATATTGGCCCTGAGCTTTGTTGATGGTGATTGAAAACGTCTCTCGAATTGGGAATTTAACCACTTAAAGTGAAATGGCATACCCGTTGGAATCATAGGAATGCGAGGAATGAATACATCTTCACCTTTGAATGGTCCTGCCAAGATTGTTGCTTCTACGACGTTGCTTATTAATTTTTTTTACTGCGACCCGCGTGCCGTTGCAAAGCTTACTGGTTTAAATTTAGCAACATACAAATTGGCATGCCGATTTTCAATTGCATGACGTGCGGTGGCATTCCTGGCAGATCCAGGGAATTCAAAAATTCAAAGGATAATTACCCGCTTCATCTGCTTCCACAACAGTGTCGACCGACTTGTACGTGACTGCCTCGATTTGAATTTTAGACTGAACAACATTGTTAAGTTCGTAGACGTCTTTGTTCTTGGCGACAAGAATAGCTCGTTCACTCTGCCAATCATGATTCTTATAGTTGGTTTGAATATTGGTTAATACTTTTTAAGCCAATTCTTCTTCTGACGTCACTAAATTGCAGAAGTTATGAGGCAATGAAATTCGCCCTGAGGTCAGATCAACCGGCACCTTTCCGTTCCCAATTTCCAGCAATTGATCCATCGTTTTGCAGCTGGACACGCATATTTGTACTTAATTTCAGCATCTTTACGTGTCGCCACAAAGTAGAGTATTTTAGGCATTTATTTATTGCGTCCGCTGGTATCGATCGAGGAATTATAGGTAATGTTTGCCTGAAATCTCCTGCAAGCAATACGATAGCGTTCCCAAATGGTTTAATATTTCCATGCAAATAATTTGCATTTCTGCCACACTTTCCCATGCCGCATGCTTTGAAAATGTTGCACTTGGGAGTTTCAATAAATTGCATGTTCAATGGCAATTACAAAGTAAAATGAGCAGTTCTTCCACCTGGTAGCAATGTCGCAGCTATTCCGGATGACACAAGAGCTAAGGCTATGCCATTTTGGGGTGAACTGCTACCAAAATCAATGTTTTTAGGAACATTTTACTAGTTCCTCCTGGCACATTTAAGAACACATTTTCTAAAACCCTATTGTTAATGGGTTACATTATATGATCGTAAATGGCTTCTTGCTCAAGCGTTAGCTTGGGAACATTTGATTGCACATACGACAAAAGATCACCAGTGTTGTAATTTTGTTCACGATACAATTCTACATCGAACGAAGGAGCAGCAGATTGATTCGGTGATAGCATTCCCAATTGATTGTGAACTTTGCTCGTGATTTTTAAGCAAAAACCTTCAATCATTATCAACGCTTCGTTGTAGATTTCTGCTGTGAAATACATGTTTCTATTTGAATTTCCTTGCCTATTCGACGGAAAATATCTTCAGCTATGTGCGATTTGCATTTCTCCCATTACTTTGTTGGAGATGAAGGAGAGCAGGCGGTCAATATGATTGCAAACAATGCACGAATTTAATTTGGATGTGATGTTTTGCACCCATTATTAAGGCATACATTCCAGTGTCCGTCGTCCTCCAATAACATATATGACGCCGTTGACAATTCTCAATTGCTGGAAAGGCATTGGACCGGGAAAACAATGGACCTTTTTATGCCGGTAGAAATTCCACAGCGTACATTCTCATCATTGCCATCCCCGCGATGAAATATATTTGTAGGAATTTATGTTGAGATTTCTTCATTGAAACGTGCTGCAACATTCCGGGATCGACATTTTGAAATTTCCAGTACAAAGTCAATATAACAGATATTCTAGAAACCATATTCGCATTTTGGTGTTTTGATTTTTGTTGAAGAGATTTCTTCATTGAAACATTCTGCAACATTCCGTAGGGATCAACTATTTGTAATTTCCAGTATAAAGCCAATACAACAGACATCCTAGAAACCATATTCGCATTTTGGTTTTTTGATTTTTGTTGAAGAGATTTCTTCATTGAAACATGCTGCAACATCGCCGACCCCAGGGATCGACTATTTGTAATTTCCTGTATAAAGCCAATACAATAGACATCCTAGAAACCATGTTCGCATTTTGGTGTTTTGATTTTTGTTGAAGAGATTTCTTCACTGAAACATGCTGCAACATTCCGTATACATATTGCCTGTTATTCATAATATCAAATATAATCACAGAACCTAAACAGTAGGTATCTCGGAAGCCCTTATCGTATATGAATCTTTTGACTTTTATTGAACAAATTTTTCGTTGAAACTTGGTGCATCATACATACTTATATTGCCTGTTTGCGACCATTTGACAATTTTTATTTCAAAGCCTATAGGCTTGTGGGCATTTAGCCAACCCTAATATTAATTTTTTTGTGATTCTTATTTTATAAGCAACTTTTTTGGGATTTATATGCAACTTTTGTTGCACAAAAGTTCGCCTGAATGAATGCAATTTGTACAAACACATACATACATATTTTTTGTTATTTGGGAAGAATTTCACTTCGGTAATGCAAATTGTTTTGTGAAAGCAGAGAAACGTATTGCAAGAAAGCATGTGTAAATATTTTGACATAAAAATATTTTATTGACAATTGGGGTACCTTGACATAAAAATATTTTATTGACAAGGGGCTCCCTGACATAAAAACATTTTATTGACAAGGGGGGTGCCTTTACATAAAAATACGAAATTGACAAGGGGGTGCCTTGACATAAAAATATTTTATTGACAGGGGGAGTGCCTTGACATACAAATATTTTATTGACAAGGGGGGTGCCTTGATATAAAAATATTTTATTGACAAGGGGGGTGCCTTGACATAAAAATATTTTATTGACAAGGGGGGTGCCCCACAGATAATAAACAAAAGGATAGAAGATAAAACAAAAATCCCATATAAAATCATAAAAACAATTGAAGCCAGTTTTTTTGTTTTTACTCTTTCTATATTTACCAACGCCATATTGGTTAGAGAAATTTTGTCATTTGAGGTTTTAGTTTTTAAAGTTTATAAGGCATTTCTTGAATAAAAAATTAAAGTGTACTTTCAAAAAATAAATTTATTTGTTAAAATGATGCATAAGTGTTGTGTGTGTAAGTGCAAAAATACCAGATATAAAGTAAAAATTGAGAAAAAAGGGATTACATTTCACCGGTAAATAAATTTTTATTTGTTTACAAATATTTATAACACTTGTACACACTCATTTTAAATATTTTCGAACTTTTTACACTTATTTTATACACATCAGTAAATTCACTATGTTTGATAATGTTCAAGATACAAAATTGAAAACAATTTATTTCATAAAATTGTAATTAAAGTAAAAATATCAAGTTTCATTCACACAAAAATCTTGTTTTGACCACGCATATGAATCGTCATGGCAACATGACGAAAGTAAAAAAAATCATAGGCGTCCCGTTATATTCAATATTATTATTTCAATATTTCAATATTATATTCCTTAGACCATACAATAGAATGGACCGCTAGCGAAGTGACATTTCCTTATAAAATTGTAAAGTGGCCTGTCTCCAACATCTGCAGCGCAAAGTAGCCTTGTGACCGATAGGGTAACTATAACAAGTATAATCAAAATTAATACCCACAGATGTCACTACAAAATTTAGTAGATACATTTAGTACCAATAGAAGTCACTGCAAATTTAAATTTACATATAAATAAAATAGAAAACGATAAGTCAAAAAAATTATTTTATTGACCCATAAAATGGATAATTTTATTTAACTTTGTTCTAAAATAAGATTTATTATTTAGATTTTTAAGATTTACGATGGATGACTGCAGTGACATCTGTTGGTATAAACAAATCTACTTAATTTGGTAGCGACATCTGTGGGTACTAATTTTGATTATAATTGCTATAGTTACACTATCGGTCACAAGGCTACTTTGCGCTGCAGATGTTGGAGACAGGTAAAAGCCATTGCTGGCGTTCCATTATATTATATGGTCTAAGTTATATTCAATGAATGAAATCACATATGAGAAAATTTTATTACAAGTGTATTGATTGTTTTTAAATTTGTTGAAGTCCGATCTTGCATTCCATATGACTTTATTACAAGTTTTAAAAGTTTTAATACTTTAGCTATTTACATAAATTATTACTATTTGCATAAAACCTAAAGAAATATGCGACGCTATTGAAAAAAAAATAAAAGGATTTGTTGGCCATCATGAATTTTTCGGCCATCTTGGTTTTTGAACTTGCTTCACTATTTTAGTTTGGTTTCTGTTCTCTTTGTTATTTTTCTATCGGGTGCCCTAACAGATAAATTTGGGTATAATTCCAAATACGGTTGGAACAAGTTGTATGATCGCGTACCATCACACGCAAGCTCAAATTTACAGAAAGAAAATTATATCCAATGGAAGAACTCGCAAAACGGGTCTTTAACAATACACGCTGAACCTGCTTTACGGAGAGATTGAAAGCGAACAGAAAAATTGGACAAAACTATTGCAAAAATTTGTAGACGTTATATTATTATTATCAGAATTAGGACTTGCTTTGTTTGGATCAGATTATCGTATCGGAAGTCCACAAATAGTTATTTATTCTACTAGTGAGCAAAACGAGATATTATCCATGAGGGATAAGTTTGTCCCACGAGGCGATAGCCGAGTGGGATATTATCCCGAGTGGATAATATCTCTTTGCTCACGTTTGGCATACAACGTTTTATCCAATTTTGTTGAAATAAATATAAATAATCGTAAATTAATAAGAAATAGTTCAATTTTGTGTTTTCACACTGTAGCATTGAATTTTGAAATACATACATTTTATCAAAGTGACCGTTCTTTAAATTTATGTGACGTGTTTCTTTGACGTAAATTACGAAATCTATGAATAATTTTCCAATGACTACTCAATATTTTGTTATACAAAATATAACTCACGTTGCCCCTAGCAGCGTGGGTTATACAATAACAATGGGTTATTTTACATTTTCTTTATTTGAAATCAGTCCAGTTATCGGGCTATTATGTATCAAAATTGGATAAATGGTATTTTTTGGTTTAGTGGAACTACTAAGCAAGAATGATCCAGTCTTGGCCGAGCATGTTTCGAAAGTTCGAACATCACAAGAAAATGGTGAAAGGATGCAGGTTCAGTATCTTTCAAATAGAATTCAAAACGAGTTTAACGAAATCCGTGGTTCGTTTGATTAAAATAAAATCATCGATTGTTTACCATTGGTAAGCCCAAAAGGTGTGTTCACTACCATACAATATTTTGCTCTATTTGAAAATAGGCAACTTTTAAATCGATTTTGGTAAAACATTAGCACTAGTCTATAAAATTGCTCGTCGATTCTGGGAATCGGAGGATGTCGATCAGTTTCGATTTATGGGTTTACACCGTTATCTTGAAATCGGGACATATGCAAATTTCTCCGTTTGGTTTTAAACGACTCAATGGGCAACACCAATTTACCTGTAAATTGGTGTTACCCATTGAGTCGTTGGGATTGGTTTCAAGACACCTATTTCGACTAGATCAGTCGTTCCACCTCCAAAAATTTCACCGATTTCTTGATTGTTCCCGATTGCGACATGAAAAACGAGCTGGTTTTCTTTAATTATTTTGTTTATTTCAGCAGGGTCGGCTTCTCGTTTTATTGTCAAACAGGTTTTCTTTGTAGATTCATAAATTCTCGCAATTTACAATTCCTCATCAAATGTTGGATTTTTTTTTTTTTTTTGAAAAATTGAATTTTGAATATGAGGAATCTAATGAATATCATGAATTTTATTAATCTTACAATTTTTTGAATTTGATTAATTTAAATGAATCTTATTAATTTTATTAATTTCATGAATCTTATAAATCTTATGAATATCGTAAGTCTTACAAATTGTTGACTCATCAACATTCCAACATTTTAATGCTCACCAAATATTTAGTTTTGGTGCATCTATTGTGCTGACGCTTAACTTAAATTTATAATAATATGTATACTACAAATACATATTTTTGATTTTTTACTTTATATATTTTGTGCTGACTTTGAAAATTAAAAATTGTATATAAAGCGTAGCGTTTAATAAAATAAACAGAATTTAAATTGACACCAACTAATTTTGTTCTCATTAATTAATTAAGAAAAGGCCCCACCAGTGGTAACCTTTTAAGTGTTTAAATTTACATAAAATCCGATACAAGGGTTTAACATTGGTCCTTCGAGCCATTAAAAACAACTGGCACCTATTAGAAATATGCCAAGCAACAACCGGCAAATTCAAGTAAATTACCAAACAACAAACCATTGAAGCTGCACCACGAAATACTAATTCGCGTAAGAAATTGTTCCTGACACTTGCCGTCTAATAAACTTTTTCAAGTGCAACTATAAGAATGGAAGAACTGCTAAGAAAACAAGAACAAAAAGCAGAAGAGATACAGCAACTTATCTCAAATTACAAGAAAGATGGAGCACAGCGGAAAACAAAACCTTATCTTGAGAAGAAAATCGCAGCGTTGAAGAAGTCTTACAACGAGTATGTTGATGAAGACAACAAGATTAGAGATTTTCTAACTCCATTGAACTCAACACATCAGTACTTCAAGGATAGAGAAACGGTTTCGAAAGTTTCACAACAACCATTGAGGATATGCGCCAACGACTCAACACGCCGAGTTTGCCATCCACACCATTACCAACATCAGATGAAGCAGGCACAAATGAAAAGTTTAGATTCATCCCATCTGAGGAGGGCAACAACAATACAACAGAACATGGGGCATGAACAAGTGAAGTCAATCACGGCCAACCATCCAAGGCGTCGACTATTGAGTCAAATGTTGCTTTTAGCCAATTGCCAAAATTCAGGCAACAGTTGAAGCAGCAAGATATCCGAATGCGAGGTTTATATCGAGAAATTCGATCAACTGACAACATACTGGCTAGTAACAACAGATCCAGATCAGCTTTAAAAATTAAATTAAAAAACATGGAGAGGATGATGATGCAGATCAGCGACCTTCATGAACAGATATGCATGGAGACTTCCGAAGAACAGGAAGTAAAATCAAAATATACAAACACGAGAACATTATAATACAAATAACAACATTGTTGGAAGAAGAAGAATTAGACAAGATAAAACCATTAGAAATCCCACATTTTCACGGGGAATACATGAAGTGGGTAGGTTTCTATGACACATTCAAACGTTTAGTTCATAACAACAATCAGCTAACCACGACACATAAAATGAACTATCTTAAAAGTCACGTAGAAGGGTCAGCTGGAAAATTATTGAGTCATTTGGAACCTACTGAAGACAATTACGATGCAGCTTGGGAGATTTTAGAGAACCGCTTTAACAACAGGAGATTACTCGTATCTAATTTGCTGAACACTTTATTGAATCAGCATACGAGCAACACGGAGTCGGCTGCTGCGATCAAATGCTTACATGACACAACAACCGAGTGCCTACATGCCATAAGGAATACAGGCATAAATATTGAAACATGGAGTCCTTTCATCATCTTCAGCTTGTTAAAAAAATTGGCCAACGAGTCACGACGGCTATACGAGAGCTCTCTAGAAAACCCGAGAGAATTCCAAGAAACAAACCAGTTCTTGAAATTTCTAGAAAGGCGTTTCCAATCTTTAGAAGCAATCGGCAACAACAAGATAATGCCAATCCAACAAGCAAGATTTCAATGCTGTCAGAAAAACCACAGGACCGAATCATGCCAACGAATCAAAGACTTAAGCATTTCTGAAAGAAATCAGATGGTCATGCTGCACAATTTGTGCAGAAATTGTCTCAGCCAAAACCATTCGACAACAAGTTGCAGCATTAAACTGAGTTGTTTTACCTGCAAAGGCAGACATCATACGTTGCTACACGTAAAAAATCAGGAAAACAGTATTGCAAAACTGAACATCTCAACACTCGACAAGAATAGTGGCCCGGTACTTTTAGCAACAGCTCTAGTAAAAGTACAGAATATGTTCGGTAGTTTTACTCTACTACGAGCACTGATCGATCCAGGCTCACAGGCTACTTTCATCACAGAGCAAGCAGCACAACAACTAGGCCTGCCAAGGACAAGGGTTCTAACTGAAATTTCCGGAATTTCAGCAACAAAAGGACGAGCCCATCAACAGATAACAATAGACATAAGTCCAAGATTTCCATCGATTTTCAAGATCGAAGCTAATGCTTTAGTTCTGGGAACTATCACTAAAACACTTCCAGACAAGAACTCATTGGGTTTAGATAGCGAACTACAAAAAGAAATAATCCTAGCCGACCCTAATTTCAATACTCCCGGACCTATTGATCTTTTAATAGGTGCCGACATATACGGAGAAATCATTTTAGAAGGCATAAAAAGGGGTCCGCGTCATAAGTGCATAGCGCAAAGATCAGAGCTAGGATGGATCATATCTGGTCGTCTAACTCAGACCAGCAGCATTGCAGTCACCCGGTTAAATAGCCACGTCACATTGGCAGATATAGACAAGCAGTTAAAATGCTTTTGGGAATCCGAAGAACTGCATCCTAAACGAAGCCTAACTGCTGAAGAGATTGAATGTGAGCAGTACTATGAAGAGACTCACAAGCGTTTAACAAATGGACGATACGAGGTTCGGATGCCGCTTCACAACAACAAACTCAAAGAAGTGGGAATAGGAGAATCTAAAAGTAAAGCAGCAGCTAGATTGATTCAAATTGAAAAAAGATTCAAGAAGGATGAAGAGTTTAAGAATCAATATCACAAATTCATGAACGAATACATCCAGTTGGACCACATGGAACTAGTTAAAGATGACACAGGAAAAGATGCTTCTCGGGTTTACTACATGCCACATCATTCCGTCATAAAAGAAGATAGCTCAACTACAAGATTGAGGGTAGTCTTTGATGCTTCCTGCAAAACAACAACAGGTACATCACTAAATGAAATGATGCATGTAGGTCCAACATTAAAAAACATCATTACGTGATTGCAGCAGATATTGAGAAAATGTTCAGACAGATCAGAATGGCCCGCGAAGATCAAGATTTTCAACGAATCCTCTGGCGATCTGAGACAAATAAGCCAATGAGCAGCTATATAGATTAAAAACTGTCACATACGGAACAGAGTCCGCAACTTATTTGGCTACAAAAACGTTACAACAATTAGCCATGGATGAAGCGTCAAGATATCCAATTGGTTCAAAGATTGTTCAAAACGATTTCTATGTGGATGATCTTCTATCTGGAGCTAACACAATCGCAGAAGCAATCGCTGAAAAAGGAACTACTGAATCTCCTTTCCAGTGGAGGTTTCAACCTCAGAAAATGGTCCAGCAATGAAAAGGCGTTATTAGAAGAGCTGCCAGAAAATCTGAAAGAGGCAGGACTCCACTCTATAGAATTTAGTGATACAGTGAAAACACTTGGACTCCTGTGGAACTCTTCAACAGACACCTTTCATTCAAAGTTGTTTTGCCAGAATCCAAAACAACGATATCCAAACGAACAATCTTATCAGAGGCATCAAGGCTTTTCGATCCGCTAGGATGGTTAGCACCAGTGGTGATCCAGGCAAAAATTCTACTTCAAGATTTATGGGCTTCCGGTGTAGGATGGGACGAAAAACTCCACTTATATCTTGAAAACAGATGGTTAAACTACAAAATGGAATTACCACGTTTAGAGGAAATCAGGATTCACCGTTGGATTAATTACAACAGTAACGCCAGAATTGAACTACATGGTTTCTGTGACGCCTCGAATCAAGCATATGCCGCAGTGGTATATAGCAAAATAAACAACCAAGTCACAATAATTGCTGCTAAAACAAAGGTTGCACCATTAAACCAAACAATATCACTACCAAGATTAGAGTTGAACGCCGCATTGCTACTTTCTAAATTGCTCAAAAATGTCAAACATGCGTTGAACATCAACAACAATATATCAACATTTTGCTGGAGCGATTCCACAGCAGTTTTGGGCTGGATAAAAGGAAACCCACAATACCATAAAACTTTTGTGGCAAACGGAATAACAGAAATACAAGCCATCACCGATCCTAGCCAATGGCATCACGTGGTCTCTAATGAGAATCCTGCTGACTGTGCATCTCGAGGATTAAACCCAGTTCAATTATTAACCCACAAAATTTGGTGGGAAGGGCCAACATGGCTAAAGAATTTGAGCTATCCAACAACAAAAATCAATGATGAAGAAATGGAACAAGCGGGCAACATGGAACGAAAATCAATAAGAACATTTACAACAACAGTGAAAAAACCTGTGATTGAATTCGATAGATTCTCTTCATTACAACGGCTTGTAGCATTGCATACTATCTACGATTTTCATCAAATGCAAAATCAAAAGCTAAAGACAACTCCCATTTTAAAAAAGAGGAACTGAATACATCGCTAAGTGCAATAATAAGAGTCGCACAGCAGGAAGGTTTTGAACCAGAATTAAAGAAGTTAAAATCGAACCAAAACCTACCAAAGAATAGTACAATCATAACGCTAACTCCATTTCTGGACGGAAATGACCTACTCAGAGTCGGAGGTAGAATAACAAATTCTAGTCTCCCATTTGAAGAAAAGCATCCGATAATAATACCCAGAGGTCACAAGCTATCAAGTTTGCTTATCAGAGAAGCTCATATAAAAACACTACATGGTGGCAATCAAGCAACCTTAGCACACCTGAGAACGCAATATTGGGTAATGAACGCCAAAAATACGATTCGTCACACTATACATGAATGTATAGTCTGTACGAGAGCGAGGAAATTGGCGTCGCACCAACTAATGGGCATGTTACCAAAAGAACGAGTAACACCAGCACCACCGTTCACTAACGGCGAAGTAGACTACGCTGGTCCGATTAATATAAAATTGTGGAAAGGCCGCTGTAACAAAACAACAAAGGGATACATTTCCATATTCATATGCCTAGCCACGAAGGCAATTCATCTAGAACTTGTAAGTGACTTGTCAACAGACGCTTTCCTGGCCGCATACTCACTAGCTCCACTCTCAAACGACTCTGATGATGACGGGTTTTTAAGTCCGGCACATTTCCTGAAAGGCGGGGTCATCATAGCAATGCCACAACCTGATATGGAGGGTATCCAAACCGTTACAAGATGGAATTTGCTCACCAAGCTTAGTCAAG
Source organism: Tipula helvola (assembly GCA_963556165.1). Classification (NCBI taxonomy): domain Eukaryota; kingdom Metazoa; phylum Arthropoda; class Insecta; order Diptera; family Tipulidae; genus Tipula; species Tipula helvola. The sequence goes on along the minus strand of OY744483.1, from coordinate 204,725,544 downwards.
GATTTTGGAAAAAATGGCATATGGAATATCTCTCACGACTACAACGAAGGCCAAAATGGTTGCAGAAACAACCTAACATCCAATTGGGAGAACTAGTAATCCTCAAAGACGAACAACTACCTCCTACGCACTGGCCACTAGCAAGAGTAATTGAACTTCATCCAGGACAAGATGGACTTGTTAGAGTAGTCACGCTCAAATACAGGAACAATACGTTTAAAAGGAATATTACTAAAATATGCCGCCTACCAACAACTAACGAGCCAAAGGACTACATCAACATGCAAAACAAGAAGAACGATCCAGTGCATGCAGTAGTTACTAAAGATACAAGCACAACTCAACAATTACCAACCCCACTAGGCATAGATAAAACAGTACCAGGAAAAACAACCACGCAGATGAGCAGTCCGCAGTGTACAGGAAACAGACTACCACTGCCCGGAAAAGACAACCAGAACCAAAGAGTGCAGCCTCACAGACAAGCAAAGAATTTAAGTAAAGTAAATCATCTTGCACTAGCATTACTATCAATTTGCTGCATACTAGGACAGGCGCAAGCTCAGGTCAAGGTTACCCCATTTAACGACTCAACAGGAATATATTTCGAGAATTTAGGCAAACTTGAATTGGGAGCCATGAAGTGGACATTAGTGATCTATTACAACATGACGAACTAGTGGGAAGAGATCGAAGCTTTTAAACAAGCCCAAGGCGAACTGGGAGCAGCTTGTAAAGGATTGTCTGGTTTTAACTGCGACGTAATCCTACAGCAACTTCAATGGCAGCTCAACAACTTGATTGCAGACAATGTTCTCCTATTAACAAGCAATAAGGAACGTCGACGAGTGAAGCGCGGTTTAGGAGACACAACAGGCATTATCTTAGGAGACCTGTTTGGAATTCTTACCCAGCGCGAAGCCAACCAGTATGAAACCCAATTCGAGAATATCAACAACAACGAAAAGCATCTAATGGCATTAATGAGAAACCAGACATCTATAATCGATAACACAATGAAGCTGATGAAATATAATTCAAATCTCACAACAACATCATTGAACAATTTAATAAAGGATCAGCAGAGGTTAAGATTAGAGATGATACAACTAAACGAATATCGAACACACGAAGAAAGGGTTCACCTGATATTAATGAGCGCACTAGAGTTGACCTTAATACTAAAAAACTCAGTTAATACGCAACAAGGTCTACTTGATATTATTTACTATGCACATCATAGCATTTTGCATCCATCGATTCTCGCGCCGTCACAATTAGAAGACCAACTGCAATTTATTCGCCAACATACACCAGCATCAATAACCATTCCTGGCCATAACATTCATGATCTCATGCATATATATGAAAGCATGAATGTACGTAGTAGGGTAACACAACGAAATGTGATAATTGAGATTATCATTCCGTTATCCTTTGCAACGGATTATAACCTGCTAGCTGTCTTACCTGTTCCGGATATTAATCATAACAGCACTCAATCACACATCGTTACATCAACAAAATATCTAGCAATGGACAATCATCGAGAACATTTTGCCACTCTAACAACAGAAGAAGTGGAACGTTGTCAAAAATTCCAACCTACGCAATTTTTATGCGAAATATCACCAATTTTCAATGCATTAACTAACAGAACCCAATGTGAAGTAGCAATCTTACAGCAAAAACCAATGCTTGACACATTATGTAATGTTAAAGAAATAAATTCAACTAACCATTGGATAAAACTGCATGCTCCAAATCAATGGATATACGTAATTACAAATAAAACGACAGTTGACATCATATGTGGATCCAACATCGACTCATACAGCTTTCAGGGGTCCGGATTAGTGACGATAGATGCTGGTTGTACGCTAAGGGACGACCATCTCTTTATCATCGCTATCGGCACAGCACGTAATAATATTAGCAAGACATTTGAAAAATCATCTAATATGTTAAACGGAGCGATCAATCTAAAGGAATTCAGTTCGCAGATAAAACTCAAAAAACCCGATAATCTTAACCTGATGCCAGCAATTGAGACTACCGATTTGGAAAGGGAGCTAAAAGTGATAAAGGAAAAGGAACAACTGCCAACAGAAATGAATCATCATGATGTTCATCATTACACGGTATCCTACTCAACTATAGGAATCTTAATAGTACTTTTCGTCATTTTGTATTTTAAAATTAAAGCGAAAGGTCAGGTTCTAATACCGGCAGCCCTTCCTCGACCGGATGAAATAGTGAAGTGTAAACAGGAGGCTACTCAAAACTCTACAGCCCGGAATATGTTGACTCATCAACATTCCAACATTTTAATGCTCACCAAATATGAAGTTTTGGTGCATCTATTGTGCTGACGCTTAACTTAAATTTATAATAATTTATGTATGTATACTACAAATACATATTTTTGATTTTTTACTTTATATATTTTGTGCTGACTTTGAAAATTAAAAATTGTATATAAAGCGTAGCGTTTAATAAAATAAACAGAATTTAAATTGACACCAACTAATTTTGTTCTCATTAATTAATTAAGAAAAGGCCCCACCAGTGGTAACCTTTTAAGTGTTTAAATTTACATAAAATCCGATACAAGGGTTTAACAAATCTTGTGAGTCTAACAAATCTTATTAATCCTATGTATCTTAAAAATCTTATGAATCTTATTATTCTTGTGAATTTTATGAATCTTACAAACCATATGAATCTTATAAAACTTTTATTAGGCTTCTAGCCTTATGAATCTTACGAATCTTATGAATCTTGTGCGTTCTATGAATCTGAAGAATCTTATGAATTTATAAACCTTTGGAATCTTTGGAATCTCAAGAATATTTTAAACGTTATGAATTTTTGAATTCTATTAACTTAAACAAATCGTATAAAACGAATGAATCTTATAAATTTTCTCTGAATCTTATCTTGTGAATTTTAAAAATCTTATGAATCTTTCCAATCTTACAAACCTTATGAATCTTATAAAACTTTAATTATTTTTATGAATCGTATTAATCCTATGAATCTTATTAATTTTATGAATCCTATGAGTCATGTGTGAGCATTTTATTTCATAAATTTGATTAATTTCATAAATCTTATGAATTCTATGAATCCCATGAATATTAAGAATCTTTTAAGTCTTATGAATCTTGTGAATCTTATGAATCTTATGAATCTTGTGAATCTTATGTATCATATGAATCTCATGAATCTTTTAAATCTTAAAAATCTCGTGAACCTTGTGGAGCAACTGAATCTTACGAACTCTCAAGAAGATTTCAATGTTATAAATTTTTGAATTCTATGAACTTAAACAAATCTTATGAATGATAGGAATCTTAAGAATTTTATTAATTTTAAGAATCTGATGAACCTTATGAATTTTATGCGTTTTACGAATCTTATAAATGTTATGAGTCTAAGGAATCATTTGAATCTTATGAAGCTCATTTTATGAGTCTTATAAATTCAATGAATCTTTTGAATCTTATGAACCCAGGTGACAATAAAATACTTAGGTCCAAATCGACAGAGGCAACTACAACTTTTAGTTGCAGTTACAATATTAGACGTATTTTTAGACGTAATTAAAACAGCGAATTTAGTTGAGATGGAATTTTTAAATGCAAATAAAAGTATAGTTTTTCGAACACGGGCTGGGCTACTAACATAAAAAAAATATTTATTTTAATTTTCTGACAGGTAAAGTGCTTTTCATACCGACTGCGTTGACTTTGGACTTCAAAAAATTTACGTTTTATTTTAAATAATTATCACTTAAAAATATTTTATTTTATAACAGTTTCAAAATATTTCTGTAAAAAGTGTCACAGTTAATCAAATAAAACTAAATTACAAAACTTTAAAGTTACAAAACGACTTTACTTTTTTAAAGTCCAAAGTCAACGCAGCCGGTATGAAAAGCACTTAAATCAAAACATATACAATTATGCACTATATTTTTGGTATATTTTTGGCTATAGTATAATTTTGGCAGGAACTAAGGAAGTTCATGAATATTTTCTGCGCTATAACTGTCAAAATTCCAGCGAGATTTGAATAGTACTATACTTTGGCAAAATCAAATATAATAATTTTCTAAATTAAAAAAAGTAATTAAAACTAAATAAGTAAATTACGTGATAAATTTAATGATGAGTCGGTTAAGTGAAGACGACAAGGAAAAGCTACTAGAAATAATAACAAAATTCAAAGATACAATAGAAAACAAAAAAACCGATTCTATCTCAAATAGTGTAAAAAAAGATTGTTGGGTGAAAATATGCCATCAATACAATGCCCAGAGTATTACGGGAGAGAAAACCACCCAACAAATAAAATCCGCTTACATGAACATGAAAGGGAAGCTCCGGAAAACAATAGCTTTTAATAAGACACAAACATTTGGCACGGGTGGCGGTCCAAGCTTAGTAGCCCTAGATGAGTCAAATGGTCTGCTTTATAACTTAATAGCACCGACTATTACACCACAATGTAACCCGTTTGACGATGATGGCAGCGAAGATGTAAGTAACTAATTTATTCTATGGGTAACCGTATTTGAGAAAGATCTGTTTATTCTAGGAAGTATTGAGTTCCCAATTTGAAGCAGAATATTTGGATTTAAACGAATCAAACACACCTCGTAACTTCAGTCAAAATAATTTAAACTCTGAAGAAATTCCTATTCCTGTGTACAACAATTTATCGAGTAGCTCAACGACTACACCACAAAATATTCAAAACACTTCCCTTACAGTATCAGCACCGCAAAACAACAATCCGCCAATCAATTCAACAGCAAATTTTCCGAGAACTAGAAACCGTAGGCGCAATAAACCAAATGAAAATAAAATTAAAGAAAAGCAATTGGAAGCTCTAGAAGAAAAAATTAAACTCACTAAAATTAAACAAAAAGCGGCGAGAGCCCATGACCTTTATTATATAAGTATGTGCCCAACAACAAATGATGACAGCAACTGATTTTTCAAATATAATAAAATGAAAAATTAAATTAATGAATTATTGAAATAAATGAAGCGAAAAAATTAAAAATGTATAGAAATAAATGAATTTTACCCTAAAAGAGTTTATTTATTTGTATTATTATTACATTTTATTTTCATTCCAATTCATTCATATGAAAAATGTAATATCATAACACGAACATTTTGTTTGGAAGGCAAGATGGCAAAAGTCCATTTTTATTTTGGTACGCTGTGGCTTTTATCACTGTGTAATTGCCTTTTTAATTTCGAAAAATTATAGATGGTCATATCGTGCGCTGATCCGTGCCACCTGAAATTTAAAACTTTGTTTGATTAATATATCCCATACAATAAGCGTCTTCCATTGGCGAAAGCAAACTACTCGCAAGTACTTGTATCTACTCACAACTACCCATGCTCATACGATAGTGTAGAAAACAGAAGTAGTTACGCATAAAATTTGCGCTAGTGGATTTTAGTTGCGAAAATTCCAATAGATGGCTTTTAGACCTTTTTCGATATTTTTCGAGAGTTTTTTATTACGTTCGAGTTTTTTTATTTTTTGGTGATGTAAAAAGTCAAAATTAATACAAAATTATTTTGTTGTTGATGATACATTTTTAAGAAAAATGTGCTTAAATATCAATGCGGTAAATATCAATGCTTTCCTTTCATTACGTGTCTATTTATTTTGTCATATTTTCAATCTAATTTTAAATATCGCCATTACTATAATAAACAACTTTACAAAAGACAAAAACAAACAACTAAACAGATGGCTGTGTTTTACTTCTGTTACTCAATTTCTCATTCCATTGGGTATCTACTCGCAAGTACTTCCAAGTAGCAAATTTTGCCCATTGGAAGACGGCTAATAATAAAAACGCTAGTCTTTTTTTTCTCACCTAGCAACTAAATTGATAAATTTACACTCGACGTTGATGTTCTCCAAAAAATAATCCGAATCATTAAATGAGGAGGACGATAACGTTTCCAATGAGGGATTTTCCCAAAATCGATTTTAGTTCATTTGTCCCCACGCTTGGGCAGCGCTGACTACACTTTTTTTTTTTTTACATGCAAAAATAAGTAAAATCATGTTTACAAATACAAGTTTCCTGTCTAAATTAGTGGATGTCCCCGTACTTTTTTTTAATGATTAATAAAGATGAGTATGTTGCGATTAATAATAAATATCAAATTTTAAAATTAATTTAGTCGAAATTAATAATTTAATGAAACATTCAAACACAAGTTTGACCATATAAAACTACATACGAAATTTTTTAGCCGCCAGTCAGTAGGCGTTGGAATTCTATTTGGGAAAATCCCTAATTGATCCATAGGTTTTACAATTTTCTTTAATTTTTACACTTCTAAAACTTTTATTTTATAAAATAAAAATTATTTAAAAAAAATACACGAAACACACTTATGATGTACAAATAACTTGTATTTGACAACGACGCTACTAATATGTCTACATAAATAAAAAACAAACAGCAATCTATCTATTTCCGAAAAAATTCGGTATTAAACGTCATTTGTAAGAACTGTTTTAGTCACCGATATCCATGACAACAATCGCAACTACAACTTAAAATCGACGCTTTAATGTGGTTCAAAAATATCAAAAACAGACAATATAGTCGTAGTTGCGAATTAATTTGCGTTTATCGATTTGGGCCTTAGACTGTTTATAAATTATTATATTTTTATCGTCTAGAATGCTTTTCCAATGTTTCTGTTAATTATGTATACATTAAAATAAAGTCTTTTCAATTAACAAAGTCACTTTTTGAGATAACTATCATGTGCAAAAACACTCGTTTCAAGGCGGATTCAGTATTGCGTTCTTTCGTTCCTTCATTCGTTCTGATAATTTTGTTTATCCAATTAAAGGAACCAGAATGAAAATAACGTCATTCTTACCCAACGAGATTGGTTTAAGAAAATTTAAGAAGGAAGGAACGCAACACTCTCAAAGATTGAACTGTACGAATCAGGTTCGACAATCTAAAGGCAGTTAATTAAAATGTTTAAAAGACGATCAGGTAGATCTTGAACGTTTCTACCTATAATATAACAAAATTAGCACAAAATATTTGTCAGACTTTCAGAAGGACTCTTAACCTAGATAATCTCTCCAATTGGAGGGTTCCAGGGCGCTCAGGCGCCTTAAGATGATTGATTTTGTTTAATGCAATGTTTTGTCTTGACTTTTCACTTGGCTGTTCACTTGAATTCTGACCACATTTCACTTGAATTCTGACCACTAATCAGTTCATTTTTCATTTGACTTTCGATCTGACTTTTTACTTGAAATTTCAGGTAATATTTGGCTTTCCACTAAACTGATTTTTGAGTCAATTTTTGAATTGGCTTTTAATTTAACTTTTTACTGGCCCCTTTTTGAATTGTATATGTATAATTTTTGCTACTAGCGAAAGGATTATTTCTGGTAGATTAGTTAGTATATCTATTGAATGAGGAATGCATACCTACATATTTTCAAATATTCTCCTTGGACAATACAAATTTAGTCTAATAACCAGTTTAACGTAGAAATACAAGAGTGCATAATATTAACAGGTTAATAGTCATTGATGTCATGTTCTTCAAATGTTACTGAAAATTAACAAATGCTTACCGATTTTATATGCCGCCTATATTAACAACCGTAAATCGTTATAATCAAAACAGAAAATTAATTAATATACTTTTCAAATTTATGTTGATTATAATACGATATGTTCAATCCGTATTCGTTTTCGTTGTTTTGGTTTATAATTAATTGGTACAAATGCTACCTTTCGAATTGGTTCGTAATCAAATCAACACTAAACTCGTCTTTTTTTGTGTTATAAACTTATAACAGATCGTACCTCATAAATATGAAACAATTTTTTTTTTCTCTCAGGTTATGTTAGATGAACATAAATTTTAAAACCGTGAATGTGTAAATCAGGTATTCATTATTAACTTAACCAAATTTATATATACATACGATAAGATGATTAAAACAAAAATTATACAAAAAATTGAGGCGTGAGAAAAGTATATAATCTTACGTCATAATAAGCTTGCAATTTTTAGTGCACGGTTGAAAATTATCCAAAAAAAAATAATACTTTTTTCATATAAAACTTGTTTATACGGATTTTCGTCTAAATTTTCATAAAATTCAATTTATCATTGGAATTTATAAAATAATCAAATAATTTTAAATCGACTTTCATATAAATCGAATAATAATATTGTCTAAAAACCATAAGAAATGATTTATAAATTCAGGTTATACAATATTCGTATTACACTTCGTATAAAATAATTTTTTAAATCCTAGCGGAGTATATTTCATATCAAATTCATATATATTTTATATGAAAAATATATAAATTATATACAAAAATAATATGAAGTAAAATTACCGTTAAATAAAAACCAAAAAATCATGCGTCGATACAAAAATTTTATAAATTGCATACGATTTCATCTAAAATAATTAGAACAGGAAACATCGTGTTCCTCTTTACAAACTTAATATGCATAAGTATTTTAATATTATTTTCGAGTAGACGTATACTTCAATAATAAAATTTAATGATAAGTTCAAAGTGAGTTTAAGTTTATTAATTTAACGTGAAATCAACTATAAATTAAAATAGTGAATAATATATATGTACAATTAGTTTATTAATTTCTTTAAATTAAAACAAAGTGAATTTACTTTTAAGGTTAAATTAATGTAAACGCTTGCGCCTGTTTTTCATGGTTCACGAATGTTAAACGAAATTCGACTATTACCAGTAAAATAAACAGTTTAAAAGTTGTAGTGATACATATTAACATTAAAAAAATTAGTTATTTATTATTATGCAACAAATTTGCTAAATTTTTTTTTACACCTGTAACATAATTCAATAACATTTTTAAGCTTACCCTTATCAGTGAGTAGGCTTAGAACATTTGTGTTCCGGTGCATTTTATTCATTAGCTAATTATTATTTAATTGTATTCCGTTCAACATGAATTCCGAAGAAAATATATTTATTACATTCGATACAAACGGTAAACCTATAATTTCAAAAATTAATAAATACATACTGTGTAAATGAAACGAGTGATTTGCTGTGCCTTGATTTTGTCTTATCGGGTAAGCTACTATGTATTCATACAAAGAATATTTTTAGTATAATTTGTTATATTTAATTTTATATTTTAACTTTTTCGGTTTATACAGCTCTGCAAAATACAATTTATTCAATTGAAGACTTTGACCACTTTGAGAATATTCACGGAGCTGAAGTTAATGAAGAAATATTTGTTGATTATCTAAAATGTTATTACCGACATCCCAGTTTTATTTTAAAAGTTAAAACAAAAAACAATATAGCTGAAGGTAGTAACTCATTAAACCATCAATATCGTGATATGCAAAATGATGGAATATTACGAAAATCAAATGCGGTTATAGGATCAGGGATTGTGGCAACCTCCGATGAAATAATAAAACCTTTATTAGCCCTTATTATTTTATACATCCAGAATTGGTAAATATTTAATAGTTTTATGGTAGCCCTTATTATTTTATACATCCAGAATTGGTAAATATTTAATAGTTAGTAAGTAATTACTAATTACTATTGCAATGCTGTTGAATTTGGCTTACTTTTTCAGATTTTATTTGATTTTAATTTATGCTTTCCACAATGCCACATTAGCTTATCTGAAGCATGGAGTACATACGAGGGGTATATAATAACGGCTGTTAGAAATTCTAGAAAATCCATTTTATAGACCGAGTTCGACCGAAATCTAGGTAAGTATCTATACTTAACATTTTTTGAGTTTATCGTGTTCGTGTACTAATAATACCATTTTTGAAAATTATATATGAAAACACAATTTTTTTGGTTTTCATCACTATCTTATTGTGACATTTTTTTATTATTATTAAATTGAAATTACGCGTTTTTGATTTTACTCCTTCAAATTTCTTACAAATACGCAAAGTTTAAGTGTTTGCTATAGAAATTTGAAGAAGGAATAAAATCCGAAACGCGTATTTTAATTTAATATTTAACTAATTACGTTTTTATCGGCGATTATTCAAGTTAATAATAATAAAAAAATGTCACAATAAGGTAGTGACAAAAATAAAAAAAGATGTGTTTTCATAAATTAAGTATCGCTAATTATGTACATATTTTGAAACTTAAGAGTAATAAAAAATTGCAAATTAAAATTTAATATTGAATTATGTATAGGCGAATTTCATATAAATTAATTATAACGTTTCCTGTTTTACTTCAGACTGGAATACCTCTACATTAGCATTCGTAAATTTGATTCGATTGCTACCGCCTGCACCATCTGGCAGACAGAAACAAAGTAGAGCCTCAGATGAACAAGCTGTTCAAAATCTTATTCGATTTTTTAATGTAACAAATTTTATACATTTTTTACTAATTTTACTTTCAAAAAAATGTAAATAATGTAATTACATATTTTATTTATTTATATTCCCAGACCGGAAAAACTAATGCTGAGTACGTCAAAGGCTCTGCGAATCAAGCACCTTATATAGTAGCTTTGGGACAAAATAAAGCGGAAATAATCCAGTACCTAATAGTACTTGATTCAAATTTGATAGCATTGCCGCCAAACACAAATATAATTTCGGCAATAGATTATTTATTCAAGATCCATTATTTGTGTGGAATTAAATATAATAATAATCTTCGATTGTTTTGGATCTTTCTACAAAATTACATTTATAAATTCAGCTGCCATATATCGGCAACCATTACAGAAGTTTGCCTTAAGCTAGAGACATTAATAAGGGAGTTTAATACTTAGGATATATCATCGTTAAGAATGATAGAAAAACAAATGATTTGGTAATTATAATTTATAGTTTTCAAATAAAAAAAATGAATTACTTGTATTTCGTAAAATTAAACTTTATATTATTAAAACCTAGAGTCTAAAAAATTAGATTCTAGTAACTATAGAATCTAAAAAATTAATGTAATATTAAATTTAAAAGATGTTAAATAAAATAAATAGTAAAATATTAAAAATTAATTTTTGTTTTTTATTTTTGGCGAAGCAAATTGTCGTTATTATATTTATAAATATAAAGACTTATAAGTTTATATAATTCTTTTAATAAAAGAATTAACAATAAATTAATATATGGTGGTTTTATATAAATTATTTTCATATTGGTATATTTATAAAATTTATACATTTATTTTATTTAATTGAGAATAAATTAAAAACTATAAAATGCATAGGTTACCTTATGAAAAGTTTATATAGTCGTCATATTAATTTTACACTAATAGTCTTATTAATTTCGATAAGTTATAATTATTAAATTAATAGGGTAAGCATATAAAAAGGTTATACCAATAATCATATGAAAGTTACACCAACATTATATTAAAATTAATGACGTCATACTATTTTATTTTATAAGAACCACTTATCAATTAATACCTTTTTACTTATTAGTTTTATAAATACAGAATATATAAAATTTGTACGATTTTTTTATGGATCTGTATCAATACAAAAATCTTATTATAATCATACTAAAATTTTTAACCGTGTGTGTTGTTGAATTTTAATTAATTTTTACGACCGCTTAAAGCATAGTCTTAGATCTTATTTTAATCGTAATTAAGAGGCAAGAGATAAAAGCATCTTGATCATTTTAATTTAGGCGCACCTGTATTTGGGGAAAATGTTGGCATACCCTTTTTAAAATATAATGCAGTATTGGCCTACAAAAACCTATGATAAATCCGATAACAAATTTCTTTTCCACTCCAATAAATGGATCATTTCTATTTAAAAAGATTACCGCAGTTAATGAGATCATTACAGTCTCATAAACATAGTTTATTTTGATAAAGTTGTCCAAACACGAGCATAATGAATTCTAATCAAATCTGTACACTAACCAGTGAGAGGGTGTGACAAAACTGACGCTGTTCTATAATATGCATAATAAACATCGTTTATACGATCAAAAGTCAAAGTTATGGGTGATCAGATCAAAATAACATTTCAAGACTTTATGTAAAGTTGAAAAAAATAAAAAATAAATAAATAAATTTACCATATGTATTTTCAGGTGTGTTTATAATTTTTATTTCTTAATTATTTAAATCAAATTTAAGAAAACAAATCTCAAATAATTTGATATCATAAAAATTATCTATTTATGATGGTATCTCACGTCACAACTCGCTACGATTTAATCTGATAATAATTTATACAAACATTATATCGGTCTAATGATATTAGATTTGGTATTTGTTGTCGCACAGTGTTGATTTCATTAGATAGGTACCAACCTAATCTATTAGTTGATTGAGATGTCACAATTTTAGGTCTTTTTTGTGCTCCGAATGTGTTAATTGGAAACATACCAAACTATTTAAAATTGTCATCAAAACAGCTTGAGTTAAATAATTATTTTTAAATATTGGGTTTTAGCGCTTCGTGTATTATGGAGAATTTTTTTGTTACCAACAAAAGTAAAGAGAAAGATCCAGAAACACCGATTGGAAGATGCTATACTCAACCTAGACACAAGTTTGAATAATTTTGTTACGCAATTACAAAAGTTTTCAAACCATCATTGCAATGTTTTATTGAACTATTCCTATGCATCTAGAACAACTTCACAAATTAGTTGTTGTCGCACTGCGTAAAATATTTAAAATTTAGTTTTTAGAAAATTGTGTCCATCAATGATGCCGACGATTTAATAAGATTTCCTATAATTCCACCGATCTCTACTACTCCAATCAATGATACAAAACCACATGAACTATACATTCATATGTTCAATGTTGTTGCTATACTCTTCATTAATATAGAGTCAAAATAGTGAAAACTCATTACAGAAATGGTGATAATTTCTAATTGTGATAATTGTTATGTACATAGTGTTTTTGGTCGTAATGTAGCTCATCGTAATGGAATTGTTAATTTACTTATCAAATTTGGAAGTGACAACCAAGTTAGTGATGTGAAAACACCAAATGGTGCTCGCCCAGCCGAAGCCCTGAAAGTGTGCACAATATCTTGCCCTAACTCTTTTTGGCCTTAAGTTATTTCAAGTGCAAAAGTGCCAGAAACACGGTTTTTTTACATTTTTAGATTAAAATATTTTAAAAAACTGACGTGATAGGATAATTCTGTGTCCAGAATCGGATTCAGCATAAAAAAATACTTCGAATACGACTGTTCATCGAAAAAAAATCCATGCAGGCCTGTGTTATCGATTTCTCCCTATTACAGAACTTATAATAAACTATCTTCTATTCGAGCATCGCTTTTCTAGAAATGGATTACCTCAAAGTGCCTGTTTTAATTGCCCGAAGTAAATCGAGCTTTTGATTTTTTTTTTACTTCTTCTTTGCCGTATCGGTTTATTATGTAAAACCCGATGTTTTATTTTATATTTTAAATTTTTGATCTTGCCGTTCAAATTACTAAAATTAATGAAAGTTTGACAATATTTATTAAATTTTGTTTGAAGTTCGAAAAAGTTTTCATGATGGACATGCCAAGTTATGATATTTTAATCGTGTGAATTTTTTCCTAAGCCTGGTGAGATCGTACCAAACATGGTTATCTTAAACATAATAATCCCTTATATTTTCCAAAACTGAAACTTGTTTTGGATAGCCTAGGTATTATGCCAACTTTGCCTATAAGCTACTTTGGTATCAACTTCCTAGGATTTTCTCAAGAAAATCGGAAAAATCATTTAATCATAATATCTGGTATAAATTGGATGCGATCATATCAAACATGGTTGTCCAAACGCCCAAATCGCCATCTTATTTAAACTTCTTTTAAAAAATTTCAACGTTTATTACTCAAAAATAAAATTCGTAATAACGAGACATTCTGATTTTTTACTAATCCATCCACACATAATATGTTTTTTTTTTATTTTTAGGACAAAGCTCCCCTACGTAATATGTTATATCAAGAAATATTTCTCAATTCTTAAAAAAAAGAAAGTATGAAATAGGGCATGTAAAACTGGTTAAGGTTAGTCGATTAATTCTATTAATTGATCTTTCAATTAACCGCCTAAACACTAATCGATTAACGTTTACTTTTTTTACTACACTACGTTTACATCTGTAAATTTTTTTGAATTAATTCGGGAATCCAACTCCAAGCAAATCAGTAACACAAACTTCACTTTAATCGAAACAAATTGTAATACAATCAGAATCCATCTACGAGCTGTCAAACAATACAACACAACCATTTCTCTAAACAAATATTTCATTTATTCATATTTTGGTAAATAGAACTCAAAAATAATTTTCAATTGCTAAATTTGATCCATGTTGTATTGTGGTTCGTATTTTGTAAATTTTAGAGGCCTCAACAACCAACATGCCATCAAAATCAAACGTTTGGAAGTATTTAAAAAAAAAAAGAACTGAAGGGAAAAGCCGAGTGTATCACTTGCGGTGTATCTATTTCTTCCCAGACATCTACATCGTCGATGATATATACCATTTCAAAACACACAATATTCATATTAAAATACAACAAAAACCGCAAACAATTTCAAACAAGGATGCAGCAGAAGCTGAAGAACACAAAACTTTAGTGAAACAACAAGAAAGTTAATGTGCTCAGCGATCAAATATTCTAAATTTTGTTCACAATTTTTGTTTAAATCCGTCAAATTTGAACATTATGTATATGGAAACATATACAGATATTTTTTTCAGAGAAAAAACAAGAACTCAAAGACATTAATTAAGCAGATAAAAATTAGAAGCAAATTCAGTATAGCTGTGGATGAATGGTGTGATAACAAATTAAGAAAATACCTTAACGTCACACTTCACGGCACTAGCAGTGATAACTCTTACGTTTTGGGGTTAGTCGAAATAAAGAGAGCTTCAATTATGGTAAAGTATGGAAGCGAGATTGGTTGTGAGGCACAATTTGGTCAAAATCATGGCATTCATTAAGCTATTAAAGATATATTTTATAAATAAGTGCGAGGCATCAGTACAATACCTAGAGGAGGATAACCAATATGAAATTATCGAAGAAGATAAAACCGAGAAGTCATTTAACAGTGGAACTGAAAATTTTTACATAAATTCCAACTATTCCGAAGAGGAATATGAATCTACATCTGAACAATTTGTATTGGAATATAAAAACATAGGGACCGTGAAACACGTACTCTCATAAAAAAATTCTGTTCGTCATCGGTTAAGAATTCTCTACTGCAAAAATATGTACTCCTTCAAGAAAAGTAAAATTTAAACCTTATTTTAGACTGACAAACTCGTTGGAACTCTTTAGTTCCTATGTTGGGGCGATTTTTGAAAAGTTGTATATTAAGTGCCGTTAGAGAGATAAATTTGCCGTAGGATGCAAATAATATTGCTGTTTTAAAAGACATTTTGCAAGCACTTAAACCACTAGAAGTCACAGTTCAGAAACTCAGCCGCGACGATGCTACACTTCTGACTTATGAGGGAGTATACACATTTTTATTCACTAAATTACCATGCTTCTACGCTATTTTGCGTACGCAGAAAATTCTGTTTTGATGCGTCTTTAACCGACAAAAAACTTGTCTCATATCATGATTTTTTTTTTTTTTTTTTGAGTTAGTCCTTGAATATAATTATTTTTAAACAATGTTGCAATTTTTTTTGTATCGGAATCTCTAAAATTATTATATAATTCAATATAATAGTTTGAGATTTCACAATGGGGGATAAATGCGAGGCCTATTATCATTCGGATCTGGCGGCTAAATTCTTCGTTTCTTCCGTACTTCGCTGCTACTTTGAATTTGTGCACGTGGCGCCAAATAATTTGCCCAAAATGAAAAAAGCAACATTAAAATTTGTAGAATTAAAAAATTCTCGTGCACCTAAAGAAATTGTATTTTCAAAATCGGTTATAATAATTCTTTCCGATTTCAAATTAATGTTATGTTCAGCGACTATACGGTGTAGTTCATAAAAGAAATCCGAGCAGCAAGCCTTGTTTTTTTTTTCATTAAACAAAATATGAGAGGAATTACTTGGTTTTCAATTCTCCCATGAATGCTAAACAGCTGAGTCATAATCGTCGGAACTACATAAAACTTTCCATCCATTAACCAGCAATTACATTCGCCCAAAAGCTTTAAACTGGCGATAGTTCCAAGTATTATAATATGCTCACTTCCAACGTTTTTTTATATGAGTATAAAAAGTTTTTCTTCTCAGTAACGGAAGTGTTGCGGAATATTAATATCTGCAACGCTATCTGGTTCTTTGATTTTAGCGGAACGGATTCTATTAATTTTAATTTTTTGAGCAGCTTTACTTGAATTTGCTTTGGATTGCATTTTACAATTACCTCTCGATTTATTTGAGATGGTGGTAAAGTAAAGGTAAACCTCGTTTAACGAACTCTTGAATAATGAATCCTCGAATTAAGGAACATCCAAAATTGTTGAAAAATCTCGTATTACGAACTTCAAACCTCGAATTAACGAATTTTTTAAATTTCTTTTATTTTCATAAAACAACCAAAAAAATTACAAAATTTTTTTTGTTGTCAAAAATCATAATTAAATCAAAAGAAACCTCAACTAACGAACGGACACAATACGTTCGTTAAACGACGTTTACCTGTTCTAACTAATTCTTTTAATTTTTGATTCCCTTTAGCAACATTTATATCAGAATGTTCAGAAGGTTGTTACGTGATGAGAAATAGGAAGGAAGGTAGTCACCTGTTGTGGGAGCAGCACAACCAACAACCCAGTTTGGGGGACCAGAGATATTGAACTCGAACCCAAAACACCAACTCACTTCAGTAGCCAAGTTGCCCAGGCCACTCCTAAAAATGAGTTGGGATCAGGAACGAGTCCTCACCCGGTCATCGCTGAACCCCAATCCAATCATCCACTACGTGCCTCACGTTGCCGTGGAAGACACCCTTGTAGTGGATGATGGCCGAACTGGACGGTCAGCTGTGTATCCCATTCCCATCACGCAGACAGAAAATTGTCCACGGAGTCCTCCACCTGCAGCTTAAAGTCCGGCTAAACTCAGTCCCGAGTTGGCCCATCCGCAGATTACGTCGCTGCTAAACTTAGATGGCACAGCACTTCACCTATACTTACACTTTCACGCACTCAGCACACACATTCTCCCACGATGACTCTCACAGATATTATGCAATTAACAACACATAATTAATTAAAGTACGTTATAATAATTCTTTATTTAATTAATGTTCACAATTTGTTCCTGTGTAAGGAAACACACACAAACCACAACACAAAAAAAAATATCGACCGGATAATCCTATTGCAGTACTGGTCGTTTTGATGCCATCAGGTGAAACGCGTAGCACTGGTGATCCACAGGCACAGAGCTCTATCCTTGGGGATCACTGGAATGAAAATTCCCAAACGGGAGCAAAAAAAAACAAAAAAAATTCGGCACCACCAACTTGGTTACTTTGCACCACCAATACCCACCTGCAGAGTTTCCGCTCGATACTTACGTGTGGATTTACTTGTGTGTGGCGCTGGATGACGATCGGCAATCCGTTGTGGAAACAGCACTCGTCGCAGGAACACAGCAGTTGAAAAATCGGGTTAGGGGTTGAGTGGTTACTTTTCCTCTTTCCCTCGGCACTCGGAACAGTGAAACTGGTTGCCTTGTTGGTTTTTCTTTTTTTTTTTTTTTCGTCTGGTTTTATTTTTCTCTTTGTTGTTGTTCTTTTTATTTTTATTTTTTTATTTTTTTTTTTTTTTTTATTTTGAGGTTAGTTTTGGGACCACTACCACGTTTTAATTTTAGGCGTAATACACTCGAGGTTGTTTTTTTTATTTTTATTTTTTCTATTTATGAGTTAATGTATTATATTTATTTAATTTAGTATTTCGATTTTATCGAAATTATTATTTATCTTACCGATTCTATCGAAATTATTATTTATTTATTTTATTATTTATATTATTATTTATGCGATATAACAGGTAAATTTTTATGTGTGTATTTACCTAAATTGGTATGGCGTGCGTGGTCCCACACGGTTGTCATCCGCTTCGATTGAAAATCCAAAAATAAAAAGACTCGAATCGTATGTGTTGTCCGTTTATATACGTTTTTCGTGTCCAACAACAACATTTTAATATTTATTTTTATTTGATGCTCATCACGCCCCTACAGGTGGTCACTCAAAATACTACGTGTGTACTCAACCAAAAAAAAAATAATGCCATCTGCGCTAAATATACTCAAAGTACAAAAAAAAACTAAAGAAAAACCCCCCCACCAGCTGGTGTTGGTGATCTTTATTTACGTTCGGTCGGTGTTATTGTTGTTATTGTGCGTTTGTGACAGGTAAGTATTTTATTCATTTTTTTGTTTGTTTAATTATTGATTGAGTTAAAATATGTGTTTATTTATTAATTCAAGGTTTATTTCTTTCAGCAACTATGGGACAGCAAAAATGAGTAACCGAATGGATCAACAATTTAAGTCAGATAAGTAGAAATAGAATAAAATAGCTAATGAACGAAATTCTTGGTGAAATGTTGTGTGTTTGTTTTTCAGGTTATTACAGCTGGATGTCATCAAATGAGTGTATGCATACCCAGCAGATTTTGGAATTTTGGAACCTGTACGTATTTATCCGAGTACATACACTCTACGAATTAATTCACCGTACGATCTAAAAAATTTAATTTTCGTATTGGCATTTCAAGCAAATAAATCCTGCTTACTGTAAATTTAAAAGGACAAAAAATACAGACAAAACTAATATAAATTTAGTTTATTAATCTACTTTTCAAGGCCGAAAATAAAAAAACTTTACATTTGTATTCCTTTTTTTGCGAACAAATTCATCGTACGATTAGTTTAATCAGTATTCAACACAAAAAAAAATTATTTATAACGGGTAGGCCTCCTTCGACATTTAGAATGGCTTTTAGTCTGTTATTCATGGACGAAACCAATTTTTGCTGAATTCTGGCGACACCCGATCTCAATCATATCTTAATGCCTCTTTCAGTGTGGCCTTAGATGTAATTGTGTGTATTTTTATTTGCCTTTCTACTTAATCCCCCAGATGCTCTATGGGATTAAGGTTCGGATTTTGTGGAGGAGAATGTAGCTGCTTAGGAGTGTTTTACAGCTACCAGTCTCGAACAATTGCCGCTATGTGCTTCGAGTTGTCATCTTGCTAGAAGACCCAATTTTGTGGCAGTTCTAATTTGTCTACCGATTCGTGCAAATTGGCTTTCAAAATATTCAAATACATCGTTTTATCCATATTTCCTTCAATAACTATCAAATTTCTGACTTCCGAACCCGCCATACACCCCTAAACTGAGTACATCTCCTCCAGCGTTTTTAACCGTACCACGAAGATTTGCTGTTTCCATTGCTGTTCCCTTCTTGCGCCATACTTTTGATGGTCCATCATATCCAAATATATTATACTTAATTTCGCCGGCAAATAGAACTTCTTTCCAGAATGAAAATTCAGCATCCCGGTGTGATTTAGCGAACTCAATGCGTTTCTTTTTAATTACCTCACTAATAAGGGTTTTTTTCTGACCATTCAGGAAAATTACCCGTACCAGTTTCGCTGTTCTTTGCATACATAACGCCGTACTACACTTTATTCCTTCTCGGTAAGAGTACGCGGACGACCAATTCTTTTTAATTATTCAACACTACTCGTCTTTTTATATGTTTCTACAATGTGCATGACTATTTTGATTTTTTGTTATCTTTGGACTTTGAATATAACGGTTTTCCTTCCAAATGCTTATTGATAACGACTTCTTGAAAGTCAATACTGGTTTCTGTTCGCGTGGCCTTCAAAATGATAAAAGGTGTTTTATGTACCGGTAGCTTTAATGTCTTACAATATACTGAACTATTCTATCACAAAAATATTGAGAAAAACAAAAGATGCACGGTGTTGCTAGATAAAAACAACAACCGTACGATGAATTTGTTCGCAAAAAAAGGAATACAAATGTAAAGTTTTTTTATTTTCGGCCTTGAAAAGTAGATTAATAAACTAAATTTATATTAGTTTTGTCTGTATTTTTTGTCCTTTTAAATTTACAGTAAGCAGGATTTATTTGCTTGAAATGCCAATACGAAAATTAAATTTTTTTGATCGTACGATGAATTAATTCGTAGAGTGTACATGGATAAGTGGTGTCGTACCACACAAAAAAACAGATTGAGGTAAGAAATATACCAATTTTAATTTGATTAAAGAAGTTTTTTTTTTCTCTGTTTCATTGACAGATTATACAGTCGCCGAAATTAATATACGGTGCGTGAAGCACAAACACCAAAAAAAATTGTAGATAACAAAAAAATTAAATAAAAATAATATTTGAAAATTAAAAAAAATGTGTCTATATTTTAATGAACACGGGACGATGCCTCGCCCCGTAACAAGGTTTACCAACAACTTTGTTGATATTGTTTTCAAAAAAGTCTTAATCTTGCCTTTGCAAAATAATTTTTTTTTGTCATCTCCATTTAAAAGTATTGAGGTTTTCTGAATCTCGATGGTAAGCGAATCGTTTATGGAATAGTTTTTCCACAACTTTGTTATTAGATACAATTCTCATATTTCATATTTATACCTATAATATTTAATACTATTAATAAACCGAATATTTTATTTCATAAAATAATTAATAACCTTTTAAATATTATATAAAATGCACCTGAATGCTTTAGTTTTACTCTGTAAGTATATTTAAGAAAAATGCAAACACCAGACTGATAAAACTAACTTCTAGTAATTGCTCAATTTAATCAATTTTATATTGCAACTGTACTTCACATTTATAGAAAAAACAATTGTGATCATATTTGTTCTGTATCTCACCCGGTTGTATTGTTAAGATACCTATACCCCTGTTTATACATTCTTGTCGGCTTAATAACATAGGTACATATATGAACAAAGCATCAATTATGATATATAAACATTATGGGTACATTAAGCAATTTCTGCTCCTCCAGATATTTGTCGAGTTATAATAAAGGAATAAAATCCCATAACAATAATTGATAATATTTTTTTTGTTGTGATTTGTGATTTTGTTAAATATTGGAATTTTGTAAATTGGGATTATGCTAATTGTAATCGGGAATTTCATTCTGGGATAGCGTACCCAACTTGCAAGAAACATTGTTACGGATGACGTTCCTGCTATAATAGTGGGCAGCTTAAGTTAAAGCAATTGTATCAAACGGTTCTTGTGGTGATCTTACAATCAACATACCTGACAGACTTACCTCAACCAACAACACGATCATGAAACAACTTCTAAATTTAAAGCGTAGAAAAATATTAAATATTTTTGTTTCGTCACAACCACGCATATGATAAAGTTAGTGATGATGACCAACCTAAAATGATGCCACGAAAATAAAATAAAGTAACATCGGAATTTACACTTATGTAGCTGTAATTCATTTTTGGTTGGCTTTATACATTTTGGTAAGGGGTACCATTAACATTATTTTTATTTCTGCAGCTTTCTGCAGCCCTTTGTACTAATTTTTATTGATTTTTATGGATTATTGTAATGCTAAATCTAACTTAGACAACAACTTGCATTTTGTAGATTATACTGATTTTGCCAGGGACACTACAAGTATTTTGAGTTTGAATATTTTGTATGTAAACATCAATATAGGCTTGCGAATAAATTAAGTGAGTTAGACATCTTTTTATCATTGTTAAATCAATGTATAGATATTGTTATACAGTCAAACCTGTTTTTGTGCGGTCTTTTTTTATGCGAATTTTTTTTATGCGCTTTTTTTGTGCGATTTTTTTTTGTATGCGATTTTTTTTGTGCGATTTTTTTTTATGCGGTATATGAATATCGAGATTCTGTTCAGTCATTTTCATACCTAATGCATCAGCCAAGTTCATTAATCATTAGACATGCTCAATATTCTTATATATTCCATATTCCAGCAAATTTCAATATGTAATTAATTACATATTATCTTGCACACAAAGAATATAATTTAGTTAAAAGAAATGTTTATTTCACAACTAATGAAATGCGTAGTAATAGCCACACTTATTTTTAACCTTGAACATAAACTAAAAAAATATACAATATGTAAGAAAAGAGGAAATTTACCGTTTTATTTAAAAATGAGAAATTAAAATTTTTTAAAATGTTTCCACGTGTAATTTAATTATTTATTTTGTTTAGAAAGCATTTTCTCGCTATTTCGTAAAACTTTGACATATGTATTTTCTAAGGGAAACTTTTTTATGCGGTCCCTATCCACCGCATAAAAAAAAATTTTTTGTAATTTTTGTACAAAATTATTTATTATAGCGATTTATAGAGTTTGCGAATATTTTTTTTTTGTGCGATTTTTTTTGTACGGTCCCTATCTACCGCACAAAAACAGGTTTGACTGTATTTACGGAAACCTTTTTAAACATATCGGAAACCAAATATTTGAATTTAAATAATTATGCAGTATATCATAGTACAAGAGAGTCTAGAACTGGGGGTGGTATTGCAATGTTTGTTCATCGAGATGTGGATTTTGCCTTAGTGAAAACTTATACTTTGGAAGAAACTCTAAAATTCTAAATTTATATGTAACGGGTATATATAAACCACCGCACACTTGTCACTACACATTTTTATCTTTTTTGGACAATCTATTGTGCACTTATAAGAATCAAATTGTTGTTGGTGATCTTAATTTAGATATGTTGGGTAGAATAATATTCACACAATTCTATACTGCTTATGTACAATTAATCTATCAGTAATAATATAAATGCACGCAGTAATAATATAAATGACGCCGTTTCCAGTTTTACTGACACGGTCTTACATGGAATGAATAAATTTATACCCTCATCATTTTCCAATCCCAATCAAAATTTTAAAATATTTTCAAAAGAAGCCACCAAAGCTGCCAAACAAAATAAAGCGGCACACAAAAAATATAAACGCAACGAAATTTCTTATGAGGAATACAAAACGATACGGAACACCTGCAAAAGAACCTGTGGTAGAGAAGCAAAAAGAACCGACAGCAAGAAAGCCAATGTGGCTTTCGAGTTGAAAATCTCCGATCGCAACTTTTACCACATGGTCGCATCGGTTGCAAATATTTCGAAAACATCTGTTTCATCATTGAAACGTGCTGACGGCGCCTTGGTGGTGGATCCATATTTACAAGCCGACTTATTGGCGAGCGTCTTCAAATCGAACTCGACATTAGTTGTCCCAGATGGAATTGGACCTCCATTAATTCCATATTGTGGTTCAAAAATGAGCCCCGTCGTCATCTCGGAGGAAATTGTCTTTACTAATCTGAAGTCAATGAATGCAAACAAGGCCACCGGACCTGATGGAATTCCAGTTCGAATATTGAAGGAGTTTGCCAGTGAATTGGCTCCAATATTATCTAAAATTTTCCTACTTTCATATAAGCAAGGTGACTACCCGAACGCCTGGAAGAATGCAATGGTGCAACCCGTGCTGAAACGGGGTTGT
This sequence comes from Tipula helvola, assembly GCA_963556165.1. Lineage (NCBI taxonomy): Eukaryota > Metazoa > Arthropoda > Insecta > Diptera > Tipulidae > Tipula > Tipula helvola. The sequence continues at coordinate 204,701,922 of OY744483.1, read as the reverse complement.
GACAAAACTGACCCTTCGATCATCAATCTTCGATCGCCAATATCAATTGTGTCAGCCGTCGCTAAGGTCTTTGAGAAATGCGTCAATCAACATATAGTTAGATATCTTGAAATTAGCAAACTAATTTCGGATAGACAATACGGCTTTCGTGAAAGCCGATCCACGACCGATCTCCTGACGTATGTCACGAACAAATGGAATCTCGCCCTAGAACACCACGGAGAGGCCTTTGCAATCGCCTTGGATATATCCAAGGCTTTTGATAAGGTGTGGCATGAGAATCTTATTTGTAAACTTGTGGCATACGGGCTGGACTCGATGACCACCAGGTGGATTAAAAGCTATCTCAATGACCGAAAAATCAGCGTCGTGCTTAATGGGAGATCATCATCGACGCACTCCCCAAATGCCGGAGTCCCTCAGGGATCACCTTTGTCACCGACCCTGTTTTTGCTATACATCAACGATTTGCTGGATAGCACTGTAAACCCTATCCATAGCTTTGCGGATGATGCCACATTGCATTCTTCTATTTCATTCGAGGCGGAGCCTAGCATTACAGATCTAAATAATAAACGGTCAGAAGTCGTAACGTCTCTTAATTCCGATTTAAGTACAATATTTGAGTGGGGTAACAACAACTTAGTACAATTTAACGAGAAAAAGACACAAATATGCACATTCTCACGTAAAAAAAGTCGCAACGACTACCCATTTGTGGTAAAAAACCATATCCTTGTGGGTTGCGACTCAATTCGACTGCTTGGTGTTCAAATAAGTAACAAACTCAAATGGAATGAACACATTGTTGCATTGGCTAAATCAGCTTCAAAAAAACTCGGGTTCCTGAATCGATGCAGAAGGTTTTTCAAATCGCATCAAGTTCTCCAGATATATAAAACCTTCATCCGACCATGTATAGGACCTCCACTTATTGGACAGGGTTCAACGCCGCGCTATCAGAATAATACGGAATCCCAGACTTACTCAAGAACTAGACAGCTTACAGCATCGCAGAGATGTTGTAGAACTCTGCGTCTTCTACAGATGCTTACATGGTAAATGTTCTGCAGAACTATCGGAGAAAATACCACCATTCGTTACAACAACAAGAGTAACAAGAGGAACAACAATGCACATAGGTTTACGGTGAAGCTCCCGAAACCTCGAACTGAAGAAATCAAGCGCGAATTTATATACCGAACATCAAAAAAGTGGAATTCGCTGATTCATTTCAAATTTCCGAAGGAATATAAAATGAATAAATTTAAGGTAGCTATTAATCTTTACTTGCAGGATCGCGCATTGGGTGCAGAAGCTCTGACAGTTACAAGGAGCTAGGACCGTTAATAAGTCCGCTCTGCACCCAATTAAAAAAATTTATAAAAAAAAAAAAAAAAAAAAAAAAAAAAAAAAAATGAATTGTACGACACTCGCATTTCTAGTCACGATAAAATATTTTTTTATTTTCTATGGCGATCAATTACCAAAAAAGACAGTTTGTTCAACCCGAACCAGAAGAATATTGACTAGGATAAGGTACTCCACGCTGATCAAAATAAATTTGCTTCCTTACCACCTCCTGATTTCAATTCATTACATAAACATATTGTCACCTCAATAGGAGAGAATACAAGAACCTCTACTACCAACATTAAAATATTACCCTATAAAAAGCCATAGTTCAATGCTCAACTTCGAAAACAAGCCAAACTTCGTGACAAATAGTTGCATAAGACATAACTGACAAACCCTTATTTGCTAGAGAACTCCAAACGACTTAGCAGGGAGTTCAAACTATTAATTAGGAATACGAAGGAATCTTATTATTCTAGCCAATTAGAGGTTAATTCCAGCAATCCCAATCAAATGTGAAGCTTATTTAATCAAATCTGGACCAATAATTCTTCTAGGCAAAATATTCAAAATCAATTCAGCTAAAAATTGACCATATCGGTACAGCAGACCAATATCGCATTGCAAACGAGTTTAATAAGTAGTTTTCTACTGTCGGAACATTAATCTCAACTTCACCATCTTCAGTATATCAGAGTATTGCACCGCGTTATGTAATAAGACCACTATTAGGAATTGAACCAGTAAATACTGAAGTTATTAGCAATACTGTAAAAAAGCTAAAATCATCAGCCTCAGCTAGATCGTCAAAAGTCTGGCTGACATCATATCTCCCTTATTAGCAAAACAGTTGAACTTTTGGATGAATCAAGGTTTATTTCCCAACTTTTTTAAAATTGCTCGTGTTACTCCTGTACTGGTGAAAATGTTTGATGAATAATTATCGACCAATTTCTATTCTCCCGGTCCTCTCTAAAATTTTCGAGCGTGCAATCCACTATCCACACAACACTAGTGAACCATCTAGAAATACTACCTCGGCTGTATTAAATCTAGTTGAAGCAATTTACGAATGTCTTGAAAGTAAATGTGCCACTTCTTGTTTGTTCCTAGATTTTAAAACACTTTTTATTGTGTAAATCATTCTATATTGATTGATAAGCTTGTAAGTTTTGGTATTTCTGGTAGTGCCTTCACACTTATCAATAGTTACTTATGTGATAGAAAACAAACTGTCCGCATTGGCTCACATCAAGGATCTATTCTAGGACCAACTTTGTTTTAAACATTTTAAACATTTGTTTTTAATTTATGTAAAAGACATTTTTCACCTTAACTGAAAAGGTAAAATCCAATTGTTTGCAGATGATGGTAAAAAAATTAAATCCGATAATCGAGAGTAAAAATTTGATCGTAAATCATCAGTTCGCTTTTCGTAACCAACACTGAACAATTGACCAAGTTTACAGGATAACTGAGAAAACACTAGAGGAGAAAAAAGTCTGCTCAACGATATTTCTAGACGTTGCACAGGCGTTTAAGAGGGTGTGGCATGAAGGACTTAACCATAAATTAAGAAATTTTCTACCAATCAAATTTGCTAAAATACTGGAATCTTACTTGCACGATAGATTGTTCAGGATTAAGTTAAATGATACCTTCTGTGAATTGATGATTGCCGCTCTGATTTATAGCTCAGCCTCTCACGATCAACTTCAATTGGATATGAAAAGCGTTTTAACTATTATCACTGAGTGGCTTGGAGAACAAAATGTTTCTAAATATAGTTTTATCATACTCTACTTAAAACACAAACCACCATTATTTTCGAAAATTTGAAAAGCAGGAACGAATTAATTGCCCGTATTGACTGTGTTCGATATTTCGTTTTGCAGATTAATTCACGGATTTCCTGAGCTAACCACATTAATGGGATCAAACAGCAAGTTTCTCCTATCATAGGGGTATTCCGGCGAATTGGACAGTATATATCAGATTCTGTGAAATACAATTTATATTATGCATTTATTCACTGGCATCTAACATATTTAATTCAGGTATGGGGTTCCTCGAATAAATTTGATTTAAAATATTTACAAATTCTACCGAATAAAGCAGTGAAATCGATTAGAAACTTACCGATGCGAACTGCAAGTATTCTCCTTTAGAGTGACTCAATTCTTCTTCTGTCCTCGCTTGTTGAATATCGATACATCATATCGTATAATTTTAGGCATGGAATAATGAGGTACAATAAGGAACTACACACGAACTTTTCTGTATCAGAAAGACTTAAACGTAGTTCTTTAAGCTATCGTCTCCCAAATTACATATAAATTTAGTACGGCTTAGCAAAGTATATTTTACAAAGGTGTTAATGTTGCCCTGTATTCAATGGTTTTAAATTTGATTTGTTATAAAAACGATAGCACATTACACGAATTTTGTGTTTATTTTTACAGTTTGATAAAAATGGCCACCACTTTTTTTTAAATCAATCAACAAGTGAAAATATATCGTGCTGAAATTAATTAAAAATATCATTCCTCTAACACAAATCTACCTATAAAATACATATTATTCTTAAATCGTATGTATCCATTAGTAGCCAGCTTTAAAAAATACCTACTTCACCTGGACAGAATTAATGACATTGAACAATTCAATTTGATGATAAAATACAATTAAAATGATTGACGAAAACACCAAAACTAAACTCCAACCGCACACGAAATAAAGATATATTTTGTAGTTTTTAAAATTGATAGATCTATCCACTGCACACTATATACAAGAAGACACAAAGAGATAACTTTAAATAAATTTAATGAGTTCCTTACCTAACAAACAACTTGTTGTTCGCTCAACTCAACAAAACAATCATAAAAAAAATAAAAAAATAAATAAATACTAACCACCCGCCGGGCAGATGGTCACATCAAGTGATTACCTCGTTTTTCTTTTTATTTTCTGATACACGTTTTTTATGTTTATTAAGGTAATATTGAATAACACAAGACATTACACCACATAATATTCAAGGCAGTATCGTAGTCCATTACCCAAATAATATATGCAGCGTATAAATCGATTGCGCCCCATAATCATATCAATGCATACTCCGTCTTTTGTAAATCATTAGGTATGTGCGAGTGGAATAAATTTTGGTCACGTCATGTTTCTTGTACATATGTATATACAACGAGTGTATCGTCTTATACACCACCAACAACCAAACTATCATCAATTTCTTGAATTTACGAAATAATTGTAGTTTCAGTTGTCATATACTCCACATACACATATATACATGGTACACAGTGGAATTATGTTAAAAAAACAAAGAAAAGTTTAAAACAAAAAGGTAAATTTTGTGGCAGGTGAAAAACTGCTGCATATGATGAGGCCTTATATACAGATACCAACATTTAATACATTTTTATCTTGGTGCCATTTTTATGTTGAATTGTAATTAAATTAAAATTATAATTAGGATCAAACTGTGTTGGGGGTTCTCGTAAATTTTCGATTTTAATTAAATTATTTTTGGTAATTGCGTATATGTTAAAACTCGCATATGAGTTTCTTATATAATGCATACAAATATGATAAGTGTTTACTGATTTGGCAAAGAGATATGAAAATCAAACTGCAGTTACATAGGGTCCACAAAACAAATCCCTACATTTATATTTACCCGTTTTTATTGTGAGATTTTTTTCAAGTTTATCTGTGCGCTTCATCACAAAAGTATAAATTATAATTTAATTTGCAATTTGTGGTGAATTTGTATTTTAAGAACTCAGATAAAATCTATAATTGATGGTAAAAAACTGATATGTCGATTTAAGTGATTTATGAATCTAGCCTTAGAGATTAATCGATTAAAATATTTGGCATCGATTTGAATAAAATTTATCGATATTGGTTTCAGTTCGGCTATTTCTACTGTCGATACTTTTATCGTGCCCCCTATATTCTAATTTCACCCGACCACCTATTTTATTTTGTAATATTGTCTTATTCTCAATTATAGTAAAAATAGGTAAGCGCCTCTCAAGAAAAAAAAAAATTAAAATTATGATACCGGTAAAGTAACCATTGCCTCAAATGCGATGATAGAAACTTTACTCGTAGCTATCAGGTAATTGAAAATTGGTTTGTGGGAATATCTATAAAGCTTGTTCGACTCTTAGTTTATAGGTACCAACAATCTTAAATATCAAATTTCAAGAAGCTCACTTTAAAATTGTACCGATAAGTAAGGATTTCGTTTCGATACAGCATCATCAGTTGATTTACTTATTGAATTATTTTGCATTATTCAACGCTTATGTACTAAAATATTTTGGAATTTGAATGGCTGCGCTGCAATATTTTTGATTCAAGAAATATTTGTTGGTTACGTTGATAAACGTACGTTACGTTTTCTGGTTGAGCATTAAATCGTATACATAGTTTATTTGTTGAAGTACAGTCGTGGTGGTACATATTATAATTAAGCCAAGAAAGAAGTTTTGATTTCAGTTTTTTGTTGTTTATTTTAAATAATTTATAGGTATATAATTAAATGCCGCCCCGGTGGCACAGTGGTTAGCATGCTTGCTTTAAGCTCCGGAGGTCCCGGGTTCAATTCCCGGCGGGTGATGAAAAAATCACGGCTGGTTAATGTTGGATCAATGAAAATGAAGTAATCACTCATTATCCGTTAAAAAAATGATTACGAAACTTCAAATGAAGCGGCCAAATCCCTCTATGGGATGTAGCGCCAGCGGAAAAAAAAAATATAATTAAATGAAGTTATAATTCATACGTTGACAATTACATTTTGTCAAATAAAAAAATTAAAAATAGTAGTAGTGGTTTTGACTGGCATTTGGGAAAATATAGGTACCCCCATCCTATAAGGGAATTGAAAGTTTATGACGTTTTTCTAGCAGTTGGGAGGATACAAAATTCCATTGTAAGCAGTTTTAACATTTTTTGGCCGAACTTTTTGTAGGGAATTGCATAGAATAGTTTTGTGCATTTTAATTTTGAACTTAAGCCTGCTGAAGTGAAATGAAATTTCTCAAATGTATGTATAAAAATGACACAAGCGAAAACGAAAATGAAAATTTCAACGCTGAATTTCACTTACGGTCCGCAGATTAGCTAGGGAAATTGGGGTTTTGGTATTAGAATACAGATGTCTCTGGGTCATCCCATATGAAATCGTACATGAGTTGGACGCGATGTCTCAAAAATTGTTTAAACTATATTTATTCGATTTATAAGTAAAAAAAAATTTTGTATTGAAACAATTTTTTTTCTCTTTTTCACTCTTGAGTTTACACTCTCTCAAAGTTTTTTCATTTCCAAGGAGTTTTGGGTAACTATGTATATTACGTTTTTGATCATATTTTCGGAATGGGTTTTCCGATTTTGGTTTTCTTAACGGTTTTTTCAATCTAGTAGAATATATAAAATTATGAAATAATTAGTTTTTAATAATTTTTAATTTTGGAATTTTGGTGATTTTTTGAATCTGTATTTCTTAGTACATATCTCGATAACAAAAAAAGCATTTTTTATAATTTTTTAAATTAACGTTAAATCACTTGCTAATAATAATACTTTAATTTGTGAACATTTCAGCTTGCCCGATAAAAATAGGGGGGGAGGGAGGGAGGGTATAGAATCAATGGCGGCACTCTCCATTTTTTTCACTTTTGAGATATTTGATGAAAATTGTTTTGGATATATAGAAATAAATTTAAGAAAATATTTAATGTTCAACATTTACCTAATTTTAGCTGTGTTTTTTTATTCGCTCCGGATAGCTGCTATCGGGAGCCGTCATATAAAATGTGGCTCCCGATAACGCTCCGTATAAATAGGTAGAGCCAAACATTTTTTATATCAAGTTTTCGCTAAACAATTGAATTAAAGATGAAAGTTTGATGTTAAATAAAATTAGTTTACCAATAAATAGCGCGCCAAATTTAAATTTAGGCATATAAAAAAAATCGGCTCCCGATAGCAGCTATCGGGAGCGAATAAAAAACACAGCAATTATATATTTTCATTATATTATATCGATTAGGCTCAAAGCTGATTATTAGTGAATTAAGGATAAAAAATGGAGATTTCCGGTTTTGATACCATATAGGGAGAAATAATAATAAATAAATAATTTAGTTAGTTTTCTTGTTTGTAAGTAAAAATATAGATTACTTAAGTTTGAAATTATATTATATTTTATTCAAATTAATAAAAAAATCAAATTGTATATGGCGGAGAAAATATATAAACATCATTTTAATCAAATGTCAAGTACAATAAACACTATTAGATTAAAATTCCTGGTAGTACAGGAAATCAAATTCCTCGGCTTCATTAAAGACGTTTGTATTACTCGAACCTTCCTAAGATTCGTTAGCATTCAATAATACTTTGCAGTATTTAAGGGTGCTTATCATTAGCCAATCTGGTCCATAGTGCTTGAGCAATAAATTTTTTATATCCCGCAGCTTGAGTGGATTTACATGTTTTGCACTGGCTTTGATTTCATCGGGTTTTATTGCCAATGTCGATTTTCTCACTTTTGTAATGGTTTTAAAGACACAAAAGTCATTTTTAGAATAAATTTCACCTCTAATTAAAATATTATTTGAAGCTGCTGGTTGTTTTAAATAGTATCGTTTACATTCCTTAAATCGGAATTGCCATAATCCTGGCAGCTTTATACATATTTTGTTGTGTGGCACTTTTCCAATCCATATTCACGCAGGCTTCTCCCAGATTCCGCAAAAATCCCAATATATTCTTTAGGATCCGAAATTACTTCTCTTTGTCTTATTTTTTTCTCGATATGGCCAAATACCCTATCCGATGGTAAAAATGAGTGTCCGACAATAGGAAAAACCAATTCTATATTTCGAATGTTTGAAGGTGCCTTGGACAAAATCCATTTACAACACATTCCAATGACTGAAGAGTTCTTGTTTTGGCCGCTACATTCGTCTGCGACAAGACGGATATTTTTATGTGAATTATCAATTTGAATTTCATTTAGACAATCGAAGACAGCTGATGCAATTTCGTTGGATCCTTTATCGAATTCTTCTTCAGTCCAATAGTATGAAAACACATTTGCCTTTAACAAATTCGATTTCTCGATTCGATTCGAAAGAGCCCTTTACCATCACAAAATTGTACATGTAGAAGCGAACATGTACAATAACAAAGCGTTATTATTTCTGGATTTTCTTCCTGTAAAAGTTTAAAGATTCATTTTGTTTTTAAATTATGCACTTTCCTCACAGAAAGAAGACTTTGTTTGCTTGCAGGATCTGTTGCGTTTTTTATGCACTCCGTTAACTCTAAGCATTTTGAATATACATACATCTGTTCGAGGTGTCTTAAAACTTAAATTATACCTAGTATTAAATATCATACGAAAATATGATGACTTGACTTGTAAATATTCCGGCGACTGAGCAATACACATCCTATACATTTTGTTAATATTCAATTCGGATGGCAAGTTCAACGCACTTGAATTGATTAATAAACTGTTGTACTGCAGTGCGCTGTTTGCGATAATTAAATTCCTTACGAGTACCATCTCTGGTTTCAACAGGGACATGGCCCGAGTTTCGGAATGTTTTTATCACCCAATTTAACCGAAGTTTAGTTATATCTAAAATTTTTACAAACGATTTTTGACACACGGGTGTTTTGTTTGTCCTGATCGCGTGCGAAACATCTTATGTGGGTTGTTTTTGCTGAATATTTTTCATTTTTTCACCGTCGGCGTTTTGTATCGCCTATTGTGCAATGGGTAGTGATGAATGAATCCTGGATTAGTTTGTCTGGTGTTGCATACAATTGTTTATTAAACATTTGAATGTGACCGATATGTGCCGACACTGCGGATAGGTGGGCAAATCTTTCGAAGAATACTTAAAACATTAAAAATTTAAAAGATAATGAACACATTAAGCACATTAATAGATAATAATCTACAAAATATATTTTGACTAACTTTAGTTTTTTTGCAATAATACGCCGCCACTTCGATTCTTGCCTTATTGGTTTTCTCTACAATTTTATTAACAATTTATTATATAAAATTAATTGAATATACAATTTTTTCACAATAAAATAATATTTTTAGAACCACACGTGTGTCGATATCAAGAGAGAATGACAAGAATTTCGTTTAAAAACTGAATATTGCACAATATTAACTGTTTTTCACCGAAATAATTCTTCACAATTGTTTCGATTGGTTGAAAAGGAGATTACCGCATTTGATATTGAGTTGAAATAGGAGATTGCCGGTTTTGAATTTAATGCTACATTTCCAACTCAAATTTTAATGTGATTTTGCCGTTTTTGAAACAGAGTAATAAAACGACATGATAGAGCATCGATTAATGAATAAAATGTTATGCCAAACTCATTTTTCAAAAAAATGGAGATTGCCGCCTTTGTATTTACACCCCTCAGTCCGCCCATTTTAAGAACTTGCTGGTACATTTTAAATTTTTGTATACTTAAAATGGGCGGTATTGCTATAATGAATGTTAAATATCAGAATAATTTTAATAGTGCCATCTGTTTCAACCTGCTTTTTTTTCAAAATGGTCTCTAATTTTATGACGAAAATGAATTTAAGGAAAATAACCAGATGTTTTAATGAGACGTTCTGGGTTTTATATACATATGGATTGATTCTTTTACAGCTCACACGTCACATATAATTCACAAAAATAGATGACAATAAAATAATTAATCCTCTATTTATTTTTCATTAAACAACATCGCCCATTTTAAAAGAGCCCATTTTAATTAAAATATCAATAATATATTATGTTCACATGTCTCACAGGTTTTATATTTTGAAGGATATAAAATTTTAAGTTTAAAAGACTATGTATCTCAAAATTGTTGATCTCGGCCAAGCTGATTTTTTCTCAGATTAAAGTGTCATTATTAGCAAGTGATTTAACGTTAATTAAAAAAATAATTTTTTTTGTTATCGAGATACTAAGGAATACAGATTCAAAAAACCACTAAATTCAAAATTATTAAAAATTAATTATTTAAAAATTTTATATATTCTTCTAGCTTTGAAAACCCGTTGAGAAAACCAAAATCGGTCGAACCGTTCTGAAAATATGATCAAAAACGAAATACCTACTTATACCAAAACTCCTTGAAAATGAAAAAAAATTTGAGAGATTGTAAACTCGAGAGTCGAGAGTGAAAGAGAGAAAAAAAATTTCCAAATTATTAATTCTTTTCCTTGATTAATTCCTATTTCCCTTAGTGATTCATATTTATTCACAATAATCTTGAATTTTTCTAATGAATTGTTATTACTTATTAGTAATTAATTTTCCTATCTCTGTATCCTCTGCAATTTGTTTATTTATATGTATAATATTCGTTCTCGTTAAGCAGAGAGAAATTCTTATGCAACTATTTTGTAGTGTTTGCATCATCCTTGTTGTTTACTTCTGAATTAAAATTTTGAGATAAAATAATTCCTTTATAAATATTTATTAGTTTCTGCGGATGTGCTCCTCCATTGATATGTGTTAAGGCTTTTCCCCTTCAATTTGTTGTTCATTGTTATCCCCAATAACTTTATTTTCTTAATTTCTTCTATTTATTTTTCGTCCAGTTTTATATTTAATATTATGCTTCAATTGAAGTTGATAATTTTAGTCTTCTCTATATTCTCTTCTAATTTCAAATCACTAATTTCTTTGCTGAATTTGTTTAGTATTATTTTCGAATAACTTTCCATATCACTTCTCTCTTTTGTTGCAACAAGAATTCTAATATCGTCCGCATAATATCTTTACGCTAAGTGTATGTATTGAGCTTATGTAACGCTGCTGTATAAATGTTGCACAGAATTGGGCTTAATGCGCTGTCCTGTGGTACTCCTTTATTAGTTATTCTTTTAATATTTGCCTTATCCCTCTCAATTATTATTTCTCTGTTACTCAGATAGTTGTAAATCCAGTTAATAATTGTTTGTTCTACATTAAGTTGTTTTAATTGTTCTATTAGGATATTTTTATTAATATTTTTATTAATATTAATATTAATAAGGCTGATCTATTTGCGGAGTATCTCCAGGAAACCTTCCAACCACTACCAAGACAAACTGCCAATGAAAATATAATATCTATTCACAAGCTGGATGAGTTTGAAATACGGCCAGTAACTCTTAAAGAATTAAAAGAAGAAGTGAAAAGTAACATGAATGTTAAAAAATCCCCAGGGTATGATTTGATTACTTGCCAAATTATCAAAGCTCTACCTAACAAAGGATTTCGTAAGCTACTACACATAATCAATGCGAGCTTTCGGTTAAAATATGTTCCGCATCAATGGAAAGTAGCAGAAGTAATCATGATACCAAAACCTGATAAACCACCTAACGATAAAAAATCATACAGGCCAATTTCTCTGCTGTCAATTATGTCAAAACTCTTTGAAAAATTATTACTAAAGAGACTTAAACCAATAATTGAGGACCGACAACTAATTCCTCCACATCAATTTGGATTCAGAGAAAAGCATTCTACAATTGAACAGGTCCATAGAATCACCAACATAATTGAAAGAACGTTAGAACGTAAAAAAGTATGCTCAAGCATATTCCTGGACGTCGCGCAAGCATTCGATAAAGTCTGGCACAGTGGTCTGGAATACAAGCTGCATAGAGATCTACCGAGACAATTCTATGCCATACTAAGATCTTATTTATCCAATAGACACTTTCGAGTGAAATATGAGGATGAATACTCTGAGCTAAAGAAAATCTCTGCCGGTGTCCCGCAGGGGAGTGTCTTAGGACCAATCCTGTATTTACTATATACAAGGGACATACCAACCACAAATGAAGGAACCATAGCCACCTTTGCAGATGACACAGCAATTATCGCAGTTGGAAATAATGTCACTGATGCAACGAGCAAACTCCAGAGGATGACCAATGCGGTTTGTAACTGGACAAAGCGTTGGCGAATCAAACTTAATGAGACAAAATCCACGCATATTAACTTTACTTATCAAAAGGCTTACCACCTACCTATAGAAATTTATAGGCTCATAGGTAGAGGCTCTGAGCTTACAATTCACAATAAGCTGCTGCTATATCGGCAAATTTTGAAGCCGATATGGACCTACGGTATACAACTCTGGGGATGTACCAAGCAAACAAACGCCAAAATGATACAGACGTTTCAAAACAAGGTTCTTCGTAGCATCGTCAATGCTCCGTGGTACGCAAGAAATGAAGACCTTCACAGGGACCTACGGATGGAATACATCAAAGAGGAAATAAAAATGCATGCCGCAAAACACGAAATAAGGCTCCAGGAACATGGAAACCCCTATATTCGCCATATGACAGATAACCCTGTCGTTGAAAGAAGACTCCAAAGAACGAGGCCACTTGACCTAGTGAACTTACCAAACTAAAATTAGTAAATAGGTTTAATTGATTATGGGGCTAACCAGTGGGTTACACCCCAACAAACGTGAATTTTACTAGATATATAAAAATTTAAATTTGAAAGAAAAATTGCTAGGTGAGCGCAGTCTCAGTCGTAATAAAATAAAATGAAATTAATATTGCCGAAAGCTGTTTTATATCCGATATAATTAGTATAGTTTTTCTATTAGAGTTTGTATTTTCATTTATTTTATTAATAATGTTGCATAATAATCTATTATGCTTTCTCCTTTTATAAAACCAAATTGATTTTCTAAATATTAGCGTTTTTATTTTTTCTCGTGTTATATAATATACTTATTCTATTTTTAATCATTTTATTAATAATTTTTGTGAAAGTTGGTAGTATGGCTATTGGTTTATAATTTTCTGGTAAATCTGATTCTTTATTTGGTTTTTTTATTACCACTATTTTTATCCTGTTAATCTTATTGTTGAATTTCATTTCAGCCCACGTTTTGTTTGTATGATTTGTCATGAATGATTTTACTGTAATTTTTTGAGAAGTTCATTTGAAATCTTGTTAATACCCGGTACTGTATTTTTATTATTTTTGATTATTATATTAATTTCTTGGCCACTAAATTCGTTTTTATCTGGCATTGGATCGGGATTTGGATATGGTATTATCCTTACTTCTGTTTGAATAAAGCACACTGAGCTGCATCGGATGTGGTGTAATGTCCCAGTTCAACTTTAACGCAATCTGCCCAGTTCAACTTTAACGCAATCTGTAAAGAAAATGTTCATACACGTATAAATTGAGGTTAGGTATTCACGCTTCACAAAAACAGGGAACAAATTGATTTTCTAAAACACTCGTTGCAAAATACTTTTTTTTTAATTAATTTTTTTTTTTATCTCAAGTAAGTACAAGTTTTTTTTAATACATATTATTTTGTAGAGCTAATAATGCACTAGTTGAAGCCAACAATATTAACAAGCAATTGAATGATACAATTGCATTGATGCAGGAGCGTATGAAAATGCTTGAAAACGAAGTTAAAGCTCTTAAGCCAAAGGAGGCAATCTATCCTACTCCTAGCCAGACTACAATTGAACAAGAGTACCATACGGATGAAGACGAACTAGCTCGAGAAACTGAGTGGATAAGAGTTAAAGGAGTTAGAAGAAAAAAAAGAAAATTGAATAATACGCCCTCCCCACCTCAATTAAAGGTTGATGATGATGTTCCTAATATTATCCAGAAACCATCAAAAAAAATACCTCCACCACCACCAATAGTAATAGATGAAGTCAAAGACTACGATCTACTCTATGAGAAATTAAAAAAAATTACTACAACTGATAAGTTTAATGCAAAGGTGATGAATGGAAACACCATCAAAATAAACTTGGAAGATGGTGAAACTTACAGAAAAATGACAAGTATGTTAAATGAAGAAAACCGTGCTTGGCACACGTTTGAAAATAAACAAACCAGACCAATAAGGATTATGGCTAAAAATCTACACTCTACGTGTAAACCAGAAAAAATAATTGATGATCTGAAAGCAAAAGGATTTAAGGCTACTGAAGCATCAATTAAGCTAAAACGGAGAGGCAAAGTACCTCTCAACATGTTTATGTTGACCTTCGATAATGATGAAGATATCGAAAAAAATTATCAAATTAAGTACATCTTAGGGTGCAAAGTAGTTATTCAGCCTCTAAGACGGTCTAAACTTATACCACAATGTAAACAATGGGCGTTTTCAGTTCCGCCAACATGTTGTTGCTACTAATCGGTATCACAATAATATGATATATGCTACCATCATGATGCGGACATGAATCCAACTGATAGGTTACTTGTCAAAATTATAATAACTGTCGATTATTGTGCTCGAAAAAATAATAAAATGAACTTAAATCGCGAATTATTATTTTCCTTTTTAAAATATAGTGAATCGGACAGTTTTAATATGAATTCATTTTTGTGGGTGGCTGAAAATGCAATAAACACCGTGAAACTCGATCAAATTAGAGGTGATACACCCTTGAGAGTTCGAAACTATTTTGAGGCTATAATACCTCGATATAGTCTAGATGATTTTTATAAGCATTTTCGGATGTCACGATTATCATTTGAGGCAAGTTGTCACATTTCTCCTGCTGTATCAAATATTTAAATATTGTACATATTTTAGAAACTTCACGGAATCATTCGAGAGCGGTTGGGAGACAACGGCAAAGTGCCATTACAGAAGAAGCTATTATTCACGCTGTGGTTTTTAGCTAAGCAGGAATGTTTCTTTTCCACTGGTGACCGATTTGGCTTCGCATTAAGTACGGCTCATCTGATTTTTACGCAAATTATAAAGGAACTCGCAAATTTAAAGTCGGTTTATATTAAATTTCCTAACGCTGGACGACAATTAGAAATATCCAATGTGAGATAATTACTCATAATACTTTCATAAGAAAATTTAATTTATATTTACATTCTAAATTATAGGAGTTTAAATCGCAATCAGGAATCCCAGGAATTGTAGGAGCAGTTGACGGATCTCATATCCAAATCAAGCAGCCCATTGGCAACGCTGTGGACTTTTACAATAGAAAATCGTTTCACTCAATTGTTCTACAAGGTGAGATTTCATTTATAATTTGGCCATAAAACGGATATATTTTGTTGATTTGTTTAGGTATATGTGAATACAACCTTAAGTTTATTGACGTATATATTGGAAGCCCAGGGCGAATGCATGATGCTCGTATTTTTAAAAAAAGTCCAATTTATAATAAACTAATTAGCAGCGAAGAACAATTGATGGAAGAATCGTTTCATTTACTTGGTGATACCGCATATCCCAATACCAATTATTTGGTCACGCCATTTAGGCAAAACGGCCATCTTACTTTAGCGCAAGACAATTTTAATGTAAAAATTAGCGCAATGAGATCCTGCATAGAACGAGCGTTCGCTTTACTGAAAGGAAAGTTCAGAAAACTAAAGTATATGGATATGTCGGATCACCAACGGATAAATGAGACTATAACAGCAGCTTGTGTCTTACACAATTTTATTTTGGAAAATGAAAGCGACCCTGGATATGAGTTCATTGAATATCTTGAATCATTTGAGGATGAGAACGAATACGAGACAAACGCTGCTGAAACCCAGCCATCCACAAGCAATAAAAGAAACTTTTTGTTAAGTTTATTTTAAATCTAAAATTACAAATTGTTTAGACGTATAATTGTTTTGAATATCATAAATAAAAACTGCGAATATAAAAATTAATTTTATAATTAAAAATTATTTATTTCATTTTGTAAAAAAAAAAATAAAATCACAATATTTACTCCAGTAAAAAAATAAGTACACATATAATTGTTTATATGTGCGATTATGATTAGAATTCAGGTATGAAATCACATTAACTAGTAGGTATAATATATGTATTAATAAAATTATGAAAATCAGTCATCAGAGTTCATTGAAGAACTGGAAATATGAATAATTTGTCGAAGCAAATTGTTACGTTCTTCTTGAACTTTTGTGTTTTTTTCTAAATCTTCTATCAATTTATCCATCTTTGCCAGCTTTGAGTTTTCAATTTCCAGTGTTTGCTGCCGATAATCTTTTAGTGCCCTTTTGCGATTACCACCATTTAGTAAAACCCTCGAATTTTGGGCCACTTCCATAACCTCTGATACATCTTCAAACAACTCGTTTTCGTCTTCCATCGACGATAAAGTGACGTTGCTATTAATAGCTTTGTCTTGTGTAAATATTTCCTCGAATGAGTTGTAGTGCTCCCATCTAATACGTCCGTTCCCCGTGCTACCGTGTTTGTCTTTGATCTCTGTATATGTTTTTTTGAGGTTACGAAATTTTCGGTCCAATGCTTCAACAGAAACATCGTAGCCTTTTTCAAAGAATGCATTTTTTATTTCGATCCAAACATCTTTTTTTTTTATTTTTGGGTCCCTAAATTTAGTTTTTTTTATGTTGTACTGGTCAATAATCAGCTGCGTTGTCTCTTTACCCCATTTAAATAAGTCTGAAAAAATACATTTAATAAGTTTTGTTATGAGGTTATGTTTGTGAAATTAACTTTACTCACTTTCCATGTGTCTGAATTTTTGTTATCGAAGTATTATCTTTTATATTACCAAATTATTATTTTAAAATAAGTATTAATAATTTGAATTTTTAAGGTAATTGTAAATTTATTTTCACTTTGAAACTTGCGATTGCGAACGACGACGATAAAAAACACAACTAAAATACTGATGGCTAAATATATCATAGAAATAAAATGATGGCAAAAATGACATTTACCCTATCAGTATTGCCATATACATTTTGATCTATCGAGTGCGTTCAGACCACAACATGTTGGCTTTACTCAACATGTTGCCAACAGTTGGTGGATCTGAAAGCGCCCAATGTCAAGCCTATGGACATACACAAAAATATTGCAGCAGGGAACCCAGGTGTGTCAAATGTTTAGGTAAACATCATACCAAAGATTGTGTAAAAGATAGAAATGTTCAGCCTAAATGTGTTCACTGTGGAGAAAACCATCCGGCTAACTATAGAGGATGCAGCGTTGCCATTGAACTGCAAAACATCAAAAATAGGAATGTGATTGCTAAAAATCCAAGATTATTCAGGCAGCAGGCAGTTAAGATGACCCAACCCGAAGTAAATCGTAGAGAGTTGGGAACTACTCATGGACAATTGGGTAAAATGACTTATGCTCAAGTAACGATGAGTAACGGAAATCCAGGGAAAACTGGTCAAAATGACGAAATAAGTCAAACACTTAAATTAATTTTAAGCAGGCTCAATACATTTGATGAGCGATTACAGAAATTAGAATACAGCACTAAGGGAGCCATCCCTAAACAGAAAAATGGCAGGTGATCTTAGAATCTTATGTTGGAATGCCAATGGACTTATGCAACATCAACAAGAATTGCAAGTGGTCCTGGACACAGAAAAAATCGATGTATGTCTCATCACGGAAACACATTTCACTAGACAAACAATCATTAAATTTAAAAATTATCATATATATCATACCATTCATCCGGAAAACACTGCTAAAGGAGGTAGTGCGGTTATAATAAGAAATAGTATCCACCACTATGAAGAGTTAAAATATGAAACAGAAGAAATACAAGCAACTGCTGTTAACGTCAAAACCAAAAATGGTTCTATTTGTATTGCTGGTGTGTACTGCCCACCGAAGCACTCGTTGAAAGAAAAGGATTATCTCGAGTTCCTCAGTAAATTAGGAAAACGGTTTATACTTGGAGGAGACTTTAATGCCAAAAATGTCCACTGGGGCTCCAGATTAACAACAACTAAGGGTAAAGAACTCCTAAAAGCCATTAGGAAATGCAGTTGTGAAGCTCTCTCAACTGGAAAACCAACTTACTGGCCTACTGATCCAAATAAAGTACCAGATCTGATTGATTTCTTTATAATAAAGAAGATATCTGTAAATTATATACAAGTAGATGAAAGCCACAACCTAAACTCTGATCATTCACCGATACTTTTAACGTTAAGTGAAAAAATTATTCAGAAAGAAAGGAACCCTTTTCTAGTAAATAATCACACTAATTGGGAATGCTTTAGACTATCGCTAGAAGAAAAAATTAACTTAATGGTTCCAATAAAGACCGAGGAGCAATTAGACAAAGAAGTTCACAAATTTGTAGACGATATACAGCAATCAGCTTGGGAAAATACCCCTGAGGTTAAAAAGAAAATCAAGGGAAACAACTACCCTTTGGAAATTAGGGAACTCCTAGCAGAAAAAAGAAGAGCGAGAAGAGTATGGCAACAAACAAGGGCCCCTCAAGATAAAACTATCATAATTTGAACAATCTCACTCAACAATTAAGAAGAGAAATCAAAGAATTGAAAAATGAATCAGTCAGCAACTATTTAAGAAAATTAACTAATGATAGCAGTACTGATTATTCTCTTTGGAAAGCAACCAAAAGAATTAAAAGACCAATAATACAGAACCCTCCAATAAGAGTAGCAGGTGATAAATGGGCTAGGAATAATGAAGACAAAGCTCGAGAATTTGCTGAACATCTTGAAAAAATATTCCAGCCACATCAAGATGAAACATTAGAAGCCGAGATAATATCTGAACAAGCTGTGCAAGAAAGTAAAGAAATCCTACCGACAACACCAAAAGAAGTCGCGTGTGAGATAAAAACTAATATGAATATGAAAAAAGCTCCTGGCTACGATCTTATTACAGCAGAAATCTTAAAAGAACTGCCAAGGAAAGCTCTGGTGAAGCTCACCAATCTTATAAATGCAGCATTTAGAATCAAATATGTACCAAGCTTGTGGAAAATTGCAGAAGTAATCATGATCCCAAAACCTGGGAAACCACCACACATAACCTCATCTTATAGGCCAATTTCGCTATTGCCAGTCATGTCCAAACTCTTTGAGAAGCTTCTGGTAAAAAGGTTAAATCCGATAATCGAGAGTAAAAACTTAATCCCAAATCATCAGTTCGGTTTTCGTAACCAACACTCAACAATTGATCAAGTTCACCGAATAACCAGTATAATTGAGAAAGCACTAGAGGAGAAAAAAATCTGTTCAGCAATATTTCTAGACGTTTCCCAAGCATTTGATAGAGTGTGGCATGAAGGACTTAACCATAAATTAAGAAATCTTCTACCAATCCAATTTGCTAATATACTGGAATCTTACTTAAAAGATAGATTCTTCAGGATTAAGTTAGATGACACTTTCTCTGAATTGAAAGAAATCAACGCAGGAGTTCCACAGGGCAGTGTATTAGGGCCGGTTTTGTACCTAATATACACTTATGATCTTCCTGTATTAGAAAACAATACAGTGGCGACTTTTGCAGATGACACGGCGATCTTAGCTGTTGGCACAAGCAACGAAGAGTCAACACAAAAGTTACAAACAGCAATAACTAAAATTTATAAATGGACAAAAAGTTGGCGAATAAAACTAAATGAAACTAAATCAGTTCACATCAACTTTACAAACAGGCGATTCGAACATATCCCGATTACCATAAATCAAGAAATAGTACCGTATGCGAACACAGCTAAGTATCTCGGCATGACCCTGGATGCTAAACTGCGATGGAAAGCACATGTCAAGAAGAAAAGTGAAGAACTAAGAATTAAATACAGAAAGATGTATTGGCTGATGGGAAGGAACTCTTCTTTATCAACATACAACAAGCTGCTACTTTATAAGCAAATATTGAAACCCGTTTGGACGTATGGTATTCAACTTTGGGGTTGTACCAAACAGAGCAACGTAAATATCATCCAAAGATTTCAGAATATGGTATTAAGGAACATCGTTGATGCACCTTGGTATGTCAGGAACAATGATCTCCATAGGGACCTTAAAGTGAACCTCATCGTAAATGAAATTCAGGAGAAAGCGCGGAGACATGAAGAGAGGCTCCGGCATCATGTGAACATTGAGGCAACTCAGCTTCTAAGCAACACGAATTTAATTCGTAGACTTAAAAGAACCAAACCTTTTGAGTTGGTGTAATTGTTAGCTTAAACAGCATTGTGCTGTGTAAAGCCCACTACAAAGATGTGGTTTAATTCAATTTACCAGACTCTATGGAACGCCAATGGGAAGAAGCCATAGATTAATATTAAGTTAGTAAATTAAGTCAGAAACAAATTGCTCATTAGTCCAGGAGACTAGATTGTAATAACATTAAATAAATAAATAAAATTTATTTTAACAAAAAAAAAAAAAAAAAAAAAAAAAAATATTATTTTGATTTTTATTTTCTTTAGATGCTCGCACTTTTAAGGTATTTTCCAGAGGAGATTTATTTTATATTTTTTCACAATTTTATAGATTTTAACAAATTGATAAAAGTGTCACCTATCATAACATTTTATAACTTATAAATTTTACGACGATGACAATATTGTCACCAATTTTTAGGACAACATTTTAGTATTCATGACAATGCTCCATCACTTCTTTTACTCTCGTTTTTTCTTTTACCAAATGTCAAAAATTATGAACAAAACAAAGACATTTTGGCTGAGAAAATCTTTAAGTTTTTAAAGGTAAGCTAATTAATGTTAAGTAACAAATTAAATCAGACATATTTAGTTTAATTTTTAGATCCCAAATCATATTGACTGATTGATTGATTTGAGTGTACGATCAAGACTAAGCAAGGTTCTCGGTAAGACTCCGAGTCCACCTTACACCCATTTTACAAATAACAAAACCGAAGGAAAGGAAAGGTATGTTAGTAACAAGGAATCGACCCGGTTTCAGACATCTAAGTAGTCGATAGTCGGTATGCTTTTGTTAGTAATATATATGATAAAATAGTTAGCACAGGACAATACAATTTCTAAACTACATGTTCGCTGTATGCTTGAAGTTTCTAGATGCTGAGTGAGGTTTCTCCTCTATTTCTGAAAATCCAAATCGAAATTAATTACTTATAACTACTACTTTAAATAAACTAAAGAATTATGTAAACTCTGAAACTCTCATTTTCGGGCCCTTTTAATAAATATAATTAGTATCCGCCGCCTGAGCGCTAAATTCTTGAAGTTTCTGGTAGAAAGTAGCTCGAGACCTTTAGCACATGAAGCACACATTCTGCAGTTAAGTTACATACTCCCACATTAGCTTCTTGTTGATCCTGGAAAGTTGATTCATTCTGAAAATCGGCATTAAGCGTAATCCTTAAAAAATAATCAATTCTAGATTTATGTTGTATTCTGAAAATTAATTTATTTTTCAGTAAACCAGGGAAGAAACTACTTTAAATACTCTTCACACTTATATTAATAAATAATCACTGTTGAATAAAACACATAAGATGCCACACCTGGTTTGTTCATTCCCAGAAATCCCAGTGTTTCCAATCCAAACCTAAAACTAAAGTTTAGCTTAAACTAATATTAAATATTAAATGATGCATTTTTGCTAGCTAACCTGCCACTCAGATACAGAAGTTTGATCTGTGATGAACGCTGTCCTGTAATGAATTACAATTAGTATCACCATTCACCAAGATTAAAATGATAAGACACTATTTAGTTTCTTAAGTATGTAGCTGAAGTTCCTGTTAATTAGGGAGACAAAAATCAATAAAACACAATTTTTAAAACTACCTGTCCGCTCAATGCTTAAAGTTTCTGGAAATCTGCGTTGGGCTTGTCCGAATATTTCACCAAAGCTCTGAAATCCTCATGGTTTACTTCGTTGTTAAAAGTGCTATAGCGTAGTTGATTAATTAAATTAAATTCATCATGGTCTTGGTCATTTATATTCAGAACAGTAGCTCAACTACTACCTAGTATAATAAATCAGACTCGCATCATCTACTTATTCACCAGTCACCATCGTAATTCAAAATACAGTCGCTAACCGTCCATCAAGACTACAGAACTACTGAATAATGAAGGTGTGACAAAATGTAGCTTTGCCGCCCTGATGCTGCTCCAAAGTTTAATAACTGCCAGCTATTAAAATTTAAAAAAAAAATGCAAAGGCAGTTTATGATCAAAGTCTAAATTATTTAAAAGAATGGTAGAAATTTTAGCGATGATAATGCAAGTGAATCGTTTGAAGTTTGTAGTCTACAGCAACAAAATACTTTGTTTGAAAGATTTAATAATTTTAAAAAGTTCTGATTCTACTTTTAGTGGCGTTGAACCATATAAAGCAATCAATATTTAAAAAACTGTCGTCCTATTCATCGATCTACTGCGGCCATACTACTAGGGACACACCAATTCTGCCGGGAAACGCTGACCTTCGGCGACTCATGCACTTTACCAAACACCTCCACAGCCCAGCCATACGAAACTACTACTTGTCAAGGTGCATCCAAAATACAAAGCCCCACCCTGCACCAAATAACACCTACACCAAGAGCAGAAACACACTTTTCATCCAAACCAGAAACATCTTCAAAAAAACACCCATATCGAGATCACTCTTCCCCCACCCGGCGCCCTGCGCTATCCAGGCCAGAAATAGCTCTCAGGGCATTAAATAAATTTAGATCAATATTAATAAAACTAGTCCTTATTACAACAAGTAATTTTAGCCCTTATAATCTTTAATAAACGAACAAAAATACATTTTAAGTACAGTTAATGAATTTTCCTCATAAAAAAATAACTTCCGTTCGTCTACCAAATACAATAAGTACCAATTATACATATACCAACAAGTACCAATTTCAATACTCCGAGTGCTACCTCCATCCTAAACAGCACAAAACGCCAAATGAAAGAATTGTAGAGTGAACAATGCCGAACGTGCATCTACTCAACATTCCGAGCCAGCTCAGCCAGAAATGCCTTCCCCGAAGATACCGCCAATTTAGACGAAAATTGCATTTCCACCTTCAGCACAAATATCATTTAGCACAAAGTAAAACCTTGTACCCCAAACGCACCCCAACAAACAACAGCCTCGCACGGCTAGGCCATAAAAATGCCTAGCAAAACACATAAGTCGCCAAAAGTCAACACCTCCCAACAGAACCGACGCGTCCGCAACAATATGGCCACCACTGTATGTTAATTAAAATAGTAACTTGTACAAAAATAAATGCAATGCAATTTTGCTCAAAATCAAATCGAAAACAATTTTCTTTACTTTCATCAGTTGACATCAAAAATTAATTAAGACAATAAGAATTCCAAAATTCTAGCAATAGAATAGTTCTAAAATTGAAAATTGATATCACAATAATTCTAGGTCACACTTAATAAGCCGATAACAATCCAAACCCAGTATAAAAATATCAAAATCCGAGTTAGCGATATATGCGTATATTCTCCTTAAGCACCTAATACATTTTCCTGTATAAGCAAATGTACAGTATATTTTATAATTTCCGTCATATAATAGTACACTGCGGGCTGCGGCTTATACAGGCTTATTCTGCCATAACGCAAAATGGTGGTAACATTAGATTCATATCTCCGTGCTATTGTACACCGTTTTCCTTTAAAAGGAGCGAAACAATGCAAGAGCAAATTTAAACGATTCATTTCTTACGCTCTTCATTTTAACCATGACCATGACGATACGATTTACAATATTAGTTTATTATTATTATTTATTATATTCTTAATTTCTCACATAGTGTTGCTACAGTGGTTACGACTACTCAGATAGCATAAAGGAGAAAATATCAAAACCAACAAAAATGTTTTTACTAACACCTTTGCTGGCCCTGAAATAATACTTTCGCAATACAAAAAACACCAATATTAATTCTGTAATTTAACATATAAATCATTGACACAGTGCTACATTCATTCAAGTCCAAATCGTGTCAAAACCAACAAAAATCCTATTGTACTGTATGGCTTGTATAGACGCTTCTGTTGGCCCTGATTAGGCACATAGTACATTACTAAATTGTCCCCAACTGTTGCTGTATTAAACAAAATTTATTTAATATATCGTAATCTCAATGACCCAAACGCATTCCAATAATTTTGGAGCTAGAATTTTTACCTTACATAAAAATGAAGACACTGGATCGTTAAATTAGATTCCAAAGTCATTATTGTACCACACCAACTAATCTAGTTTTAAGTCACGAAAATGAATTTAAGTCAATTTAGAGTTAGGACCGTCACATTACATAATGGCAAACCCAACTCCAAAATGACCAAAACGTGCCTGCAACACTCAAAAACTGAGGAGACTATACGTATTATATATATATTACATACCCAACCGTATTTTACTACACACACCGAAACAATGGCATGAAAAATAAAATAAAATAAAAATTCTAAAATCAAAAATAAATAAATGCAACGCAACAAATTTGAAACTACACAGTTCACATATACTAGGCAGCTACTCAATTAGGTTCAGCTGTCTTAACTTCCTTGCAATCTTCATAAGGTTAGAATCTTCCTTTTCCTTGATTATTGAGAGAGGATCTTTGAATTATATAGATTGATTTCTCTTACCTCTATTTTAAATTGGTCTCTTATTCCACCCATTTCGTTTTTATTTCTTTATTATTTTCGCCCATTGTCTCGGGTTCTAAAACCATTTTTATTACTGTATCTATTACACTACTTTTACTTTTTTATTATTATTATTTTTACTATTATCTTCTTATTCACTTGTGTCTATTACATATTATTAAATCTAATTCCTTTAATTTTTTTTTGTTTATTTTTTAATTAAACTTTTGATTACAAACTCGTTTTCGTTCCTTCATTTTTTTTTATTTCCTTTAAATTCCGCACATGTTACTTCGGACCTTACGATATTTTTTTCCATCCCTTTGGATTTCGTAAATCTTTATTAGTATTTACCTTCTTCCATTAATTCTTTGCTATTTATTAGTAAAAAATTTTGTGAATTACCCTCAGGGTACAGACTATAAAAAAGTCACGTTCAGTACTGACATGGGTTAGCCTAACCCGGCAACTTTGATTGGCTGTATCTTGGGCTGTAATTGGCCAATTGAAACGTTTTTTTTTTAATCGATAGTCCATTTTGTCACAAATACGAGGGTGCTAATAGATTTATCGAATAATTTGTTTAAACAAAGATACATTCAAAAGTTTAAACATTTTGAAATTTTTTTTTGTGAAAAATCACTTTTTTTTTAAATTTGCATAACTTTGTGAAAAAAAAAAAAACGAAATTTTTCTTGTTGCATTTTAAAGCTAAAAAGTTATTCTTTAAAATGGCCGAATCAATTTTTTGATCCATTCCAAAAACTATATTTTTTTTTAACTTTGAAATCACCCGTTTTTTAGGATAGCGATAAAACGTTCCATGATTGATTTATCGTAACAAGGCACAACTGTAATATAAATAAATAACAAAATTGATTGTTGAATGGAAGTTTTATTGTTCAAAATATAAAAAAAACAAAATCAGACTGTATTTCCACATTCGCAGCATATTTTGGCTACATGGTCTCTGCACATAGCCTTATTACATTTGAGGCACTTATAAAATGTTTTGCGGTCGAGAGAACTCGGACACAAGTTGCAGCGCTTTTGTTTAGCATCAACAAATTCATGTCTTATCTCCATATGTCCTCTGGTAAATCTCTCGCCTTCAAAAAATCTTCAATCATACCGCGCAGTTTTATTCGCAACGTAGGGGTAGCTAGTCTAGCAGCTAGCGCAGGTTTAACAAGTTGCATCGCAAGTTCCATTCCATAACCAAATTTTTGGTTAAAATGAACACACGTTTATAATGAACAAAATTATTTGTCCTATGACCGTTCATTATAAGCGAATTCTACTGTACATAAGCATAGAGCATAATTTTGAGGGTAGGATACACAATAATAAATTTTTAATTAATAATAAATATTTAATTAATAATAAAAATATAAAAAATAGTAAATTGTACAAACCAAAACACTTTACTCCAGCCGAAACTTCAAAAAAAAAAAAAATTTCTGTCTCCCGAAAATACGGATTTTGTAACGTTTAGTACTGACTGGGTGAGAAATACCCGAGGTCAACTTTCTAACTCGTACCACTCGAGCACCAAGCGCAGACTGAGGCTGCCGCTCACGGCTTACACAGACACTACCACAAAGATTTTTTACCCCCCACTCCGGACCCCCACCTTCCACTTCCTTTTAAATGGCGCGACTTTAAAAATCTGTCTGGGTTACGGTAACCCAGTCAGTACCCTGAGGGTTAATATTTTCTACTTTAATTTTTCTTTACGAAAAAATTTGAAAATACATTTAGAAAAGATTACGATTACCATGTCCACTTGTAAATTCAGTGTACACTTAACAAAATCTTTAAATGGGAATGTCAAATATTACAATGATTACAATAAAAATATTGATCCAGATTCCCTGATGTACATGTACATACAGTCAAAATTCCAGAAAAGACATTTTGTTCAATTATATCCACCTATTATAAATAAACTTTAAAATAAATAATATTGTACATAATCGCACAATAATAATAATTACTGTCGAAAGTAAAAACTAAAATTAATTTTTTTTTTTATTTATGAAATCTAAACCAATTAAATATTTTTTTGAATTAAAAATTAAAAACAAAAAAAAACAGTTTTCTTAATTGTGTTGCAAACGCATCAATTGACAGCAATGTATTCTAGAGCTGGTTGTCATCACAGGAAAAAATTCGTAATCCAAAGAATTTATCCAAACCTGCAAAACAAAACAAAACATTAGCACAAACATTTCACAACAAATACATTTTGAAACTTACCCTTGAACTTGAACTTGATTATTATTTCCATTGTTTTGTTGTGATGTTTACCTGAAATCAAATATCAAAATTTATTATTCTAAGCTCCTGCTTTCTTTTTATTAAATACTTATCTTATTAATTTGTTAGTTATAATTATATATCCATTAAATAAATCCAACCTGAAATAAATAATTCATTAATTCATGTAAAGTTAAAAGTTATGTAATTTAAAAAATTGCTTACCATTTGTATTGTATGTATCACGTAATTGTAAACAAAAACCATTTTGACAATTAATTGAATTGAAATTTGTAAAGGTGATCGTAGTCGTTTTGGTAGCTCAATTAAAATAATGAGTTACGTTTTAACTTTATAGATTAAACCATCTATCGGGAATTATATTAATTAAAAACTATTGTAAAAAAACTACTTCTTATAGCTAAAATAAATAAATTTCATTCTCTTTTTCTTGAACCGTCGAAGCGACAACAATCATCAATAAATAAATAAAAAATAAATTGTGAAAAATTCAAGAAATTCTTTTTATTAAAAATTGGAAAGTCAACAACAACATTTCGTTTTGGCTTTACGAAATAAACAAAAAAGGAAATTGTGAGACAAATTTTGGAGTTTTATTTGCCGTTCCTTTTGGATTTCTTTCGGTACGATAATTTACCAACAACGTTTGGCTTGCAGTTTTACAAATTGTAAGGTAAAAATACAATAAACTGCAATAATCTAGCTCAGTTGCTGTGTTTTTTTTATCAAAATTGCAGACAAATATTGTGGTGCAAAAAAAAGTGTGTTTGTTATATGTATGTATAAAATCGGTGCTACACTATACATACTTGCAATTAGTTTCATCTGAGGTGATATTTGTGTAAAAAGATAATAATAGTAGGAGGAGAGACGAATGAACGAATTATAGACCAACGAACAAAAAACAATCAACCATACATACATTGTATATACATCAACCGTGCATGAATACTAAGCTTTCCACTTGCCACGTTTTGCTGTTGTTGTATTCTAGAAAGACTAAAATCAAATTTTTTTGCTGTGCACCTTTATTTTACATTCTTCTCCGAACGATTATTATTATTTTGATTGCATACAGTTTTTAACTTTAACAATAGTTTTAAATTATTGTTTTTAAGATAATAAATCATTGCAAAGGTATATTTGGTGTAGAATACAATAGTTTTAGTACTAAGCTTCTCTTTAGTGCAGTAAAACAATTCTAATATTGTACATTTCTATCGTCTCACACAATCTTAAGCCGTTTATCATCAATTAATCATCCTAATTTTATAATGAAATAATAGAATTGTTATTTATTTCTTATCTAGCTAAACATACAATAAAAATGTTCATTAATTGAAATATTACAGGTAATTTAATTGTTTTGAAGCCGGTTTCCGTTAATACCTGTGTCACAAAACAAACACAACAAAATACATTAAAGACGCGACTAATTTCTAAATTTTAATCCTCCTACACCTCAATGTTAAGATTTTTATTTTTGTTTGTAAATGTTGAGTATTGTTGTTGTTTTTGTTACTTTTTTATTGTTATTATGGATAAATTACAGCAATTAATCTCGACACTAATAAAAGACACATTTAATAACCAATAAATTAAGTTTACAAAAAGCCAACATTTCTTTAAGACTTTGTTAACCCTTAAACACAATGGTCGTGGGATGCTGTTAAACCAAATTTGTGCTTAAAATCATCGTCTACATTATGTATGATTTTATATTTTTGGTTCAGTCACAAATACATATTAGCATATAGCCTTCAAATACTACCTTAAAGTTAGTAAAGCTTGTTTGCCCTAATTTAACAAATACCACATCAATACCATTATTTATGTCGTACAAACAGAAGTAACCAGCTCACTTACTACTTTTAATCCTTTTTTGAATTACCGAAAGGTGATTTCCACCACTGTCGTTTCTGACATCGCTGGTAATGGTATAGGATCAGAAGTGAGTACCTATAATCTATCAAGTTATCGATTTCTGCGAATGTGGTTTACATTAGCGTAGTTCCTGAGTATTTCTTCGATTCTTATCATTTGCTCTCATGACCCCAAAAATTTCAAACACGTTCCTTTTTTAGTCTTTTTTCAGCGACTTACTAAAAATAGGGTGAAGTAAAGCAAAGGGGCTAATAAATATTGGCAACAATATTATAGTCAATAATTAGTCATCGTGGTTGTTGAGCTAGTTCGTCTAAAACTTTGTGAATAGAATTATCAAGATCACAGACTGTAGATCATCGTTGAACTCTTTGTTGAAGAGCAGAAGGCTATGCATGAATGCAAAAGACCGTCGTTCATTCGACGCCACTAACCCATCCCTATCCCGTCAGTTGTACGACGAAAATCTTCCATCTCTTCCACTCTTAACAGGTATCGTTCTGACAGCAATATCATCAGGACCGAAGACAGCAAAACGACGTCGCATCAGCAGCTCGAGTTCCGCCAACACCAACAATAACTACACAATGAGGACGAGGACATGAACGACCTCTTCAAGTCGAGGACGTGGCAGACCATCAAAAGGAGCAGTTTCACCGACAAGCAACCGAATGGTGATTTCCTACAGCTCACCGGAAAATGTCCCACCACCACCAGCACGTCTCATCGCACAAGAATATCCAATAACATCAAGAGGAACGTGAGGTCGACAAAATATTTGCTACTCAGAATCCGACGATTCACCGGAACGTCCCACTGCTTCACATCCACCTCAATCAGCAGAAGCATTGAGAATGGGCAACTCACCACCACGGCCGTTACCATCAACATCTTTGACGTCTGCAGAAAGTCACGATTTCTGGCGACGTATGGAATCAAGAGAGGCAGATCAGCTCAGACAGCAAAATACCGAACAACTGACGATTCCAAAAGCAAAGGCGATGACTCCAGTAGAGCGAATGGGAAATTATCGCGCACGATAAACGTTCTCTTCATCAACGGCAAACCGGAATGGCACCCGAGATGGCAAAGTGTTCCGTACACACAACAAGGTCCACAAGAACCACGACACTTCTCAATGCTCCAGTACAAATCAGCATTGCTTCAAGTTCGCGAGGATCTATTGGGACCGGTTCTTCACGCTGCGAACCTTAGACAGCAATTCATTGTGGATTCGTATCTTCAAATCGAATCGTACAATCTGAACTGGATCAGAATGAATCAAGACGTCATCAAGGCCCAAAACTATCAGGCACTCAACAACTTTGTGGCGGCACG
This sequence comes from Tipula helvola, assembly GCA_963556165.1. Classification (NCBI taxonomy): domain Eukaryota; kingdom Metazoa; phylum Arthropoda; class Insecta; order Diptera; family Tipulidae; genus Tipula; species Tipula helvola. Next base: position 204,671,558 of record OY744483.1, on the reverse strand, counting down.
TGCTCGACAACAAAACATCGAGGCAGCACCATCAATCATCCTGCCATCCAGCTTCACAGGATCAAATCGTCATATGTGCCAACTTTGTCAAGACGCCATGGCAATTTGCGGTCGCTTTGGAAAACCCGATTAGTTCATCACATTCACGTGCAATCCGCGTTGGGGCGACATCATCAAGAGCATTTTGCCCGGCGAACACCCATCAGATCGTCTGGACATTGTCGGCCGTGTCTTCAAAATCAAATTGAATTCAATCATCGCAGACATCAAAGGCGGATTGTTTGGACAGGTGGTGTGCTACATCTACACCACTGAGTTCCAGAAACGTGGATTGCCACACGATAACACTGCAGAACGGCTACAAACCTGTCAATACTGAATCGATCGATCGAATTGTTTGCGCCGAACTTCCAAACCGCCAGAAAAACCCACAGCTTTTCGGCATCGTGACATCAATGATGATTCACGGACCATGCCGCGAAGGACTCTGCATCGTTGAGGGAAAATGTAGCAAGCATTTTCCAAAGCCTTCCGCCAACGAAACTGTTGTCAAGGAAAACGACAATCCAGTCTATCGACGTCGAAACATGCCAGCTGAAACGGTGACTCACGGAAACAAAGCCCACATCAACGTCGAAGTAGTCACAGGAATGAGATCAGCAATCAAGTGCATCTACAAATACGTCTTCAATGGTTTCGACGTGGCTTCACTCAAATTCACCTCTAATGGAAAAATGATTTGTGATGAACTCAAGAACTACATCAGTTGCAGATATGTCAGCGCGCCAGAAGCCATTTGGAGAATCTATGAATCCGGAATGCACGACCGATCACATGCCATCACAAGACTTCCAATCCATCTCGAAAATACCACCGAACTGGAGTTCGCTGGAGGATTGGAGATCGAGCCGGAATGCGAAGGGAGAACAGCGATCACCATGTTCGAAGCATACTTCGAACTCAACATAACAAATGAGAATGCTCGAGCCCATTTTTACGCTCAAAGCGTATAAAGATGGGCTCGAGATGGCTTACGCTTTGAGCTCAAAGACGATGGAATGAGCGTCAACAGCGAGGAGACAGAATGATTGGCAGAATTCATGATGTCAGCATTAACAGTCAATAGCAATTCGCACATCGAATGTTGCTTCCCAACGTCCGAGGAGCACGAAGCTTTGTCGAAATTTGCAAAGTCAACGGTCAACAGCACGATACTTTCCATGCAGCAGCTCACGCATTGAATTTGGTCCGCAACGATGACGTTTTCCTCCAGACGTTCGACAACTTGGTGACAATGAAAATGCCACAACAATTCCGTGAGGCATTTGCAAACATGCTGCTCGCGTACATCATCAGCGCCGCACTCGACTTCTAGAATCGATACAAACACAAAATGATCGAAGGTTTCCCAAGAATGCCACAATTTGCAAACAACACCCTTGCAGAGCCCCACCACAACTTGGCATTGCATGCACTCAACAAGTGCTTTGCAACTTCGGGAAAGAGCAACCGGAATTGTGATCTGCCGACGCCTACAGGAACAGCACCAGTCCTGACAACACAATTGGACCAGGCAATTCAACCACTGCAAGACATCATTTTGAATCCGGCATAACAACACGGATTCAACCGAATGATGAGTGCAGTGATAGCATCGAAGCAGAAGCAACAACATCAGCGAACCAAGTGTTGAACCTGGAGGTTCAGGCAAGACAACGCTTTACCGACACATCATCGATGCGTGTCAGCAACAGAACCTGAAAGCAAATGTCTTTGCAACAACTTGCATCGCAGCAACTCTCATGCCCGGAGGATTGACAGCTCATCGAGGTTTCGGACTGCCACTCAACATGAAAGCGCAGTCACAATCGAACTTCGCGCAAAACCTAGCATCAGCTGCGTGTCAAAATCTCAGAGAAACCGACATCTTTCTCATCGATGAAATCACAATGATGGTTAAACATGGCATCAATATCATCGATCATCTCTTGCGATGCATCATGCGCAACAACGAATCGTTTGGAGGCAAAGTGATCGTTTTCGGTGGAGATTTCCGTCAACTTTTACCTATTGTGCCCGGCGGATCAAGACCACAGATCATCACCGAACCTGCCCCCATCACCAGCCTGTCTCAGAATATGCGTGCCCAAGGCAATCCAACGTTTGTCGCATGTCTTCTGCAACTCGGAAGCGGATCTCTGCCTCCTGTGATGTCAGGAGATCGAAACATCGTAGAGATTACACAAGAAATGCTGCTTCAAATTCCACCACCAACATCAGGAGCAGCCAACAACAACAATGACAATATGCCTATCGAGCTGAAGGCAATAATTCGACGTGTGTTTGGAGATGACATCAATACTTTGACATGGGAGCAACTCACGTCGAGAACGATCCTCACAACGAATCTGAAGGAAGTGGTGAAAGTCAACAATCATATGATTGCCACGCTCAACGGTAACGCAGTTCGTTACCTGAGTGCTGATGAAATCATTACTGACTCAACTTCCGCATGGAATATCTCAACAACCAGATTCCATCGGGAATTCCACCACATGAGCTGAATTTGAAAGTAGGCGCTGTGGTGATGCTTCTCTGCAACCTGGACCCGGAGAAAGGTTCCAGCAATGGTACACGTCTCATCATTAGTGACCTCTTGCCACATGCCATTGTCGGTCAAATCATCAGCAAATAACATCGGGGAGAAACAGCCTTCATCTTCAGATTTATGCCGGTGAAGCTGAAACGTCAACAGTTTCCTCTTATTCCGGCTTTCACGATGACCATCAATAAATCGCAAGGCGTATTCTCGCATGGTCAACTGTATGTTGCATTAACAAGAAGCCATGACAGCCGCAACATTACAGTCTACATCAAGGACCAAGGAATACGCCAGGGACATTTGATGCGCAATGTTCCTGGAAATCAACACCGAGTCTTCACGAGAAGTGTTGTCTACCGTAAAGTGTTCCAATATGCAGAGCTTAATGCACTCATCTTTCCAAACCTTCAAGAAATTGATCCTGATTTGGAACGGAATTCTCATCGTCAATCTCCAAATCCGAGCATGAAAGTGATGCATCTTGAAACGAAATTTGAGAATGGTTTAAAATATGCCATGACTTCACGAACCGTATTGGGAAATTCGTTAAATATTGCAACAAAAAGATGTTGTCATTTAGAAACAAAATTAAGTCGCGATCTTAACTCGAAGCGTGAGTACATTAAAGTTATATGGGAGTATAATTCCACCAGATCAACAGAATCAACCAGAAAGTAAATATTTTTATTTACCCCACCACGCGGTCATCAAAAGGGAGAGCTCAACAACTAAACTACGAGTCGTGTTTAATGGGTCTAGCAAAACCACAAAAATAAATTCCATTAACGATGAACTCATCAGGTCGGTCCGACTATACAATCCACATTATGGACCACGCTAGCCAAATTTCGACACAATAAAATTGCGCTCACCTACGACAGAGTCAAAATGTATCGTCAAGTTTAATCGCCCACGAGGACCAAGAGTACTAGCGAATCCTATGGCGAGAAGATTGAGCCTTCAAAACATTATAGGCTAACAACGGTCACATTTGAAATGGCCAGTTCAGCCAGTTTGCAGCAAACCGCATTCGAATCTAAGGAAGAATATCTCGGCATATCAGAGGAATCTTAAATAAATAAAGCGGCATACCTAACAGAGAAGCTGAGCATCATACTCGAACAACGATGATTTTCCCTTAGAAAATGGAAATCAAATATTAGTGAACTGTGCAATCCGCTTACTGAAAAGGAAGAATGTTTGGTACCTATCGATGGAGCGATTCCGAAAGCATAAATACTAGGCCTGCAGTGGAACTCTAAAGATAATCAATTATTATTTAAAGCGATCATGCCTCCAGAGGAAAGGCCCACGAAGCGCACATTAATCTCCAACGCATCTAAGATATTCGACCCGCTTATGTAAAAATTATGGTTAAAGAAGCTGGAATGGGATGACGAGCTACCCGACGACATAGCAGTAGCTTGGAATCAGTTGAAAGCGGAACTCCCACAGTTATCACAGATAAAATAAACCAATTCATAAACAAAAGGGAACTCCATATATGTACATGGATTCAGCGACGCGAATGAAAGAGCCTACTCCGCTGTAGTGTCACATTAAAAACCAAGGTTGCACCGATTAGGCATTTATCATTCCCTAGGTTGGAATTATGCGGTGCCCATCTTTTTGCAACATTGTTTGTCGAAGTGCTGAGAACATTGGATGGAGATACAGCTATACACGCATGGACTGACTCAACTATTGTGTTGGCATGGCTATCTGATCATCCCGTGAAGTGGAAAACCTTCGTAGCCAATCGAGTGTCGGAGATACAACGACTATTGCCGAAAAACCATTGAAGACACGTGTGTTACCATCCAAGCTCCTAATACTGCACCAGTCGTTTATCGGCCATCTTGGCTAAGGGAATCAGAACCATCATGGCCAGTAATAAAACGCGACATATTCTACGATAATACAATATGCGAAGCTCAGTATAAATCAACATTCTTACCTATGTGTTACACACGAGCATCCAATAACAGTGAAAGTGAAATATGCGACATCATCTTCATTATAATATTATCGCTCACTAAGCCGATCAGGACACTGTTTTGTATGTTAATTTATCCAAAATGCTAGAACAAAGAAAGGCGAGTGCAGACTTCGGTAATAACGCTAAGTGAAATCAAAATAGCTACTGAGAAATTGATAAAATGAGTACAGCAGAAAGAATATTATATCGAGATTCAGATCCTAGCAAAGAATCAGCAATTGTCCAAGCATCACAAGCTGTCAACACTGACTCCGTTCTCGGATACGAATGGCTTACTGCGAGTCAGAGGTAGGCTAAATAATTCAAATTATCCATACAATTTTAAGCATCAATCATTCTGCCGAAATCATACATCCTTAGCAGAATCAACGGTGAGGGATGAAGTACGAAAGTGTATCCAGTGATTTAGAACTAGAGCGACTAATGATAAACAATTAATGGGTAATTTACCATCTGTTTGAATCACCCCAGCCAGGCCATTTGCGAGCTGCGGTATTGATTACAACGGACTGATTATCTTAGCAAGCAGAAGGGGTCGTGGAGCCAAAATGGTTAAGGGCTATATCGCAGTCTTTGTTTGTATGGTGACCAAGGCTGTTCATATTGAAGCAATAACCGAGTTAATAACCGATGCCTCCATAGCAGCCTTTAAAATATTCTCGGAAAGAAGAAATTTTCCAAACGACATCTTCACCGACAACGGCACAAATTTTGTCGGTGCCAATAAATATCTGAAAGAGGTATACAAATTAATTAGTTGAAAAATTAATGAAAATAATGTAAATTGGCACCATATAGCTCCATCTGCACTTTATTTTGGCGGTCTATGGGAATTAGCCCGTAAAAAACTCACATCGACTGAGTTACGGGAAACGTCCATTTAAAATTGGAGGAAATGACCACTCTATTATATCAAATAGAAGGCATATTGAATTCTCGGCACTTATGTCCATTACCTGAAGATGATGATTCCTTCGAAGCACTCACACTGGCACATTTTTTGATGGGACCAACTTTGACATATGTGCCTGATTATGAAATGGAAGATTCAAATATGTACATCCAGGTTATCGAGATAGCAGCAAGTTGAGCAGCGAGCCCAACATTTTTAGAAGCGGTTCCATATAGGGATTATATCAACAATCTCCAACAGAGAACTAAGTGGAAATCCAAAGAATAAAATATCAAAGTCGGCGACTAAAAGCTGAATTACATTCAATCTTTTTCGTTGTTTTTCAAAAGAATAGAATCACGAAGAAAAGGGCAAATACGTTTTATCCATAAGCGTATTCGATTGGTGTGAATTAACTGAAGTAGTAGCTGTATCTGAAGTAACAGAAGTGAAGAGACTGTTCGATTAACAACTCTTCACTTCAGTTAAAAATTGAGCAACTGAATTAACTGAAGAGATATTTTGCTCGTCTGTTACTTCAGATGAGTTATTTGTTTTTCTTTGTTTTCGTTTGTTTTTATTTTCGTGTTGTGATTTGTGCGACTTTTTTTGGTTGTGCATTTGCGAACTCAAAAAATAATTATTAATAATAAATCTATAATATTTTTTCTAAAATGGATAATAATAATAATAATTTTGATGATTATGATAATTTAATTGAGTACGTGGGAGGAGAAACCGATCTATCAAACGCAGATGTCCCAGGTAAATTTGCTTTTATTTATATTATATATATTTAGATGTGAAATGCATATTAGATTATTCCGGATCATAGGCAGATAATTTTTAAGCAAAATCTTCTACTTGGACCAAAAATGAAACGTTACAGCTTATTGCAACATACGATGAATTTAAGGAAACTTTCAATAATGTGAAACAGCGATTCGCTTCGTAAGAGCTTATTATGAAATATCATTATCGCGTATCGCATTTCCCTTTCGGATATATTTTTGGAAATTTATTTTCTGTCAAATTATTGTTAAATGTTTATTGTTCGTATGAGAATTTCAATAAAAATTATTTTTGGGTAACACAATCAAATTCAAATACGATATTCGACTGCTACTGACCTGTCTGATTTGTCAATTTTATTTTTGAAAAATCCGCCTTCTTTTTCCATAATTTGAGGCATCATTCGACACAGAGCGGTTTAAATGCGAAAAGGGTGTTTCATAATACAAAAATGCGAAATCGCATGAAAACGCGAAATGCGATCCGCTTCGCATCAAGTTCATAATAGGCCCCCTGGGCCATGATATCTACTCAATTACAGGCGCTTAATGTGATGGTGAGTAAAAATGTATTTTAACTTTTAAGTATAAAATAACATAATTATAAATTTTGGTATTTTCAGAAATCAACTACGGAGTGCTCAAATAAATGGAACAATTTGCAACGCACGTACAAAGCGGTAAAAGGTAATAAACATAAATCGGGAAGTAGGCCAATTCGTTTTAAATTTTTCAACCAAATGGATGAAATATTAGGGCAAAAGGACAGTAACGCTGACAGTGGGAAAAGTGTGTCCATTGGTCTCTCCACACCTTCAGTCGAAATGATTCCTGATTTAAATTTAGCGGAAAATTCGGAACCCACCCCTAAAAAAACCACAAAAAGAAAGCGACTAAGTGCGAAAGATCAATATTATAAATTGAAAATCGAACGTCTGGAAAAGAAGGAGAAGAGGGAGGAGGAAATTATTAGTATTGAAAGACAAAAAGTTGAAATTATGAAGGAGTTGGTTAATAAAATATAATTTTAAGTATTAACTAGTTTAGTGTTAACTAAACCACCTTAAAGGTTTCTAGTTTTTAAAATTTTATTGAAATATATTTGAAACCAAGTTTTATTTAAAAATTGTATGTATTTGGATCAATAAACATTCATTTTAGATAGTATTAATCAAGTTAATTACTGTTTGGGAAAAGTTGAAAGAAAGCTTGCAGCCTTCTATTTGTTGCTGTAGAGGTATCTTCAGCAGTTTCAATATGGTGCGCCTGATTTTCGTTGTCGTTTGGAAACTCGATTTCGTCGTGTGTCGCCATACATATATTATGGAGGACAATTGCGCTCACTGTGGCCTTTTTTATAAATGATCGGCTTACATCCTGGAATTCTCGTAATCTGCGAAACCTTCCCTTTAGCATGCCAAACGCGTTTTCCACTTTTACTCTTAGTGATGAATGGATATAATTAAACCGAAGTTGTTCTGATGTTAAAGCGCCATTGTCTTTGAAAGGCGGTACTAGCCAATCCTGGCACATATATGCCGAGTCACCGAGCGGAAAATATCCGTACATGTATTACCGTATAGGCTCTCCGATGATCGGGTGTTGATCAGCGAGCCTCTCAAAGCCACGGCTACTCGGCTAATCCGCTGCTCGTCTGAGCGCCGTGGAGATGATGCGTCTATATGTTTCGACGGTTAATGACGATAGATCCGGGTGATGCAGTATGCCCCGGATCTAGCTGGCGTGGGGCAACGGCTAATCCAACGATCCGCCGGGTCCGGTAGTACGTCGCTCAACGTTGGGGGCTAATCCACAGATCCGCCCGGTTACGGCTGAACGGCGAACAAAAAGTCCTACGAGACTAGCTCTTCTGGACCGACCGACTTCTTCCCCACTCGTATTAAAACACTGACTTATTTAACGATATTTATTTAGTATTGTATAATTATTGTACACTGATGTATTAGGTTTATTCAACGTGTAAGGCGGCTAATGTTAAGCGCGCCGGAGATGTCTGCACGTTATACAATTTTATTAAGGGGTTCGCTGTATTGGTGGCTGAATTGAACAGTGAGTAGTTACTCATTCAGCGGTTGCGAAAAAACTGATTTTTATGTTTCTGTACTTTTGCATTTTCAAAACGCATTGTTTTGCGTCGCCTGGCCTGACCTATTCGTTCTCCCAAATTCACCACACCGCGGGAACGAGTGTATTTAATGTTTTTAGAAAAATGAACGTAGAGGTCACTCGGCATAAGGAAAGGTGAAATCGTGTTTGACTAATGAAATTAACTGTTTGTTTGTATAGTGTCGATTGTTAGGTGGTAATCACCACACATGCAGGAAGGATTTTCTCGAACAGCCTGATATAAGCCAGACTTTCTCAATAATCTTTAGTCATGCATTGACCCCGGCTCGCTACAGTAAACATCAATAAATTCCATATTGTAATTTACAACGCCTTGCAGTAGTATACTGGAATATCCTTTTCTATTAATATAGTCGTTATTCTTTCCGACGTTAGGTATCGTAATGTGGGATCCATCAATGCACCCCAAAACGTTCGATAATATTACTTATAATTGTATGAGCTGTACTATCGGACACATTAAATAAATTTGCAACATGCCTAAAACTATCCTGATTAGACAAATAATAAATAGTCATTAGGATTTTTTTTCAGCGGGAATCGCCTGTCTTCCTCCAGTGTGTGTTGTACCAATTTGAAATAATATTGGCAGCAAAAACTCTGTATACAAAATAAAAACATACAAAGTTACGTTTCTTTGGAATGCCTTAACAAACAAATTGAACGACGTGGACTGTATGAATTTTAAATAAAATGGTGTTTTTGACTAGTTTAAGTAAAACAACACAACTCCGATACTTCAATAAAATTGATGTTGATTCCTCGATGGTCCGTGAGATAAGAGACCGAGTTATAATTTTTTTATTTTGAACTTGACATAATTTTTGTTATAAGAAAGCTGAACTTTAAAGCTCTTAAAAAAAATGCTAATAATAAATGTACTAACAACGTAATTTCTTGAGCGTGTGCAACCAAATATATTAAATCTATTACGATTTTTGTTTGCGTTAAATACAAATTTTGACATTTACAAATTACGTGATAGTTTTGTTTACATTTGATGTTTATAAACTAAGTTAAGTATATAATTAATAGTAATTAAATAATTTATTAAATAGTAACAATAGAATTCATATTTTTATTTGATTTCAGGTATCTTTGAAGTAATTTGATAAATTATATAATACAAAGGTAATTATGAAGAATATAATTAAGCTTTTTAATGTTGTTTATTTAATTTTAGATAGTGAAGAAAACAACCAAACGTATGTCATCAGACACAAGTCTTACCCATTAGATTATTAAACGAAGATTTTTCTAAACGAAAATTTGATTTAAATTTCTCATCAGTGTACGGGTTTTTCATAATAATCTATCACCCTGTGAAGTGGTGTAATTTCTTCTTCAATATTACTAGAGCTGGACGATGAAGCTCCCGTAAGTTTCCAGTAACTGGTATCTTGTAGAACCTGAATTAGACAAATTCTATTATAATAGGAACAAAATATAATAATATATGATACAATTTACAAATTACCATTAAAACTTCACTGAATAATCTTCTTTTTTCAGCAGAATTTTCCATTATGCGAGTATGTATTAGGTTGTTCAGAAATTAATGCAGGTTTTATGATTTTATTTGTTTCAACAATTTTTTAACAATAAAGAATTACGCAAAGGGTTTAACATTATACGTCATTTTAAAGCTTATTTTATGCTCTTTCTTACCACACAATCTATTTTTAATCTAAATTGTAGTTTTGTCTATTTTTAGACTTTTGAAGTTAAGATGTCAAAACAAGAATTTCCCCAAATTTACTTGTATGAATTTAAACTCAGCCGCAGTGCAGCACAAACGGCTCGAAACATCAATGAAGTTTGGGGCCAAGGAAGTGGTAACGAATGCACAATACAACGTTCGTTTCAAAAATTTCGTCGTGCTGAATTCAGTCTTAAAGATGAGAAAGGTCGCGGATGTCCGTCAACCATTGACGACGATGAATTGAAGGCTTTGGTGGAAGCAAATCCACGCACGACTGTTCGAGAGCTTGCAGGGGATCTAGGCGTAAGTATTGGATTAATTTCGGAACATTTGAGCCGAATTGGAAAGCCGAAGAAGCTCGACAAATGGGTACCACACGAATTGAACGAAAACCAAAAAAATCGCCGTTATGAAGTTTGCTCTTCACTTCTTTTGCGAAACAAAAGCGAACCATTTCTCGATCGCATTGTGGCGTGCGATGAAAAGTGGATTCTATACGACAACCGACGACGTTCAGAGCAATGGTTGGACCGTGGCAAAGCCCCTAAACACTTCTCCAAACCTGAGCTGCATCAAAAAAAGACTATGGTGACTGTTTGGTGGTCGTCAGCCGGAATTATCCACTACAGCTTCTTGAATCCTGGCGAAAATATCACAGCAGAGAAATATTGTCAATAAATTGATAGAACGCATAAAGAACTAAGACGTCTGCGTCCAGCATTAGTCAATAGAAAGGGCCCAATTCTTCTGCACGATAATGCTCGACGACATGTTGCACAACCGACGCTGCAGAAGTTGAACTGTCTTGGCTACGAAGCTCTGCCTCATCCACCATACTCACCAGACCTCTCGCTAACCGACTACTACTTTTTCAAGCATCTCGACCACTTCTTGCAAGGAAAAGTATTCAACGACCAAACAGCCGCAAAAAATGCCTTCGAAGAATTCGTCGCTTGCAGAACTTCAGAATTCTATACTACTGGCATTAATAAAGTTGTATCTTGTTGGCAACAATGTGTAGATTCTAATGGTTTTTATTTCGATTAATAAAATTTATTCTAAACTGAGTTATGTCGTTTTAAATAAAATGGTTGAAAACCTGCATTAATTTCTGAACAACCTAATATTTAAAATATTTTATTCGGTTCAAAATTGTGTGACACTTCTTCAACACAACCCAATTTAAAAATGATTCATTTTTTGACATTTATCTGAAGTGAAGAATCGAACAGTCTCTTCTCTTCAGTAGCTCAATTAAGTGAAGAGTAACTCATTTAGCTGAAGTGAAGAGTTGTACTCTTCAGTCCAACCGAATACGCCTTAAGACTGATTTACATTCAAAGATTTTCGCAGATGCAGATGTCAAATCAAAAATTCGTTTTCTTTACACATTAAAAAATAAATTTACACAAAAAATGTCATAAACCAAACAAATGATTGGTTTTCTTGTTTTTGTAACCTTATTATAGTTATATATTCACGCATCGACGATTTTACAGAAAAAAGATGAAACTCGACATCTGCAAAAAAAAGCAGATAACGATTTTTGGGTTTGTTTCTCGGGTTTCAATTGACTTTTTTAAGCAGATGATTATTTTTTCTCTTTTTGTCTTTGTTGTTTTTCATATGTTATGTTTCAACTGTTTTGCGGACGTCGAATGTCGTCGAATGTAAATCAGCTATTATATATCAAAATGGGACGGGCATATTCAAAATTTTTATTTTTCCTATCAAAATGTTACTTGGAATTTATATCTTTTGAGCAACTTTTACGAAAAAGACAAACCAGTTCATCTTTTTCAGGTTTTTCCGTTCTTTTTCACCAAAAAAAGTTGAGTGTTACAGTAAATAGTATTGAAAAATATTTTTTGAGTATTCCTTCTGATTTTAATACAAGGAAATCATACTAAAACGCATTTTTTATCGTAAATCTTTTATCTTTTGGAAAAGAATGAAAAGATTGAATGTAAATCAGCCTTTAGCTTGATAGCACGAAATTTCCATCCCGGAAAGGTTTTTTTTTTCAAAATATGTGTCTCGGCTAAAATTTAAGGAAATTGTCATTCCATTCAGAAAAGAAATTCAACACACTTATCCAAATGGTATTCATCCCGAAAAATAATTATAAAAAAATTTGATTAAGATTTAAAAGCATTATAGTAAAATAAATATTTATTGATAGTTTCTTTGGACGCAATTTACAGTATTACATTTATACTGAATAAACACTAAGCGGACAAATTTCAATTTCGAAATTCCTTGTGCCACTCTCAGAGATGTCCCCCTGAAATGATGTATTCTCATTGAGAAATCACGGGGATTACGGGTGAAAATGAACCGAAACGTAAGTGTATTACGAAACATAATACTTAAAAGGAAACTATCGATCCTAGTCTTCCAGTCATACTATCGATTCGATTGGTGGGCGGCTTAAGTAATTTTTAACCTTCGTAGAAAAATCTATTAGAAAGTGGCCTATTTCTGATTCCGTTGTAATTGATTTCTCATTTGCTGAGATAAATTCTTTACTTTCCGCCTTTAACAATATGGACATTGTAGATTATCTCACCACAACATACGCCTGGATAAATAATAAGAATACGCCAAAGAAAATAAACGAAATAGTGAAAGTTTACTTATGTTGCTTGCACTTGTCACGCACTTTGGCAAATAATATTAACAGTCATTTCCCAAAAACTAACCAAACATTAATTAAAGAGGTATTTGCATCGATGTTGTTGGAGTCGGATTACGGCATCTTAAAACAAATTTGGAAAAGTTTGACCATTTTACTATCGACAAAACTGATTACCAGCACAGTAAGAGCAGAAATGGAAAATGTATCTACTATCATTCTACAGAGAAATATTATTTTTAATTCAAATGATAATAGTGAAAAAAACAACTTGGAGCATCCAAAGAATGGTACACTTCCCATGTACGTTCAAAGCACTTAGTGGGGAAAATAGGTTGTATCAACTAACGTTCCTAACTTTAGCCTTAAAAAATACATGACTATTGCACCACTGTGGACCGGACTACTGAATAGGTGAACGGTTTAGCAATAGTCATGTAGAAAATTATTTCGCCATTATTAAGCGAAGGATTAAAACATCGAACAAAATGGGTAAAATTCCAATTAAAGCAGGTCGATTCTTAAGCGAAATTAATTTAAGGAACAAAACGATTAAGAAGCAAATGTATACTTATAGTTTCTTTAAAAAATAAATTAAGTTTAAGTATGTTGCAATCAGAGGTTACTTTGAACGACCTACAAAATAGGTGTCTCTGTATGGAAGCGTAAATTAACGGATGAAGCAACCCCTAAACATACATCTAGCTTCAATTTGTCAAAGCTTTCGCGGGTGAATAGCTTATCAATGCAAGATCGAGCTATAAAAAGCATGGACATTTTAACTAAAGGTTCCAAAGCTCTAAATGATGATGGTTTGTATACGCCAAGTCGGAAACCCAAAAGAAGGATGTCTTATAACAACTTTTTGGTTAAATTAAACAAATTACCTATTCTTTTAAGCGCAACAAAAAGTTATGGTTATTTTATAAATACTTGTGCTTTTGATGCATTAGCTCAAGGCTTCAGCAGCTAAATTATTTCATTAGTGATGCATGCCCCGATGATGATCGGCCAAAGCAACTCCTTCGCAGCATTATTAATTATGATTTAGACCTGGCATATAAGATAAGGAAACAAATTTTGTTTGACGTTTTCGGAGAAAAGAAAGACTGCACATGTAACATATTGGATGTAGCAGACAAGTTACTACCCAGTTTCACTATACAAAGGTTTTACAAATATAGTGCAATGTTTGGATGACAGTACTACAGATTCAATTGTAGCAGTTGCTCACACACCATTAGCAAAAAATCTGCAGTTTACCACGACATCATTTGCATTTACACTGAAAACGCATTTCCAGAGCAAAAGAATTCATATTTAGCCGAAGTACGACCGTTATTGCTCTTGGAGCGCAACAATTATATATTGGCCTCTATTATTAGCTACGTCCCGGGACACTACATAAGATATATCAGCCACCAAGGTACTTGGTATAAGTATGACGATTTGAACTCCTGTATTGCAACGGTTAGGAATCCAAAAATTCATCAAATTGCACCGCATCTATTGTACTTATAAACGTTTGGAAAAAATAAATAAAAAACGAGAAATTTAGAAAAGTGACTAGTTAATTTATAAAGCTTTATTCTGTAAATGTGGTTTCATTGGAACAAGATAAATTGCTATCTAAATTTCAAATCACCTTGATTTATTTATAAAAGTGTTTTTTTCTAATTGCATAAGTGTTAGGAAGTCGAATAAAGTACATCATTACAGGGGATATGGCCGTGTTTCCTTGTAAGTATTATGTTTCGTAATATATTTACATTGCGGTTCATTTTCACCCATAGTCCCCGTGATTTCGCAATGAGGACATCTCTGAAATATTTATTTTGCTATAATGCTTTTAAATCATAATAAAATTTCTTTATAATTATTTTTCGGGATGAATACCATTTGGATAAGTGTGTTGAATGTTTTTTCTGAATGAAATGATAATTTCCTTAAATTTTAGCCGAGACACATATTTTGGAAAAAAAACCTTTTCGGGATGGAAATTTCGTGCTAACTTCCTATACGTCAGGTCGCCAATATTAAAACTGCATGCAACACTCTAAAAAGACCTTTAACTAAGGTCTGCAAGTTTCCATTGGATTAACTTGGCAACTCTGGCACCCCCAAGACCGTAAGGAATGAAAATTTCGTTTTTTTTTTGGTTTGTGCCCTCTCTTCCGGCGACTTTAAAAGCGTGAGTTAAAAGGCGATATTCATATTTTTGAATTAATTGAGTTCTTTTTATTATTGTAACAAGTAGTTCCCATTTTCTAATTCTGTTTATTAGCCATTATTAGGTTCCATTGCTACCAATACAAAGTCATTTTATATTTTTTGTAAAAGATTTTTGTGATATAGATACATATTTCGCTCTAGTATATTCATTGTTCGTTCGAAATTTCAATTTCACCAGTTTTTTGTTCTTTTTGGAATTCCGCAATTCAACAACGACAACGAGAGGCAACTTCACCCATATAATGCGTAATAAATTTAATTTTAAATTTAACTGCACTATTAAGTACAAACCAACAACAAATAATTAATGTTAAATTACAGCACATAAATAAAAAGAAGTGTGACTATTTTATTAATTATGTGTAGTTAAAGAACGGGTAGTGAGCACCCAAGAAAAAAAAAATCATTAGAAATGTAAAATGACCAGATAAGATTTACTACAACAATTTGCTATCACATTTCATTTTTGTTTTTTACTTTCCTTCTTCTTTAGACTATAGTATTAATGGCGCGTTCAAAATCTTTGTGACATGAATTTAAAAGAGGCAAAATAAATCATTTTTATCTATCAATCCCCAAATGACTGTGTTCAAAAGTAATAATTAGCTAGAGTATATCGTTGTTGGTATGTATCGTTTTGTGTTTGTCGCACCGATATGTCACCAACAACATGTTTCATATATTGCATATGAAGTGGAGTGTCCTTTGCTTACACACTCACAGATACAATTTCGCTATACAAAACTTTCTAAAGCAGCACAGTGAATTAATTGATCGCGACAATCTTACAGATATATGTACATGAAACACAATATTTGCAGTGCTAAACGCAGCAGCAGACAGATATACAAAAAATTCTTTTTGTTTTGATTTCTTGGAATTTTATTGAATTGTAACAAACAATTTGATCAATTTTCTTTAAAAAAAAAGTAAAAAAAATAGAAAATTATAGATAGTTTTTGTATTTTTTGTTTTGTAATTTGTAATTGATATGAGAAACGTTCAAATATGTTAAGTATTCGTTAAGTGAATGGAGATTATCTTTGATACAAATAGGATTTTTATTATATGGTTGTGCGACGAAGAGAGAGAATTACGAAAAATTCTTTACTGTAGTCGCGCAAATATTATGATAATTATAAAATTAAGATGCGGGAAATTATTTGAAAATGTATTTAAAAAATAGTTTTGTGTAATTAGCCATACGATTTTACCATATGGGCTTAACAGTAGTTTTGCATTGGAATTTTTGATTTTAAAGATGTACGTTTATATTTAGATATTTTTGTATCGGAAATGTTTGAGTGAATTTCCTAAGAAATTCTAAATTGAGATATTCTTACATGGTAGTAGGTCTAAATTGAATATTGTTTCAAAAGATCTGTGAATTTTTTTAGCCCGAAGTTACAATATTGCCTACAGTATCAGAACCATCTTGATATGTAAATAGAGCCGCCATGTGAAAAATGAACTTGAAATAAGGGATATAGAAACACTAAAAATTCATTTATTTTCGAGTTTGTATGAAAAAACTCGTTTTCGATTGACGATAAAACATGAATTAAAAGTTAAACCCAGTTAAATAATTTTTTATGAAATCGCTAACAAACAAGTCAATGTCTTACTCATTTAAAACACAGATTCTCAAATTTCCCTATTTACTAGCAATAATCAAAAGAAGGTAAGGGAAATTAAATTAAAAAACATTCTACAACAATAACAATATGTATTAAAAAGATAAAATTCAATTTAATGACGTCATCATTTGTCCACATCTAAAACCAGTGGTAAGGAAAAAGACAACACGGCTCCGCTCAACAATCAAAATAAAAAAAAAAGAAAGAGCCAACCAGAAGAAAATAAATCAATACAATAATGAGTACGAAGAAAACAAAAAGTTAATTTAGCATGCTTTGCAAATTCCAAATAACCATAGGAAATAATCAAATTCAAATTTGAATGAAGGCAATAAAAGAGATGATTATTGTATTGTTTATAAATTTCGAGTTATGTTTATGACGTATATTACAAAATCAACAACATTCTAAATTTTAAAAATATGTACCTTATTTTTCATGACGATTTTCACTAAGAAATACACATTTTCAAGACTCGACTTTTCAATCAAATAACATTACATGTTTTATGAACGTTTTCGTATAAAAATAAAACAAAAGCTCACATTTCTAGTAAACTAAAACTGCAAATGAAAATAACCGTTTCCCCTTATAGTTTCATTGTAAAGAAAAAAATGTATGTATACCTTATTTTAAGCTTAGTAAAAAATACAGTCGATACTGGAGGCTCTTATTTATATAGTAGGCTCTGATAGTATTGACACGTTTAAGCAAAGATCATAGTATATTAGAGATGAGTCATTCAGTAAAAAAATTAAAAAAGACTAGGAAACCCTCCCATTTTTTATATAGGGTACTTTTGCATAACATGTAGTAGAATAGAAACCGGCACATTAAAGTTAAACTATTTGCATGTAATTTGTATGCAAAATATTTACGTATATATCAAAGGAACCCTATATATTGCATCGGGGGCACCTTATTTTTACCTCATATTTTTGAACTGAATGAATCATCTTTAACATGGGATTGTCTTTGGTTTAAGTTATTGATCTTTATGTTCAAACAGACAAAAATTTATTGGATGAAAAATTGTCAATCTTTGTGAGCCTATAGTAAAGCAAACAAATACTACTTATGGATAATTCAAAAAAGAATCATTCTAATTTACCCAACTGTAATTTAATTTTAGAATAAGAATTTTTTTTCGATTTTTACAATTCCAATCAAGACAAATTTTTCCCAATATATTATAAAGTTAAACAGCTTGGATACCTAAGTCCTAGTTCGGATTTAAATAAAACATTTTGCAATCGTTTTAAACTCCAATCAATTAACATGAAAGTTTAAATGTAAGTCTGTTTTTCTTTTTATAAATTTCGAAGCTCCAGTGAATTTTAGTGAAAATTAGCCAAACGGAAGTGGCAACTTTCGTGGAACAGAAATTTATTTGACAAATACCTCAAAGTACAATATTTACTGAATTAAATTTGTAATAAATGTGCTTAATAAGTTTCTGAAAATTTCCCGTTCATAAAAGAAACTTGTTTGTTCACACCTTATTTTCTTATTGTCTTATTGCATTGTTTGTGGATATATCCGGTTCGATGGACCATTTGAAGTTATATTGACAGAAAAATTCCGAAACGACTGTTAAAATTATTAGGGAAATCTTTATAAATTTCAAGTATTTTTCTCTTGGAGCCAACAAAATTTGTAGCATCTGTAATGATTTCGGTGGGTAAACCTCTTCAAGAACATAAAAACATAATTTTATGACGATAAAATAAATAGGTGCAAAAATATTTATAAACAACTAACGGAACTTTTGAAAATAATCGTTTTTTTTTTAAATGCTTATATTTTAATCAAAAATTTATATTTTGATACTCTGTAGCAGGCGACTGATGAAAAACTATAGAATTGAACCTTGATGGTACTATGGGTTTTTCCATCCATTGCAAAAACTATATTTTTTTTGCAAATCGAAAATGGCAGTTTTTGAAAACAGCAAAGTTGAGGTAAAATCTAAAAGTTGGCTATTTTGCGTGAAAAAAACCTTTTTTATATTAATAATGGACATCCCTTCTTAGGCCAGATAAAGTGCGCTTATAGAAGCCGAACAGTGAGCGTTGTAGGAACAGGTACGGGTAAAAATCACCCAGTGTGTCTCTAACGTCAGAAAAACATGTTCATTTAAAAAATTCTTTTTTGTTAAATATTGTGTGTTTGTGTTAAACTTATAAGAGCAAACTTTTTATCTGTTTGAACTAAAATTTGTATATACCGAGCAACCCTCACTATAATATACTTGTCCATTGAAGTGAGGTGTCGCTTGAACTGAGGATTTGTGATTTTTTGTATAAGAATTTTATTGGGAATATATTTCTTATCCGATTTTAATGAAATTCAGCATCCCCAATGTAAATGGGATTCTTAATTGATTTTTAGATAAAGTTCTGAAATATGGCTAGGCCAGTTAGGAGGAAACTTGGCCATTTCTTATCCGATGTTGATGAAATTCTCAAATGATTTTTAGATAAAGTGTTGGAATATTGCCAATTAGGATGGAACTTGGCCATTTCTAATCCGATTTTGATGAAATTCCGCATGTACGTTGGAAATGGGATTCTAAAAAGATTTTTAGATGAAGTTCTAGAATATAGCCAATTAGGATGGAACTTGACCATTTCTTATCCGATTTTGATGAAATTCATGAAGTAGGATGGAAATAGGACTCTAAAATTATTTTTAAATGAAGTTCTTGGATATGGCCGATTAGGAAGGAACATAATATGATTTGATGTATTTGATGACTTATTCTATAAATAATTTTAGAACCCCATTTCCATAGTACATGCTGAATTTTATCAAAATTGGATAAGAAATGCGCAAGTTCCATCCTAATTGGCCAAATTTCAGAACTTTTCGTCTAAAAATCATTTGAGAATCCCATTTCATTTTAAGAAATGACCCAGTTCTTTCCTACTTGGCCATATTCTAGAACTTTATCTAAAAATCATTGAGAATCCCATTTCCATCGTACATGCTGAATTTCACACTTTGTATTGACTCTGCGGGAAAGAAAAGGGGGAGGGGATAATGTTTCTACTTTGATTGGTAGATATATTATAAGTGATTGGCCTCTGGTATTTTTCTGATTTACCAAATCGAAAATACAGTGAATGTCATTTACAAGTAATAGGTATATTGTCTATAAAAAAGCCGAAACATTTTCATGCTGAATTTCATTATGATCGGATAAGAAATGGCCAAGTTCCTACCTAATTGGCCATATTCCAGAACTTCATCTAAAAATCATTTTGGAAGCCCATTTCCATCGTACATGCTGAATTTCATCAAGATTGGATAAGAAATGGCCAAGTTCCATCCTAATTGGCCATATTCCAGAACTTCATCTAAAAATCTTTCTAGAATCCCATTTCCATCGAACATGCTGAATTTCATCAAGATCGGATAAGAAATGGCCAAGTTCCATCCTAACTGGCCATATTCCAGAACTTCATCTAAAAATCTTTCTAGAATCCCATTTCCATCGAACATGCTGAATTTCATCAAGATCGGATAAGAAATGGCCAAGTTCCATCCTAACTGGCCATATTCCAGAATTGCACCTGAAAATAATTTTAGAATCCCATTTCCATCGTACATGCTGAATTACATCAAAATCGGATTAAAATAGGCCAAGTACCCAAGAAATTGCTCATATACCAGTACTTCGTCTAAAACTCGTTTGAGAATTCCATTCCCATCGTACATGTTGAATTTCATTAAGATTGGATAAGAAATGGCCAAGTTCCTTCCTAATTGGCCAATCCCGTTTACAGTCATTTCTTTCTTTGGGGATATGTTAAGTCACTTGTTTTTGTTGATAATCCAACAACAATTGAGCAATTAGAAATCAACATTGATGAAATACAGCCAAACTTATGTCAAAAAGTGATGATAAATTGGGCTGACAGAATGCAGTACGTACGGAGAAGTCGTGGTGGTCATTTGTATGATGTTATTTTCCATATATAATGGCATAGTGTAACCTTTCAAATAAAAAAAATGTTGGACTTACTGAATAATTTATGTGTTTTTTTTAAATTTTTAAATAGTATCATTCCTATTGGAAAACCCTATGCATCGTACCTGTTAAATTGATAATAGCTGTTTTTTGATTAAACGTACATTTGCCATTCAATTTTGATGAAATATAACTTTGTCAAATGTCGATTTTCATTTAAACAGCTCCCAGCTAATATATTTGAAGTTCTATTTGCTAAAAATGCCTTCCACTTTGAAACGGCAAGCGTTTCATTTATTTAATTTTATTTATTTTTCTTATTGTACCCGCTTATCTCCTTTGTTTAATTTAAAGAATTAAATCACCTGGGGGCGATTCCGGTTCGATGATATGATAATGAAAAAACAAAAATATCATCGAATTTATCAATTGTTTTTGTCATTTTGCTTTCGCCTTTGCTTTTTATCTTTTTATTCTATTTGATCATCAACATATCAAAAGCGATTCTGGTTCGATGATAATAAAAAATGATAAAATTATTATTCTTCAAAGAGAGTTTCCTCTCTTGATGATAGTAAATATTGGTTAATTGGTTTCGTTTTCCAAAAAAAAGGGTTTGAGTATGCGCACTGCGCATTAACATTTTGAAAAGAGAGTTTCTCTCTTTACAATCATAAATATTCATATTGGTTTTCAAATCGGAAATATTTATATGTATTTTCATCATAGTTGTTATATCGGAAAAGAAATAATACCCCAAAAATTATTTAAAACTATTCAATCTTCTTTAAAATTAAGATCTTTACAAATATTCTGGAAAATGGATATTTAGATTTAAAATTAGAATGAAAATCTCCATTTTCCAGAATATTTCAAAGTTAAATCTTCCTTTTCCATTAATTATTGTTTTTAATTTTTAATAAATCAGTAAAACTATTAAATACATATTATTTTCTTAGAAAATTATTTTTACTTTTCCAATGTTGTAGGTAGTATAAATTGTATATTTGTTAATCGATTAATCTAACCACACGCTACTAAAAACACGAATAGGCGAAGAAAATAATTTTTATCATCGGCCATAAAGCGACAAAAATAAAATGAAAAAATATTAATTTTTTTCACCAATTTTGACATAAGTTTATCATACATCGTCAAATCGGAATCGCTATTTGTATTTCATCGATGATAATGATATAATTTTTAATTATCATCGAACCAGAATCGCTTTTTATTATGGTGAAATCTACTATGATAAAATTCAATGATAAAAGCAAATAAAAAATCCGATGATACTTTTGTTTTTTCATTATCATATCATCAAACCAGAATCGTACCCCTGTATAGGTCACTCGCAACAATACAAAACAATATTTTTACGGGAACGCTTATTTCTCAATACAATTTTTGATGTACATATTTTGTTTTATGATGGGATAACTGAATTTTAATTGATCTAAAGTCTTCTCGAAATATCTGAATGAAAATAAAAAGTAAGGACAGTCAATTTTTGGTTTTTAAATCGGACGGGTCAATACGGATAGAAAAAAATAATAAAATTATTAAATTAAGTTTTTTTTTGTAATTTTATAAATTCTAAAGTAGATGTGAAAAAATTCTATAAACTATATATTATGTGTACCGAATGAAATTTGTGATTTGTACATGAAGAATTAAAACTAAACGGCAATATATAATCATTATTTTTCTGTATTTGTTCTATTGCACATATTGTACAGTTTTTAAATAATCGTATTCATTCAAACTTTTTGTTCAATTTACGGCAAACATTCACCTTTTCATAATCCCATTTATTATGTATGGATGTGATCTTAAGCCGCATTGGCAAACTGCTTGCCAAACCATATGTTTTTTTGCCAAATTTTTCAACAGCTATGGTAGTAATTGCTCCGTCCAGTTCTTTACCTTTCTTTTTGATGTAATATTGGGGACCTGGAAGTGTCGAGAAATCCATTTTGATGTAGGTCTCGTCGTTCATTACGAAACAAGAATCTTTTCTTTCGTTCAACCATTTGTTGTGTTTCTTTGCTCGATCGATCCCTCTATTAAATAGTTCAACACATCTTTTGGGGATTTTTGACTTCTTGTATGTCCGTAGATTATTTCTGGTTTTAGCTCGTTCCACAATCGATTTGGTTGTTTTGGTTTTTCTGCCAAATCTCGCACAGACATCGAGGGATGTTTCGAAATGACTCTTACAATTTTCTGATCCAACATTTTATTTGGAGCACCTGATTTTTCTCCGGATCCGGGCTTGCGTGATACAGAAAGATTGATTTGACATTTTTTTTTACATTTGTTACCGTATTATTGGAAACACCGGCCAATTTACCAATTTTTTTATTGGTATACTCGGGATGATCATTGCACAATCTAATTATTAAATCACATTATTCTCCTTATGATGCGTTTATTTCGAAACAAATAAAACAAATGCCCAATTTAACGTTGATTCGTTTTTTTAAATTGTTTTTCTACAAAATAACGGTACCAGTTTTTTTCTTTTGCGTAGTAACCTATGAGATAATATAAATTTGGGAATCACAAATTTCATTCGGTACACATAATAAGTTATTAAATTATAAATTACTATATAATATACATTTATTTGTTTAATTCAATACAAATAAAAATAAATAAAAAAGTGAATTAAAATCTAAACTTAATATATACGTATCATAATAAGTGTGTTCCACTGTCTAAAATCTTAAAATATACGTTAATAAACTATAATTAATACTATAAACTATGAGTTAAATTAATAATCACCTAAACTAATATCAGATTGTGCAGTTAAAAACAATATATGTGAACGGTTAGTGAGACGGTAGTGAAAATTTAACCGTTGATTAAAAAGTTAAAATATCCGTAACGATATGCACATGGAAAATATTAAGTGAATCTAATAATACAAATGGCATAATATATTTGTGAATAAGATTCAAAATCAACATATATTAATTAATAATACGTTAATAATTAATTAATGAGTAAATATTACCTGAATTAATATCATACGCAAAATTTATTTCATACATACAATCAAACCATCATCAACAATCAACATTCATTCATCATTCCATTCATCAATCTACATTCTACAAATCTACATGTCGCATACAATTTACACCATCCTGATGATGAAATCATATGTATTTGATTTCATACAGATTTTCTTCGGTCAGTACAAATCTGAAATATTATTGTAAGTGATTTGTATTTTTTTTGTTCTATTAATTTACATTGGGCATTAGATTTTATTTGTTTGTGACCAAATAAATCCCAAAAACTTAGAGACAGTGTTAAGAAAAAAATATCGTATGTGACATAATTATTATTTCGTTTATATTTGTTATTTTGATTATTTAGATTTTAGTTAGATTTGTAAGTACTAATATACTAATTTAGTTTTAGTGCATTTCTATTTTATTAATGATTCATCCGATTGAATTAGTTTTTTTTTTGTTCTATAAAATCTATCATTTATTAAAATTTATCACTTTATATTTTCTGATTATTATTATCATTATTCATTTGTTTAAATAAATACTTTTATTGTATTTAAATGAAATTCAGTTATGTGTTCTTTTTATTTAAATTTTCTATCTGTAATTACGTAATCATGATCCGTTAAACCAATTCGTGCGAGCATGTATCTGAGTGAGTTGTTATGTCGGTAAGGTAAGTATAAGTAATTGTTGCAAATAAATCAAGCGGTCAAGCAAGTTTTTATCATGTTTTAGAAAACCCCACCACATTTTCCAACTGAAGCTAGCAGGATAACATACCGCTCTAAAACCTCTGATAGAAAAAATTCTCTAAATTCGAATAACGGTTGGTGTTATTTTGTAATTGGAAGCACATGCTTCCATGATCTCCTCATTAAACAAACCGTTACAACTTATTTGGATGTGCTGATAGCCATGCTAACACCACTGCCGAATCTGTTTATATATATGCATCTATTTTGTTTTAATTACTTTAGTTTTGTCAGTAGATGGACCCTACATAACTCTAGCCTTGGTAGAGACACCGTTCTTTTTGGCGCTACTCTTGTTTTGGCAGTATTCAAACGTACTTCTGTTTCACCCATATTATTTTCGGTGCGACAATATATTGCCGCTGCCTAAGCTGATTCGCTGGCATTGCAAAAACAATGGATCTCTGTGTGTTGATTGTGGATGGCTATGTATCATGGAATTTTATTTTTCCCAAACCGTAAGTGTATCAACAGGCAGTATGCCACCCCAGTCGAGCTTTAATAGATGCAGCTGCTGAAAGAGGATTTTCATTACAATTGTTGTTGGAGCAAGCTAGCCCAGAGGACCGAAGACTCTTGACGCTTCTGATAGAAAAGTTCTTTTTGTAGCAATAGTATTACAGTCGATGTTAACTTTAAAGGTTAATGAGTCTCTACTAGGCAGCCATAGCAATAGTAGAATTTTTACCGAATTTTCTCTTCAAAAAATGACATCACTGCAGACTTATGGTCTGTTGAGTTGTAACACAGTTCTGCTACATTTGTTTTCCATTTTCTCAGTGGAAAATCTCCGGATTCCAATAGATTAATCATGCTTAATTTTAGATTAGCTGCTGCTAACGAATTTCTTGCTCTTGCGAGCAAGTCGTTCACATAAAAGTATCGACGAACGATTTGAGCCGCTTCTGGTCATTTTGTTTTTTTCGTTATAAGCCAGTTGCTGCAGCGATCAAGTTGCTAAAAATGGTGGTACAGAAGTACCATACGTAACTGTAACTAACGTGTAATGTTGTAATGCTTGGCTAGAGTTCTCTCTCTACAAGATTCTTTGAAAATTGGCATCTTTTTTATGCATTGCACCCAGCCGATACATCTTCTCGATGTTTGCGATTAGAGCAACTTGATTTACTCGAAAACGTATCAGGATATACCATAGATTAGGTAGAATTGCAGGGCCGACCATCAATTTATTATACTTCCCAGCGTGTTGTGGAAGGTAAAACATTCGATTGTCATCTATGATTTTTTCCTCCTTTGATAGAGGTTGCATGTGGCCCATGGATATATACAGGTTTTCAAGAATGTTGTGCACTGGACCCGTAGTATCTCGTCTTTAATGAATCGGCCTCCCATGGCCAACATCCTCTGATACGCCTTCTGAAATGAATTTCCAAACGATTAGTCATCCATGGTAAATTGTAGACGAGTTGAACCCATTGTTCTCCTAGGTTGAGTAGTTGTATTGATGATATTTCTTTCAACTCAAAAAATTGTCTTATTGTTTTATCAACCAACATCCATATTTAAATCGAAAGTTGAAATTGAAGGTCTCTCAGTCGCCAGTTGACAGAGTTCGCCCGGATTTTACCCATCATAATATTGTATTTTGTGCTAGTAGCGATCCTTCTAATACCTTTATCTGACCGTTTCTTAAAATTTTTATAAAAAGTAGATCTGCTTCAATTATGACGTCGATTTTTTCCTGATTGGTCGAAAGACGGATAAGCTAATTCGATCCCAAAAATGAAACTTAACTATTCTCAATTTATTAGAATGGATGACAGTAATGACGTTAACTTATTGAGTATTAATGATTGAATTTTTAATGCATTGGCTAATGCATATAAGATACAATTAATTTAACTTCTACAATCTTACGGGTGGGTTACTGTCACAACAATCTGGCGGTATTAAAACACAATGCTGGCATGCTAAAATTTTTATTGCGTTCAGATTCTTGTGTTCCGCAAAACCAAAATAGAATTAAATCTTTAGTCCTGCTAACATTATGCGAGGAAATTAAAATATCCAGCGTTACTCAGCGATTTTCAGTTCCTTGATACTCACGTGTGTAACATGTGCACGCAGTTCGTAGTGTAATCGAGCGCCACCTTAAACATTTTGAGTACCACAGCCCCGTATCTCTTTTCAGACATCTCGCGGTAATGAGACACAATAACCTGATCACTTATGTTGACGCAGATGAAATCAACAGGCTTCTTTAATAATAATAAAATAAGCCTTGGGCTTAATTTTTCCAGCGTTAAATTTATCTTGGCAACTAAGTTCTTTTTCGAAAAGATTGACAATATTGTTGTCAAATTAAATCAAAATTATAATGAAAGTGAACAATATACATCAATACCGCTGATGGTACAATGAAATCGAAGGACAAAATCCTCAAACCTCATCAAGTCATCTACAATGGCAATACTAAATGCTCCTTGGGTGATTTACAAAGGGAAGATTAAGGACATTCAGTCAATGTTTCCTTTTATGTCTTATAATGAGGACATCGAATTTTTCAAAGATACCTTAAAGTTGCCGTAAGGTTTCAAAATGGCCATTTAACCAGATTACCCAACGGACTTAAAAGACATTTAAATGAACAAATGTCCGCAATACTTTTTTAGAAACCGTTTTATATTGCAATTTTTTTATTATTACATTTATATCTTAAATGCTTTAAGAGTTCCAAGGCTAAGAAGCCTCTTTTAACAAAGCGCGATGGAAAACTGAGACCGAAATTCGCAAAGGCTCAAAAAAGCTCAATTAATAAAATTGGGGATTGGAAGAAGGTGATATGGCCTAATGAGACCAAAATAAACAGATTTGACTGAGATTGGCGGCAGTGCAACCCTGAAGTTTGGGGACGAACGGTTGAAGCTGTGAGGATGTATGACTTGAAATGGAGTTGCAAAAGTCACAGGATTAAGGGACGAATGACTACGAAGGACTACATAAGTATTTTAAACCACAATTTTCTTGAGCTCTTGACTAGCTGGGGTCTTTCCATTGTAAATACCGCTTTTCAAAGGACAACGACCCGAGTCATACCGCTAGGACTATAAAAACCTGACTCCAACAAAAGGATATCCGAGTTCTCGATTGAACCTCGCAGACCACGGACCTCAACCGCTTAGAACAGTTATGAGGTGAGCCCCCCCTCGGTGGTAGTTTTGCCGCACCCTTGGTGAATTGTGGCAAAACGTGGAAATATAGTGGTATAAAATTGCGTCATAAATTAGTTCAAAATTAAACGCAGCATACCCTCCAGAATAAACGAATTTTTGAGAGCTAAAAGTGACTACACGAAGTGTTGACGTTTAAACTCAAAGAAATGATTGAATTACCTCGACCTGGTTTTGTTTCTCAGCTAATTGGAAAATAGTAATGTCGGTTAGTTTTTAAAAATGTTAACAATGCTTTTGTGAATAAATATCAGTTTAATTTGGGTTCAGCTATTATCTTTGATTAAACACGAAGAAATGTTTGCGAACCAAAACATTCGATCAATATTTTGAGGAACTGTACGTTTGGACTTGGTAGTGTAAATGTCTTAAGTTACAGCCTA
Source organism: Tipula helvola (assembly GCA_963556165.1). Classification (NCBI taxonomy): domain Eukaryota; kingdom Metazoa; phylum Arthropoda; class Insecta; order Diptera; family Tipulidae; genus Tipula; species Tipula helvola. Next base: position 204,643,592 of record OY744483.1, on the reverse strand, counting down.
CAAATTAAAATTTGGTTTGAAAATGTGCTTGGTTGAATTTAAAAACTTCAAACATCAACTGTCTCAATAGCTTAATTTTATAACACAAATGCTCACGTAACGGGAGTGTTTCGAAATCCTGGTTTTCAAAATCTCGGTTTTTATTTATTTTAATTTTAAAATTAAAATCTACATTTTTAAAATTTATAAAAACCGAGATTTTGTAAAACCGAAATTTTGAAAATCAGTCTTATGGAGCCAACCCCACGTAACAAATAGTTGTTGTATTGGAACTTGGTTGTTGCAATCGATCCAATGTGGATAACTATCTCTAGATTTGAAATTTATTTCCTTTGGATTTTTTTTAGTTTTCTTTTGCTAAGTGCCATGAATCAAGATTAAGAACATACTTCAATTTAGCTGACCAATGTAAACAGCGTTCCAAATATAAGGGTTGACTCTCCTATAATTATGTCGAGGTGAAATTTAAAGAGCTAATTAGAGCTTTTCGTATACCACCAAAATGACATTTCAATTATTTTCAACGAGGGCTACCATTTCTGCTATATCACAGACAATTCATTTTAATTATGCTTTTTGTTCCAACAAAATACATCCCATTAGGAATTAGGTTGTTGGCGCCAATATACTTTTATTCTATTGTTGATTGCTTTAACGATTCGTGCCCACTCAAAAATTTCTCCGTGAAACTATTTAAAAAAACATGAATTTGCTTATGCTATGTTGTCCACAAACACGCTTGCTTTGCATTGATGGGCCCTGTGCGGTGCGAGTGCACTAAAGAAACAGCATCTTCGAAGTCTATCTGCTTTAAAATACTTAAAATTGCCTATATTAGGGAAATTTTCAAAATGAGCTTTGAGAAAATAATTCGAGACAAGGGTTGTGTGATTCCGAATTTTTATTTTGGGGCATCTTGAACCCCCTGTCTTTTGTTTTTGCAATATTAATTAGATCATTATGTTTCATTAAACATCAACTATTTAATTTAAACAAACTTTATACCTTTAAAAATAAACGTAAGGAAGAAAAAAGTTTTTTTTTTTGGATAGAATAAAAAGCTGTCCAAAATTATGTTATAATTACATTAAAAAAAAAGTAATTTGCCCGTGAAGTCATCTTCAATATTTTGCTCGAATCGGACGCAATTATCGCGCCTTATTCAAAAATCAAGCTGAATAATATTCTCTTATATTCATCGCGTTACTAGCATACGTTAAATCTAGTTTTGATAAATAAAAATGACACTTAACGCAGCTTAGCGGTATATGTATATCCCCTCCCCTACCAGTATATTATATTTGGTGTAGACAGTTGTGTCTTTCTGTCTAAACTTATAACAACCAAAAACTATGTTGGAACACACAGCGTTGAATGTCAAAGCTTCCGAATAAAAATAAACATAACTATCAATGTCGAACATTTTAATTTATGCCAACAAAATCTAATTGCATTGCATAAAATTAAAATCTATGTAAATTAATTTAAATTTAACAGAGTTTAAAAAATAAAATGCAAAATGTCTTAGTTAAAATTAATTCAATTTCAAAATCAACAATTTAATAATCACGGGACAATTATAGACTGATTTAGATTTATTTAACTATTTCGCGGTCTTACCTTAAATGTGTCATTCGCATATGAATGCGGCAAATGAAAAAAAAAATGTAAATCTCTTAACCAAAAAACATCAACAAAAACAACCTATTTACATTCAATCGTACAACATTGGTGGTCTTTGAGAAATTTCAAGAGTTGTTTGTCTTTTTTAATGTATATTTCAAATTCAAGCGGTTTTGTCTTTTTTAATGTATTTTGAATTGGTGAAATTCTGGAATTGAAAACAGAGGAATTGAATGTTGTTCTTGTACATCTTAAGTATTTATAAAGAATTGATTTGCTTTTTTTTTATATTTATATTTCCTACCGTACACTGTTGCAAAAGTAATCAGCATAACAATATTTCTATATAGAACCTACACATTAAAGAAGAAATTATATAACACAACAAAAACAAAAAATCACATTGTAGTTACCACAACTAAAACACGGATTAGACATCTTAGATTTATGTACATTATGTATCAATTAAGATTTTAAGTTGATTACTAAAGATAACTTGATGTTATACTTAATTGGCATGAGAGAATGATGGCTAATTCGTTGATTATTCGGTTTCCTTATAATTTTTTATATAAATTGCATCCAGTTGGATAATTAAATTCTAATTAAATTTAATTAGTTTGCCTTTATTTTTAAATTATGTATTTAGTTACTGTTTATTTCAAAACTCTGTTTGGTTCGAGATTGATCTTTTATTCACGGTATTCGACTAGGTAGAATAAGACAAATGAAAGAAAATCGTTGAATACAAAATATTTGTTTAATTTAAAATGTAAGAAATATCACAATATTTAACAATATTTATTAAAATACAAATTGTAATTTTCTTTTATACCGACTCGGAATGCAAATAAAATCAAAAAAGCGTCTGTCTATTTGACTGTGCGAGAAACATTTCTTGTCTTACACTAATTTTATATAGGAGTGTCTGTGTGACTGCTATTAAAAGTATTCGATTTGTTACATTTTATAGCAATCACTTTACTAAAAACACAATCATATTTTGTCTGGCAACTTACTATCAGCCAATTTTTCTTAGTAATACCACAGAGAAGAATATCAGAGGTTTCATACAGAACAAGGGAATGTCCAAAATCAAAAGCGCCAATTTTGTTTTAAACTATGTATATTTTATAAGCTTCAACTGGAACCCAGCTATTCTCTTTTAGTTGATAGTAATGCCATCTATTTTTATCTAGCAAAAACAACATAATCAAGCTATTTAAAGCTGCGTTTTATTTACTGGCCCCTGATAGCTGCTATGAGGAGCAGACAATTTTCTAAATTAAATTTATTTAACGTCATGATATAAAAAATATTTAGCTCTATACCTATTTATCTGGAGCTGTTATCGGGAGCCGCTATTCTTTGATGGGAAATTTTCCGAAAAACTAATTTTTTTTGTACATCCCTGATCGGAGCAAACTTCATTTTAGTTTAATATGTCAAATTTAATAACAGATAGAGGTATGTTTACAAATTAAGTTTTTTTAATTTTTTGTTTTTATGTGGAGTTCTATATGGCACAAAAATTGCTGTAAATCAAGAATAAATGAGTTACAGATAATATATTGATATTGATATGATTTATATAAATCAATTTGAGAAATTAGATATTTTGCTAAATTTTCCCCCGCCTTTCTTCCGGGTTGTTTCCGGGTGACAAATGTTATATGTCAAAACAACAAACGATACTCCAGTTTTGTAATTGGTTTTTATGAATAAATATTACAAAATTGTTTAAAGTTTTTACGTATGTAGACACAAATGTTTATAGTTTCCATTTTAAATATTCCGAGAAGAATCGCCATGTCAAACATTGGTTATCCTATCTTCCACGAGATGGAGCACAACAGAATAATAGCAAATCCAAAATATTTTGAAACTGCTAGCGAAAACGAGATGGAACAAATATCACTAAATATAATTTTAGAGTTCCGTATCATTTACGCTAGGTGAAAATGAAATTAGTTACGCTAAGAAGAATCTTGTGCGTAAACCCAAAATGTGTATGTGGTGGCGAATGAATTGCAATTTATATAAACCAAATAATTAATTTATATGATTGCAATGCGTGACTCACCACAAGCTTTTTGGCCCGATTCTGCCTTTTAAAGTTTTATGTTTTGTTAGTTTTGGTTATATAGTAAATAGTTGGTTTGGTAATATGTTCAAACAAATAGTATAAATACAAAAAAAAAAAAAATATTTTTTCTTGACGTATTTTTTCAAAAAATTATCCGTTAAGAGGTTAAATTAAAATAAGTTAGTTTTTTGAGTAAATACAATCTAATTTTTTCAATACTGCGGCCTCTACTTGTTACTGCAAACTTGTTTTTGCGTTTTTAATAAAATTCCTATAGCCATGGTGGTGAAAATGCTCTTTGGTACTCTATTTATTTATTTATTTATTTATTTATACTGAGAAAAGTCTACAAATATGACTTGAATTTATAACATACAGAACATGGTAGAATAAAAATTAAATTAAAAAAAAAAGAATAAAAATTGACCTAAAAATATTTTTAGGTTGGAGCAAAATGTTGCTTCAACCTACGTTTAAAGCTGTCTTTACTTAAGTAAAAGTCGAACAAATGGTCGATTTTATTAAAACTCTTCGACATCATGTTTACCGGTTCATTGTCACCATAGTTTGTTCTGTGTTTATTTAGATGAAGGAACTCATGATCTCTTAAATTCCTACTCGGTGCCTTTATTTTAATTGATTCCAGTATGGATGGTGCATCGATTTGATCAAGTAAAATATTTCCAATAAACGAACACTTTAAAAGCTCTCGTCTATTTGCCAATGTTGTCATTTGATAGGTTTTGCATCCAGTAGCATATGATGGTAATCGCTTCAGGTTAACGTGGTGCGGTAAGTCATGGTCATAATCCCATCCGTCTTTACACGTTATATACCGTATAAACTTTTTTTGGACACTCTCGATTTTTCTGATAGGTTCGTCGTAAAAAGGACACCATATGTTGACAGCATATTCAAGTTGAGATCTCACGTAGGCATAATACAGGATCTTGATTGTCTCTAGGTCATGAATATCCCCAGTCCAACGCTTAATAAAACCAAGCATGGAATTGGCTCTAGCAACGCATTGTTCAATATGCTTAGTAAAGCACATGTTTTCAACGAAAGTAACCCCTAGGTCTTTAATCTCGAATACTTTTTGTAAAAGTACGCCATTTATTTGATATTGTTGTGTAACAGGGTTAACTTTTCGATGGAACGATAATCTCTTACACTTGTTGATGTTGAGACTGAGGAGGTTAGACTCACACCATTTCGCTAGATTGTCGATATCTTCTTGTAGCTTATGGGTATCGCCGATGTTTTCTACTGTTTTAAAGATTTTGAGATCATCTGCAAACATTAATACCTTAGAATGTTGTATTACTTCAGTAACGTCATTGATGAAAATTATGAAGATCCAAGGACCAACATGAGAGCCTTGTGGTACTCCTGAAGTAGCTTGAATTGATTCTGATCTTCTATTATTATGTGTACCGAATGAAATTTGTGATTCCCAAATTTATATTATCTCATAGGTTACTACGCAAAAGAAAAAAACTGGTACCGTTATTTTGTAGAAAAACAATTTAAAAAAACGAATCAACGTCAAATTGGGCATTTGTTTTATTTGTTTCGAAATGAACGCATCATAAGGAGAAAAATGTGATTTAATAATTAGATTGTGCAATGATCATCCCGAGTATACCAATAAAAAAATTGGTAAATTGGCCGGTGTTTCCAATAATACGGTAACAAATGTAAAAAAAAATGTCAAATCAATCTTTCTGTATCACGCAAGCCCGGATCCGGAGAAAAATCAGGTGCTCCAAATAAAATGTTGGATCAGAAAATTGTAAGAGTCATTTCGAAACATCCCTCGATGTCTGTGCGAGATTTGGCAGAAAAACCAAAACAACCAAATCGATTGTGGAACGAGCTAAAACCAGAAATAATCTACGGACATACAAGAAGTCAAAAATCCCCAAAATAAGTGTTGAACTATTTAATAGAGGGATCGATCGAGCAAAGAAACACAACAAATGGTTGAACGAAAGAAAAGATTCTTGTTTCGTAATGAACGACGAGACCTACGTCAAAATGGATTTCTCGACACTTCCAGGTCCCCAATATTACATCAAAAAGAAAGGTAAAGAACTGGACGGAGCAATTACTACCATAGCTGTTGAAAAATTTGGCAAAAAAACATATGGTTTGGCAATCAGTTTGCCAATGCGGCTTAAGATCACATCCATACATAATAAATGGGATTATGAAAACGTGAATGTTTGCCGTAAATTGAACAAAAAATTTGAATGAATACGATTATTTAAATACTGTACAATATGTGCAATAGAACAAGTACAGAAAAATAATGATTATATATTGCCGTTTAGTTTTAATTCTTCATGTACAAATCACAAATTTCATTCGGTACACATAATACTAAGCTCAATATACTGAATGCGATTACTCAAATATGATTTAAACCACGCAACAAACTGTTTAGAAAAACCGAATCTGTATAACTGTTCCAACGTTTTACAATGACTGATGGAGTTAAAGGCTTTGGCAAAGTCAGTATACACCACATCAACTTGCTTATGCATTTCAATTTCTTTAATGGTGTTGCTGGTAAATTCAATAAGATTTGATGATGTTGATCTTTTGGGTATAAAACCATGCTGACACTGTGAGATGAATCGAGGAACCAAAGATCTGAATGAGTTGCATACAACCAGTTCAAATAATTTGGGTATTGAAGATATTGATGTAATTCCTCTGTAACAAGAGACATCATTTCTTGCTCTTGTTTTGAAAATTGGTGTTACTCTTGTTACTTTCCATTTCGTTGGAAATACGGCTAGTTGTAATGATTGATTAAATAGAAGACACAGAGGAGTTACCAACGATGTGAAATCTTTCAATAATGAAGCTGGAATGCCATCAGGACCACATCCATCTCCGAATACTTCTAAAGCTCGATGAATATCCTCGGTTTCAATCCTTGGTGTTAGTATGGTTACGTTGTTTTCACCATTGTTTGGATGTTCATACTTATCAATGTCTTCCGGTTTATAAACTGATTGAAAAAACTCCGCAAACATGTTTGATATAACCTGCGGGTCACAGGATTTAGGTTCTTTGAATGTCATACACACTGGGTAACCATTAGTTTCATGTTTTTCTTTAAAAAATCTCCAAAAATGTTTTGGATCGTTTCTTATTTTTTCCTTAATACGGCTTATATAACTCTTATACTTTATCTCAAAGTATCTCTCGAAATTTTGATTACACGCAGTGAATTTATGTTTGCTTTCGTCTGAACTGATTTTGAGATTTGCTTTGTAAGCTTTGTCTTTCTTGTTCTTAAGATTGATTAGTTTATCGTCGTACCATGGTGGATATTTGTTCGATTTGGCCGCAGCAGTAGTAGGAACAAATAGTGCAATGCCCTCAGATATAATTTTGTAGAATTTCTCCACGTTAATATCTATGTTGCTACTGATTAGTTCATTTTTCCAGTTAATCTGCTCATAATAAAGACGAAGGTTTATTCTGTCGGCTTTTCTAAAGTTGTAATACGGCTCTCTGTTTTGATGGTTATCAATAATATTGCTACCCTTGCTTTCAAAAATTATTTCTAGGGCTTTGTGGTTAATATCATTAATAACGAATGGTGATGGTGATTCATTTACTTTAAATAGATTCCGTTCATTTGTAAAAATTAGATCTAGAATTCGGTCAAGACCATTCTGTATCTCGCAAATTTGGCTAAGATTTATATCGAAAACAGTATCGATAAACAGACACTCAATTTCAGAACTCACGTTCAATGGTAAAATTTCATCCATTTCTTCGTCATATGACCAGCTAATAGTTGGAAAATTAAAATCCCCCGTGATCAAGATTGTATCAGTTGAATTAGCAGCATTGTTTATTTCCATTATTGTGTCGCAGCAGGCGGTGTAAGATGATATCGGTGAGCCAGGCGGAACATATGCAACGTAGATAAAAATTGACTTTTTGTTGATTGCGATCTTAACACACAATTGCTCGATGGATAGGTTAGATATTTCAACTAACTCATTCGATAATGATGCATCAACCGCAATGAGTACTCCTCCGCCAGATTTTTTATCACTAGTTAGCGGTGATCGGTCGCATCTATAAACCACATATTGGCTAGGAAAGAATTCAGAACTCAGGATTCCTTTGTGAAATGAAGTTTCACAGATGATATAAACCGGGAAGAGCGTTTTTAACACAAAATTGCGAAATTGAGCTGCCTTCGAAGACATTTTATTTACATTTTGGAAATAAAATGAATGGTTCCTAATTCTTGGTGGTTTTTCCATTGTTGTAGTCTTCTTGTAGTCTGATATTTTCAAAATATGTGCTGGGCTTTGAATGGTACTGGGACCAGATTTATCGATGACATGAGCGAGGTTATATTGGTTTGCAGTTAAAGCAATTCGTATTAAAGAGTGCAGTTGGTCTCCTTCAATCGGTGAGAAGTAGTTAAATTTGTGTGTGTGTCTGGTTAATGCTACTATAGCATGTGGTAAGCTATTGAATAGTTTAATTTCTTTGTCAGACAGTCGGACACAGTTAACGCTAGCTGAAGTTAAGCCTTGAGCCTCATGAATAGTTAGGATTTTACTTGAGTCAGGTAATTTTAGATTGTTAGTTAATTGCCTTTTGTCGCGTTTTGTGAAAGTTAAGTATAGTGAATTTGGCATAACTGGAATATCAGAAATCAACCGGCATTTGTTAAAACTGACTGATTTCGTATTATTATTAGTGGTATAAAATTGATGATAAATTGATTGCAATGCATGTACCACATCCGCAGGGCATCTATAGGTTGTATTAAGATGTTTAGAACGTGTTGTAAACTTATTTGCATCAAAATAAAGCATGTTGACATAATTAAGCCGGTCGATGTACGGTATTTGGTTTTGATCACCCAGAATGAACATTTTACGGCAGTCACTTAACAAAGCCTCTAAGCCCAATAGTCCGTCTCTAACCAGTTACTCAATATATGTTTACTCAATTATGACCTTTTTTTAACTTAACTAGCCAAAATAATTAAATTTCCTGATTATCTATTCTTGAGTTTATTATTCTTGCCGCAATATTGAGCTGGAATATTTTTTTCAAAATCGGCACTAAGCATTCGAAAGTAAAGGTTTAAATGGAAATATTGGTGCACCTTAATATATTTTTTGGATGCTTTAAATTTTGGGCTCGGTGATGGCCCGGTAGACGTGAAAAGTCCCAATATCACTTGTTTTTTAAATAATTTATATTAAATTTCTCTTTTTAGGCCATGAGTGAATATGTTAAAAATATTTGGTTAAAAATTTGGTAAAAATCAAATTATCGTGGTGAAATAATTGTATCTACCAAATTTAATATTGCAGTGTGAATTAGTTAAAAATTAAAATTGTGACAACTGAACAACAACATGAAGCGCATTTATAACAATCATTTTCCCAGTTTGTTATCTATTTTATTACTTTATTAAAAGCGTAACTTATCAAATGAAGCTGTTTTAAGAAGAAACAGAAAGGAACACGTCGCGCTTATGTATCAACTGAACCAATATTAAAAAAACCAGGTTATTTTTTTTTTAACTCACTTGTCAAATTTTATATACGGTGCCTACCATGATACATTTTTTATTTTTTTTTGTGGTGAGTAAATTTTTTAATTTTAACTTTTATGTCAAAATTTTAATTTTTAACTGGTTTTTCACTAATTCACTCACGGCCTTAGCAATAAATAATCAAAATATTGAGTTGATGAACGCAATAACACAGACAAATGAAGCTTGTATGTCGAAATCGAATAAGAAACGATGTTCTTATGTCAAAATTGAGTTCTACCATTGTGTTTATATACATATGTATATAGTGAAATCATGAGCTAAAAAAAAAATTACAATATCACCTCACCAGGAGCGCGGCAAGCCAAATCAAATGCTTTCAATGTATTTGTCCTTCCATCACTACACTATTAGAGGCACTGACTATTCATACACATAGCTAGTAAAATAAAACAAAATAAAACAAATTGAAAAATCCAAAACAAAATTTTTTTTAATGTTTTCTTTTTAGTTTTTACTTTTTTGAATGAAATGAAACCTATTTTTTAATAAAATTTTCTACAAATAAGGCGGAACTTATAGATTCGTACTATTTTTTAATAATTTTGATATTGAAAACCAAACAATTTGGTCAAAAATTGAATTTGACGTTTTGAAATACCGGTTTGCTGTTTGTGCATGGGGCAATGCCTTTAATCTAATTAAAACCTTCACAATAAAATTTAATATTTCGTCTTGATGAGATTGGCAATGATTGAAGAATTCTTTGTTTCTAGATATAACGGAAATCATATTAATTGACACATGTGGCTTTGATTTAAAATGTTTGAAAAATTTATCGAAAATTGAAGTAATTTCCTTTAAATCATTTTCAAACATATCTGATGGCGTAGTCAAACTTCCGCAAGGCAAGCGCTGCTCAGATGATTTTGATTTGTAAGCAAATAAATTAATGAGTTTTGCCGTTTTCTTCTCCAAATTATGAGATTCCTTAAAATAATTTTTACAAAATACACATTTATTTTTCGAAATAAATTTATGCGCAAACCATCCGGCGACGTATGCATTCGCACTGTTTTTTAAAGCAACACACTTAATAATTTTATTCTCGTTAATAATTTCGAGAATGTCTTTTATATCATTTTCCTCGTGATCTTCTATCGCAGCTTCAATAGTCTCCAAAGAAGTTTCATCATCATCTATTTCACAGGTTATTGATGTGTTTAATGAGGTGCGCGACGTTTGTTCTAATAAATTAGTCGAATTGGAACATTCATATCCACTATAACTAGATGACTTTAAATTTTGAAAACAAATAATTTTGAGATTTCTACATACACGAAAGGCTGAAGGATTTTTTTCATAGCTGCCTCTATTTGTGCGAATCATCGAAATATTATTTTCAATTGGATCTTTATTTAAATGTGATGTTATTAGAAAATGTTGTTCAGGATCCCTAGAAACGTAATACCATAAACTTAATACACCATTAATGGTTTGTTGAAAGCCTGAAAAACAATACGGAATCGTCATTTTCCCTTCAGATTTCCAAGAGGATATTTGATGTGAAGCATTTTTTAAATTCTCAAGAATATCAATTTGCTCTTTGGAAATTGCATTCTTATCTGGACTGGATGCAAACCTGCTAACACTATTTAGATTATCAAACAGTTTATTGAGCCGTCCAATAAACGTAGCTGTTGAAATAGCAGTACTTTTTTCAGTTTCAGTAAAAAAATCATTAGCGATCGCTGCAAAAATACCCATAGATACTCCTTTGCTGAATACTTGAGTAGCCAATTTTACTGATAATTTTTGAAATGCATTTGGCCTTATATGCTCGCTCGTCAATTTATAAGAAACCTTAATTGTGCCATCATTAAAATAGAATATTTTTCGAAAATTTTCCAGGAAACTGTACCGAATTGCGTTAGAATGTCTGCGTTCAATAATCTGTTTCTTACACTTTTGATTAAATGTGGCATATCGTATAAAAGAAATATCTTCTTCTCATTAAAGACAAAGTAAGGCTTTGAAATAGAAGCTCCTAAAATTTTATAAGCGCTTCTATTATTACTGCCTTGATCACAATTGACGGCACATACATCGAAACCCAAAAGTGTTATTTCTGAAATACAGAGACAAATAATTTTGTGCAGATCTTCTCCTTTGGCGCTCCCAATATAAATGCCCAGAGATTGTTTCCAATTGCTATTTAATCCACGAAGCATAACAATAAGAGCATGAGTTGCAATAACATCTTTTCGCCCTTGATGTCCGTGACCCATAAATCCATATATTATGTCTTCAGATGATATAAATTCTAATTCTGGCGTTATAGCCATTTCATCTAATAGTAAAACGAATTTTTTATTCATTTGGGAGAGTTGTGCACTCTTAATACGAAGCATATCGATTACACTCTTCATTAGTCCCGGTGAGAATGGAATACAGTGGTTGGCGTTCGTTTATACGCACCATATTTTTTCAATGTTTCAGAAAAAATAAAAGAAAATTTACCATTTTAGGTATTTCTGATAACTATTAGTATTTTATTTTAGCAAAATATTTATGAATTTTGGTGTATTTCACAAAACTTTATTCATTAAAACTAAATTTGTTACTACGGTGCAAAAAAACCTGTTGGTTTCGTTTATGCGCGCATCTGCGTTTTTTTAACGAATAAATGAAAAATGTACCCGAGAATGATTAATTAGTACTTCGTTCCATTCCCTTATTCTTGATAACTTAAAAAATTTGTGTTGGCATCGACTGCCATAGATTTTGGAGCACGCTTGGGCCGAAATCATCCCAACATTGCTTAATGCACTGCTTCAAATCATTTACTGGCGAAAATTGTATTCCATTTGCATACACCTTTGCAGCCAATATACCCCAAAGATTCGCAATTGGATTGCAGTCAGAACAACATGCAGGCTAGTCCATTAATGGAATATTTTTCTTTTCAAACCAATCCTTAGCTTCTGTGAAACGTGGATCGGAGCATTGTTCTGCTGAAATATGAACTCGCTATGCATGTGGTCGCCAATAAATGGATTAAATCATCTTCAAGGTGCTCACATTGTTTGTCTGCATTCATTTTTGTAGTGATCAGGTGTCTTAAAATCCCCAGAGAACCTCCTCAAACCATTATCATCCCACCAGCAACATTTATCTTTGACCGAACTACAGTATGATTCCAGATATCGTACCATTAACAACAACAGCAGTCTGGTCCGTCCTAATTGAATTTTTTTCGCCAGAAAAAATCATTTGAACTCATTCTTTTGTCCAATGAATGTACTTTTGGGCAAATGTCAAACGACATTTCATATGTGCAGATGTCAAACGAGGTTTTGACTTAGGTTTAACCCATTTAATGGTTTTTGTTACCTTCAGAAAACGTGCTACAGTTGAATTAACTACTGGGAGGCTAAATTTCGATATGATTTGGCTACAGTACATTATATTTTTGATCGCTTCGTATTTAATTTGAAATTTTTGGCGTGCAGTAAGCTTTGTATTTCCTCTTGAAGGATGCTTGATGCCATAACTTTTAAGATTTTTCAAGTAATTTCTGATTAAACCTTCAGATCTTTCAATGTCCCTAGGAACGTGACGATAAAAGTTTCTTCATTTCTTGTAAACTTCAATTTGCGCAATTTCTTTTGTGTTCCAACGTTTCCCCTTCCCCATTCCTGCTAAAACATCTCATAATATTTTCAAATTGTATCAGTTTGGAAGTTAAAACTTACCGATAAATTACAAAAATTACGTATTGCTAAAATAATTTGTTTTTCGTTAAAAATATTTTTTTTTACTGCACTGCGTACAAACGTATGCAACACTTATAGTTGGTATTTTCTCACTAAAAAGCATATTTTAAAAATACCGCATTATATTTATACTCAAAACATGTCCCGTCATTTCTATCCCTGTTAATAAACAACATAAGTATTTATAGAAGAAACTAGACACAGAAAAAATTGACTTTAAAGAGAAATTTAAAGTGCGTATATAAACGAACGCCAACCACTGTATTTGAATGTCACCTGCGAATGGTTGATACTGAAGGCAATACAAATTCCAATTCCAGAAGGTATTTGTAAAGCGCAGGAGATTTATAATAAAATTTTAAAAAAAGATCTCGCTCGTCATTTTGCCATTGAGATTTAGGTTTATGACGAAACTGAGATAAAATAAATGTTCTGACTGGATCACTTTTACTGCTGAATAGTTCATTTATTTTTCCTGTAACCAAATTATCTAATGGCTCTAATTTCTTTTTTTTTTGGAGATCGAAATATAAACCGCCGAATTTTAGAACAAGGAGGTTCTATTAAGACCTTGTTTGCAACATAATTTACTTGAGGAAAATGTTATTCTCTAATTTCTTGATCTTCATTACCACTATTATTACAAATATTCCGTAGCCGATTTGAATAAACTCTTAAATTAGGGCCCGGCCGGCCATAGGCAAATTTCCATCCAACGACAAATGATTTTCCCCAATGAATGGCGAAATTGATTGCACATTTTCGTTTTCCTCGTCTTGACTTTTTCGATGATCTTGTAAAGATTTTTCTTCTAAAGAACGTTTTCGTCTAGTTATGGTGATGTCTTTTATATAAGGAACACTTTGCAGAACTTTACATTCATTATCCATATTCCTATGATCACACGAACAAATATTTTGATAGGGAATAAGATATACATTTGTATTTAACATTTTTCTTGTACCTAAAATACGAATATCTGTGTCGTAAAAGTGATTCTCGCAAAATTTTATTGGTGTTTTCGAAATTTCTGCAATATTTTTAAGATTTTTGTTGCCAGAATGTCTAATCCATACATTTCGTCTATTATCATTTGGCAAACTAAAAAATGACAAAAAACTACCACTTCTCGAAATATTTAAGCAACCTTCGTAAGCACAAGGATAGGAAGACATGATTATAATTTATATTACTCGTAAACAAGTACTGTAATATACGATCGACAATTATTTATTTTGCTTATTCAACATGAATATTAACGCTTTTTCTGAAATTTTTTGAAATAATTTTATTCTTGTGATAAAATTTGACACACAATAATGATCTGTATTTAAATACTAACCAGCTCGAATGCGTTTAAGTTAAAAACTGAAAAGCGTGTTATAAAGTAAAAATATAAAAACTCCTATTCACATATTTATATATGTATATGAATAGCGATATAGTATCATGTGTGTATATATATATATATATATATATATATATATATATATATATATTAGGGTGGAGTGAAAAAAAAAAAAAATTAGGGGGGCCCCCCAAAAGTTACCTTTTAGTGCCAAAACCACCTGGTTAAAATATTTTTAAAATTCATTAATATTTACCGATGGTATTTTCCATTTAAAGTATGTTTTTTCAACTTATTGCAGATTTTTAACTTAAAAACCGACAAAAACCACTTCGAAACCTAATTTATCGGACTCGCAGGACCCCAAAATCGCTAAATTACCAATAATGTCAAGGTTCAACATTTTCATGATTTCTGTACTTTATTTTACTTACGCAAAAGAAAGTAAAAAGTTATTGGCCAAAATGTTGTTTCTTCTCCCTAAAAGTGGATAGTGGGCGTTTATCACAGAGAGTGGCGTTCGAGAAGTCAGTAATCTCAATTATTAAACGGTATTCTATCGGTTTCTAAAGAATCATGTACTTCAGGATTTTTTGTATAATGAAAGTCTAGTTTAATTCGGCTAAAATGAAAAATTTCAATTGGAAAATACCACCGCTAAATTTTAATGAATTTAAAAAATATTTTAACCAGTCATTAACGACACTATAAAGTAACTTTCTGAAAGGCCCCCGTACCAAAATTGTAAAAAAAAAAATTTTTCACTCCACCCTAATATATATATATATATATATATATATATTTTATATATATAAACACAATGATAGTATGCAAGATCAACTTTTCTTACGCAAACGAAATTCATAATAATATTATGTATGTTTGGATACGTATAGACTTGCGATGCAAAAAAAAAAAAATATTCGACTGAATTTACTAGCATCATTGTGTTTATATATATAAACAACTGTAGAGATGTTACTGTTTAGGTGTTACTCTCATTCTCTCATTGATATCAATGAGAGAATGAGAGAGATATATATTGTAATATATCCCTTGCAGTCTTACAGATCATTACCACTTCTCGGTTGGGACATTAGCATATAATCCGTAGGCGATAGCAGTCATAAAAGCAAAGTATACAATGAATAAATAATATTAAATAAATATATAAAAGTAGTGTTTTATTGGATGTTATATTGGCGACGAGGATAAACAGAATATTAAAAAAAAAAAAAAAATTTAATTATATATAAAGAAAATATTAAATATAGTAAGATAAAAAGAAAATAAATTAAAAAAAAAAAAAAATTGAAAACTATTTGAGTGAAAATTAATATTATGTTCTTAGTGCTCGTGTATGTATTATCGTATGTTCAACGGAATTTACATTAACGGGACAAATATATCATACGTTTTGTACTTTATCGCAGTCACTAAAAAGAGAAAAGAAATATATCTGATGAAAGATAAAATAAAATAAATAAAAAAAAAAAAATAAACATAATTTAAAATTGCAATTGAAAGGTAAGTGTAGTGTGCATGTGTGCGTGGGTTAATTTTGAACGAAAATTGACGGCATGATAGTTTATGGATTTATAAGGAGTTATGAAATAACTACCGGGAACTCACTATGCTATGTGCCAGAAGTTGTGTTAAATTATCTTCACGCAGGAATGTGTACATGTATACTTACATATGTAGCTTAAAATTAATTGTTATTAAATAGCGAATGTTCAAAGCAAAATTAGAAAAGCTAATAAATCAAAATTTCATAGTATGTGTGAGTATATATGCATGGTATTCCTGCTAAATATAGACAGAATACAGTGCACATTTTCCATTTTGTACACGGATACCGCTATAATTTACAATTTATTGGGGATGTAGTAGTGCCGAACGGGACAATGAGGGAACATTTTGTTTACATATGAATATGTTTCGTTATATGTTGTATGTTTAAGTTTGTTTTCTCATTCTTCTGTAGTATGAAAAAAAAAATAGTACATTCCAATAATTTACCTTGAATGGAATTTTATTGGTTAAATGATTACGCATGCTTATGTACAGGCACACATATGTATGTAATAAAAAAAAATAAAAAAAAAATAAAAATAAATAAATAAAATCTAAAGGGATTTAAATAACAAATACATTTTTATAACAGGCACATGTCAGCTGTAAAATAAAGAACAATGAGTACCCTTGCAGCACTGGAAAATTTTGATTGCAATGGTGATGCGTGCTCTTTAGGACTTAGTTGGGAGAAATGGAAACGTGGTTTCCTTATTTTCGTAGAAGCATCCAACATAGAAAAGGCAGTAAAAAAAAAAAAAAAAAAAAAAAAAAAAAAAAACTTCGAATTACATTTTTCTGCGATTTGGTCGATTAAATGTTCATTGACATTCGTAAACTTGCACTTGTCCGCTTGATGACGAAGTCTGACTAGAAATTTTTCAAATTTCTCATTTTCGTCTTGCTTCATCAACCGGAAAATGTGGCATTCGTATACTTTACTTTGCTTGGGCGCAAAGTACTCATCGAGTTTTTGTAAAGCTACTTTAAATACATCGACGTCTTTATTTTCTGGCAATTCGCTATCTATGTAGGCTCCGGGCAAATTGTAAAAAATTTCTTGGAGACCTAAACCTCCAACATGCAGTAAGGTTGAAGGACTTGAGGAGGAAAATTCTTTCATCAGGAGATGATATTCACTAGAAACTATTGTAGCTGAAGCTAATTCAATTGAATCGGTAACCAGGCAAATGGACAGATTCGATGAAACTAAAAGAATTCCGTACGAAGTCAACAAAGTTCAATTTAGAAATAAAATGTCTAGCTTTTGCACTAGGTGTGGGGATACAAAACATTCTTCTAGCGATGAAAGATGTCCAGCATTCAGCAAGATTTGCCGGAAATGCGGTTTCAAAGGACACTTCGGAAAATTATGTAGGACCCGTATCACGAAAAGGAAAATTCAAAATGGTAATGCATTTCCCATTGTAAAACGAACTAAAATGAATGTCGATCAATAGATAGCGACGTAAATTATATATTCCACATCGATGATGACACGTTAGTTTCATGTAATGTGGGTGGAATTCCCATAAATTTGCTCGTTGATTCTGGTAGCAAATGCAACATCATAGACGACAAAACTTTGGAATCTTTAAAGAAAGACAAGATAAAAATCCAAAATCAAATTAGAACACCAAATAAAACATTTTTAGCATATGCAAGCAATAAGCCTCTTAAAGTTTTAGGTTCATTTGAAACGTATATCAAAATTGGACATGCTAAGAAACTTGTTACATTTTATGTTATAAAAGGGGGAAAAAATAGTTTGTTGGGAAAAATTACAGCTATGGATTTATTAGTTCTAAAAATTGGATCAAATACAAATTCAATAGATGTTGCATTTCCAAAATTTAAAAATATATTACTAGAAATTCCTATTGATAAATCCGTGGTACCAGTTATCCAGCCTTATCGGAGAATCCCTATACCATTAGAAGAAAAAGTAAATAAGAAATTAAAGGAATTGATAGAATGTGACATCATCGAAACAGTTAACGAGCCATCGAGTTGGGTTTCTCCGATGGTTCCTATTATTAAAGAAAATGGAGATTTGCGTATTTGTGGGGACATGAGGAGAGCGAACATGGCTATCTCACGGGAAAATCATCCGTTTCCGACAATGGAGACAATTCTTCCTCAATTAAGAACAGCGAGATATTTCTCACGACTTGATATTAAAAACGCATTTCACCAAATAGAAATTGCGCCGTCTTCACGATATATCACTACATTTATAAGCAAATTAGGTTTACTACGTTATAAACGACTTATGTTCGGAATTTCGTGTTCACCTGAGTTATTTCAAAAGATTATGGAACGGATGTTAGTGTCATGCGACGGCACTTTAAACTTTATCGACGATATAATCGTATTCGGCGGGACAGAAGTTCAACATAATCACAATCTGCAGAAAACTTTAAATGTACTTCGAGAAAATAACGTAGTTTTGAATGATTCGAAAGGTGTATTCAAAACAACAAAAATACAGTTTCTGGGGTATAATCTATCAGCGG
The DNA here is from genome assembly GCA_963556165.1 of Tipula helvola. Classification (NCBI taxonomy): domain Eukaryota; kingdom Metazoa; phylum Arthropoda; class Insecta; order Diptera; family Tipulidae; genus Tipula; species Tipula helvola. The sequence continues at coordinate 204,625,114 of OY744483.1, read as the reverse complement.
AAGGTGTAAAACCATTGGAGAGCTACGTTAATATCATTAAAACTTCGCGGGCACCAAAAACGACCGAGGAAATTGAAAGCTTTCTGGGACTTGTCAATTTTATTGGTAAATGGATTCCCAACTTGGCCACATTAACCGAACCTCTACGTAAATTACTACGCCTGAAGTTAACCAAAAATACAAATATTGAAAATCTTTGGAAAACAGAACAGGAGGAAGCTTTTAAGAATTTAAAAGAAGTTTTATCTAATGATAAAACTTTAGGATATTATAACCCTAATGACCGGACACAAGTTATTGCTGATGCGAGCCCTGTCGGCCTAGGATGCGTTCTGATTCAGTTTGAATCAGCTCTGGTTTGGGCGGTGGAACATTTTAGAATTTACCTTTATGGAAAAGAAGAGTTTGAATTGGTCACTGATCACAAACCTTTAGAATCTATTTTTGGTCCCAAATCTAAACCGTGCGCTCGAATAGAGAGATGGGTGCTTCGTCTCCAGGCGTATAAATATAAAGTAGTGTATCGCGCAGGTAAATCAAATATAGCTGATCCGTTATCTCGATTGTGCGTAAACAGAACATGCCAGTCATTTGATACGGAAGACAATATTCGGCAAGTGGTAGAATATGCAAAACCAGTGGCTACCTCAATGACTGACATTGAAAAGTATTCAAGTCAAGACAAAGAAATCATTAAAGTCAAAGAAGGAATTTTTAATGATGTTTGGGATCCAACCGTTAACAACTTTAAAATTTTTCAATCCGAATTATGTTTTTATGGAAACATATTACTACGGGGTACAAAACTAATAATTCCAGAAAAGTTAAGAGGCAATATTTTAGCAGCTGCGCACGAGGGTCATCCTGGCATTGGACGAATGAAAAGTCGATTGCGCACGAAAGTGTGGTGGCCGAAAATAGATAGTGATGCTGAAAAGATTGTCAAAGACTGTAAAGGCTGTACATTAGTGTCAGTCCCAAATCCGCCGATCCCAATGAAACGTCGTGAATTACCTAAAGCAGCATCCTGAAACGGTTGAAAATAAGTCAAGCTTCCCGAAGAAATTGGAAAAAGGATTTATTGGAATATCTAATGATGTACAATAGTACACCGCACTCAACAACTGGACTTTTCCAAGAATTACATCCATGACGAAGTTAGAGAAAAAGACATGATTGAGAAACAAAAAGGAAAACAACATGCAGATAAGAAACGGCATGCAACAGAAAATGAATTAAATTGTGGAGATAAAGTTCTTGTAAAAAAAAAAAAAATGGAAAAGGAGCAGATATCGAAGTTCAAAATGACGAAACTGGCAAACAATACAGGAAAAATATTGTCCACTTGAAGAAAGTTGGTGAAAATTGGACAATCTGTAATCCAGAAAATGAGATGTCCGAACCAAGCAATGATGATAAAGTAGATAAAGATGAAAATTTAGTACAATAAAAATTTATAATTTAAGTTTGAATTAAAGGAAAATATGTAGTAATGTAAAATGTAAATAGGTTACAATTTAGAAATCGTAATATGTAAGGAGGTTACAATTTAGAAATCGTAATTATGTAAAATGTATTATTCAAGTGTAGTTTAAAATATGTAATTTAGAAATTTTATAAAAAGGAAGGGATGTAGAGATGTTACTGTTTAGGTGTTACTCTCATTCTCTCATTGATATCAATGAGAGAATGAGAGAGATATATATTGTAATATATCCCTTGCAGTCTTACAGATCATTACCACTTCTCGGTTGGGACATTAGCATATAATCCGTAGGCGATAGCAGTCATAAAAGCAAAGTATACAATGAATAAATAATATTAAATAAATATATAAAAGTAGTGTTTTATTGGATGTTATAACAACTATATATAAACACAATGCTAGCATGTAGATACACCGATACATATGCAATGCAAATAATAATGTAGAAAAATTTAAAGAAATTTAAATCGTACATGGAGCGGTATCTATGGAGGTAATATTGTACTTTCGGATAATTTCACTATATATATGAACACAATGGTTCTATCAAAAAATAGTGCCATCTATTGGCCGGCAGCATATACTAAAACACTTTCGTAGACCACGCGAACATATTATCGGCCACCTAATGTGTAAATATGGATCATTTCAGTTTATAAACATAAAATTCTTTATTAACTCGACTACAGCGCCGCCTATCGGGTTCATATTTTGTAATTTTCTTTTTTGGCACTAAATCAACATATTTAATGAATATGATTCATTTTGGTCCATAATTATAGAATTTGTTAATAACTCTAACTAAACCAACATATATTGTACTGAATGAGTCATTTCGTTCCATAATAATAGAATTTGTTAATAACTTGACTACAGCGTCACCTATCGGATAATAGTATAGCTAGGAACCATCGCCTAAAAAAAACAAATATATGGTGTGAATATGACCTCAATCGGGAAAGTCGTTCAGAGGTTATACGATCACTAACAGACGAACCAAGGATTATATAGATTTTAGCCACCATATTGAGCCGCATTCTTGATTTTTTTCAAAAACGGGACTCGGCATTCAAAAGTGAACGTTTCAACGAAAATATTAGTGCCCTTAAAAACATTTTTGGATGCTTTAAATGTTGGGCATAGAGGTGGCCGGTTGACGTGAAACGTCCCATAAATGAATTAAGTGATAAATTAAAAGAATTTACAAATTTAAATTTAATTTTTTATTATATTTTATTTTTTACAAAAACTTCCTTAAACTATATACATAATGTTTCTTGTTTTGCCTCCGATTTGTAGTTCCAACTGTGGTTATGATATTTTTATCATTAGGCTCTGTGAGTCTGAACGGATTATAGAATCATCAGAGCCAATTTCATCGTTTTGCATGATGCATATATTATGCATAGCAAATCCAAATCAATTTGCTCGGTAAATTTCAAAAGCCGACGAAATCGAGTCTTTAAAATTCCTATCGCATTTTCCACGACGACTCTGGTGGGTGAATGAAGTGTATTAAATTGTCTTTGTGCTCAGTTAAAGTTCCATTATCTATAAAGGGAGGAACTAACCACGGTTTTAGGGGATACGCGCTATCTCCCAAAATAAATGAATTTGGTGGAAAAAATAGTTGCATGTTTTGTTCGACTCTATGTTATAGACTGCTTCGTCGCAAAACTCCCGCATCATGCATCGATCCAGGTTCACCACAGTGCAAGTCAATGAATTTTTCTTTTGTATCGACCACTACTTGAAGATTTATGCTGTAATATTTTTTTCAATTTGCAAAAATCTACGGCATGTAATAATAGAGCTTTAATTTTAATGTGTGTTGCATCAATAGCCCCTATAATGTTGGGAATCTTTCTGATGTCTTCAAATTTTTTGTCTGTACATTTACTTTGCTCATGTGTCGGCCACCTTAAATATTGATTCCCAATATCCATCAAAAAATTCGAAACACGCACAATGACTTTCCATGCCGTAGATTTTGCTACACCAAATAAATTCCCGAGTTGGTGAAATGTGATCGTATTACCCACATACCAGATATACATGTAAATATCGATATTGGGAGTCAATATAGGACCTATACACACTCGGTACCGTATCTGGCGTTCTCTTGTGGCGGATCGAATTATTTGGAGGAGCATCGTTGAGGCGGCCAAATCCCTTTATTGAATTTCCCCATTATTGAAAATTTAATTTTTATTTAGGATTTACATATAGGCAACTTTCTATAAAAATAATAAATTCACATCCAACAATTTAGACATTTACCAAAACAATGAGAAATGTTAAGCAAATTGAGTGAAGTTAGGTATCATTTTATTTTATTTAACTAGTAGCAACATTGCGGCTAATAGACAAAGATTAAATAGAAATGTCCCATATGCTCCCTATAGCAAGCGCTGGATAGCGGATTAAAAAAACACAGCTTAAGACTGCAACAAAATGTTCCATCTTATCAAACATATATTTTTTGTTACCTGTTCTAAACAACTTTTCAGTATTTACAATCTAAATTTTTTTCAAGTGAATTTAAAATTATTTAATTATGTGATATTATCTATTGATGGTGTTTTAAAATCAATATAATCGATTGGGTTCATTTCCGTTATGGTAGAGGTTTCACTTTGGCACATTTTATCAACTGATACCACTGTTCAGAAATGAATATCTCTTGGCCTTTAGCCATTCTTTCGACACAAGAGTGAATATTATCTCCTTCATTTTGCTTGTGTCGTACTGTTTGGACGCCCATGCGTAAAATGAATACAATTTCGGTTAAATACTGAAGCACCTAGATTGGGGCAAAATCAAAATTTTTTCAAAATCGAAAACCGCAACAGTTATTTTTGAATTTTGCTGGCCTTCAAGCTTATCAAGTTCTTTTAGTCGTCGAGCTTCGGCTTTGTTATACAAATGCTGTTCTTATGCCGGTTTCTGTATGTCTTCATCTTCACTTGGTAAATTTTCGTACGCAATACAAATATCATACTGATCTTTCTTTGGTATATGGAATCCTAAATTAAAATTCTCATTGAATATATCCCAGTTATGTTTTGTATAGTTGATTTTTCATTATTTTTTTCTAAAAATAATCGATATATGTTATTTTAGCGATATTTAGGTCGGCGGGCAAAAATTGTATAATACTGTTGCTTCGGCAATAATGGGAATCAACATATGGGAAAGATTTGATGTGGTCGCTACGATTAGCCTGCCGTTGAAAGATTCCTCGCTGATCCTTTTCTAAAACTCCATTTCCAGCAATGTTTTAGTAATAAACGGTGTTGTAATCCATTGATTATTAATGTCTAACCTATGTACATATTTAGAAACATTAACTTACACACCTACGAAAAAAAAAATATTTTATTTGCGGAATAAAATTGAATATTGAGAACTAACCCTCTGCTTGTTATTTGTTGAATTTCCATTCCAGTACGATACAAAAAAATTGCGGGTTGTGATTTCGTTGTAGTTTAAGGTGATACGATGGCTCGATTTTTTGTAGTTTCTTCAGTGTGTTGAATAATAAAATTCCACTGTCATTTTACAGTACATGCCCCATTTCATTTCCTTTGTTAAGTTTGCCATTTGAATTCAAATGTGAAAGTCCTATAGGTTGTATGATTTTTTGGCCAATTTTGATTTCCAAAATTCTTTTTTCACATTTTTCTTTGAAGTTTTTGGGCTGTTATTGGATTGATTGTTTATTTTAATGTTAAATTTAGGCGTAATGGAGCTCCATGCAGGATTATCAGTTTCACGTGTTTCTGGGGTTGGTGATCTTGCTGACGGGCTCGGAGTATTTTCACGATTTTCCACTTCCTGTTGCGGCGATTCACTAGAATTTATTTTATTTGTTTCTAGACCTACGTAATCCGAGTATGTCCTCGCTATCCGATAATAATTCAGTGCTTTTTGGCAAGTACTCACGTCCGCTGTCACTGAAATCTAGTTAAAATAAATCGCGATGTCTCATGAGATTCATTGTTGTGACCATTTGCTTCACGATTTTCTTCGTTCAAATTATTATTATTATGCTGAGTTAATTGCGCATTTCCTTTGATAAAATTAAAAACAATAATCATATATAGTCCTATTCAGATCTTAAAAAAAAAAAAATTTTAATTGTTCTGCGCAGCTTCCAGTGATGTAGAAAAAAAAAATTTAAAAATTTTGATGAGTCGCATTTATCTTAGATAGTAAACCTAATTAAAATAATAAATAATCATTCAAATGTATTATACTTCAGTTTTAATACACAAAACATTCAAAATGTTTATGATTTTATGTAATTACAATCAAATTTCATGTGAAAATTAATAGGTGTAAAAAAATATTGCACGCCTATGGAAACAACGTCAAAATTTAATTTTCGGACGGACTAAGGAAAATAAATAACTAAATGCCAGTCATATCGATCAAAACCACAATAACGTAAAAAAATTGTTAAATTGCATTAATTCTTCGATTATCGATTTCAAACGATTCTTTTAAAATACAATTATAAAAACATTTTGTGATTTAAAACGTTATAACATATAAATAATAAAATAAAATGATATAAATAAAAACCTAACCTAAAAACTGAAGTACAAATACAACATAAAAATGTAAACAATTAAACCGAAATAGTACATCACTGTGTATCCGCCATGTTTTTTCTGCGCGAGAACTGTCAGAATTCCAGCGACATTTTATACCTATATCCAAAATCGATTTGTAATACTCTAATGCTTGTTTCATGGTTGTCGTCGTTCCTTCATTCGTTCGTTCAGTGATTTTTTTCAACCAATCAAATTGCTCGTCTTTCGTCATTTGTCTCTTCTGCAATTTCTGCAGCGAGATGGTTTATCTCCAACTTTTTTTAGCAGAACGATCATGAATAGAAAGAGACTAGAATAATAAATGAAAAGGGATGTACATCATATTTAATAATTTCAGTTCAAAATATTTTTTTAGGGTTCAAAACATATTTTATTTGAATTTTGTGAACATTACACAGAAAGCAATTATTATAAAGTGTTATTGTGCTAAAACGTGACGATGTCTTCTGATTCAGATAGGTTAATGAATTTATTTGTTGTTAGTTAAAATATATTAATGGCAAAAAATAAAATTTTACGTGGTTTCTAGTAGTGTTGTGTTGTGATAAGATTAATATGTGAATAAAATTAATAGAAATATGTAATTTGTAGAATAGTAAATTAATAGAATTAATTTGTAATTAAAAATTATTTATCTTTTTATTTTAGAATTTTCTTTTGAATTTAAATTGCTCGATTTTATTAAGCAAGGGCCAATATTATTCGATCTGAACCACAAGCTGTATAAAAACAATGCGGCCAAAAAACTGAAATGGGAGAGTATAGCGGCAAAAATGCCACTGAGAGAAATGATTCGTTGGCATGAGGATGCGAGAAAATACTTTACATTACGATGAACGAAATGCAGTTGCTACAACATAATTTCGATAGCACCAATTGACATGAGATTGGTACAAACAATCTACGGTAGGCACTAATGCACAGATAGTTGCAACAACTTCGTTTCGAAATCTTCAACTCCGTTGATGCTAATTTCCTAGACGTTCGTTGTCAGAACCGAATGAGCCTAATCGTTTTTAAAGTATCAACCTCGTTTCATTTGCCACAAACGTAATTTTGTTACACCAATTATATATGGCTTTTATGTCAACCGCGAATAAAACAAAATGACTAATGCTGTTGCGAGAACAATATTGTAGTCGTAGTAATCATAGCATTCTGTCGTTGTACCAAAATATCAAAGTTGATTAATTTATTTTGAAATTCCGTTGCTACAACTATACATTCCAAGCGGTTCAGTTTCATTAACTCCTACTGGTTTATTGTGATTGAAAATTTGCTGCCTAAAATATTTAATATGTTGTTGGAAAATTCGTATTACAAAGTGAAGAGGGCATTATATGAGAAGAGGGTGAATTCATTATTATTACCTAAACAATTACAAACAATTCTGCAATATTTGATGGAGTCTAGGATAGAGAAAATTATTCTCAGCTTTTCATGTCTCTTTATAGTTTTTATTTCAAACTTATCTCGATATTTAACGAAATTACGATGGCCGAATTGGTGTTGGGATAACTACCTTTTCGATTAGCCCAAACGAATTGCATTTGTGGCAAACTATACCGCAATCATGATAACCGAATTGTTTAACTTCTTAATCATTCATGTTGGCATAAATACACACGTGAATATAATTCGCTAAGTCAGTACGTTCTGCTTGATACTTAAGGTATTAAGCGAAAATTGTATTTTTGTAGTTTGGTCGTACTTACCTGATGAGTAGGTTGTACTTTTGAGTACGAAACCGAACTACCAATACTTATAATTGAACTCAAGTAAAGGAGGGTTCTCATTTTTGAGAGTCGATAAATTTATATTGACTCTGGGGTAAAGTAAAGGGTGGGGGGGGGGGGGATATTTCTACTTTTTCCTTAATAAAACTAATTTGGTTAAACGAAATGGCAACAATCCTATTCGGTTGGAGAAAACAACTAAATGCGGTTGTGTCGACTATTTCTGATTATGTAGTAACCGAAATAGGATTGCACTAACCGTGCAAAGAAAGTTGCTTTAATAATCAAGTCTATTATTATAATCGATCAGTGGTGACGACAACTATAATTTATAATATTCCTAAACCAATAATCGATTAACTCAACCGAATGATCGCTAAGTTCGACCGATGGTCGGTCATGTTAACAGTATATTTCGTTCTTTGTCAAAGCTAATTCCTTTAGGCTAACTAAAAAGGGTCAGTTACAACATCTTTTTCAGTTCTGATAAACAATAAAAAGAGGTTGTCGTAAAGTTTAATTAAAATGTATACAGGACCGAATAATTCGGTAGGGCAATTGATTCGGTTGTCGCAAACGTTTAGTTCTCTGGGTGTGGGCTTAACAAGTAAGTATTTTAGTTTATAAAATAAAATAGTTTAGCTTGTTTTAGAAGCTATTTGCCACTAACTATAAACTGTTTTACGAGTAAAAATAACACGTTCCCATGCTAATTATTCCTGCATTAATTTAATAATGCATTCCTTTTTTCTGTTAATTTAAAGCCAAATAAGTTAATTTCTACGATGAATGTGCCGAAAAGTGTACTTCGAATTTATAAAAACCAGAAATGAGTGAAAAAAGACACATTTTTATGTCATACGATGGTTCTAATTTAACTACAAAATATAAAATTATTATTATTTTGTTCTTGAATGTGCATTGCCCCATGTATCGTCGTCAAACCGGAATTTCAAAAATCATTTAACCTCATTTCAGCTATTAAATTATTGTAATGCCCGACCCTAGCCCTTTCTTTTAATATTGGCCTGGCATTAAACCGTCTTGATTTTCTAGTATTTTTGTTTAAAAAAATATACCAAAAATAAGCCAAAGCCTCACACGCAATCACCATATCCGAATGAAGCAACTCCACATCATCCATTTCTAAACTAAACTTTAATAATTACTGTTCGATAATTATAATAAAACAAATTTACTTTAATTGTTGAATTTAAAGATTTTTAACACATAAATATTAATTGCAAAAAATTATATCGCACAACTATATTCACCAACGTAAAACACTTGAATAAATAAATAACACAAACATTTCTTGTATGTATATACATATGTATATAGTTAATTAGTTATACATTAGATGGCGACAAAATCGTTCTGTGATTTTTACAGCAACCATGAAATCGCAATAAGAAAATGACCGAATGAACGAACGAACGAATGAAGGAACGACGACAACCATGAAACAAACTTTACCGGAGTTTTCCTCAATTTTTTCTAACGCCAATTTTAATATATTATCCGCTCTTACGACATTTTTTACTACCACAAATTTTTACGATGTTGCTCCTTCGAACCACAGATTAAAACTAAACATTAACACCAAAAAACAGTCAAACTTTAGCGCCAAAAATTACTATGTATTTGTTCCAATTAGAGATATTACAAAAAAGTATATTATGCGAATACGGTTAATAATTTCCGAAATAAAGTATTACTAATTATGTTTGAAATAGCAAAAAAACGAGAAAAAACCGTTTAAAACAATTCAACACACTTGACAATTTGCTTTGTTACATTATTAAAACAAAAGACTCCAACCAAAACTAGTTCAAATGATTTTGTAACAATATTGTTTGGAAAAATACTTATTTGGAATAAAAACGAATGTATTACATCTCATTTTTACCCTCAGGGAGTTGTTTAATGAACATGAAACATGCATGCCACATAAAGTTGATATTGTAGATTTCAAATCCGTCATTGGTAAGACTCTTATTTAAGTACGTCGATATGTAAAAAATAAAATGGACAAAACAATTGATTATTTAAAGATTTTCATCGTATGATATTTTACATAACAATCCCCAAGGTGAAGTTCAGGTTTATCAAGGTGTCAAGGTGGAGTCCAGGAATGTAAAAGACTGATGAAAACAAAAATGTTTTTACAGGCGAATAAATTTTGAAAACGATATAATTATGTAACTATATAAAACATTCCATTACAATGAAGATTTTATAATCGTTTGAATATCACATTTTGGAATGCTGTTCGTTTAATTTGAATGAATTTACAGTACTGATTGTTATTAGTTTAAAAAGCGAAACCATCTGTGATAAATATAAAAATGTATTTTTGAATAAATCAAATATTTTGATAAACAAAAATAATTTAAAAAAATGAGTCGCGTTTTGAATAGGACACCCTGTATTTTATTTCAAACATTTTTTTAATAATATTTGATTTACATATTACAATATGTAGAGGTAGGCCTCTCTAATTTTCACAATTTCACTAATTATAACAATAATTATAACTTTTAAAAACATCGAAAAACCCGAATAAAAAACCAAATAATCGTTTCCTTTAGTAGATTATTCCCCATGGTAAGAAGACCGAACAACAACAATATTTATTTTATTTATAGAGTAAAATACGTGAAGTCGGCTCATTGAAGATTATTTTATGAAAGAAAAATCTGTATTTGATTTAGAAGGGGGTGGGTTACATGGCCGACAACCATTTGGCCGACCGGCTACCGACGTTAAGACAGACACAACCACATCGCCGAGACAGATCGCCAACACAACCATATTGTCGACAGGACAGATGGCCGACACACCACATCGCCGACAAGGCAGATGGCCGACACAACCCCATTGCCGAAAAGACAGATTGCCGGCACAACCACATCGTAAACAAGACAGATGGCCGACACACAACATCGCCAACAGGACAGATGGCCCACAACTACATCGCCGACAAGACAGATGGCCGAAACACCATATCGCCGACAGGACAGATGGCCGGCAATTACATCGCCGACAAGACAGATCGTTGACAAAACCGCGTTGCCGACAGAACAGATAGCCGACACACCGCATCGCCGACAGGACAGATGGCCGGCAATTACATGGAGGATATAGATAGGATATTATAGCCGATAACTAAATGGCCGACGCAACCACATCGCCGACAAAACAGATGTCTGCCACGGCTACATTGCCGAAACGTGTTTTTGACATGGACACAATTTTGTCAAATTTCTAGATTTAGATGTTGAACTATTCCTTTTCATTTGATTTCTATGGATGCCAATCGCCCAGAAATGACGTTCAAAAAATGTTGTAAACTAATCGCTTATATCTTTTGAACAAATGTAACGAAACACAAAATATGCTAAATTGGGGACAAAGAAGGCTACTTGAAGTAACCAAGTGTACGAAATCGGTGGGCCGTCAAGGGCGGCCGGGCAGATCAGACAAAATACGTTTAGAAAATTCTTCGAATTCTAATGTATCAAGAAAAATAAATTACATATAGTAAACCAGTGATGTGGTCTGTGGAGTTAAAGACATGGCAGAGGGAGGGAGAGGAAAACCACTTATCTTTCAAAATTAATGCACACATATGTACACTGCCTCGCCAATCAAAAATTGAGAGAATACAAAGCCGATACAAAATGAAAAGCAAAAAAAAGAAGGTTTCAAGAATAACCAAATCAGTCCACACCCATCGCTAAGGATTACGATAAATGTCAGAGAAAGCCCAAGAGGGTACAAAACAGTATTACAATAAAATCACTTTTAATTTTTGAACTTGGTTTGCTAACGATTTAAAAAATATTCGAGCAAATAAAGCTATTCATCACCTAACCGAAAGGTGGCGACCAGTTTAGTTACATAGCTCTATGTTTTTTCATCCGATATGAATAGTTGAGGTATCGTGCGGTAAATCTACTAAACAAAAGCGAAAGTGATAAACTGAAGCCTTAAGTTAAATAAAAAATTTCGGGGTAGGCTGTGTCTTCTACACGGTCGTAGGTGTTTTCCGTGATAACGTCTATAAGAGGTGCGAGAAATGGCACGATGTTATAGGTTTGTTAAAATAAATTTCTTTATTATTAGAATCATGAAATGAGAGTACAGTGATTGTTTGCAAACGATTAAGTAATGGGCGATGGTATGAGAAGTACGATATGAAAGCGCAGGGTCCCGCCGAGGCTAGTGTGGTGGATACGCAGCCTAGGTCAAATATATATCAGAGTCCACACTGACATGTGACCTATCAGATCAGGCATTCCTCCTTTACAGTGTTCTCTAGCATTTGTTGTCTCGCTACAATGATCTCAAGCATTGTAAATCGCTATTTTGTAGTTTGTAATTTTAATTAAAATTTATGTTGAAATTAATTATTTTAATTAACAATAAGTTATCTGCCACAGTTTCTTTACGCATAAATTGATACCAGAATTACTCCGGTCAGATAAGTGATTCTCATGGTTGGTTGTAAATCGCTGTTTTGTACTTTGTAATTTTAATTAACATTAATGTGAAGATTAATTATTTTAATTTAAAATAAATTATCTGCTACAGTATTATTAAGCACAAATTAATAACTGAATTGCTCCGATCTGATGAAGCATTCTCTTGTTATAGTGCCCTCAAAATTTATGTAGAGATTAATTAATTTAATTTAACATAAATTAACCACTACCGGTTTTTTACGAAAAAATTGGCACCATCGGATCTCCGATCGGATAAGCCATTCTCTCGCTACACTTGTTCAAGCATTTAAATCGGTCGAAATCAGAGGTTCTCGGCGCGGGTTCCTTTGCCGCTTGATGACGTCATTCCGATAATATTATGCGTGACACATAAATCCGAAGGACCAATCTAAGCAATCATATCTTTAAATTAAAGGTAATGCTTATAGTTGATGAGTAATTGCCCATGACCACGGGCTAAACCACAATCGCTATTTCCTAGTTTAAATTTTTAATTAAAATTTATATGATAATTAATTAATTTAATTTAAAATAAATTAACCACCACTGGTTTTTTACGCAAAAATTGACACCAGTGGATCTCCGATCGGATGAGCCGTTCTCTCGCTACACTGGTTGAAGCATTTATATCGGCCGAAATCAGAGGTTCGCGGCGCGGGTTCCTGTTTCACCCATTGACATCATTGCGATAATATTTTGCGTGACACATAAACCCGAAGGACCAATCTAAGCAATCATATCTTTAAATTAAAGGTAGTGCTTATAGTTGATGAGTAATTGCCCACGACCACGGGCTAAACCACAATCGCTATTTTCTAGTTTGAATTTTTAATTAAAATTTATACGATAATTAATTAATTTAATTTAAAATAAATTAACCACCACTGGTTTTTTACGCAAAAATTGACACCAGTGGATCTCCGATCGGATGAGCCGTTCTCTCGCTACACTGGTTGAAGCATTTATATCGGCCGAAATCAGAGGTTCGCGGCGCGGGTTCCTGTTTCACCCATTGACATCATTGCGATAATATTTTGCGTGACACATAAACCCGAAGGACCAATCTAAGCAATCATATCTTTAAATTAAAGGTAGTGCTTATAGTTGATGAGTAATTGCCCACGACCACGGGCTAAACCACAATCGCTATTTTCTAGTTTGAATTTTTAATTAAAATTTATACGATAATTAATTAATTTAATTTAAAATAAATTAACCACCACTGGTTTTTTACGCAAAAATTGACACCATCTGATCTCCGATCGGATGAGCCATTCTCTCGCTACCCTGGTTCAAGCATTTAAATTGGTCGTAATCAGAGGTTCGCGGTGCGGGTTGCTGTGCCGCCGGATGACGTCATTGCAATAATATTATGCGTGACACATAAAGCCGAAGGACCAATCTAAGTAATCATATCTTTAAATTAAAGGTAATGCTTATAGTGGATGAGTAATTGCCCCCGACCAAGGGCTAAATTTCGGGTCAGTTTTCTGAACATGCGGTGTAAAACGTTATCACGTCAAAAGTGAATATAAAAAAACTTTCCTCTTCGGGTATAACCTTTTAAGCATAAATTTTCTTTTTAAGATTTTTAAAATAATATACAAATTTATTGATCAAGCTGAAAAGGTTAGACATTAAAACTCTCCAACACCGGATGAAGGATCGTAAACATAATATAGATAGATTAAAATGTTCCACTAATCTGAGCACAAAAATTCAGCTCTCTAAGTCGTGGGACGGTTAGTTAAAAAGAACCTCAAAGAAGTTAACACAAACAATCAAGGCTAATAAAAGGTCAAACACGCCCATGCTGCAAAGTATTAGACAAGGCGAAATGAACAAAAAAGCGATGGCACACGCGAGTTCCGTATAGGCTCTGTGGATATTATCTTTCACAATGTTACTGTTAAATCTTATAATATTTTAACAAAATCAAAACAGTCATTTGAACAATTTTCCCTATATTACTGAGTGAGCTGAGAGACAATTGGTCGAGAAGCTTAGATTGTCAAACAATCACATGGCAAAAAAACAGGTTACCGACAGAACCGAATGATAGATAGGATACAGACGAATAACCACACAACAACCACTGTTCTGCTGACAACTACTTCGCCGACAACCAATTTGCCAAACAAATTATTTAACCGAGCAGGAAAAATAAATAAAAATTAAATGAAAGTACAAATTGCTTATTTTTTACTTATCCCGAAATAAACAAATTCAATCTTCAAAATTCAAACCGTTTTCGGTTGCGATTAAGTTAGCATGTCACAATTGTAAAAAATTATCGTGCCATATATAACCATATATGTTCGAACTAACGACGTGGACGCGTTAGAGAGATAGTTCCATGTTTGTAGTTTTTCAAATGTATTTTATATTTTTATTTTATGTTTTTTAAATCATTAAATTCTAAATCCAATCAAATTTAAATTAATAAAATAATTTCATTAATGTATTTTTAATTTATTAGTTACAAAAGCCAAAATAATTGTAAAATTAGAGGGTTATGTTATGAGCAATACTTCTAGTAAAATTTAAAAGGGTTCGATTCGGTCTATCTTGAATTATTAGAGATAACCTTTGTTTTCCTTGTATTTTCTTTTTTGTTGTGGTTTTCTTTCACCTCTAGTTATCGCTTCAAATTGCCCTTCAGTAACTGTTTGTTCCTTTTGCCAGGTTCATATAAGGCTGAAGGTACCCAGATAATTAGATCCAAATAAAACCTGCCATCTGCGATGCCAGCCTTCCACTTTATTTTCAGTTCTTGGAATATTATTCGCCTGGCTATCGAAAACTGACCATATCTCAGGCGGGAATAGTTGTGACATGCGAGTTTGAAGGTCTTGCCTGGGCAGTCCGTCGTGTTCTCCCTAACACGTAGGTTTGCTCGAACCATTCTACAGCTCCATTGGTTTCTTGTGGAATAATATTTTTATCATCCTATGCTTGGGGGATTTCTATTGCATTCGGAAATGCAAGTGCACCTATCTCCCTCATTATTAAATTAAATTCTTCGTCTGATCCATATCTGCTCAACAAACTCAAAGATTGAATTTTCCGCCAAATGGACTGAAAAAGATTTAAAAACAACGTTTAATCTGCACTCCTTCTAACTCAGCTGCTGCAGCATTTATGGCTGCCTTTTCATAATCAGTAATAATGAAAGTTGGATTGAGAACATATTGGAATTCTTTCGCTATTTCCTATATTTCTTCAAATGCCCCTTGGTAACAAATTTCGGACTTACTGCTTATCAGAATAAAGACCAGTGAAAGCATTCTTTCGTTTTCGGAACTACCTACTGGAGCATTGAATAAAGCTGGTTAAATATTTGCGGTGCAGTTTTAAATGTTCCATCCATAATCCAATATGCATCTGAAAGATATTTAATATTAGTTGGAGAGTAAATATTAATATTTTTTCTGCTCCAATATCAGCCTCTCTTAAATGAAATGGATGCCCATCTAAAGTCATTTCTTAATTCTTCTGGAATATTTAAAATCTCTAAAGGAACTGGCTCGTTAGGGGTATATTATCGTCTAACACGTTTTATTGTTTTACGCAATACCTCTTTGGTTGGCATTTGTGCCTGTGAAATGAAAGTTTAGTTCACTCAAACTATTTTTTTTAACTCTGCTGGTTTATTAGTGGTTAGTAGGGAAACCAAAAATATGCATTATCATGTTTTTTTCTCTATATGTATTCTGAAACGAGTAAGCTGTATTCATTTTCATGAAAATCTAATGATTTTAAGCCCTATTTGTAAGGGCATATTCCACCCCAAAATGCATATGTTGGCATATTTTAAGTACCTATTATTGGCATATATTGTATAAAATTGGTTTATCTGCATATAATTGGCATTTTTTTCTAAATTCAATTGTCCAGTTTTATTGTTCAATTTTCCTCTTTTCTGATGCTAGCACCACTAGCAGTGAAATATTTAACATATTTAAAAAATAAATTTGTCTATAGGCACCATTTCTTATCAAAAGTTGATTTTAATTCCGGTATTCACCTATGATGGTGTTTTGTCGACTTTATACCAAAATATGATAGAAATTCGTGTATTAACATTGACAAATGGTATAAATGTAATATTCACGACTCCTCAATTGTGGAAAATCCCTGCACTAACGTTCTAAGTGGTATAATTTTGCCTCATTTTTGAGGTTATACATTTTGAGAGCCATTGAATATTTTAGCGGTGAAGTACCGATTTCATTTTTAATGTTAAACATTTTGTTGGTTATTTTGTGTTGAGCAAAAATTAAGTAAGTACAAATTTATAAACGAAATTCAATAAAATTATAAGTAATTCTTTAAATAAATTTGTAAATAAAAATGTCTTTCTTTCAAGAACATGCCTAAAGTAAAACAAACACTCTCAAATAAATTGAAACAGTACGTCGCCGAGTATCCAGCAGATTTTAAAACAGATAGCAAAATTTTATTTTGCTAACTTTGCAATAAAGCTGTGTCCGCCGAAAAAACTTTTAGGGTGAGCAGCATTTAACAAGTGCTACACATAAACAATTAAAGGAGCGGGACGTAGCTAAAGTAGCTACTCAACAGTTTATTTGCGAATCGTCGAGTCACGCAAAAGACGTCCAGCTTGCACAAGATTTGTGTGGTGCATTTATTGCGGCGGATATCCCATTATTTAAAATTAGAAATCCAAAGATTCAACATTTTTTAGAAAAATATACCGAATTTAAAGTTCCATCTGAAACAAGCTTACGGACAAACCATGTCAAACGCCTAT
Source organism: Tipula helvola (assembly GCA_963556165.1). Classification (NCBI taxonomy): domain Eukaryota; kingdom Metazoa; phylum Arthropoda; class Insecta; order Diptera; family Tipulidae; genus Tipula; species Tipula helvola. The sequence goes on along the minus strand of OY744483.1, from coordinate 204,607,991 downwards.
ACGAAGCCAGCATCGATCACATAAATTGTAGTGTGGAAAAACAATTTTTGTGGATATCAATTGACGAGACCACTGATGCAGCTGGCAGATATGTGGCAAACATCATAATTGGTGTACTAGCTTCAGATGAGATAGTAGCGAAACAAAAATTTTTGCTAAATACATCACTTCTGGAGAAAGCAAATCACACCACCATTGCCCGACTTTTTGACGACTCAATTAAAATTTTAGGCGTTAATTTCAATAAAGATTTAATTTTGCTCTTTATATCTGACGCAGCGCCGTACATGGTAAAAGCAGCCCGGGCGATACAAACGTTTTATCCAAAAGTAACACACATTACTTGCATTGCTCACGGTCTTCACCGTGTGTGCGAAGAGATACGTGGCTCTTATCCTAAAGTAGACCGCCTTATTTCCAATGTCAAGAAAGTGTTTTTAAAAGCACCTTCCCGAGTAGACATTTTTAAAGAAACGGAGCCCGGCCCTGCACTCCCACCACAGCCCATTACAACACGATGGGGAACTTGGCTCGCAGCCGCAAAGTATTATGCGAACAACAATGATAAAATAAAGCGAGTGTTCCATGCGTTAGACGATGAAGAGGCAGCCTCGATTCGAATCACAAAACAACTATTGCGTGACAGCACCGTAAGAGTTGATTTAATTTTTAGTGCAGCAAACTACGGGTTTCTTGATGCATCTATCAGCAAGTTAGAAACGTATGGACTACCGCTTGCTGAACAAATTAAAGTTATGACAGATACCATTCAATAATTAAATGGTGTACAAGGCGAGGTTGCCGATAGAGTCAATAACAAACTTACAAACGTAATTAAAAAAAATCTTGGGTTTGCACTATTGACAGGCATATCAGCTAACTTGACTGGGACATCTGTATCTATACAGAATACTGGAACCGAAAAATATACTATTGGAGAAACTTTGGCATTTAAATACGCGCCAATAACGTCTGTTGATGTAGAACGAAGTTTCTCCATGTATAAAAGCGTTTTCCGCTGTAACAGACAAAGGTTTTTGTTTGAAAATTTAAGTGAAATTTTCGTCATTTATTGCAATGAAAATTTAAATTAAGCAATAAGCAAAGCTATTTATTATTTATTTTTTGTTAACGTTTTTAGACACTGAATTATTAAATGAATTTTAAAATAAAACAAAAATTTAAAAAAAAACATTCATGTGATTTTTTTTTTGTTTATTAATTCATGAAGTGCTTTTCGTGGTCATTTTTTAAATTTTTGAAGAAAAGTTAATTTTTTGAAACATATTGCCAATTTTTAGAGCATATTTTAAGTGCATAAAACATCAATTTTACAGCATATTTTAAGCGCCTAAAACCGATTTTTGGGGACATTTTTTTGATTTCCCTTTGATTCCCCCCCCCCTCCCCCCCAAAGGGTTATATTTGCATTTCAGAAGCTTTTGTTATTGCTAAACTCACTCACTACATATCCCAAAGTAAATTTTTTATTAAACCACCTAGGAAATTTTATAGATTGAAGCCTTGGATGAACAATTCGTTGATCAAGAAGGTTATTAAAAAGAATAAAATCAGGAGAAAATTAAAAAAACAACCCAATAATTTAAATTTGAAAAATTATTTTCACCATTTTGCCAAAAATGTGAGTCAGGTTTCACATTTTGCCAAAAATGTGAATCAGGTTATTAACGAATCTAAAAATAGGTAGTATTTGAGTAAATTCCAAAAAGCATATAATAATAGTAAGCAGCAATGCTCCTTATTGAATGAAATACTTAACAAGGGTACTTCAAATAATGAAATTAATGAAATTTTAGACTAACAAAATAATAAGCTCTCAACAATTACTTTTGTAATATAGTTTCAAAAGCGCGTATGGAATTTAACAATAATTAATTAAAAACTCCGTTATACTTGATATGAGCGCCAACTTAAACTTTTTCTTTCGTCCAATTTCTTCCATGGAATTATTTTTTATTATCAATTCCCTTGAGGATAAACACTCTACAGATTTGCTTGGTTTTAGTAGTGCAATTATTAAAAGGATTAGCTTCAACATTGTTGATATATTAAGTGCATTGTTTAACCGTAGTATAACCGAAGGTACATTTCCGGAATCACTGAACATTGTCAATGTTATTCCTCTCTTTTGAAAAGGCGGCCGTCTGTTGTTGAGTAACTACAGACCAATATCCATCCATTCTGTTGTTTCTAAGATTTTTGAAAAAGCAGTTAAATTACGAATGACAGAATTTCTGAATAGCTTTAACTATTTCAGTAAATGTCAATTTGGTTTTCGTTCTGGTTTGGGTCCAGAGGATACTTTGATCGAACTTATGAAGCCACTTTATGAAGGTGTTAATAATTCTAGTACAGTAGCCGGCCTGTTTGTGGATGTTACTAAGGCTTTTGATATGGTAGATGGTATGTTTTTGGATATGCTGATGAATATTGGTTTTCGAGGTTGCATATTCAATTGACTCAAGTCATTCATCACTAATCGGTCACAAATGGTTACTTGTAAAAATAGATCCAGTGACTTATCGGTGCTTCAAGCGGGTGTCCCCCAAATCCGTACTTGGACCAATTTTATTTTTAATTTACATTAATTCTACTTTTAAACAAAATTTTAAAGGTAAAGTTATTGCCTTAGATGATCTAGCGTTTGCATATAATAGTTGTGATTATACTTCTGCAGTATCATACATTAATCATAATTTAAAAATTCTGTCCAATTGGTCCGCGGCGCACAAGCCATTATTGAGCTCTAAAACTAAAACAATCCTCTTAATTTAAATAATAATGGTTCGTTTAATAATGACGTAGTTTATCACGACCGGAATTGCCCTAGGAATGGCCCGTGCATTAATAAATGCTTGCCTATTGAATCTGTTGCTAACATTAAATATTTGGGCCTAAACGTTGATTGTAGATTAGACTAGAAGCATCATCTGTTAGAATTAACAAACTCTCTGCATTCTGGAATTAGGCAAATGTATCTACTGCGGTCACACTGTCCACCTGGTATTCTTAAAATATTCTATCACTACTTAATTGAATCTAGATTGCATTATGGTATTTGTTGCTGGGGTGGTACATATTTTGAGACGATCAGACCATTAGTAGTAGCTCAAAAGCATGTAGTTAGATTGATGCATTTCAAGAATATTAATAACAGTAAGGTTCGTCCTCCAAATTCAAAATAGAATAACTTATTGAGTTTTTGAACCAAAAATGTAACTTAGGTAAATACCGAGCGAACAACCGTCTTTATGCAGGAGTTTCTCAGCCTCATCGAAATGGCTTGAAATTATTCAATAGATATTTATAGGTTTTCACATAAATCTTTTGGGAGTTGAGGGTGAACACGGTCGTTGTTTTTTTATTTTTGAAAGTTTCATTTATTGAAAATAAAATGTTTTAAAATACATAAACAAGCAAATCTAAATTATAATAATTTTTAATAACCTTTATCCGGATGAATAAGAAAAATTCGGGGTAGGCCGTGTCTTCTATACACGGCTGTAAGTGTTTTCCGTGATAACGTTTAAGTATAAGCGGTGCCAGAAACGGCACGATGTATGGGTTTGTTAAAATAAATGTCTTTATTATTAGCATCATGAAATGAGAGTATACAGTGATTGTTTGAAAGCGATTAAGTACTGGGCGATGGTAAGAGAAGTACGATATGAAGCGCAGGGTCTCAGCGGTGATGTGCCTGACGAATGTGAGAGCCAGACAAGTGCCTCCCAAAGTCGTCGAGGCTAGTGTGTTGGAGACGCAGTCTGGGTCCAAGTTGTCCTTGATGAAGCGCCGGAATTCGGGTTTACCGATGACATTGATGTTGAAATCGCCGCAGAGCACAAGAAGTATATACTGTCTACACTGACATATGGCGGTACGTACTAGCTCCGGGAGAATGCCTCATCTGCTCCTATCAGATGAGGCATTCTCCCTTTACAGTGCTCTCTAACATTGTAAATCGTCACTTTGTAGATCTAAATTTTAATTAGAATTTATGTGAAAATTTTAAATGAAAATAAAACGGATTTATGATAATAATTGCGTTGTGGGATTCTAAAAATATGTTTAGAGGAAATTCTGGAATATGGCAAATTAGGTAGAACTTGGTTATGCCTTAACTGATTATGATGAAATTCAGCACTTACGATAGAAATGGTATTCTAAATTTTTTTTTGATACGAAGTTCTGGAATATGGCTATTTAGGGAGGAACTTGACTGTTGCTAAATTGATTAGGATGAAATTTTGATTTGTTCGATCGAAATAGGATTCTACAATTTGAATTCTTTTGAATGTTGTAGAGTAATATATCTATAGATTTAGAAAATTATTTAAATTAAATTTAAGTTTTGAAAATGATTAAAACCAAATTTTGAAGGCCAAACATAAAAATAGAGTAAAATTCGATACACAAGTTTTTGGTGATGGTTACGGTATGCTGAAAATATTGATCAACATAAGTTTATCTTTACATACCCATCAGCTATTTAAGTAGTGCGGCATGAATAGTTAAAGTTGCTAAGCGTTTTAAATATTTGGCGAAGCAGTTATTAAAATAAGATGAAACAATTTTTTTTCAATAGGTTTTAAATGACTTGTATAATCTGTATCGGAAGGTACAGGGTTTAAATCCCGATAGGGGCGGAATTAAAAAGGGATTTTTAATTATTTGATACGATCGGTGATGATGATGAACACAACTATGACCCCCGGAGGAGTGTAGAATTCATGGGCCGAGTGTAGAATTCATTCTATAGCCGTAAGTCTTCAATTTAGTTACTTACTCTGCACAAGGTAGGACGTTAAAAGCGTACTGCGAAAGAGTTCAAAGGAATATGATCTCCAAAAAATGTCTTTTTGAATGCATTAGGTAAGCTGTTGCAAAGTCTTAAAGCTACAAATTTACTTGTGCTGATAACTTGACAGTATACGTTAATGAGTATATTGAGTAAATTTGATCCACTGTTACAATAACAGCTAATGTAATCATTTAAACAAAAATGATTCTTTATCAAACACTAGCTTAATTTCTTGGTTCTATTTGGAACTCGGTATTTTCAAGTTCTTCACCATCCAGATTTACGATTAGTTAATAATCTGAATTCCCTTATTTCTACGTTTTTAAGTACTTCAATAAATTTTGTGCAAATGCATATGGTGCGCGAATTAAGACGCTATACGATGAGAATACATAGTGGTTTGACGTGTGAGTATACGGATTTATTTTGCACTTTTGTAGTAGGTACGTAAGTTTGTCGACAATAATCATGCCATGACTCTTAACATGTTTTGCTAAATGTTATAATTTCAAACAAAAAAATAATTTATTTATTTGATACACGCACTAAAAATTTCTTTGAAAACTACGTTCCGAGTGAACTCTTGTTCATCTTGCAGCAATCGACCTTGCTCTTGGTTTTCTGATATTTTAACCTTAATTTTTCTACCCTCACGTGCGCGTGAGAAGGCAACGTATAGTTGACCATGCGTGAATACAGGAACTTGAAGATCTATTCGTACTCTATTGTATGTTTGCCCTTGGGATTTATTGATCGTTATGCAAAACGCCGGAATTATTGGAAATTGACGCCTTCGCAGGACAAATGGCAATGTTGTGTCGCTGGGCTGAAGAACAATTCTAGGAATGATTACAGATTCGCCTTGCTTGCATGCCGTGATAATCCGGGCTTTTATAGTATTTTTAGACAATTCCTCAACTATCAATCTAGTCTAAGCATAACTAAAGTGCCTTTTTTGAGTAAAAGAGTGTGAGGCGGCATTCCAGATGGAGTTAATCCATTCAGGAATTCAGTCGTGAAATTTATAGCATCATTTGGGTCCTCTGAAATCACAGAATCAGCACTATAATAAATTGTAGGTTCTCCATGTAGACGGCCAATTATTTCTCGATTCATTTCAAGAACTTGTACATTCGTTGCTGCGACGATTGTTCGATTCGACAATTGTTCGTCCTTAAGTTCTGCAGGATGTTCCCCAAATATTGCGTCTATTAAGCTTCCATTTTCTATCATTTGTGGAGGAATTCGAATAAGATCAGGATTGCTTAAAGAAGGAACTCTCGGAATGATTCCTTTACCGATTTTTAACAACCAATTGTTATGCTCCTGCTGTCCTTCACTTCGCATGTTTGTTGTTAGTTTTAAATGCTCAAAATGGCGCCATAATTGACTTGTCTTTATGCAACTTTCAACTATATCAGCTCGGTTACCTCTAGGAACGACTGGCAACGTTTGTCAAAAATCCCCGCCTACGATCAACACCTTACCACCAAATGGATTATACTTTTCATTATGTCACGCAACAGTAAATCGATGCAACGTAAACCATCTTTAGAGAGCATGGTAATTTCATCGATGATGATGAGTGATGTGTTGTGTAAAAGTTTAGCATCGTCTGATGCCAAGCGCATCAACGAAACAGAAGTGTCATCAATAGGAAATGGTAATTTAAAACCGCTGTAAACTGTCCGTCCTCCTTTTAATAATGTTGCTGCAATTCCTGTCGTTGCGAATGGAAGTGCTATTTGATCTCGGCCTCTCACAAATGCTAATAAGGTTGAATATAGGAAAGTTTTACCAGACCCTCCTGGACCGTCAAGATAAAAGCAGCGAGGTTGTTGATCAACAGAACCAAGAGCATTAATGATTCTGTGAAATGCTTCTTTCTGTTTTTCATTTAGTTTTTTAATATTGATTTGTACAATGTAGGCTTCTTGATCTATATCATAAGCAGCATTTTCTATTGGAGGATCTCCTTGAGGAATTGGCAAGCCATAGAATGCACAATTATTTCCATAATCTTTCAGAGTAGTCTCGATAGCATGTAATGCATATAGGTAGCAGCTATTTGTTCTGGATTAGCACTTGCGAAGTCCAAAATAAATTCATTTTTGAATTTTTCCCATAGTTCAAATGGACGTGCAGGTTGGCCAAAATGTAGAATGTACGCAAAGGTTTCTCTAAGTTGACGAGGCATCTGATAAGTGACCGCATCTTCTAAGCAACGTATCCATTCACAATCCGATTCCAAAAGACCATGCGCTATTGCAGCAGCTTTGAATGATGAATGTATGATACCTTCGTGTGTTCTTAAATCCACATAGCTCGTTGGACCACGGACATCGAAAAGTAGTGTCCTCAAATAAAATCTTTCTTCATCTCGAGGGCTAAAAATAATAAATTCGAGATACGACATTGTTGGCACCTCTTTGACGGCGTTGCCATTTATTTTGCTTATAAACGTAATTGTACGGCATCTCAGCATAAAGTAATTGACCTCCTAATTCATCGGTCTCATTCAACTTAAAAAAAGATTCAAGTTTTGTGAGCTTACTATGAGCTGTTAAAATCGCTTCTTCTTCATTTCCTTCCTCAAAATAAAGTCTTTGCTGATTGGGAAGATGTACGGGAAGACGTTGCACTGTGTGGGACCTATCATGCATTTTATACTCGAGTATTCGCCATGTAGCTTCTGGAGCACAAACATATCGACAGCTTATGAAATTGCTTATCTCGTCATATTGAAGCTGTTGGCCTCCTTCCGATGTTACTGCAACATTGGTACAATCAAATCCTTTGTAAATGGACTTGTAAATGTATTTGATTGCCGCTAATGATGTGCAAACCTCCACATTAATGTGTGCGTTGTATTTTATTAAAAGAAAAGGATTGTAAGGAACAACATTTCTGTTATTCATCCATACACCTCTAACTTTTGCGTTCTCCCCTTCTCGTCTTTTGTACACTGGATATCCATTAACATTTGTTTTTGTTGTCTCGTTGAAACTTTTTGGAAATTTCTTCTTACACTCGTGATTTTCCATACATGGTGCGTAGAGATTATTGACGCCCCACGGTCCGTGCATCATATTTTTTATAACAATTTCACGCAGTTGTGGATTTGTTTCAGAACTTGGGATTTCTGCAGAAACTAAACTATCAATTTTTTCAGGTGTGGTAAATTTGTGATCTTGTTGCAGTGTAACCATTATATGCGCATGGGGAAGACCTCGCTTTTGAAATTCTATTGTGTACATATATGCCAAACATTTTCCAAAAGTTCCTTGCACTGTAATGTCCATTGATAAGGGAATCAAGTTTTATTTTAAAAACTCTGGCTACTAAGTCTGGTCTATCAGATGATGTTTCTCCTGGAGCCAAATTTTCAGTAATTTCTGTCCAAGTTGGATTTGACGTAAACGTTATAAATAAGTCAGGAGCTCCAAATTTAGATCCACTGAATGATGATGGTAGGATGACGGGTATTCCAGCGGGAACATTCTGATTTGCAGCGACATTTTCCATATGAGCCATTAAACCTTTATATAATTCTGTTCGTAAATTTTTTTGATTTAAGCGAATGTAATTCAAATTGTTGGCCTCAATTTGAAGATACGAATCAACTAACCACTGTTGTGTTAGCTTTCCAGCGTGAGTCACAGGGTTAAATTCATCATGTACGGCGGTTTGTGCTACTTATTGAATTGCAGCATTGAGGTGTTATTTCGTACTCTATTGCCTTGAACTCCTGGATATGAATCACACTGTCATTTAGGCTGCCATCCTGGCTCTCCAAATAGATACAAAATTGAATACGTCATTGGGTCGAGATTTGATGACAATATATTTAACTGCACATATTGGTGCTGCGAATTTTCTGGATTTTTTGGTTAGATTCTAATGTCTCGTTCAAAGGGCGGTTCACCATCTTCATTGACAAAAATCATTGCAATCTCGTTCGATGTTGGATTGTTGTATCGACGATTATCAGACCGTCGATCGCGTCGAAATACTAAATTAACTTGTGGAGGACACTGATTTACTGCAGCTGCTGCAATATTCTCTCGATTTTCCACTTCGCGAATCATATGGAATGTCTGGGCAATTCGATTGTTTTCACGAAAAAAACGATCTATCTTATCAAGAATTCTTGAAGGGCAGTTTTGATTTGCCTGCTGTTGATTCCGAATACTTAGAGCTTGTGTGCTGTCAATCACGTATAGATGTGCATATTTTCTCGTTTTGTTAGCTGGTGGATTCAGATGACTTATCAGATGGTAAGATTGCCCATGAATTTTGAAAACAAATGAACCTCGACCAGGAACATCGACAATATCTGCACCCATTGAGGCAAATGAAACTGCATTATTGATTAATCGTATCTGTTCACGGAATGTGCGGTAATCTGGATTAGCTGGGTTGCTCATTAAGTCTTGTAAAAATGTAGGATATTTAAGTTCATTTTTGTTAATATCAACAGGTTTCGGTAGTTTAACTTTTCCTTTTCGGCAACAATGTGTAAATAATCCATCTGACGGCCTCTCGCCCTTAAAATTCCGGGAGCAACAATATTGACAAATATCATTCATGAGTCCACATGAATGTGGTGATATTGCTGAATCATCAAAATTGGTGCTTGCGGTTCGAACCATTTGACTAATTTGTTCTTGAGCAGTGCGACGTGAATTGTAAAGTGATGTTAAGCGTTGGTCATGTTGTTGTTCTGTTTCATTTGCTCGTCGGAGGCGTGCAGTAGCTGCCATTTGTTGCAATCGAGCTTGAGTTTCCTGTTCAGATTCGTTAGCTCTCCTCACTCTGGCATCATTTGCATGTTTAAGTCTTTTGGATTGGTTTTCATTGGGAGCACTTTCCTCACTTTCTTTTTTTTCCTTTTACGATATCGCGCCTGACGCTCTCTGTGTTTACGTCGTGCACGATCGTTTGGATCTTCTTCCATACTATGAATTAGATTTTTCACTAATAATGAACAGAATTTTAAAAATCAAGACTTTCAAGAAATAAAACACGAAACTTACATGATTTAAACTGATATGTTTTGCAAGTAATCTGCCGTTAAACGTAAGGAAGTAGGCCACATTTTAGTGACTACGGAAGTTCATCAAATCGAAATGAAGAAAACTAAGTCAAAAAAGTAAACAAAAATTTAATTGAAAGGAAAAAAATTTAAAAATCAAAAAATCATAGTAACCTTTGAGCGTCACGCACATACAACTCTGGTCTATTATATAAATAATACTAATGCCCGATTTCAGAACAAAACAGCAATTCGGCAGTTAAATAATATTTTATCTCTTCCGTCTTATATGAAATTGCAATTTGTTTCATAATTCAAAATCAATGCCTACCTGATATATTTCTTTTTTGCATGAGCATTTTAAAGGGAGATTTAAATATTAATTTAAGCGATATTGAAAAGTCAAATATTTAATTCTACTGTTAAAATGTTCATGTAAAAAAGAAATCTAATCAGGTAGGCATTGATTTTGAATTATGAACAAATTGCAATTTCATATAAGAAGGAAGAGATAAAATATTATTTAACTACCGAATTGCTGTTTTGTTCTGAAATCGGGCATAAGAATAGTAACTTTCCGGTTTTTAATTATTTTAATTAAACAAATATTTCGATATGCTGGAATATACCGTAGTCATAAAGCATAAAGCTGCTTTGATTCTTTTAGGCACGATGAATGATTACCCAATGCATCCATAATGAATCCATTTTTGTTCAAACTTATTCCAGTAATAGTTCAAGTTAAATTTCATGCCTAATTTTTGTATTTTAAAAGCAATCCGCTAAAATATACTCCCCCTTCTAATACTTGTAGCACTTGTCACATGTTTAGACAACTAATTTGCTTCCAGTGACCATCTGTGCTGCCGGTCATCTGTTCTGTCGGCGATGTGTTAGTGTCTGCAATCTACGTTATCGGCGATATGGTTGTGTCGGCCAACATTCTTTTCGGCAATGTAGTTGTCGGCGAAGTGGCCGGTCGGCGAAATGGTTGTCGGTCATGTGGGCGGATTCCGATTTAGAACATGATAAAACAGAGGGAATTTAACAGATTTTACGATGTAATGAAATATATTGATGCTTATTACGCATGAGATATTAATTATGTATGTAAAATATGTTAAAGATTTATTATGCTAATGTTATAAATTGTAATGAATTTTATTTTCAAAATTAACTAAAATCTATGCATTGAAGCATAAGCTAATATACTAACTATTGATCGGCAAGGTGTTGGTAACCGGGTCGATCTCAATAACATACATTCAAAACCAATCAATCGTTCGTTACCGGAAATTAACTATTATAAATTAATCGATTATTGGCTAGCTTAGCGAGCAGTTATCGCCGGGTTTTAGTGAGCGTAGCGAAGAGGAGGCGGGGCTCCCTAATCATAATATTTTTGTTTACAGATTAGAAGAAATTTAGATGATTTTTAAATATTTGCGTTGGGCATCGTTGACGGTCAAAGGGGTTGATAAAAAAAAAAATTCATTCATTTGTTTGACGTACACTCATTACAAAAAAAAGATTTAAAAACTAATTTAAGGAGAGTCGTTTGGTTTAAAGTTTTAACGATAACAAGTTCAGAGATAACAAATAACAACAAAAAATGATTCATGTTAATTTCACTATCTTATCGTAGACAAGTATTCAAAAAGAACGGAAGACCATAAATGTACATATAGTACGTCAATATTTTTATTAAAAAACTACACGAAAAACAAGTTAAGAAGATAAATTATGCTGTCCAACTTTTTGTATTATGTTTGATTAAAATATTTTAAAACGAAGAAAATGCAAAATTCTTTAAGGTTTTCATTTTAGCATTTAGTGGGTGTCAGTGAAGAACGTATACATAATAAGAAATATATAAGTGCGAAATAAATTGTTGGTATTTTCTGATAGCAGTTTGTGATAAAAATTTGATATATTGCAGTTTTATAGTTTGAGTTGTACAAAGAATAACCTGAGGTAACAGTTTTTTTTTTATTTTTTGTTTTATTATTATTAATAAAATTGTATTTGCAGGAATTGCAGAGATTAGTGTTTTGTATTGTATATAAGAGTGTATTCAAATTAGAAAGTAAACAAGAAGTGATATTCCCTAACGTGATATGTGACGTAAAAAAACCATCAAACGGCCAATAAATCATCCTAATGTCAAATAATACTGAAGGATAGGTCCGAATACGAGATAGAATTTTTTTAATATTTTTATCTCACTCTAGAATAATTATTTCCGATTATCTTTTTTTTAGTAATAACATTGTGTTTAGTATCAATTCAATTTGCATAGTTGATTGTTGTGTATGTACAGTAAATAATGAGTGATACGAGAAAAGGTTGTGGCTTCATTGAATTAGAATTATTTAGCCGAATAATAGCATGGTTCTCGATATTGGTGTCATTATTTAATATTTTTGGATGGTTTATACTGGGATTTCACTGGCACTATATAACAGCGTACATATTTATGGGACCTTTCGTTATAGTGGCCTCCGTGTTTTTGTTACGATCCTCCAAAAATGTACAGGATTTTTTTCAATTAGGTTTTTATTAAGATAACCATGAAATTTTATATTTTTAGAAAAATCCTGAGTATGTGGTTCCGTGGCTAGCTATGGGAGTTGTTGGATTAATTGTGACAATCATCAACCAATCGATATACTTAGTACATAATAAGGCTAAACTAAGCGGAACTAATGTAGATGTCCATGTTATTGGGTTATGTGTTGGTTTTATCGTTTTCATGTATTTTTGGTTCTATATGTATGCCTATTACCAAAAGTTACATCGCGAGTGCGCGCTTACTAAATTTAGAATTTAGTTTAGATAATAAAATTTGTTAATATACTTTAATCAAATCAATTATTGTTGTTGTTTTAATTGTATTTTTGGGATTAATTATTCTGAGAAAATAGTATACATTTTTTAGTTTTAATTCATTTTCATTACATTAGGTTTTAAATTAGACACAGATTCATCAAACCGCTGATAAACCATGAAACGTCAAGAGATAGAAGTTAATGTTTTTTAGAGTTCACTTTAGTAATAATTTCGTTTAGTATATTAGTCCAATATATTTAGTAAAGCATAATGGTCAATTTGATGGAAGGTTGTCAATGCGTTGAACTCGATTTAGTTACCCGAATAATATCATGCATTTCACTGGGACTTAACTTGTACTATGTATTGCCGCATATGATTTTGGGTCCATTCATTTTCATAGCCTCATTATTTTTATTAAAATCCTGTCGAACAATGAACACTACGCCATTTTACTAAACCTACATAATATGTTTAATCTGTACTTAGATAACACAATTTATTTTTCATATATTTGTTGGCCTCACTCTGCTTCCATTGTTTTGTGCTTGATTTATTTTTGGAACCATTTTAATGTGCGGCTATGGATAAACCAAAATGGCTTTAGTCAAGCTGAACACATCCTGCCCAAGTATCTCGTTCTTAATGAGATTCCATGCTTGCACCTTTCACACCAAATGCGATAACATTAACCAACATATGATTTGCTCCAAGTTGTGGTGGTACTTTATGAACTAGAATAATTGTATCCCGAGAAGGACAATCAGTTGCCTTCCTCATAAATCCAACTTCTACCATTAAACGTTTCTAGTAATGAAAAAACAGTGATAATAGGCAGTGAACTGGTATATTAGGCCTACCACCCGACGATCAAAAATTCAAAGTTTGGCAATTCTACCGTGCCAATAAGGCTAAGACCGTGCAAAATATAGTCTTAAGGATTTTTCTCTTTAAATACGAGTCATTAAAATATCTGTAAAGAGTAGAACAGATTTGTGATAGTACTCCAGTTTCGATTTCAGTATAGACAAACCAGTTACGAACTCCCAAGACAATGTTCGGAATTTCTGATGATCCATTTAAGAGTCAAAAAAGTTTGCGACCAGCATTATTCTTGAATATTCACACCGCAGTTCTGATCACTTGGTAAAGATCGACCTTTTATTTTCAAAATTTTTATTTGAAACATATTTGGAGCTTATATGGAGAATCCTGAACATTAGCTTGGAATATGGTATTGTGGAAAAAAATGTCCAGCTAACCCAAAACTAAATCAAATGAAAGACAGGAGAAGAGGGGGTCTGTTAAAATAAAATAAAAAAATCGAAATATTAATAAAATTTGTGTAAATTTAATGGCTTTCCCATGCACACATTTGTTAATGTTGTCGTGATTTGGGGAATGGTTGTGTGCAAAAACTGTATGCACACGGTGTATTCACGCAATCATTTACCACAGAACCTAACACTCTGGAATGAGTGTGAAGGCCACCGCATTAATTATTCCACACTTATAAAGCATCATTCACCATAGATCGGAAACAATTCTTGAAGTGCGTTAAGTGAGTGCTGCTACTGATTACTGTTGTTCTTGCTTTCATTAATTTTGGCTGCTATTGCAATATTTTTTTTTTTTTTTTTTAATGTTCCTAAACCGTTTTGTAAAGACATCGATGTAACAACCGGCGCAAGCAAAATATAAATGAATTTCGCTTGTCACAAATCTAAATTCCTATCAATAAACGCTTTTTCCATTTAATCCATATTTAGGTTTAGATTGTGCTAGCATACGATTACGCAGAGGTGTGCTGAGAGAATGAAGCAACAAGTTTTTTTTTGTGGCGGTTGACACTGTTCTGTTCAAATGAAATTTGTTGATTCGGAAATTTTTTAACGGTAATGAAATCAACGCCTACTAAAACGAAGCATTGTTAAATTTTTTATTCAAATTTTGAGTTTTAAAAATTTTTGCAACCTATTTGGTATATTGAAACATTCTTTGTTAAAATAAAAAGCCGCTTATTTGCATTAAACGAATTGTTATTTATTTAAAATATTGTTTTGGTCTGTCGCGTGCAATAAAGTGATTTAATATAAAGCAAAAGTTCACGTTTCAACTACATATTTGAATAGAAAATATAAGTTTGATTCGAGAGTAGAAATGTTTTTCTTGGCGCAAATTTGGTATGTGTAATTGTTTCATACCTAAGTTAATACCCTGGTAATTTTCTCTCTAACCGAACTCCGCGAGACCCCTAGGAGCTCTCACACTCCCTTCCCACCCTATACATTACATAATTGGGTAAACTATAGCATACAAAATGATAAAAAATATATTAGATTCCTTTAAAATGAATAAATTGAATACTAGTATATCTGCAATATTTGTAGCAAAGTGGAAGCACTGATTGTGACTGATGCTCAGTCTTTTTTAGCTCGGTACATAGTTATCGGTTTTGAAATCTATGTCGAGGTGATGATCACGACCAACTTAGTACACTTCAATATTAACACTTCGTTTGGTTAAGTGGGTAAAGAACATTGCACGCAGTGCATCGTATTAAGAGTACCGAGTTCTCTAGTATTTTCAATAGCAGTGCACATTTTGTGAGTTATTATAAGCGAATCCGTGAGCAATTTTCAGCGCAATAATTATAGAATAAGCTCATTTTAATTTTAACCAGTGCAACAGTGATAATCAAATTACAAATGAAGTAGTAGGGAAAATTACCAAAAATATCATCTTTTAATTGTACCTACCAATACTCTCAGGAAAAATGGTTCTGGAATTAACTTTACAACCGTTTAAATCTGGAGTAACCACCAGATGACATTGTTTTTGTTGGAAATATTCCAAATATGTCTGATATTTTGATGATTTAAAAATTCCTGACTCTACTGAGGATTATGTATTAAAAATATTGATTTAATGGTTGTGTGGCTTATTTTCCACAATCAATTACAGTGTACTACATACTAATAATTTTGCCCGTACAACACTTGGACATGCTACAATAACCTGAGATGAACAGTTGAGTAAATATTACTCGTCTTCCACCGCTGTTAACGTTGCAAAATTGTAAATATTGAATCGTTAAAGGAACATCGCGTCGTATTTATGTTTTAGGGCACTTGAACATTTTTTTTTTAAACTGCTCATTTCGGTATTGTAAATGTTATAAGAATCAATTATATGATATCCAATTGACGATTGTAAATGTTCGAAAAGCGCCACTAATAACGATAATAACAAAAAATTACGTGCGTATTATGTATGTATGTATATCAGCACTTAGGTGTTTATAATTTTTTAAATTAAAGAAATCTATCTTTTTTTTTTTCGTTATAATTTATTTAATTCCATTTAAAAAGTTACAAAAACTATAACAAATAGAATAGTACATAAGTATACATGTGTATGAAACGAAAGAGGGAGAAAAGTATACAAAATGAACATAGAATAAAAAAATAAACAAACACAAAAAATAATTAAATTAATTGAAGTCTCAAGTTCCTATTCTTATAGTAATCAAATTTAGCCATTTGTTATAAATAAAAGTCTTAATAGATGATTTAAAGTGGCCAATGCGTGTTTCCTGTTTAACTTCATCAGGCAATTAATTGAACAAAATCAAGCCTCTATAAAAACATTATTCGAGTCCCTATTGGTCCGAAGAGATGACATATTGTAGTTTTGATTTGACCGTGTATTATAATTATGGATGTCACTAGCCCTTTGGAAATTGTAATTACATTTAGTTAAATTGTTAATTGCCTTAAAAATGAAAATCAGTAAATCTAAATCACCTAAAACAGCAATAGGTAAGATCTTTTCGCTGTATAGTAAATATGAGGTGGTAAGTCTGGGTAGGTGTTTAATAATTTTTATAATCCTGTTCTGGAGAATTGATAAAGGTCGCAACAAATAAGCAGGTGCAGCACTCCAGATCATGGACATATAATTAAGATGCGATTTGACGTATGCAAAATAAATTAACCACGCAGATTCAGTATTAATATATGTAGTTGCAAATGCGTCGCGACACAAATAACATTGGGAAAATAGTTCTGAATAGTTTGTTAATATGCATCGACCAATTTACATAGTTTTGAATCAATTACCAATCCCAGATACTTGAAAAAATATACTTCTTGAATGTTAAAATTGCCAAAACTAAAATATGATGGGAAGTTGTGCTTTGGTGTGTTTTCAAAAATAATGTAGTTGGTTTTGCTGAGGTTCAAGGACAAACGATTAGCCAATAGATAATTGTTGATCAAGTGTAAATCATGTTGCATATGTTTTATGACATCATTTACCAATTGCAATTTACCAAACAAGTTCAAATTAAAAATATCGTTAATATAAAAAATTATTAATAATGTACCCAGAATTGATTCTTATGGGACACCAGAAAAAATTGATGCATAATCACTGTAAACGTTGTTAACAATTGTGCGTTGACTGCGATCACTTAGGTAGTCTTTTAGAACTGATAGAAATTGTTCAGTGGGTTTGAGTAGCTTGAGTTTTTCTAATAATATAAAATGATCAACACAGTGAAAGGCCTTTCGAATATCAAAGAATAAGACACCAACATGAAGTTTCGCATGAGTCCCTAAATAAACATTGTGCATGAGATTGGCTACAGCTGCTTGGGTATTCAAGTTTTTAATAAATTCAAACTGATTCTCATTAACACTTTATCGACCGGGGTGTTTTGCTATGAACATGTGGCCTGTTACCGCTGTCATTTTTATAAAATGGGAGAAAACATTGATCTTTTCTTCAAATTCTTGTGTATTTTGAAGTAATTTAGATATTGAAACGAAAATTTAAGAACATATTAAGGAGGTTTTGATTATAATTTATGCATTATTTATTCAATATTCATCGCATTTCCAATATGATTATTTCATATATGACGCCAATTGGCGTTCCCGGTCGATAACGTTAGTTTTGGTTAGGACGCCAATTGGCGTGCCCGGTCGTTTAAGTGTAACCTTATGCTTGAGGAAAAAACCGTTAATATTATTATAGATGATTTTCTCAAAAATCTTAGACATAGAATTAAGGACTGAAATAGGCCTGTAATTAGAACACATTTTCCTGCTTCCAGATTTGTGAATAGGTGAAACCACTACTTTTTTAATGAACTAGGGAAAATTCCATTATCTATACAATCGTTAGTGACTTGCATAATAACATATATGAGATTCTTTTTATGGATTTGCAAAAACTTTGTTGATATTAAATCATATCCGTTAGCAGATTTAGTATTAAGAGAACTAATAATTTTGTCAATTTTACATAAACATACCTTTGATAATGAAATGGGTTCAGAGCAGTTATATATAGCATAATGTCTGAAACTATGGATAATTTCAAGATTTGTGGTCGAGGGTTGGTCAAAGCAATTAAAATACACTTCAATGAAGTGTCTATTGAAAATGTTAGCTACCGCAAAAGGTTCCAATAAATTACCAAAGTGATCAGATATTACAATAGGTTAATAGTCTTGGTACGATTAAAAATAATACGATTAAACAAATTCCAAAATTCCGAGAGTCAAAATTATTCTGCCTAAACTGATGACCATAATATTGCTTCTTCAAACATTTGTTTTTATTGGAAACCAAATTTCTGAAAGATAGGAACTGTTCTTTGAAATAAGAGTTATCAGGGATTTTTTTATGCAGACGATAAAATTTGCCCCAAAGAGAAATTAATTGAAGTAATTCACTGTTGATTCAATGTTTATTTTTCTTTTTTATTCGAACAGTGATTTTATGTCTACGTATTAAATCGGTTAGATAAGCAATGAGACTGGAAAAGTCAACGGTAGTCGGAAAACCAACCTCACTTAAAATTTTCGAAATATTTTGATGATCAATTATCGTTTTAGTCGCTTCTCGCAAATTCTAATTGAAATTTTGCTGAGAATGAAAATAGAAATCTAACACAATAGCTTTATGGTCCGAATAACTAAGATACGTCAAAGGTGTCAAGATTATACCTGTGTGAAATTAAATCTGTGATCACATAATCTAAAATAGAAGGGGAATTGGACATTCTTGTATAAAATTCAGAAAGTCGGGGATTCAAAATAACAAAACCATTCGAAAGAACACTACTTTCAAGCTTTTGTGTTGATAAATCATTAGCCAATAAATAATTAATATTCAAATCACCCATTACAATAGAATTTTTGTTTCTAATTTATTAAAGAAAGTATCCAGATTCGATTTTTGAGATCTATATATTCCACTAATTTTGATTTTAGACCGCAATAATTCAAGTAGCTAGCATAATCTATGGTGTGAGAGAAAATTACAGTTGAACAAATGCTGTCATGAACAAAGATAGAAACATCACCGCCACGATCATCATCCCTAACGCAGTTAAAGGATGTAAAATTTGGTAAATTGAAATACTGGATTTCATTGCTGTACATCCACGTTTCAGAAATGACCAAAATTTTAGGTTTCTTTTGAAATGAAGAAACAGCCATTTCTATTTCATCCAATTTATTACGCAAACTTTTTGCATTTAAGCAGAGAATTCTTTCATAACTATCATGGACGTGATCAAAACTATCATACTATATTTATCAAACGAAATGTTGATTTCATTGGCCAGATTATATTCATCATTAACAGTATTCATCACTAACAAAAATACTAAAGAAAAAACTACAACCACAAGAAAAAAAAAAAACAAAAAATGTACTAGTGTACTTGATATTGATGAGAAAAAAAAAAAAGACAAAAATAAAATAAAATATGGCTAATTAAGAAGACAAAATTAGTTATTGAATAACTTCTACGCTTTGAGATTATGAATATCCTCCATGCTGCTGATAATTGTTGACGTAGTGTCATCTTTTTTAATTTTAACATAATAGGTGCCGTTACGATACCAGAAATTGCTAACCACTTGTTGTTTTTGCAATTGCCTCAGCTGATGTAATAAATCGCCAGGTTGTACTTCATTAGGCGATCATTAACAAACAATTTACGGTTACCATTGTCAGCCGTAATAATGGATTGTGGTAGTAACTGACGTAGAAATAGCGGACCGCTAGTGCGAAACAATTTAATGAATTTATACTTATAACCCAAATTTTTAAATTTAATGATGAATTGGAAATGTTGCTGAATACCAATCTGCCGAAGAAAATATGAAATAACATCTTGTTGTTCAAACATATAAATCTTCTTAATGATGTCAAATAACACCTCAGCAGTAGTGTTAGCTAGATATGGAATACCAGAAATCATCACGTCATGATTAAATTCTTTTTGTTTTAGATATTCAAGTTCACACTTCAATTTCGTCATCTCAGATTGAACAGAATTTAATCCAATTGTATTTTATTGTATTAGACCTTTGTTAGCATCATTGTCACGAATAAGACATTTAATGTCATCCAAGACTGAATCAAGTTTTTTATTTGTTTCCGCATGACTTTTATGAATTGATGAAATAGCGATTAGCAGATCCTTATTGCTAGGATTCTCTAGGATTTCTCCCGTGAAGACTGCTTGCGTGTAGTGGGTCCTGCTGTTTTAGCAGTATCCGTATTGTTGGGAATTATTAATAATTATAACACCGATTGACACAGTAACTGAGCTGAGCTAAATAGTATAGTATTTAAATGGTTGAAACTGTATTACTTCGGTCTAAAAAGACCAAAGTATTGAAATCCTGTCAAAAATGACGAAAAATTTGGTTGGTCCAAAACCACTTTTCTCGACGTTTTGAAAGTCCCTGAGTCTGAAAAAGCAAAAAAAAAAAAATGTCCGTCCGTCTGTCTGGATGTCTGGATGTCTGGATGTCTGGACCCATGGTATCTCGAGAACGGCTTGTCCGATTTGGATTTTTTTTTCGCCAATCTGTTTCTATGGTCAAGGCGGAGATTTGAAAAGCTTTTGGAGACTGTACGTCAAGGGGGTGGGGTACCTGCCATACGAATTGACCCAAAATAACTGCTTTTATAAATATTTACGATTTTTTTATATATGCTTATTTGATTAATGAATTGGGCATTGAATTTGGCATTGAATTGGGAATTGATTTGAAGATTAAATTAGGGGTCAATTTGCGCGTTGAGTTGAAGTTGAGTTGGAGTTGAGTAGGGGTTGGATTTGGATGTGGTGAATAGTTAACAAAATTTTTTATATGATGGAACTTGCCTATTTCTCAACCGATTACGATGAAATTCGACATTTGTATTGGAAATGGGATTCTAGAATGATTTATGGATGAAGTTCTGGTATTTTAAAATGATTTCTGGATGAAGTTCTGGAATATGGCCAAGTATGATGGAACTTGCCCATTTCTCAACCGATTACGATGAAATTCGACATTTGTGTTGGAAATGGGATTCTAAAATGATTTACGGATGAAGTTCTGGGATTTTAAAACGATTTCTGGATGAAGTTCTGGAATATGGCCAAGTATGATGGAACTTGTCTATTTCTCAACCGATTATTATGAAATTTAATTTGTATGTTAGAAATGGGATTCTAAAATGAGTTTTGGATGAAGTTCTGGAATATGGCCAAGTATGTTGGAACTTGGCTATTTCACAACCGATTCTGATGAAATTCGACATGTGTAATGGAAATGGGATTCTAAAATTAGATTTGTATCAGGTTCTGGAATATGGCTAAATATGATGGAACTTGCCCATTTCTCAACCGATTATGATAAAATTCGACATGTGTATTCAAATTGGGAATCTGAAATGAGTTTTGAACGAAGTTCAGGAATATGGCCAAGTATGATGGAACTTTGCTATTTCTTAACCGATTATGATGAAATTTGATATGTGTGTTGGAAATGGGATTATAAAATGATTTTTGGATAAAGCTTTGGAATATGGCTTTGTAGGATGGAACTTAGTTATTCCTTACCCGTTTGTTATGAAATTTGACATGCAATTTGTAAATGGGATTCTAAAATGAGTTTTTGGATAAGTTCCTGGAATATAGTCAGTTAAACGGTTAGAAGTATCAGTATAGTTTGTTATACTATTTTCGGTATAAAGTTCTAGAATACGATTTTTCGTTTTAAATTGGATGCCTGTACCCATGTTATTGAAGTTTTTGAAGTGTTTGTCTGTTGTTGTATAAGTAAATATAATTTGGTTAAAATAGAAATCAATAATGTCAAAACTGTCACACCAACTTTATGACATTATTGAAGATACCAAAGACCGAAGTTCTGATCACCTCGTGAGGTTTCAGCCCTTTATATTTTTATATAATTAATTTTAGTGATTATTATGTTAACTTTTATTAAAATAATTATTAATTATACACAAAGTCACGAAAATGTATTATAATATTGTTGCTTTTAAATTTTTAATCACCAACACCAAATGTACACTTTACTCCTCCGCCATCGTTTCACCCAATACTTATTTATATACATATTTAAATATTTAATTCGAATTTCGAATGGGTTTTCCTTAAATGAATTTCATAATAACAAAATATCAGCATAAATAATATTTCATAATATCTTAAACGTCAAATTGGGATAGCTCGTATAGGTATTTTTCGACGATTTCATTCATGAATTCTGCCGTCTTACTTTGGTCAATGGAATAGTTATTAGTTATAAACATAAAAATGCAAATTATGTTGAAAATAAAAATTGAAAATATTTTCTTTTTACTTTGTATCTGTGGACATTAAAAATTATATAAAAAAACAAAAACATATTTCAAAATTGTTGCTAGAATAATTCTATACAAACAAAAACTTGGTTTGAAACTGTTCATTACGGAATGAAAATGCACGGTATTGTTGTTGTAAAATTCCAGAAGTAAGACTATATTCATTTCAAGATTCCATTCATTTCCACAAATTTTTTTTTCTAATTGGCGATTGTAGCATCACGGATTCCACTTATTGGAAAATCTCTAAACTGAGCCAGCTGATAATTTGATGTTCGAAATTGTTGGAAACAACTCCAATTTTGAACTGTAAACACAATTTTTACTTACATGGGGCCTATTTAACCATAGCACTTAGCAACTTAGCACCTATCACTTTACAAAATTTCGTCCCTCTAGTAATGAAACAGCGTATAAGAAAAATAGTAGTTTTAAAATAATTCGAATTTAAATGTTTTTTGAAAAAACTTTTTGAAATAAAATCTTTAATCTTATAGAAAATTTAATTTTCTATGAAATAAAAGATTTTATTTTAAAAAGTTTTTTCTAAAAATATTTAAATTCGAATTAATTTAAAACTACCATTTTTCTTATACGCTGTTTCATTACTAGAAGGACGATTTTGCTAAACGAAAATCTATTTTGATAAGTTTAAGGGTTTTGTTCCGTAAAGAGAAAATTATTATGATATTGTATCAAAATTATATATGTTTAGTTTCGAATACATGTTAAGCAAACGTCGATGCGATTTAGATATTAATGTTATAGGTTTAATGTGATTTATGTAATTAAATATTAATAACGCTGTACAAAAATTTCTTTGCAATCAATATTATTTGCTAAGTGGTAATCATTTCTGTACAATGAACATTTAGCAAATTTTCAGTAAGCAAATATACTTACACGTTAATGTGTTTTATGTTTGGTAAAACCATTGATTGAATATATTATAGATAGTATCACTGCGGAATACAACAACAACTTAAATTGTTTGTTTCATCTTTCACATGGCCAACGAAGAGCAAATCAATATTGGTTTTGGTTTAAGAAGAACAAAGCCAGGTTTTAATAAAACAATGCAGCTAGAAAGGAATAAAAACAATTTTTGGTTTGTGTAGTTTTTATTATACTAACACTAAACCAAAAAAAATCATAATCAAATGTTGTACTCTTTCTTTCATAAGCAATAAAGAAAAATATATTTTTCCTTGAAGTTTCAAAACAATTAAAAATAAAATATTAACACGTCAAAGCTCAATTTACAATAATTTGTTGTACAATATTTCACTAATATCGTTATCCTAAGGAAAATGTATAAACCAATGCTTCAAGATGTTTAAAGCAAACGAAAAGTAAAAACAATTGTATCACTTGATGTGTTGATTTTATTCGTTTTCAGTAGCCTCCTTTTTATTGTATTCAGTTGTTTTTTTATCAAACGTGAGTAACATTTTCCAATATACATAATAGATCATGTTTTCCGAAAGAGGCAGCACGATTGTTGAAAAAGTACAAAGAGTTTTCCAAAAGAGGCTGCACGATTGTTGAAAAAGTACAGAACGATTTTCGAAAGAGGCAGAAAGTACTCTCGCTATGTTTTTTGTTTCTATTTTAATGTGATAAATAATAAGAGATGAAATATTTTTATTTAATATAACATTTTACATGACACGTAACATTTTAACGCAACATTTAACATAACATTCTAACGCAGCATGTAACATGAACCCAAAACTAGTAGCCTATATGTTTTACCAAACATAAAATAACGAAAACCGAAAGATACACCCATTTACACCTATATTAAAAAAAATATTATTAGGAAACAACTATTTTGCAGTTTCTAAGCTGCTAGAAGAGCTAAAATAGTTTCAAACAATTTTGTCTCTATTTATAAGCGACAGTGGAGACGTTACTCGATCGTAGCGGCGAAAATCGCGGTGGTATTATCTTAATACATATATTCAATCAACGGTAAAACATTTAGGGAACTAGTTTTGGGTTCATGATACATGCTGCGTTAGATAATGTTATTTTAAATGTTGCGTTACAAGTGTCTTGAATATTTCCTCTCTTTATATTTAATACATTAAAATAGAACCAAAAAATACAAAAAACATAGCGAGAGTAGTTTCAGTGTTCACGTTACATGTATGCTGTGTTAAAAATGTCATGACAACATCTTTGAGGCTAAATATTTCTGTGCGTCCGACTTTTCCCAATGTAATATAATTGCATACCATAATTTTCAATGATCATCATTTTCAAAATACAAAAAATACAAAAACCAATCATGTCATATAGCAAAAATATTGTTACGAACTGGGCTTCTGAGTTCGTTCGGATTTTGAAATTAAAAACACTGTGTACTTTTCATGTACATATTAGTCTTTTTCACTCTACCTTTTATACACTTTGATATTTGTTTTGACTTCACTATTTAAATCTGTCCACTTGCCACTGGTGGAGGCTTTGATAACAGATTTATTTCCTTGTTTAATGATTTAAAGTAAATCAAAAACTGCCCTCTAATTGCCATCGGTCGTGTTTATATACCAGTTTGATACTGCTCTCGAAATTTCCTTTATTGCATGCCATAAATTGTCTTCATTCTTGGTTATTCTGATTATGACCCATAATTATCTTGAAATATCGTTTATGGCGTATCATAATCATCATCATTCATCAATGTCGGCGGGCGGTGTGGCATGTATTTGTGTTTTTATTCATTTCATTTGCAATCACCAAAACACACCTTCCTTTGTACGCTATATCTCGGAGTCCGATTGTGTATAAAATCCATCTTACAATCTATTTCACGAGTTTTTTTTGACATTCTTTATGAGTTTTAATTTCTCAGTCATGAAACCAGAATCGCGTTTCCTGAGTTTTTATATCATTAGGTTTTTTTATACGAAAAAACCCCATATAAGAAATTTGGCATCAAACCGGAATTCGCGTACAGGCTTAGTGGATATTATTATATTTGATTTTAATATGAAATAATAATGAATTTGAATGAAACAATATTGTTTGTATTATACACCTATAAATAGTTTCCTGAAAATTCTTTTTTCTACTAAAATTTTTGTAGTTCGGTCGTAGCTACCTGAAGAGTAAACCTTACTTTTTCTGTACGAAACCGAATTACCAACACGAAAGCTCAAAGAGATTTCTAATTTTTGAGAGTTGATACACTTTGTATTGACTCTGCGGGAAAGAAAAGGGGGAGGGGATAATATTTCTACTTTGATTGGTAGATATATTATAAGTGATTGGCCTCTGTTATTTTTCTGATTTACCACATCGAAAATACAGTGAATGTCATTTACAAGTAATATATTGTCTATAAAAAAGCTGAAACATTTTCGTAGTACTTTATGTTTTTGGATTCACGGTCTTGGAAATGTTGTAAATTTCCAGTAATTTCCCAATTAATTTGATTAATCTATTATTCTATTTTGGTTATTGCTTCTTGGTAGAGAATACTTTCAATTTTTTATTGGGAGCAAAAATTTATGATTTGTGCGATTGTCAACCCTTGAGCCACATGACTGGTGGCTTCAATAAATTGAGGGACTCTATCAGATAGAAAACTATTTGTTGTTATTTCTGTGATAGTGTCAATTGATTTGTAGTATAATTTGGTTCCTGTATTCAGTTTAGAATATGGGCATCTTGTTGACGTTTTCATTTTTTGGCGTTAGATTATAATTTTATATACATATATTGGAGTTGATGAACATATTTATTAACAGTTTGGCCAGTTCTTAAGTTATAATATATGTATATATATAATATAGTAATTATAATATATAATATTTTATTGTTTCTAGCCGAAGTAGGTCCTGGCCGGAGTTCAGTTCGTGAATATTGGATGCTGTAAGGCTGTAACTAGAGGAGAATTTCTCGAAAAAAATCATCTTTAAGGACGAAGCGCATTTCCACCTCAATAGTTTTGTCAATATAAGCGAAACTGTCGGATTTGGGCATTTATGCAAAGATGTCTAAAATATTTGAAATTTTTCAAAAATATACGGTGTTTTATTCACACTTACTTCTTGGCGAAACTCTAATTTAATAAAAAATGATAATTCAAGTTTTAGCATTTTATCAAATTAACATTTCGAAAGCGAGTGCAAAGAAATGTTGATAATTTCGTGACTATTCCCAGCCCAGAATGAACATATAAGTTATATGAGAAACAATATTGACTCGTGTGTGATATATTCAAAACATTTTAATTCTGTCACTATATTTAAGATCGCATGATCTCAACTATCGATTACAGATAATAAAAATATCGATTTTAGGTGTGGTGTATTTAAATATTATAATCGTTTAGAACGTAAAAAAAAATAAACCAAATTTATTGTTAAATTTTTGGGTGGTTTTAAATTTCAATAAAAATTAAGATGTGTCAATTAAATAAGACCAATCAATAAAATCGTTTGATTAATATTTCAATTAAAATATCAAAAACAAAATTGTTCTTTATTTATTTTATACATTTTAACGGCAATTTAATGTTGACAGTACAATGTTGTGATTGAAAATTTATTTTAAATACTTTACACAATGTCTCTATATTATAAATACAAACAGATTTACAGACAGACAGACACAAAACACAACTGATTTGAATGGTAGAAATTAAGTTTGTTTTTTACAGAACTAGAAACGTAAGCAAATAACATGATTATCGAACGTTACAAGTAGAAGCAAGTCGCTCGCGTAAGCCAATTTAAATAAATTACAAAAAAATTTTAATTTTTATAAATTTGACACCATTTTACATTTTGTTTTTTGTAAGATGAATTCGTGAGAAAAAAATCAAATTTTTGTATGTTTTTCTGGCGGATATTTTGTGTTTGTTTTAAGAAAATTAATTAACATTTTGATATGTCTGCATATTTTGTAGAAAGTGTATAAATTTATTATTCATGAACAAATCGATAGACATTTGGGTGACTATATTGACTTATAAATAATGCGCGGGTTGATTTAACTGTTGCTTAAATTTAAGATCGGTATTTGTGTTTGCTCACCATGATTTTATGATGTGTAAATATGGTTTATGGTAATTAATAAAGTATTTTGTTCGGAACGTATTGGATTTTTTTTTTAAAGCTTGATTTTTGCAAACTTGTTTTTGGGCCTCTAGTTTTGTCGCAGATACTAATATAAAAAAATGTATTAAGCAATTTTTTAAAACCACTTCGGTATTTATCGATTAAGATATTTTATAATGCCGCAGGTAAAATTCCTACAGGTGAAATACACGTATAACACGTACAGAAATTGTTAAATGCTGCTATCTTAATAACAACGTTAACTGAACGTTTTATATTGACGTTTAAATCGAACGATTCAATTCAGGTGCATTTGAAAGAATTAGGAAAACTTACACAATTTCCTTCTAGACGGCCGCAATGCCTTTCGATCATCTCGGAACTTTGAAATCGAGCCATCTTTGAAATGGATTGACGTTTGTTTGTTTGCCTGTGTTTTACAATTTTAAAAAAATTTACTAAAAAATAAAAAATATGATTTGTGCAAATAATAATCGGGATCCGCTCGAAACGCGATATTTTAAAACACGATATTTCAAAACGCGATATGACGAAACTCGATATGGTACAAAACGCGATATTTCAAAATGCGATATTTCAAAACGCGATATGGTAAAAACGCGATCTTTCAAAACGCGATATCGTACAAAACGCGATATGGTACACAAAACACAACGGGATATTTTTAAATTAAAATTTTAAAATAATAATTAATCTTCATTCATTTAATAAAATTTTCCTTCACCAAAATGATAAAATTGAACATGTACGATCAGAACTAGGAAATCGCGTTTTGAAATATCGCATTTTAAAATATCGCGTTTTGAATATCGCGTTTTGTACCATATCGCGTTTTGAAATATCGCGTTTTATCAAATCGCGTTTTAAAATGTCGCGTTTAAAATGTCTTTAAATATTTTGTGTATATATAATGTATAATACATATTAGTGTAATTAAGTTGCCTTGTTCACTGTTCATTGGTAACTTGTTGTTGTGGGGTTTAATTATATAATCATATGGCGTCGAACATTTGTATGACGTGTGCTGTGCCTAGTGTGATTGAGAACGTGTTAGTGTGCAGTGGATTATGCAAAAAAGTTGCCCACTATAAATGTGTCGGATTCAGAAAAAACGTTTTCGATGTAATTTGTGGATCGGACAGTATTTTTTTGGTTGTGTGGCAGTTACAAAGACATTTACAATGATCAAGTGAACATTTTAAGTGAAATAATGGGTTCTTTTAAAAAAATAGAAACCCCAATGAAAAAAATCGAGGAGAAAGCACAGGTTACTATTGATAAACCATCGACACCTCACATTTCTGATGGAATCATTACTGTTGATTGTTCAGATTCGATGTTATGCCTGTTGCTGAAAAACTCGAATAAATTATGCTAATACGGTGAATCAAGAAAGCTGTACCGAATCTGGGGATACATTTGGTAACTCTTCTGCACCTTCGGTTTTACAAAATCATTCATCTACACCAAATCATTTGTCCTCTACGAGAACCTTTGCTGAGATGGCATTATCAATAATGAGTTCCAGTGTTGCTGTGCCAGCAGTTGAAAAGAAATATACTCCACATTTCGACAGAACAGACAGACAGTTTGCTCAAAATTTTGGAGTGAAGGTCATTGAACCGACAGTATGGTTGCACCTTTCAAAATTTGATCCTCGTACTAATGAAAATGATGTATCAGTTATGGCTAAAACATGCTTGGAGATTGAGGAATGCAAAATGTTTACACTTATTCCCAAACAACGCAATATTGAATCGGTGGAGTTTGTTTGCTACAAATTGGGCACACAAGTTTATTACACATTCGGGAATTTAGTAATAAAAATTTTCCGACAACATTGCCTCCACTAGTAAAGTTTTGGGCAACCGCTGCAGCCAACAGTATACAACACGTTAAATTATAACTTATAATGTAGTAAATTTGTTCCAGGTGATAATCTGCAGGTAAATGTAAATTGCTCTATAAAATTTGGCTATTTAAATGTCCGTAGTTTGGTTAAACATTTTGATGAAATTACTATTATGTTAAACTCTTCTTAACAGTAAGATTACAAACAAGTCGCTCCTAATCAATAATTATAAACTAATACGCTTTGATCGTTGCTATTTATTTTCGATCTACTTTGAGAGTTAGCAAATTGTTCTCTTTGTTAAGGTTGAAGTTTTGGCATCTGAACTTGTCGGGCGATTTGGTAAAATTCTTATTTTAGTTATTTATAGCCTACCTCCTGCTTGTACTGATGATATTAATAATGTACCAACAATTTTTTCAGAATATTTGTCACAGTATGAAGAAATTATTTGTTCTGATGATTTTAACTTTAATATGTTGGTTAACAATAAACTAAGTGCTTGCTTGAGTTTACATAATTTATTTTATATAACGTATGAGGAATAAAATATGGACAAACAAAAAAAAGTAAAAAAAAAATTATTTACTAATCAAACGATTTTAATCCATAATTTATTTAAAACTTTAATTCTTAGATAAAATTTACAGAAAAATTTGCGCTCCATATCGATTCGCTTTCCTGATCCTTTCTGGCACTCTTTTCATTGCCGCCTGCGTTCCTGATGTATCAATCTTCTTTAAATCTCTTTTTATCTTTCTAATCAGACATTCAACATTTTTGGCACGATATCCATTGCTGTATACCATTCTCTTCAGATTTGCCCAAAAAGTTTCAATGGGCCTTAGTTGTGGAACATTTGGTGGGTTATAGTCTTTAGGGATAAATTCGATTCTGCGTTGACGTAAATCAGATAACGTTGCGTTGGCATAATGTGAGGATGCCAAATCAGGCCAAAAAATCGTTTTATCATTTTTATGATATTTATTTATAAATTTCTGAAGCCCAGGTAAACATTTGTTTGTGTATGTTTGCGCATTAACCGCCAAACCACTTTTGAAAAATACTGGGTCACTGACACCTCGTTCGCTAATAGCCAACCACAACATAACTTTA
The DNA here is from genome assembly GCA_963556165.1 of Tipula helvola. NCBI lineage: Eukaryota > Metazoa > Arthropoda > Insecta > Diptera > Tipulidae > Tipula > Tipula helvola. The sequence goes on along the minus strand of OY744483.1, from coordinate 204,577,559 downwards.
CCTGGAGACTTGGTCTTAAGAATAAACTTCTCCTTTTCTGGTGCTTTGTGATCGGGAGACTCGTACTAGTATTTTGGCTGCCATTCATTACCTTCAACAGTGAAATAACTTTCATCATCCATCACACATTTATAAGCTGAAGAAGCAGCGAAATATGTTTGGGAAAGCACTCTTAATCTAGATTTGATTGTAGCTAATTGTTTGTCTGTAGTTGCTGGTGCCGATTTTTTGGGTTTGCGTTGAATATTCATACTTTGTAAATATTTCTTGATAGTTTTTGGGGCCACTTGATATTTTTTACCCAGTTTTCTGTACGATTTTGCAGTTCGACCCACTGTTTCACCTTTCAATTTCATTCGAACTTTGCTACCTTGTAGTTGACATTTTTTACCAGAGTCGGGTTTTCTTTCCACAGGTTCATTATTCTCAAACAGTTTAATTGTTTTGTAGATAAAGGATTTTTTGAATCCAAGATCCTTGAAGTAGAGAAAAATCTCGTTCTTTTTTTTGTCTGGATTTTCCTGACAAAATTTATAAATTAATTTACGACGATCTACTTGTAACAACGACATTTTTGTAACTAATCGTAAAATGACGCAGTTGTAATGTATTTTTTATAAAATATACGGGTCCACCTTATTTAAAAACAAGGAAATTTTTATTTTTGGTTGTACAATACAAAACGCACTATCCGTGCAATAAAACGATAACTCAAAAACATAGTTTTTCAGGAGAAGGCTTTGAAGTTTGAAATTATGAAGGAATCCCATGTAAAAATGTTTCATTAAAGTTGAATTACTTGTGCAGGAGGACCTGAAGGAAAATACTGGTTAGACAGGACGATAGAGCACCTTGCACAGATTTCAAAAGTGCAATCATGCAATAACGCGATAAGTGGTAGTTATCGTTTTATTGCACGGATAGTGCGAAATACATTTTACATTTTGTCCATATTTCATTCCTCATACGTTACCTTATCAACTGACTAAGTTCAGTCGTACCAGAGATAAAATCTATTATACTGTTATTCCTGATTATAAATCAACCAATCATGAGTATTTTATAAGTTGTTTCTTTTCGATAGACTGGTTAAATCTTTATTTTAATCCTGATGTGAATGATATACTTCAAGAATTCAATTCAAATTTCTTAAAATTAGATACTATTTGTGTGGTCAAATAAGTATAAATAAATGCCCCAGTGTTCCGTAGATAAATGCACATATTTTGAGTTTAATGCAACGCAGAGATTTGGCTTACAAAAAATATAAAAGATTTGGTTTAGAGCTCGATTTTGAATCATTTAAGTTTTTTAGAAATCTATTCAAATTCCAATCTGGATACAAATCTGGCCATAGTACTACTACTACTGCAATATTGTGAATATTGTTGATGACCTATCTGCTATTTTAGATAAAGGTAATTCATTTGCTATTTTGGTCCTATTACACTTTTCTAAAGCGTTTGATTGTGTTAATCATATCCTTTTGCTTCAAAAGCTAAATTTATATTAAAAGTTTTCCAATTCTGGTATTTTGTTGCTTCATTCTTATTTGAGTGATCGTAACCAATTCGTAAAGCTTGGTGATGATCTTTCTGGCATCAGTAATGTAATCGCTGGGGTGCCTCAAGGATAAATTTTGGGCCCTTAACTTTTTTTCACATGACCAACCTTGGCATATTTTAAATTGTCGTTTTCATCTCTCCGCTGTTGATTTGCAACTGTATATTGATGGTGATTTGTTAAAATTGGAGGAAATTGTTACGCAACTTAATGTAGATCTTGAGAATGTTTCGTCATGGGCCAACAATAATTCACTTTCCATTAATCCAACTAAAAATGAAGCTTTATTGCTAACTAGAAATAATTCACATAATATTGCACCTGTGCTATTTTTGAACAATGATATAATCTCATTTGTTCCAACGGTTAATAACCTAGGATTACTATTGAATTCAAAACTTACTTGGAATGATCATGTAAGTTCTATGTGTCAGCGTGGTAATTATAGTTTATATTCGCTTAGACTAATAAAAAGGTTTTGTCCAGTTGACTTACGCATATATCCAGAGCCTTCTAGAGTATAGAGCCATAATCATTATGACGTATTTTTTAGAAGCTTTTTTAGTGGTATAACTTTTCACTAATTTCCATAGGAATCCATAGTAAAAATGGTGTTTTTTAGCTTCAAGTTTTTCATTGAAAAAAGCAAAAATGTTACAAAATTTTTATACAAAAGTGTTCTACATACCTTTAGCAGCAATATACTTGTAGGGTTTATATTAAGTAAATATTAATTGCAGAAATATTAAAATTAAAATATTTCTAAAATATATTTTTACTTTCATTTTGAAAAATACATCAAAGTTGGCTCTGACGAATTAAAATAATACTTGCTAAATTTATCTTTAGTTTTACTAGTGTACGTTAGATGTCTCAGATTTATACAGAAAAATACGAAAAAAAATTGTTTAATCACAAAATTATCACACGTTCTTAATATTTTGAGAATTTGTTTTGCTTTTCCTACAATTTTTGAACCTTAAATTTCCCCACGTGGCAATTTTTGGTACGATTTTTAAAAAATGTGTACTGCCATCTATGTAATGTATATTGACTTAATGCACACAATTTGTAGTAAGCTTTTCTTTTTTATTTGACCAGAATGCTGTTGTTATGAACTTTTTTTTATATTTTGGTTTATTACAAGAAAATGAAAACGATTTACTTAAACGACATTTATATATGTTGAAATTCAAACATTTATGAAAATATTTCAGAAATCATAATTAAGAATTTGTAACGTTTTCATTGACAAATTTGTCTTAAGAAAAAAAGTGATTTCCCATATGTTTTATGTGTTTTACTATGGAAATTTTGATTTTTCCGTCTTTTCTAATTCCCTTAAAAGAGCTTCGTTTTTTAGATTATGGCTTGTATAATCAAGGTTGCTTTGATATATCTTGTTAAAAGCTTAATTAAATTTTTTTCAGCTGTTGTGATGTGATATTTTCTAATGAGGGATTTGCCCAATATCGATTTTAGTTCATTTGTCCCCTCGCTTGGGCAGCGCTGACTACTTTTTTTTTTTTTTTTACATGCAAAACCAAGTAAAATCATGTTTACAAATACAAGTTTCTTGTCTAAATTAGTGAATGTCCGCATACTTTTTTTTTATGATTAATAAAATTCAGAATGTTGCGATTAATAATAAATATCAAATTTTAAAATTAATTTAGTCGAAATTAATAATTTAATGAAACATTCAAGACACATTTTGACCATATAAAACTACAAACGAAATATTTTAGCCGCCAGTCAGCAAGCGTTGCAATTATATTTGGGAAAGTCACTAATTGTGATAATTCCTCAAAGCGGTTACTTTGAATAATCGTGCGAGATATGATTATGTTTCCGAATTTACGGATACAATCCTTGGATGAGACTTGTTTGAGTTTTACTGTTTTAGAACTGCTGCCCTTATTTTCCGAATAATTATATCGGGCGTACCATTATACTTACATGATAAATTTATTTGTTTTATGTCAGTGAGAACTAGGAAGAGGAACGTTAATTTGCCTCTTAGTGGAACTAATATTTACAATAACTTTGGATTAATAATTGCCTACAGAATTAAAAATTATAAGTTCCATTAATAAATGTAAAGAGGTTATGTTAAAATTAGTAACTTAAAATCAAATTTCTTGTACATGTTGTAATTAATTATGTACATTGTTTTATATTAGTTAATTATTGTTATATTGAAAATGAAATGTTATTATTGTTAATTTTAAAATATTCTCTACTGTTTGTTAATATGTGTGATGTACAAAAGCCACGGCTTATACATTAAATAAATCATTTTTATTATTAAACAAAATAAAAAAAAACTCTGTCATATGATGATCATTTACTACATTTTCTCAACATCTGCTACTGCCGTAAATATGGCCAGCTAAAAAGGCAACACGATGGAAAATAAATCCTTTTGAGTTTCGACATCATAATCGATTGTTGATTTTTGTGATTCGGTGCAATAATTGCTTATCAATTTTTATCAGTTTGTCCAAGTAGTTACTTATTTTTTGTATCGACGCCTATTATTCAATAATAGATCTGAAGGCGTCGCTAAAAGCAAAATGAATAAAAAGTAAAACCAAACAGGAGTAAGAGCGAGAAGAAAAAATATTAATGCTTTAAAAGAAAAAACAAAGTTTAAGTAAGTTATTTAATCAAGTTTCCCAGTAGGACGCTGAGTCCTCCATGTTCCCATTTCCTCAACAAATCCAAAGGATAGAAAATGTTTATTAGTACTAAAGAATCGGTTCCATACATTTAACCTTCATCCGTTCCTTAAAAAAGTAACACTAAAATTCCTTTGTGCAAAAATTACCAAAATAAATTCATCAGTAAATTTACGCTAAGCAAATACAAAATTAACTTTTATTTTTAATTTTATTTATTAAAACGAAAGATAACGCAGTAATTTAATAAGATATTTCAAAAATAAAATTTGATTTTGGTCAAAAATGAAGCGAGGGACGGATGAAGGTTAATCCTGCTGAACGCCTTGTACAATATATTGTACATCAACTTTCATCGCTTCGACCAACCGTTATTTTTAAATTTAGACTCATTTCTCTTGTGCTCATCGTTCTCGTATATATATATATAAGCCGTTTATTTTGAAAGTGGAATAAGTCCTTATTTTGTTGAAACGAGATAATGAAAGAATAGAAAAACCATAAATACAAAAGTATACGGAATTTTGTATTTTCTTATTTAATGCGCATGCATTAGGGATTCATTTTTTTTATTTTGACAATAAATTATTTACCGTTAGAAAGATTATACATACTGTAAATGACTTATTCCACTTTCAAAATAAACGGCTCATTATGTTCATATTAGTTATATGAGCAATGTCATATCATAGCAGTGGATAATTCTGCTACGTATTTTATTTTTGGAACAACAATTTTAATATGAAAGAAACCTCTGTGAAATTAGCCCGAAAAAAAATCCCAGAAAACGATTATAGTTAAATATGGTAATACTAATATATTATAACTAGCGTATTATGAAAACTATAACGAAAGTAAATATATTTATATAATATGTCGTAGAAATTGAGTAAGCAAAGTAAAACAAAATGAAATAGTTGTTTGTATGTGATTAATAAAAATACTATTAGGTACATACGAATGATTATAAATAAATTCAATAATTTCAGTATTTTAAAAATTTATTAGCACACAGTAATTTACACTGGATTACCATTACAATATCCACTTATTCAAATAATTTGATAAAATATTTTGAAGTTCAACAAAGTATAACCACTATCGTCCCTAGAATTCATACAAGATATCAATTAACGAGCACGGCTTGGTATAGGTTTTGTAGGACATGGATATAAGTTGCATATGGCTAAAATAAAAAAAAATTCTATTAGCCGTTAGGCAGATATAGTCCCTAGAGTTCATACAAGATATCAATTAACGAGCACGGCTTAGTATAGGTTTTGTAGGACATGGATACACCTTGCTTATGGCCAAAATAAAAAAAAATTCTATTAGCCGTTAGGCAGATATAGTCCCTAGAATTCATACAAGATATCAATTAACGAGCACGGCTTAGTATAGGTTTTGTAGGACATGGATACACCTTGCTTATGGCCAAAATAAAAAAAAATTCTATTAGCCGTTAGGCAGATATAGTCCCTAGAATTCATACAAGATATCAATTAACGAGCACGGCTTAGTATAGGTTTTGTAGGACATGGATACACCTTGCTTATGGCCAAAATAAAAAAAAATTCTATTAGCCGTTAGGCAGATATAGTCCCTAGAGTTCATACAAGATATCAATTAACGAGCACGGCTTAGTATAGGTTTTGTAGGACATGGATACACCTTGCTTATGGCCAAAATAAAAAAAAATTCTATTAGCCGTTAGGCAGATATAGTCCCTAGAATTCATACAAGATATCAATTAACGAGCACGGCTTAGTATAGGTTTTGTAGGACATGGATACACCTTGCTTATGGCCAAAATAAAAAAAAAATTCTATTAGCCGTTAGGCAGATATAGTCCCTAGAGTTCATACAAGATATCAATTAACGAGTACGGCTTGATATAGGTTTTGTAGGACATGGATACACCTTGCTTATGGCCAAAATAAAAAAAAATTCTATTAGCCGTTAGGCAGATATAGTCCCTAGAATTCATACAAGATATCAATTAACGAGCACGGCTTGGTATAGGTTTTGTAGGACATGGATACACCTTGCTTATGGCCAAAATAAAAAAAAATTCTATTAGCCGTTAGGCAGATATAGTCCCTAGAAGTCATATAAGATATCAATTAACGAGCACGGCTTGATATAGGTTTTGTAGGACATGGATACACCTTGCTTATGGCCAAAATAAAAAAAAATTCTATTAGCCGTTAGGCATATATAGTCCCTAGAATTCATACAAGATATCAATTAACGAGCACGGCTTAGTATAAGTTTTGTAGGACATGGATACACCTTGCTTATGGCCAAAATAAAAAAAAATTCTAAAAGCCGTTAGGCAGATATAGTCCCTAGAGTTCATACAAGATATCAATTAACGAGCACGGCTTAGTATAGGTTTTGTAGGACATGGATACACCTTGCTTATGGCCAAAATAAAAAAAAAATCTATTAGCCGTTAGGCAGATATAGTCCCTAGAATTCATACAAGATATCAATTAACGAGCACGGCTTAGTATAGGTTTTGTAGGACATGGATACACCTTGCTTATGGCCAAAATAAAAAAAAATTCTAAAAGCCGTTAGGCAGATATAGTCCCTAGAATTCATATAAGATATCAATTAACGAGCACGGCTTAGTATAGGTTTTGTAGGACATGGATAAACCTTGCTTATGGCCAAAATAAAAAAAAATTCTATTAGCCTTTAGGCAGATATAGTCCCTAGAGTTCATACAAGATATCAATTAACGAGCACGGCTTGGTATAGGTTTTGTAGGACATGGATACAAGTTGCATATGGCCAAAATAAAAAAAAATTCTATTAGCCGTTAGGCAGATATAGTCCCTAGAGTTCATACAAGATATCAATTAACGAGCACGGCTTGGTATAGGTTTTGTAGGACATGGATACACCTTGCTTATGGCCAAAATAAAAAAAAATTCTATTAGCCGTTAGGCAGATATAGTCCCTAGAATTCATACAAGATATCAATTAACGAGCACGGCTTGGTATAGGTTTTGTAGGACATGGATACAAGTTGCATATGGCCAAAATAAAAAAAAATTCTATTAGCCGTTAGGCAGATATAGTCCCTAGAGTTCATACAAGATATCAATTAACGAGCACGGCTTGGTATAGGTTTTGTAGGACATGGATACAAGTTGCATATGGCCAAAATAAAAAAAAATTCTATTAGCCGTTAGGCAGATATAGTCCCTAGAATTCATACAAGATATCAATTAACGAGCACGGCTTGGTATAGGTTTTGTAGGACATGGATACACCTTGCTTATGGCCAAAATAAAAAAAAATTCTATTAGCCGTTAGGCAGATATAGTCCCTAGAGTTCATACAAGATATCAATTAACGAGCACGGCTTGGTATAGGTTTTGTAGGACATGGATACACCTTGCTTATGGCCAAAATAAAAAAAAATTCTATTAGCCGTTAGGCAGATATAGTCCCTAGAAGTCATACAAGATATCAATTAACGAGCACGGCTTGGTATAGGTTTTGTAGGACATGGATACAAGTTGCATATGGCCAAAATAAAAAAAAATTCTATTAGCCGTTAGGCAGATATAGTCCCTAGAGTTCATACAAGATATCAATTAACGAGCACGGCTTAGTATAGGTTTTGTAGGACATGGATACACCTTGCTTATGGCCAAAATAAAAAAAAATTCTATTAGCCGTTAGGCAGATATAGTCCCTAGAGTTCATACAAGATATCAATTAACGAGCACGGCTTGGTATAGGTTTTGTAGGACATGGATACACCTTGCTTATGGCCAAAATAAAAAAAAATTCTATTAGCCGTTAGGCAGATATAGTCCCTAGAATTCATACAAGATATCAATTAACGAGCACGGCTTGGTATAGGTTTTGTAGGACATGGATACAAGTTGCATATGGCCAAAATAAAAAAAAATTCTATTAGCCGTTAGGCAGATATAGTCCCTAGAGTTCATACAAGATATCAATTAACGAGCACGGCTTGGTATAGGTTTTGTAGGACATGGATACAAGTTGCATATGGCCAAAATAAAAAAAAATTCTATTAGCCGTTAGGCAGATATAGTCCCTAGAATTCATACAAGATATCAATTAACGAGCACGGCTTGGTATAGGTTTTGTAGGACATGGATACACCTTGCTTATGGCCAAAATAAAAAAAAATTCTATTAGCCGTTAGGCAGATATAGTCCCTAGAGTTCATACAAGATATCAATTAACGAGCACGGCTTGGTATAGGTTTTGTAGGACATGGATACACCTTGCTTATGGCCAAAATAAAAAAAAATTCTATTAGCCGTTAGGCAGATATAGTCCCTAGAATTCATACAAGATATCAATTAACGAGCACGGCTTGGTATAGGTTTTGTAGGACATGGATACAAGTTGCATATGGCCAAAATAAAAAAAAATTCTATTAGCCGTTAGGCAGATATAGTCCCTAGAGTTCATACAAGATATCAATTAACGAGCACGGCTTGGTATAGGTTTTGTAGGACATGGATACAAGTTGCATATGGCCAAAATAAAAAAAAATTCTATTAGCCGTTAGGCAGATATAGTCCCTAGAATTCATACAAGATATCAATTAACGAGCACGGCTTGGTATAGGTTTTGTAGGACATGGATACACCTTGCTTATGGCCAAAATAAAAAAAAATTCTATTAGCCGTTAGGCAGATATAGTCCCTAGAGTTCATACAAGATATCAATTAACGAGCACGGCTTGGTATAGGTTTTGTAGGACATGGATACACCTTGCTTATGGCCAAAATAAAAAAAAATTCTATTAGCCGTTAGGCAGATATAGTCCCTAGAAGTCATACAAGATATCAATTAACGAGCACGGTTTAGTATAGGTTTTGTAGGACATGGATACACCTTGCTTATGGCCAAAATAAAAAAAAATTCTATTAGCCGTTAGGCAGATATAGTCCCTAGAGTTCATACAAGATATCAATTAACGAGCACGGCTTAGTATAGGTTTTATAGGACATGGATACACCTTGCTTATGGCCAAAATAAAAAAAAATTCTATTAGCCGTTAGGCAGATATAGTCCCTAGAATTCATACAAGATATCAATTAACGAGCACGGCTTAGTATAGGTTTTGTAGGACATGGAACTTGTATCCATGTCCTACAAAACCTATACCAAGCCGTGCTCGTTAATTTATATCTTGTATGAACTCTAGGGACTATATCTGCCTAACGGCTAATAGAATTTTTTTTTATTTTGGCCATAAGCAAGGTGTATCCATGTCCTACAAAACCTATACCAAGCCGTGCTCGTTAATTGATATCTTGTATGAATTCTAGGGACTATATCTGCCTAACGGCTAATAGAATTTTTTTTTATTTTGGCCATATGCAACTTGTATCCATGTCCTACAAAACCTATACCAAGCCGTGCTCGTTAATTGATATCTTGAATGAACTCTAGGGACTATATCTGCCTAACGGCTAATAGAATTTTTTTTTATTTTGGCCATAAGCAAGGTGTATCCATGTCCTATAAAACCTATATCAAGCCGTGCTCGTTAATTGATATCTTATATGACTTCTAGGGACTATATCTGCCTAACGGCTAATAGAATTTTTTTTTATTTTGGCCATAAGCAAGGTGTATCCATGTCCTACAAAACCTATACTAAGCCGTGCTCGTTAATTGATATCTTGTATGAATTCTAGGGACTATATCTGCCTAACGGCTAATAGAATTTTTTTTTATTTTGGCCATAAGCAAGGTGTATCCATGTCCTACAAAACCTATACTAAGCCGTGCTCGTTAATTGATATCTTGTATGAATTCTAGGGACTATATCTGCCTAACGGCTAATAGAATTTTTTTTTATTTTGGCCATAAGCAAGGTGTATCCATGTCCTATAAAACCTATATCAAGCCGTGCTCGTTAATTGATATCTTATATGACTTCTAGGGACTATATCTGCCTAACGGCTAATAGAATTTTTTTTTATTTTGGCCATAAGCAAGGTGTATCCATGTCCTACAAAACCTATACCAAGCCGTGCTCGTTAATTGATATCTTGTATGAATTCTAGGGACTATATCTGCCTAACGGCTAATAGAATTTTTTTTTATTTTGGCCATAAGCAAGGTGTATCCATGTCCTACAAAACCTATACTAAGCCGTGCTCGTTAATTGATATCTTGTATGAACTCTAGGGACTATATCTGCCTAACGGCTAATAGAATTTTTTTTTATTTTGGCCATATGCAACTTGTATCCATGTCCTACAAAACCTATATCAAGCCGTGCTCGTTAATTGATATCTTGTATGACTTCTAGGGACTATATCTGCCTAACGGCTAATAGAATTTTTTTTTATTTTGGCCATAAGCAAGGTGTATCCATGTCCTACAAAACCTATATCAAGCCGTGCTCGTTAATTGATATCTTGTATGACTTCTAGGGACTATATCTGCCTAACGGCTAATAGAATTTTTTTTTATTTTGGCCATATGCAACTTGTATCCATGTCCTACAAAACCTATACCAAGCCGTGCTCGTTAATTGATATCTTGAATGAACTCTAGGGACTATATCTGCCTAACGGCTAATAGAATTTTTTTTTATTTTGGCCATAAGCAAGGTGTATCCATGTCCTATAAAACCTATATCAAGCCGTGCTCGTTAATTGATATCTTATATGACTTCTAGGGACTATATCTGCCTAACGGCTAATAGAATTTTTTTTTATTTTGGCCATAAGCAAGGTGTATCCATGTCCTACAAAACCTATACTAAGCCGTGCTCGTTAATTGATATCTTGTATGAATTCTAGGGACTATATCTGCCTAACGGCTAATAGAATTTTTTTTTATTTTGGCCATAAGCAAGGTGTATCCATGTCCTACAAAACCTATACTAAGCCGTGCTCGTTAATTGATATCTTGTATGAATTCTAGGGACTATATCTGCCTAACGGCTAATAGAATTTTTTTTATTTTGGCCATAAGCAAGGTGTATCCATGTCCTATAAAACCTTTATCAAGCCGTGCTCGTTAATTGATATCTTATATGACTTCTAGGGACTATATCTGCCTAACGGCTAATAGAATTTTTTTTTATTTTGGCCATAAGCAAGGTGTATCCATGTCCTACAAAACCTATACCAAGCCGTGCTCGTTAATTGATATCTTGTATGAATTCTAGGGACTATATCTGCCTAACGGCTAATAGAATTTTTTTTTATTTTGGCCATAAGCAAGGTGTATCCATGTCCTACAAAACCTATACTAAGCCGTGCTCGTTAATTGATATCTTGTATGAACTCTAGGGACTATATCTGCCTAACGGCTAATAGAATTTTTTTTTATTTTGGCCATATGCAACTTGTATCCATGTCCTACAAAACCTATATCAAGCCGTGCTCGTTAATTGATATCTTGTATGACTTCTAGGGACTATATCTGCCTAACGGCTAATAGATTTTTTTTTTATTTTGGCCATAAGCAAGGTGTATCCATGTCCTACAAAACCTATATCAAGCCGTGCTCGTTAATTGATATCTTGTATGACTTCTAGGGACTATATCTGCCTAACGGCTAATAGAATTTTTTTTTATTTTGGCCATATGCAACTTGTATCCATGTCCTACAAAACCTATACCAAGCGTTACTCGTTAATTGATATCTTGTATGAATTCTAGGGACTATATCTGCCTAACGGCTAATAGAATTTTTTTTTATTTTGGCCATATGCAACTTGTATCCATGTCCTACAAAACCTATACCAAGCCGTGCTCGTTAATTGATATCTTGTATGAACTCTAGGGACTATATCTGCCTAACGGCTAATAGAATTTTTTTTTATTTTGGCCATAAGCAAGGTGTATCCATGTCCTACAAAACCTATATCAAACCGTGCTCGTTAATTGATATCTTGTATGACTTCTAGGGACTATATCTGCCTAACGGCTAATAGAATTTTTTTTTATTTTGGCCATATGCAACTTGTATCCATGTCCTACAAAACCTATACCAAGCCGTGCTCGTTAATTGATATCTTGTATGAATTCTAGGGACTATATCTGCCTAACGGCTAATAGAATTTTTTTTTATTTTGGCCATAAGCAAGGTGTATCCATGTCCTACAAAACCTATACTAAGCCGTGCTCGTTAATTGATATCTTGTATGAATTCTAGGGACTATATCTGCCTAACGGCTAATAGAATTTTTTTTTATTTTGGCCATAAGCAAGGTGTATCCATGTCCTACAAAACCTATACTAAGCCGTGCTCGTTAATTGATATCTTGTATGAACTCTAGGGACTATATCTGCCTAACGGCTAATAGAATTTTTTTTTATTTTGGCCATATGCAACTTGTATCCATGTCCTACAAAACCTATACCAAGCCGTGCTCTTTAATTGATATCTTGTATGAACTATAGGGACTATATCTGCCTAACGGCTAATAGAATTTTTTTTTATTTTAGCCATAAGCAAGGTGTATCCATGTCCTACAAAACCTATATCAAGCCGTGCTCGTTAATTGATATCTTGTATGACTTCTAGGGATCTTAGAGGGATCTAGAATCCTTCTACTTGTCCCAAGATAGTTTCTTGCACCAATTCAGGGGATTACAACTTACATTTGACTATAGCTGAATCATTTTCGTATTGAAAATGTGCAGCTATTGGCTAGAAAACACATAAAAATACCCATGATTTAATATCTTGTAAAAATATTATTTCGGGATAAATAATGTCATGACAGTTTTATGGGGATGACGTAAAAATTTCATGATAGTTTTTTTTCAGGCTGACACCAAATAATGTCATGACAGACATATTTTTTCTGGGATGACAAGTAAAGTATCGTGATATTGTTATATCACGATATATTAGTGTTGCCAACACACTTTTCCGGGATAATTTTCGGGCTAACTTCATAGACATATGAAAGAATGAATGATTTGTGACACATTTAATATTAATTGTCTTGACTTACTTGATTTTATTTGCATCGTAGAAAAGTCGGTGGTAACTTTTCTATAATGTTTTTATTACTCAGTCGCAAAAGCAAACAAAATACGAAACAATAGTAGATTGTTCTACAAGTAAAGAAAAGTGATAGTTTTCCAGCGAGTATAATTGTTTAATTCAAGAGCCAGCGCTAGCGAGCGAGTGGATTAACAATTTTACGAGCATGGAAAACCACTTTTCTTACGTGTTGGACATACTAATTTTTCGTGTATTTGACGACAAATCAGGTAAAAATAAAAAAGGTAGATCCAGTTTGGATCAAAGTATGTATGCATAACGTGTACATAATAATCACAGTAAGCAAATAAAAAAAATAAATATACGGTACGACATAATATTTTGCTTTTATAGGAAGCGTGTCCACATAAAGATCAATGAGTATTTTAGAAGTTATTCAAATTCTATTGAAAGTAATTTATCCAAGAATCCAAAACAATTTTGGGAGTACAATAAATCACTTCGTAACAAAAAGGATTATGCTACTATTATGAGTTATGCCGGAACATCATCTGATGATAATCAATTGATTTGTGATTGGTTTGCGAGCTATTTTGAGTCGGTATATGAAACTCTTGGTCCAAGGCCGTCATTCATGAGGATTATATTTCTGCCGTTACTAATTCTTCAAATGTCATTGTTTCTCTAACTATTTCGGTTATGAATGTTTTAAAGGTACTTTCAAAGGTACATTTAGATAAGGGCACTGGAACAGATGGCCTTCGAAGTAAATTTTTTTTATAATCTTAGAGATGAGTTAGTAAAGCCACTTACTCTCATTTTTAATAAATCAATTAAAAAAGGAATTTTTCCTACTAAATAGAAGGAAGCTGTCATTACTCCCGTGTTTAAAAATGGTAAACCATCCGAAATCAGTAACTACAGACCTACATATTTCTATTCTCAATATATTTAGTAAAATTTTTGAAAAGATTATTCACGAGATTATTTTTTCAGCATTATCTAATCTAACTGATGTTGGAAGCAAAACTTGGTGTCTTCTTTGAAAGACATTGTAACGAGCCATTATATTTTTGAAGAGAAGCCGGGCATGGTTAATTTTTTTAGGTAGCTACACTCGGTTGGGAGGGTCTTTGGCTTCGCTGGCTCATACAATTTCCATGCCATGAATATTTCGTTTCGTCTCATCACATCATCAATATAAAAAAATTTATTTCCTCATTTTAAATTTTATTCAACCAAAAGCCATAATAATTATAAAAGAAAATTTTTTTTTATTAAGTTCAAGAATTAGCTAATAAACTAATGAACTACTACGCTATAAAAAAAAATATTAAAAAAAAACGAAGGTGGAAAAGCTAATCACACGGAATCATCTTATCCCGCATCAACTAATGCGTAGTGTTATGAAACACCCTATGTATTTATATATAAAAATGAGCCAAACAGCCAAAAATAAATATATTGTAAATAAAGAAAAACTCACCGCAGTTCGGCTTTGCGGCTGATAAAGCAAACTGTACCAAAAGAAATTAATATATATACGTATGGGCAAGCCTCACCATGCACAAATTACACTAAATTAGATCGTCCACCTTCCTTTTCTTTCTTAGGTTATAATTATAAGTAAGACACTATAGCTCTAAAACTATTGTCAATTCACCACCGATTTATTAACTTAGTTAACAAACAACTACTAAAAATAAATTTTTATAAACACTTGAAATGAACAGTACTATTCCCAAAGGGACACACTGCACACAAAAAACACTACTGGTGGATTGATTTTATTCCGGTTTAAGCGCGGCTTGTCACGCCGCTTAATTCGCAGGATATTGGAAAACCCGTTAGTCCAGTTGATACTTGACGTCCAAATTATATTACCGACCAGCCAATGCGTAAATATGGTTGAATCGCCCCGCTTTATCGATCTAAATATTATAAACATAAATAATGGCATTTAAGATTTTTGTCCCAACCAAATGAACGATAATACCTATAAACAGGTCATTCAATAATAATTTCACTTACGCTCAATAATTCAGCAATCCACCAGTTTCGAACAAACAGTATTATCTAGAAATCTAGAACTATCACCCCGTTACAGTGGCAGTAACGGGAAGAGGGATCTTACGTTCACAATCACCAAGATGTTTTCACTATAATATACATATATATATATATATATATATATATATATATATATGGCTCACACAAATTAATTATTTAGCAAATACACTATCCACTAATACCCAATCGATACTATAGGCCTATTTTATTTGACCATTTGCAAAAAAATTGCCTTGTATCCAATACCATTTTGGTATTCGTAATACCCGATGTGTACTTGGTTTTCAAAAATCCAATAGTATTTTTTAGCAGGGACGCGATTCCGAAATGAATACCAGTTTTGTATTTGGCAAATAAAATAGGCCTTTTATATCAAGTATAAGGCTTTGGGAATATAGATTTTTTTATTTTAATAAATTCAACTACCACTTTAAATTATTTTTATTTTTTTATTTTTGTTTTATTTTTCGCACTGCCAATGTGGTCTTTGCAAATACCAAAATTGAATTGAATGTAAGGCCTATTTTATTTGCCAAATTCAAAACTGGTATTCATTTCGGAATCGCGTCCCTGCTAAAAAATACTATTGGATTTTTGAAAACCAAGTACACATCGGGTATTACGAATACCAAAATGGTATTGGATACAAGGCAATTTTTTTGCAAATGGTCAAATAAAATAGGCCTATAGTATCAGCTAAAACGATTTTTTTGCCAATAATATTTACGGTTAGACAAACGTTGTAAGATTTTTATTATCATTAATGTTATTATTCTGGTTTTAATATTTTTCTTCTTTGTACTTACATAGAGCATAAATAAGGCGATAATCAATCTATACGTTATCAGGTTGGAACGA
The DNA here is from genome assembly GCA_963556165.1 of Tipula helvola. NCBI lineage: Eukaryota > Metazoa > Arthropoda > Insecta > Diptera > Tipulidae > Tipula > Tipula helvola. The sequence continues at coordinate 204,561,402 of OY744483.1, read as the reverse complement.
AAGTTCCAAATCGTTACAACTTAATATGTTATTGTTTGTTCATTAAATCTAGGAAAAATAATCGATTCATAAAAATAAACCTAAAAGAAAAGTCAGCTGGCAGACATCATCCGCTATGGCTTGGCCATCTCCTGTGGATTAGTAAAACGTCGCTGAAATAAATTAATTTGCATAGTAAACAATTTTTTATACTTAACTTTAAAGGAACTCCAAATTTATAATATCGAGTAAATTCCTAGTTGATTTGTATCCAGTAAACTGCTGTATATTTAATTGATCTGTAATCAAGATTGATTGATTGATTGATTTTGAATGTACGACCAAGCATTTAGCAAGATCTCCCGGTTGACGCCGGGCCCACCGTACACCCTTTGTTACATTTATTTGGAAGGATAGGATAGGATTGTTAGTATAGGATTGAGATCGACCCGGTTACAAACACCTTGGCGGTCAATTGTTAGTATTTACATTTTTTCTATTAATTACTTTACTACGTTATTTCTACTAACTGCTTTCTATCCTTGGTATCCTACAGACAATGTTAATTAGTACTCAAATACCCCTTATATATTTCCCACCACCTTAATTATTCTTTCAGTACTACAAACACCTTAATTTTAATGTTAGTGTCTATTTCCCTCGGCTGCTTCAGCTTCCAGAACCCGCCTCTGAACATTTGTTGTTGCAATTTCATTAGGAGCTGTCTAATTCTAATTATTAACTAGCTATCAATGTCTGATTTTATATTAACAACTGCATTCTGAAATAACATTTATTAGTTTGCTGGGTCCGATTTCTAGTAATTTCTGCAAACCGTAAATCTTATTAATTTAAATTCCACTTAAGAGTTATAAAGCAGTAGCTCAGGGAGGGCCTAGCATAATGGATGTAGTTAGTCTCCGCTGTTAATTCATATGTTTCCGCCATACTGGTCACTCTCCCAACTTAAAACTACAATTCAGCTCAAATTTGAAGTCTAAGGCTCGTTTCCCGTAATACGCTGAGTCCACCGCACGCCCTTCTACGAACAACAAACCCGAGGGAAAGGAAGGTACGTTAGTAAAATTGTTAGTAACAATTTATAAAGTAAGTTAGCATAAAACAACACAATTTCTATACTACATGATTTTTTAACTGCTTATTGTTCCTGAAGCTGCGAGTTGATTCAGGCTACAACTTTATTCTGAAAATCTGGATTAAATTCAATTCTTATAAAAATTATTAATTCGGAACTGTGTTATATTCTTAAAATTAAGTTATTTATCACTAAACAAGAGAAGGGACTCTACACTAAATGATGAACAAGATAAATAAGACGAATCGTCTGACTTCTTCCTTCTGGAATCCCTATGTATACATAACCTCCACTCCCGATTCTTATTTAAATCAACTTGTATAATAATCAAGTAAGTGTATGAGAGTGAGTTAACTACAACTTAAATAAATCTGTGTTCGAGAACTAAAAGTGTCCAAATCAATAAAACTCCGTGCATTCTCCGTTCAATTCTCCACCAATACGTTTTCATTCCAATTTATAAGGTTATATCAAAGAGAGTAAAATCTCACTTCTCCTGGATACCACTCCAAAACCGGAAAAATTAAAATACACTTATAGAAAATTAAACAGGCAACGCGCATAAGTTGACCAGGGCATAAGTCGACTTAATCCATTTCAAACCTCGAGCACAGAAATATTCGTCATCATGTCATTTATACATATTTCTAAAAATTTAAATCAAATTAATCAGCTATTCCGTTATTTCTAAGAAAGGAACCAACATTTATTCAAAACTACATTCAAATTCAAAATTCAATATAATAAATTCAATTAGTATCAGCCACCCAATCAAATGATCTCCGCCACCCTTGCCACTCAGATACTATCGCCAACTTACCACCAAGACTACGGATGTCCATCCCATGATGACGGTGTGATAAAATTTCTATAAACCCAAATTCTAATTTATTTAAAATTATTCATTAATTTAAAATCTCCCTAAAAATAAATTAAATTCGTCCTCTAAATTAGAAGGATAGCAAATTAATCAATAAATTTGACAAGCTTTAAATAATAACCTGTCTAACACTAAAACAAAGCAGCTTCAATCTTTTACGAGATACAGCCACCTAAGTAGTCAATAGTTCGTATTATATTATTAGTGTTATATATGGTGGAGAAAAAGGTTAGCACCCGTCAGCATAATTCTAAAACTACAAATCCGCTGGATGCTTGAAGTTTCCGGCTAAAATAGGCTTCACGGGACTTCCTAAAAATCGAAATCGTAATTAATTAGTAATTTCTAAATTTTACTTTTTTAAATAAAGTCTCATTTGTTCAATTTCAAACTAGGAATTAAAATCAAAACCTAAAATTTTATTTGAATTGACCACCGCTATACTCACCTCCCCCCCCCCCCCCCCCGCCATAACTGAACTCAACTATTACCTTTAAGTTAAATAAAATTTAAAGATTTAAAATTTTTAAGTCTTAAACAATTTGTAGATTAACCACAAATTTAATTAAGATCCAATTAACGCTCCAACGTCCCGTTAAACCAAAAAAGACGCTACCATGAACCCTATTTAAACTATTAACATTAATACCTCCGAAAATTGAAGTCAAACCAATCCGTTATTTCTACACAAAACTAAGGGATAAGTACCGTGTGATGACCACAAAATGATATGTATGTGTACCTGTTGTCTGACGAGACACCCGGGGGCGCCCAAGTACGGGACGACTCGCCACTTCTTCTTAAGGCGACTACTCGTCAGATTTCAGTGGAAAGTGATGATACAGTTAATAGTAAATGAGATTTGAATTACGGCTAAATAAGTGACCAAAAAACCAAACAAAACTATTAAGTAATTGAATAAATTCGAGAAAATGAACCGTACCCGTGGTGGAAGTTCACATACGATTTTTTTTGTTTTTATAAATAGGGTTTTCTTTGAAAAATGAATTTATAAAATTGTTTAACAAAAAACTTTAAAATTAAATTGAATGAAAGTAAAAAAGAAAAAAAGAAAGAAAAACTTAGCTTATTGTTCTTGTTGCATATGACGCTGCTGATCCCGTTGTTGCTGCTTCTAGTTTTTGTTGCATACTCGGAAATGAAACAAATTTTTCCTAATTACGTCCCGTTACATGGAGCACCTGATCCGAGCTCACCCATTTGTGTATTTACAACAGCTTCGGGATGCATACCCAATACGTTCGAATACAAAGGCACATTCATAATGGAGTGTAAGAAAACCAATCAACTTTTACATCAAAAACTGCTTATACAGGACTACAAAATTTAAAAAACGCCATTTTCCAACCGCTCTGCTCCGCCGAACCATTTCATGGACAAAAAATCCACTTCGCACACCACCTGCCTGTATGTCACATCGTCGCTCCACTACAAGATCCGGTTCCACAGGGCCTCGATCTCAAGAGTGACAACATCAAGCGAGCGCGGCTGGGCACACCTTGCATTACAAACGGTCAAAATACACGTACACAACACATTTTAATCACAAATAAATCATAAAAATGCTAATTAAAGTAATTACTTTTAAGTTTTAAGGAATAAACAAAATAAAAATTAAAATACAAAAAAAAAAACAAAGAAAATAAAAAATAAATTCGTCTTTTTCCATTTAATTGATCTGTAACTGTAATCAAGATGAAAATTAATTAATATTTTAAGAAAATATGTATTGTAAATTTGGAATTACTTATCTGAAAAATTTCCGTGTTTAATGTTTATACAAAAATTGTATCTTGATATTACAAACGTCAGATGTAGTCGAATTCTTGTATTTATTTTGTGAGACAATTTCGAAACTTATGATCAATACGACATCTGTGTCGAGTTGAACGAACTGAAAAATCGAACATCACTTTCGAAATTGTACGTTCGGTTTTCTACATATATAATAGACCAAAAATTTGTCATTTTTTTTTTCATTATTATTTCGTAAAAGGTTGAAGCGATGTGTTGTACTTGCCATCACATATAAAAACGATGTCTTGTAATATAAATTAATTAAAACTAATTATTCTTAAATTAATATAAAATAAATTGTTTTGTTGAATAAAAATGTGTACAATATAAAAGTCAATTTAAGTGTATTATTGTACCTAATTTCTTGTGTTACTATATGTTCCATCAGTTGCAAACATTGATAATAGGCAATATGGTTTTGTGAAACATAAATCCACTGTACATAATTTAATTGAATTTTCTGATGATTTATTTCAATGACTTGCTGATAACCTCCAAATTAATTGTTTATATACTGATTTCTCAAAAGCGTTTGACAAGGTGAATCATAGCATTCTGATCTAAAAGCCCCAACATTATGGAATTGAGAGTAACTTGTTGAAGTGGTTTGCCTCCTTCATTGGTAATAGAATGCAACGTTTTTCTAAACGGATATAAATCTAGAGTAATCATTTAACGTCGGGTGTACCGCAAGGATCAACTTTGGGGCCACTTTTGTTTGTTTTGTTTATTAATGATATTGGAGTATTACTTACCTCCAATTATTTTCTCTATGCTGATAATCTGAAACTATTTCGTTCTATTTCCAATGTGAATGATTGTAGTTCGTTGCAATCTGAATTTGACATTATTTTGGATTGGTGTATTGCCAATTGCTTGAAATTGAATGTTGAAAAGAGTTGTGTTATTTCATTTAGCCGTAGACGTAATCTAATTAAATTTAATAATCGGATTGATAATATTGCACTTAAACAAACTGAACTTGTTAATGATCTTGGAATTCTTTTTGTTTCCAGACTTAAATTTAGTGACCATGTTGATCAGATCTCACTTAAATCGTATAAATTAAACCCGAAAACTGTAATTATCCTGTTCGATAGCCTAGTTAGAAGTCAATTGGAATATGCTTTGTGTATCTGGAACCCATTTTACAATGTTCAATGCTATAAAATTGAAAGGATTCAGCGTAAATTTACTAAATTTCTAAATGTTAGATACGGGCTTTTGGATAGCATCTTATGACCAGAGACTAACCGCACTAAATTTGGAGGATAGGAGACTATACTTAGATGAAGTTGTGTTATTTAAGATTATTAACTCACTAGTTGAATCAACCATTATTTGGAATATACATTTTTATGATCCTGTTTATTCAGTGAGAAATCCGCAGTTGTTTTATACTTAGCCTTTATCTATTAAAACTAATTTAGATCATGTCAGGCCAATCTTGAGAATGCAAACACAGCATAATGAAAAATTGTCTATACCCTAAATATTTTTAATACTTCGATAAGTAGCTTTAAGAATGATTTGTTGAAAGTTCTACATGACATTTAGTTATTTACACCAATTAGTATTTTGGTTAATTATTGAAAAGTTGAAAAACTCATGTTAAAATCAATCGAGTAGTTATATTTTGTAGCGCAAATAGTTTAGTTGCGACCGGTTGGAGAGGTATTTCTGAAAATCCAAATCGAAATCAAACGCTAAATACTACTTTAAAAACCAAACTAAAAAATTATTAAGTAAAAACTCTGAAACAAATTATAAATTACAGGCTGCGAACAGGCCCATGGGGCAAACAAATTCTGTGTGCGGTAAACATCCGTGAGCATAAATAAATAAGCAAAAACGCATTTAAAAAAACACCGAAGTATTTATTGTACTTTTACAAAGTAAAATCGAGCAACGCTTCGGACGAAATTAATGTTCGATGTTAATAAAATAAACTAATAAGTGTATATTTATAAGGATACAGGGTGTCCCATTTTAAAAGACAAACTGAAATATTTTGTCAGGAAAGCACCTACATAAAAGTTACAGTATTTTACGAGGGCAATCGATTGGTGATCTTAAATTTGATTTTAAAATCTGTTTTCAAAGTTATTTGAAGATCAACTCTTATTTTTGACCCCGGATTCTGAAAGAGTATAAAATTTCAGATACAAAATTTAGAGCAATCTGCACGCATTATTCACTTCAGGCATTTTTTGGATGACTTTCAGCGATGATTTAAATGTTGAATTACAAAATGGTATGAAATAATCAGCAGATGATGAATTTAATGGGGAATGACTCAATTATTAGTTGTTGGTGTCAAGATATAAGTTGCCGAGCAAGTTATTTGAACGTCAACTGGACATCAGTAAACAAATTTAAAATTGATAATTTCGATTTTTATTTTTTTTTATTTAAAATAAATATTTATTTATTTTATGTAATTGCAAACCAGTCTTCTGAACTAATGAGCAATTTGATTCTGACTTAAAATATGTCCGAATCGACTGTTTGTAAAGTTGACAGGAACTGACTTAGTTTCATTTAGTTTTATTCGCCATCTATGTTGGCTCTTCGTTGCTTTTTCTAATAGATTAGATCGCCATGTCATCTGCAAAAGTCGCCACTGTGTTGTTATCTAATGGAGGAAGATCATAAGTATATAGGTCAGTAGGTATAAAACCGGCCCTAATACACCATGTGGAATTCCTGCGTTGATTTCTTTTAATCCAGAAAAGGTATCATCTAACATAAACCCGAAGGATCTTTCTTTCAAGTACGATTCCAATATTTTAGCAAATTTGATTGGTTGAAGATATCTTAACCTGTCGTTAAGTACTTCATGCCACACTGTATCAAACGCTTACGCAACGTCTAGAAATATCATTGAATAATCACGTTAAAATAAATTCATCCGGTGCCGTCGGTAATGTCTCGTCGTCGTGATAACCTTCCTAGTGCCTTTATAGCCTTTATAGTAGAACATAACGTTAAGAGTCAAGAATGAGGACATTGTAGTCGATAAGAGCTGGATTGCTCCGTATTCGCCGCTGCTTTCCAAAACCTTCAAAATGTATTGCAATGTTGAGTACTGCAACTCTATCAAGTCAATCAAATATGTTTGAAAGTACGTCACAAAAGGAAGCGACATGGCTGTATTTGGTATTGCATCTCCTGATGCCAACGATGAAGTTTCACAATATCAAATAGGAAGATATGTCAGCAGCAATGAGGCGTTTTGGAGAATCTTTTCATTCGCCATTCACGAACGTTACCCCACTGGGGTCCATTTAGCTGGGCACTTCGAGAATGGACAACGAGTTTATTTTACAGTAGCAAATGCGGCGCAGAGAGCTGAGCGATCACCAGCGACAACGCTGACAAGTTTCTTCGCGACATGCGCAAGTGATCCATTTGCAAGAACACTGATTTACTCGCAGATGCCGAGATATTTTACATGGAACGCATTATCAAAAAAATGCCAACGTCGGAAACAGGGAAAGCCTGTTACTGGATACGTAAATGTATATTCAACTGAAGCGGGGCGCATTTACACAATTCATCCGAGCAATGACGAATGTTTTTACCTGCGTTTGTTATTGGTTAACGCGTGGCAGCGTTTACATTTGCTCGAGGATGACATTCATTGGGATCATACACTTGCTGATGCTGTTATTTCGGCTACTGCTCATCAAATTAGATCGTGTTTTCCATTTAACTCACTTCATTTATGGAACAAATACAAAGACAATATGGCTGAAGATATTTTGCATCGAGTTCGTTTAACAACAGCGAGTCCTGAACTGGAATTTAACACGGAGATCCACAACTATAGAGGATTTGTGCCTGGTAATATTTCAATCGATAATTTGAACGAGAACGGCAAGATCGAGATGCTTTGAGTCAAGCAGTACGAACAAATGTCCCACTTTTGTATCAGCAGCAGATAACCGCGTATAATACATTGATAATAGCAGTCAACGGCGAATACGGAGGAATACTTTTCCTCGATGCACCTGGTAAAACATTCGTGCTGGAACTGGTAAAACATTCGTAATTTCATTGATTTTAGCTTCGATTCGCGCACAAGGTCAAATAGCGCTGGCCATAGCATCATCGTGAATCGCTGCCGTATTGTTAGAAGGAGGACGAACAGTCCATTCAGCCCTAAGGCTGCCACTGAATTTGCAAACGATAGATGAACCGACGTGCAACATTGCCAAAAAATCAGCAATGGGGAAAGTACTACAGAATTGCAAAATAACCATTTGGGATGAGTGTACGATGGCGCTTAAACGGGCGTTGTAAGCACTCAATGGAACGTTGAAAGATTTACGCTATAATCAGGACCTCTTTTGAGGAACAATGATTCTATTAGCCGGCGATTTTCGGCAAACACTGCCAGTCATTCCAAGATCAACAGCTACTGATGAAATGAACGTTGCTTAAAGTCATCGAATTTGTGGAGATACTTGAAAACTCTAAAGTTAACAACGAATATGCGAGTTGCGTTACAAAATGACGAATCTATTAAGAATTATTAGACATTGGCAATGGAAAATTTCCGATTGACGCTTCCACTGGCCTTATTTCGTTTCCATGTAATTTTTGTCAATTCACAACGTCGGAAGAAGTATTGATCACGAAACTGTTCCCGAATATTGGTGCACATTACAAAAACCATATTTGGTTGAGCGAACGAGCTATTTTTGTAGCGAAAAATAAGGACGTAGACGATTTGAACATAAAAATTCAAAGTCAAACCGCTGGCCAATTGCATTCATTTAAGTTACATTTTTAAATCGTCAATTATCCAGTTGCATTTCTGAGTTCATTGGATTTGCCGCAGGAATACCGCCGCATAATTTACAGCTCAAGATCGGCTCGGTGATAATCATGTTACGCAATCTGAACCAACCGAAACTGTGTAATAGAACAAGACTAGCTGTTAAGAAGCTTATGAGCAACGTGATTGAAGCAACGATATTCACAGGGAAAGTTCAAAGGCGAGGATGTTCTGATTCCAAGAATACCACTGATTACAACCGATTTGTAGTTTCAATTTAAGCGTGTCCAGTTTCCTGTTCGCCTTACATTTGCAATGACGAATTATAAATCGCAAGGCAAATCTTTGGAAGTGCGTGGAATAAACCTTGAATTTCCATGTTTTTATCCTGGGCAGTTCGACGTGGCGTGCTCGAGAGTAGGTAAACCATCGGTGCTATTCGTTTTCTCTCCGAACGGCAAAACAAAAACTAGTGTTCATCACCAAGCGTTGCGGATTGCGATGAACACATTACTTAATTTTTGTAAATTCATTTATCTATTTATCTATTTGTGGAATTGAAATGGGACTAAAATGTGATTTTTTAACCAATGTGTTCTTAACTAGTTAAGAGGAAATTTGATATTTATGTTAATTGAAATTAGTTATGTGTACAGATCAAAATTATTTTTCAGGCGTAGCAGCGCACGCCGGGTTTCCGCTATAGTTTCTTATAAAAAAGATCAATCATTTTGCAGCTGATGTGAAACGTTAAATTATTTATCGTTTAAAAATTGTGTTGCCTCTTTCTTTCTCACTGTTTCTGTCCTAGCCTTGCATTACTTTTTTTTATTTCGCTTTTTTCCAGTCAGTGTCATAATGGTGTTACAAATAACAATAAAAGGGCACCCTTATGAAAGAAAAATATAAACAAATATTTGCTTATTTTACAATTTGGAGCTACTTTGGGGTAATATCACCCCTGTAATTCCCGCTACATTTTCATTTTTATTTTTTTATTTTCACATATATTTACTTAAATTTTGAATAAAAAGTATGAAAATTCCATTTGGATTACTTTACAGATAAGCGTGATAAACCCACTTAAAGCAGCCGTTTTGACTTTTTAGAGGCGAACCTATTTTTTCGTATTCTACGCCCCAAGAAACAAAAAGTAAAAGTTGTCTTGAACCAGCAACTGAACTATGGACCCCTTTGAATATTTTGACTGATTTATGTGTACAGGTTGTATTGGCGAATTACAACAACATACCCCATTCACTTAAAAATATTTCCCCGTCACATTCACACACAGTTAGAATTATTTTAGTTTCCATAAATGTTTACTATAACTTGAATTAATTCGGTCTTAAAACAATTTTAATGTATTTTAGCATTTATTTACGAACAATTATTGAACACCAATTTCATTTAATTCTCTTACAATTTTTAATTAAAATTAAAAAAACATTCATGCATCTTGCATTGAAACACAGCTGTCGAAAATTGATTGTTAATGACTTCTTCGTATTATTTCTAAAACACATTAAAATGATTTTAGGACCGATTGCGTATTAATAGATCAATTATTTTTTTATAATTTTCCAGAGATTACAGTATAATATTCAGCAACTTCATGGGAATTTTCAAACGGATGCACTTAATAAATCACCAGTGACATTTATGACAAATATAATACAAGTTACAAGAGTAGGCAACTTCACTGCAATAATTTTTGCATCGTCTTTTATAATACATAAAATCAGAGTATACCACTTGTACAACGTTATAATTTATAACTTCCCGATTCCATCAACCAAATATAATTTATCTTCACATTTTTTTGTCTTGCATATTAACGTAAATGCTCCCACGCACACATTACGTTATGTTTGTACACAACATAATATTTCTTAAGTGACAATTTTATTTGCATGCGCCATTGATGATGTTGATGGCAAACTCATGATGGTAATAATGAAATTACAAAAGAGTAAAAAAACCGTGCAATGGTAAATGTTAAATATTAATAAATTTTAATAGTTGACAGATTAAGAAAGTAGAATATTAGCCTATGTGCACATTTTTCTTTTTACCTGTTAATCAAAATGATTAATCGTAAAGAGGTTAAAACACTATATCACTTATATATGTACATACGCTTCTCATGGTTGTTCTCTGTACACAACATTTATTTATGAGAAAACTCATCAATTCTGTGTTATCCATTCGCGCCCACATCATCACACATTTTATACGAACACATTCATTTGGTAGCAGCACGATGATGTACTATTATTACGTATAGTGTATAGTGTGTTGATGATAAACTCAACGGTGTTCTTTAAGAAACAAAAAAAAAAAAACGTAACGTAAACAAACAAAAAATCAGTTTGTGAAGTGTTCAATTGTTTAGGAGTTGTAGGTGGTTTCTATTGTGTTTCTCTGGCGTTTAGTATTTGTATAACTTTCTTATAACAATTTACTCGTATTTATATATGGATTTAGATCATTGAGTGTGCGCACTCTCAAACAATTGCTTAAGACAGCGGATAAGTGGTTGTTAAATTTTGGTTTTTAAAATATAAAATGACAGATTGTTAATGAAATGTCAATCACCTGTTATTTTGGTACGGTATTTGGCATAATGAATGTGAACTGCAAAAATGTTAAAATTATTTTTGGAAATCTTCAATTTACAGTGATCATAAACATAATTGGCAAATGGTTCAAATCAACGATGTCAATAAATAATGTTACAAAAATTCCAGGTTTGGAATCAGTGGAATTAAAATCGCTGGGGTTTGTGTTGTTTAACTGTACCTACAGGAATGGTAGGAACCAGGATTATTATTTTTCCAATGATTGCTCGCCTTGTCTGTTACTCCGAATGCCGAATGACCTTTGGACGTACACTGAGAAAAAAACACGGAAATTAAAAAAAAAAATTCTGATGTGAGTCTGACTCGAATACCTTCAATCGAATTCACAAATAGCCAGGGGGAACCGTTTCTTTTTTTTAAATTTTAATGTCAAAAAACTTTAAAAATTTAACATTACACATTCAAAAACTAAGTTGAAACTAAGTCAAATTTTCTTACACGAAAATTATTTATCTTTAAACAATCTACTAAAGCAAAGCATGGTTGAAGTTTCTATTAAAATTGTGAGTTTCACCATTTTCGTAAATCTTCAACTTTCATGAAGTGCTTTTCTTTCAAATATAATGGCATCGATCTGAATAAGTGGTTATTAGGGGAGGCCAAGTCTGAAGAATGCGCCTCATGCTGTACAACTTCTCAGCCTAAGGAGAAGATTAGTTCATGGGTTGATTTTTCTGTATGTGGACGGGAATTGTCATGCAGCAATATAACCTTCCGCCTTTCTTGGCCCGTAAATGGTCTTTTTTTCTCTAGAGCATTACTTAATTTGATCAATTTGGCCTGTTAACGTTCAGCTATAACAATTTGTCCAGGTTCCAGAAGATTGTAGAAAATGACATCTTTCCAATCCCACCAGATATACAGCAACATTCTTGGCATGAATATTCATTTTTGCAACTGATGTTGTTGGCAGGACTGGATTAACCCATGCTTTTTTGCGTTTAGGGTTGTCGTACAAAATCCACTTTTCATCAACAGTAATGATTTTGCGCACCTCGGTTTTTGTTTTCTTCGGTCAGCAGCAGAGTAGCTAACTGGTCTGCAAGCTCTTTTTGAGTTTGACTCGGATTTTCTTCTAGTAAAACTTTAACTTTTCGCTTTTTAAAATTGTTCACTGCACCTGGACGTGGATCGTCCTCAAGACTAAAATTGCCATTGCAAAATCTTGCAAACAATTTTTTACTGTTGAGTGACTCACAGAATGTTCACCCAAAGTTGAATTAATCAATTCCATAGCTTGAGCAGCATTTTGCTCATTTGAAAACACAATAGAATGCAATGGCGTAGCTGTTGCTAATCGACATCAATCTCTTAAAATTGATGTTCACGGAATGACAGCTTGTAAATAACTGAAATTTATGCCATAAAAACAGAGCAATGACTAAGCTACATATATCAAAAATGGTGGGTGATTTGGATGCGTTTAAGTATGTTTTTAATGCAACCAACTTCAGAACCGATACTTGCACACCTATTAGGCCGCGTCCTTAAGTTTGTCGCGTACAATAAACTGGTTTTTAATACAAAGCAAAAGTTGTTGTTTCAACTATCAACTATTTTAATACGGATATAAGTTTGGTTCGATAGTAGAAAGAAATGTTTTTCTTGGCGCAAACATTAACAATCAGAGAACGAGTTACTAGTTTGTCCAATTTTTAAGTAACCATTCTTAATATTGCTGTAAAAACAACTTGCCATTAATAAAATTAATTAAAAATAATTCAATTATGCATATTTGTTTTAAACGCAACCAAGCCTATATGTACTATTAACTTCTCTGGAAGCTGAAGCTTCCTAGTCGAGTGATAGCATGCAATCAAAGCAAAAGTTATCGGAAGTTTCCGTATTAAAATTAAATAGAGTCCAAATAGAGGAAGGAAGCAAACAGGCATGTGAAGTTAGCCCAGAAAATAAAAAATGTAATCAGGCAATACTAATAAAATTATGCAACATATACTCATGTGTGAAGTTATCCCAGCACAGGATTTTAATATATTTAATTAAAATAAATATATTTTCATTAAAATCAGACCAATGAAAAACAAAAAAAATCGAATATAAAATATTACAGTTATGTACTTATAAAATACAAATTGGTTTAAAACGTAAAATTCATAATTAATAGAATTGAAAATAAATCGCAATATTATCATTTGTTATTGTGGTGTGCGAAAACTAAAAATCTCTTAGATTGGTGCTATATAGTTTTAAAAGAAGCATGCAAGGGGCTAATTATTGTGGTAGCTTGACGATGATCGGTATGTTGCAAGTTGCCGAAATATGGCCTTTGTTTTGCAACTCAATAGCATTTAGGGTAAAGTGGAGTAGTTTCGTCATCGGGGCACTTTCGTCAAGCTATGTTTAGCTACCTTCACAGCGTTTAAAAAATTTAAAAAATGTACTGAATCATGCCATTATTATTTCAACTGTTTCTCTGTACTTTGACAGTCATCATTGAAAACGCAACTAAAATACACGTATAAATCGTATTTTTCCCCAGTATTGTGTAATATTTGGTATGTATAACGTAAGATTTTTTATTAAGCAATTTTTAGTTTTGTTGAGTGTTTCATTGAATATAGTTAGATAAATTAATCTTTAAAGTGTTAGTCTGTGAATTAATCAATAAAAAATAATTAATTAAATTTCTTTATTTAGTATTTTTTTTACTTCTTGGGGCATATTCGCCAAGTTGTTACGGGGCAGTTTCGTCTTTGACAAATGCCCTTAATACTGTTGAGCGTGAGTCAAATAACCGAAGTGGAAGCAATAACTCCTACATCGGAAGCTTCTTGCGCAAACATGCTAGAAGTCAACTATTTGTTGAACCAAGCAAAGAAGACATTTCATTAATTTATTGAAATTATGCTTATACGAAGCTGCCAACACCAGAGCGTCCTCCTATACGTTTAAGTTTAAATTTAATATTTTATTGAATAAATATGCTTTTATTTTATTTATTTAAAAAAATTATTTTATTTATAATGTGTATTACTAACGATTCTACTAAAATAGTTACGTTGACGAAAGTGCCCATTCATTTGGCGAAAGTACCCCGGGCCAGGGCACTTTCATCTTTTTATGGAGTTCAAGCAGAAATTAGAAAAAAATGTTTTGTAATAATAAGGAAAAATCCTTACATTTACAATTGGTTCAGAAAATATGGAAGTATTTTCTACCGTTTACCGATTTAAAAAAATATCAATAATAATTTTTCCATCGAGATTTTACTAAAAAATTGGCGAATCTGCCCCACTTTACTCTACCCAGTTTTAATCAGTTTTTATTTATTGTGGAGCGCCTATAATTGTTTATTTAAAATGTTGTTTGAATTTGTAATTGGGGAATAATTGTGGTGACGGAGTAATGCGCATCGGTGCCAAAGTGTCACATCAAAATTAAATTTTGTGTTGCAATCTTGCAATGGTTCTAGTCATTGAAAATGTATTTTTAATGAGTAAATAAAACAAAAAGCAACAAAAAAATGTTTTTCGGCTATACTACACTCCCGAGCAACTAAATCGACTGAAACCTTAAGCGCTCACAGAAAGGCGAATTTTTTTAAAACGGGTAAACCGATTTTCACAAGACCATATTTTTTTGAAAGGCTGATATTTTTACTTTAAAATGACTCTAACTTCATGAAAATAGGTTCAGTACTTTTTTTATAATGAATTTTGAATGAAAACGCCAAAATTGATGATTATATATTATGTAATGTATGAACAAAAATGTTGCGGATATTTAAATTTAAATTACAACAAAAAATTTAAGCAAAACAAAAACAATTGTATTGGTTAATAGTTAGTATTGCCCTCCTTGCGTCTAAAACGATTCGCTTGCGGTCCCCTATTGACCTTATTAAGGTTTTGACAAAGACTTGGGAGATTCCACCCCACTCCTCATCCAACGCAATTTTGAGGTCACAGATGTTTGACGGTACCGGATTTCTGGGTCGGACCCTCCGTTTTAGTTCATCCCATAAATGCTCAATTGGATTCATGTCTGGACTGAGGGCTGGCCACCTCATCGTCTCGAGTTCAACCTCATCCATGCCAAGTGGTTCGAGCTCTGTGACACCAGGCACTTTCATTGCATCAATATGAAATCTTCCCCTATCCTGCGTGGAGCACTACATGATCCGAGAGAATGTCCTCGATATATCTTTCAGTGGTCGAGAGGGGGTCACTCTACGGCCTACACCAGGTACGAAAATAAGATCTGGTTTCCCTCAAGCAATATGCCAGCCAACACCATGCACGAATCGCCGTCGTAAGAGACTGTTTCAGCAAAACAGCACTACAAAAATCGCTCTCCTGGACGCCGATAGACCCTGTCTCCCCTATCACTACCATGGAGACATATTCTGCACTCGTCAGTGAATAGAACGGACCTCCATTACTCGATGCTCCAATTGATGTGTTCGCGAGCAAATTCGAATCGCTCTTTGCGGTGGCATGCTGTCAATTTTGGGCTTCTAGATGGCCGTCTTGGAATGAGGTTGGTTTCCTTCAAGCGTCTTCTTACTGTCCATGGACTAACAGCTACTTCTCAAACTTGTCTTAGCTCCTGCTTCACATCGACGCCCGTGAGATGGCGATTTCGCAGTGAAGACAGGACAATAAATCGATCGTACCTCTCAGATGTACACCGATATCGGCTGGTATTTGGTCTCCGATTGAAGATATCAGTTTCCTGAAACCTTCTGGATACTTTTGAGACAAGAGATTGGCTCAAGTTTAGCTAACGAGGAACTTCTCGTTGATTGCGTCCTTCTTGCAATAAAGCAATAACTTGTGTGGCTTTTTCTGGATTAGTATCCATGATTTTGAGGAAAAATGAATGAAACTGATAGAGATTTGTTCAGGTCAACTTCTGATAAGTGACTGATGCCAAATATCGAGCAACGTGGTATTATACAGGAGATTCGTGTTTGGAATTTATTCGCAACTCGCAGTTCGCGTTTGGTGTGAGTAGTCTCAAAGAAATGTTTTCCTTTAATATTTCAATACTTTTTCAGATATCGTGCTGCTCACATCGTGTTTTTGTTATTTCGTATTGTGTTTTCTTTTGTGCTCTATACAAAGTTTTTGTTAAAACTATTGACCCTCACTTTACCTGGACTTGTTCTAAAACTTATTATAATATTGTATTTTGATTGTTTTGGTGTCTATTGACTTTTGATTTCGTCTGGATATTCTTTTTTGCCATTTCTATTTTTGTTTGTGCACGCGCATATTTACAGTTGAGACTGTTGTAAGTGTTGGCTTTCGATTTGACCCTTGTTTTAATTGGACTTGCTTTAAAGGTATTTTAACCAAATTTGGCTATTATTTTATTGACCTTTGCTTTGAGCTGACTATTCTGACTACTCTTCTAATTTTGTTGCTTATTTTTCACATTTTAATTGAAATTTTGTTTGGTGACTACGCAAACTAACATGGCTTTTGCAAAGTTTTGCTTTGATGAGTCTAAGTACTCTGTGCTTCAAGACACCATTTTAAATTTTAATAAAAATTCAATAGTTTTTAAGATCTGTCAATCCATAAGTGGATTAAAATGTTCGGATACTAAGTGCCTAATCAAATTGTTGAAAAATGGTAATTTTAAAATCGGATTTTATGATAAAATGCAAAAGAAATATTATGTGGATGCAATTATAGAAAATAATAAAGAAGAAAGAGAACAATTGGTAGATCCAAATCAGCAAAAACAAAAACCGATTCTCCTACAAGTATCACACTACAGGACTCTGATGTAGGTGATGTGTTCGAACCAATAATAATTAAACCCGGTATTTTTAAAAGGACGACGGACGCATAGACCAGCTGGTTTCAAATCACAAATTGGCGAAATTGTTGTAGATGGTTGGCTCAACGTTTATTGCGAAAAAACAAACAAGTTAAATTCGAAAATTTATTAGAAAATAATATCAGATTTATTGACAGCAAAAGTTGGATATCAAATAAACATAAAGTCTTGCGACTATAATAAAAAAATTATTTGTATTAGGGCTTATTGTGGACATGATGGATGTCGAAGATTCAAACTATCAAATAATAATTTAAAATGTTGAGTATTCAAAGTATATGGTACAAATCAGATTCAAAGCCATACGTTCCTAACAACCAGGCAAATAAGAGGCTCGAAAAGAGAGGAATTCAAAATTCAATTATCAAAGCAAAAAGTAGAAGATGTATTTGAGAATATGGTAAACGATGAAAACAAATGTTTTTTGCAAAAGTTTAAAACCACTGAAGTAAAATCTATGAATGCTTTAAGGAACGTCTGATCAAATATGCTGCGAGATCAAGATAATGATTCTGATGATATTCTAGATTTACAAAAGGAACTTTTGGTAAACCCAGCGCTATTTCAAAAATTATCATTTAAACCATTTTATGTTATATCTCATAGCGAAAAACAATTTCAAATGTTACGCAGTTTGCTTATGTAAGTGTGAACCATCCAAAAAACTAATTGCTTATTTGAAGGTGAGTGAATCCGACCCTGCTGATCCACTTCCGTTATAGGACATGGTAAGTTCTAGCCATAATAGAGATACAATTGGGTTATGGGCTATGGCTCACATCATATCGGATTGAAATTGAGCATCAATATAAATGTTGGCAAGTTTTTAAAACTATAGTTACGGATGGAAGTTTTGCAGAAATTAATTAAGTTTTAGAAGCTTTTAACAAAATGAACATTGTGCAATACTTTAAAGTAACACATGATCATGTAATAAACTTTGTAGAATCAGACAATTTGGTGAAATTATATTTGTGTGTTTCACACCTCATGCATAATATTGCCAACGATTTTAATAATAGAATAAATAGAAAATTATGAAGTCATTAAAAATATTTGGAAAAATTTTACGATCGTCTTAAAGTCTAAATTCTTGACAGCTAATACTTGAACAGCTTTATGTACAATTGTTAAAAATGCACAAACAGGTTCGGTCGATTTATTAAACGAAGTTTTATTTCAGGTATGTCAGCCAGGCAAATCTGATATTTTTGAAAATGAAAAGCGGCTACTAAATAAACCTTTGTATATGCAAAGTCCGTATTACATAGAATTTTAAAAAATTTCAGACGATGTTGATGAAGAAAATCCATCCAAAGAAGAAAACTCGGCGAATAAATTTTTTTTTTTTTTTTTTTTTTTTTTTTATTTTTTATTTTTTATTGTTCATTTAGTTTACAAAACTGTACCGAACAATTAATATTCAGATAAATAGTAATTATAATTTAACAACATAACTTAGCAGTTCCCCCAAAATGACATACAGTAAATTTATAACAAATAACTAGAATTAATATTAACTTTACAAATTAAATTCATGTTGATATTAGTGTAATTTGAAATGATTATTCCTACTACATAATAATAAAAATAAAAAACAAGCCTCACTCAACAGACCATTAAACCTTACGAACATCGACTAAGGTAAATCTCTGAGATGTGAACCAAGTATCAAATACATATTTCTTCAACGCTGATTTGAACGTAGCCAGACTTGTCATATCACGAAGCTGAGCAGATAATTTGTTGTAAAGAATTAGTCCAGAAAACAACTCTAATTTTACAACTCTAATCTATTAAATACGATTTTAAAAAAGTACACCCTGCGCCATTGAAATGTTCGATTTCGATTATTTACTATTTCATGCAATTCTCTCATAGTTTTACCTCATTCGCTATTTTTTTTTTTGTTTTTTATTTTTCAGCATATTTCACGCCTCATTAGGTATTTAAAACCAAACTAAGGATGAAATATTCGTTCGGTTTCAATTGAGTAGTCAAAGAGTTAATTTTACAAAGTGTCGCTCTAAATTAAATGCTAACGAAAAAGCCAAAATTTTGCAAGCAAAGGCAAAAAGTACACACATTCACAAATTGCAAGAGTAATTTAGTGTAGCCAAACAGCAATTAGAAAGTTTTTAAGGCACTATTCCGAAAATCAAACGATAATTTGGCTCTGATGCAAAGAGGAGAACTTCCGTTTCAACAAATCGAATTTCAGATATTTAGATCTTAAGCAAAGGTTTGCTACGGCTTTAGAGCTGAGAAGTTAGCTTCTAATAGCAACAACCGACACTATTTCAGTTCATACTATTAAAAGGAACTTGGTTTATATGCTTGTCGACCTGCGAGAAAATCATTACTGACAGCAAAAATGGCAGCTGCAAGCCTCAAATTCGCAATAGAATGAAAAAACTGAATGCACAGGGACTGGCGTTGGTTCATATTCTCGGATAAATCCAAATTCAATATCTTTGGACCCGATGTAAGGACAAGGGTTCGGCGACGATAAGGCAAACGATATTTAACAGAATGTATTTCGCCGACAGTGAAAAATTCACCATATGTTATGGCCTGGAGAGCCTTAACAGCCTTTGGAGTTTGATCACACTATGCCTTCTGGATAGTTCAGAAAACGGAGGAAAATATAAAAAAATTATCGAAACCTGAATCGTGACTATTGAGGACCCGACTCAATACATCGGTATTGCACTCTTCCAGGACGATTACTCTCCGTGAGTTATTGATGTTATTTGTGAAGTAAGAATGCTTAATTTTAATGTCTATTTTGTTTAGGTAGCCGAATTTAAAAATAGCTTGGTGATTGAGTCGTTACCCTGGACAGGAAATAGTCCTGACCTCAATATTGTTGAAAATATTTGGTCCTTCATGGGAAAGAAGATTACAAATTACAAGCTGAAAAGTGCCAAAGAGCGGAAAAAACTTATAGAAAAAGGCTGGTTTGAAGAAATAACAATATATTATTTAATCAAACTTTAGAATTCAATGCTGATCGGGTTTAAGACCATCATAAAAGCCAAGGGCTGGGTTATTAATCATTGATTTTAAAAAGTTCAATTTCTTTCAAAATATTTTGGTTGAGATGAATAATTTTATTTCTGTTAATTCTTATTTTGAATAAAAATTACCATTATCAACAAAAAACTATTTTTGAATTGAAAAAACTTTGTTAAAAACACTGTAAAGACCTACCAAACTGTTACGAGGTAGGGCGGTAATATTCCTTATCCGACGTTATGTAGGTCTAAAATGTCGGATTACCGTTCTTTTTATTTGAATATATTCGGAATAGTGTAAAAATTGTTTTGATAATCAGAATCTATCATTTTTGCTATCTACTTTTGAAGCAAACGGTGGTATTTCCAAAATTTACTTTAAAAATTCAAACCGAACATTTCAATGGCGCAGGGTGTATATTACTAACTTACCTTCCCTTTTGGTCCCGTTTATATAACAAAAAAAGATTAAGCAACAGTTATGTCGAACACTATTTTTCAACTGTGAAACGAAGAACCAGGCATAGCTTAACATTAGGAAAGTTACCCATTAAAGCTCTACGATTTCCTAAAGAAATATACAAACGAAAAGAATTTGTATATGATAGGTTCTCACTAAACATCCCTAAAATACATTTCAAAACCGACAAAAAATAAAGACCAAAACCATTGGCACATCTTCTTGCCGTTAGCGAAGGCTGGGCAAAAAAAAATCGATTTGTCTTTCTCCGTCTTTTCAGATGCAAGACAAAGCCACATTTCGGCAACTTGCAACATACCGATCATCGTCAAACTACCACAATCATTAGCCGCTTGTATACCCATTTCAAAACTATATAACCCCAATCCGAGAGATTTTTAGTTTTCGCACACCACAATAAAAACTGATAAAAACTGGGTAAGAGACGTTGAGTTGCAGGACAAAGCCATATTTCGGCACCTTGCAACATACAGATCATCAACAAACTACCACAATAATTAGCCCCTTGTATGTTTCTTTTTAACTATATGAGCGGTTTATTTTGAAAGTGGCTTAAGTCCATATTTTGTTGAAACGAGATAATGAAAGAATAGAAAAACAATAAATGAAAAAACATATAGGATTTTGAATTTTCTTATTTTTTGTACAGGTGTTAGAGATTAATTTTTTTTTTGTTTTGACAATAAATTATTTACCGTTAGAAAGATTAAACTGTTATTTATCTATTGTTATCATTAACTTGATTTTTTTTAAAAATGGACTTAGGCCACTTTAAAAAAAACGGCTGAAATAGCCCCAATCCGAGAGATTTTTATGTGGTTTTCTTTTTGACGCAATTGCATCAAAAAATTTTGATTTGGAGCAAAAAATTTGAGTTATCGCCTTATCTTTTGACGCAAAAACGGCAAATTTTTTTTGATATAATATATCGATTTTCTGAAATCCATATTTTTTCATAAATTTACCCCCACTTTACTACAAAATACTAACACCAAGAAATGATAAATGTCAATCTGACTGACATTACTGACATATCATTCGAAAATTTTGCGTTGTGCAGTAAAAGAGTTTTGTGATTAATAAATACATATTCAATATAATAAATAATAAACGCTGTTTTATGTTTTATAAACTTGTGTGTCCGGTCAAATATAATGGAAATATTAGAAGAATGTTTATCATCGTCATCATCCTCGTCATCGTCATCATCTGCTAATTGCATTGAGTTTGATTCATCCTCAGAAGATGAATTTTATCATAATATGCAGGCAATGTTGTTCAAGCAGGAACCAAATTGCAAAGTTAAGCATTTTATTGACGATGTAGTTCATAAATACACGGAAAATGAGATAAGTTAAAACAGAAATGTTCCCATATTTTTGGGTATTGAAGCTTTATTTATTATTTATATATTTACAGTTTCGTCGTAATTTACGAGTTTTAAAGGACACAGCCAATGGCTTAATCGAGAGATTCAAAAATTCAGGTTATTACAAAACGAAAACTAATATTGGAAGAAAAGCTATAACTGCAGAATCACAGTGTTTAGCTTTTCTATGGTAATAAATAATTTCCCTAAAATATATTTTAAAATAACTATTGTATAACTAAAAAATTATTAAACGTTTGCAGGAAACAAAGAGACATATCGAGAGGTATCAAATCTTTTCAATGTAACTATGTCGGCAGCCCACAAACACATGACACTTTTTTTGGAATTCCTTTATGAAATTTCGACGGATCACATTAAATTTCCAGCTACTGATTCCGAGAAAATTGAGAAGTCTAGAGCATTTACACAGGTATTAGGTCCGTTGTACATTTCAGCTAATAAGCAATGTCAGCTAAGTTCTTATCTGTCGGTTGTAAATAAAAAAGTAAAAAAATTTAATTTAACTATATTTCTCGCTTAACTTAGCTGTAATGTGCAACGGGCCTTACGGTAGAATTATTTGTTTGATTTGAAATTTATATTGTATAATTTCAGCTCGCCGGTTTTCCAAGTGTGGTTGGTTGCATAGATAGGTGCTATATTTATACATATTAGAAAGCCGGTAAGGTCAACATATGTAAACAGACATGAGTTGATCTCAATTACACTCCAAGCGAATTGCGACGCAGAAAAAAATTTAATATACGTCTTCATCGGATCCCCAAGCAAGATCCACGATTCAAGGATTTTTACTTTGTCGTCAATATCGGAGAAAATTCCTAAAACGTGCGGGCAACAGTACCATATTTTGGGGGATGCTGCTTATCCATTTAGGGAATATTTGTTGACACCATATAAGGATTTCGGAAATTTGATGGATACGCAAAAAATGTTTAGCAAAAGACATGCCAAACTAGAGTCAAAATTGAAAATAGTTTTGGCTTATTAAAGCAAAGATTTCGCCAACTTATGAGGTTGGATTTTTTTGCAGTGGAACGTATGTGTAAATTTGTTCTTGGGTGTTGCGTTCTACACAATCTATGCCTGGAAAAAGGTGATTTGTGGCAAGAAGACGATGAGCACCAGTTATGCACGGATGAAGCAAGCCCCATTCCAAGCACCTCGGCCAACATAGAACATTCAAACCACAGAAAGTGTTTCAGCTGCTGTCCAAAAGCATTTAGGACAAGTAAAAAGGAAACTTGATTGTAGATAATTTTTGATTGAACATTTTATATTTTAGAAAAAATAATTAAAAATTAACATTTATAAAAATTCAAATTATAAACATTTAATAATAAATAAAAACATAAATTAATATTTATAAAAATTAAACATATTAACATATAATAAATATTTAAAAAAATGAGTTTTTGAAGTTTAATTATTTCGTCCAGCCTCTTCATCTTATCGTCATGGCGTCTTTTCTTATTATCTTCTCTGGTTTGGAATCTTAGTTTTTTTTCCTCCGCTATATTTTTAAAGCTCTCACCCATCTGCTGGTGTCTCTGCGCTTTCAGATTGAAATATTTCCTGTGTTGGTGGCACCGGTATTGATGGCACTGGTGTTGGTGGCACTGGTGTTGGTGGCACCGGTGTTGATGGCATTGGTGTTGATGGAACTGGTGTTAATGGTTTTGTTTTTTTTGACGGTGTTGTTTTTTTATACACTACTCCAAAAAATTAAAGGAACACTAACTTTTTTCAATTTTTTTAGTGTTTTTTGAAGAGCTGTATCTTAGTAAAATACGGTCGTACAGAGATGAAAAGAAAAGCATTTTAAAGCTTCAAATCTCTAGTTTTGAGACTTTTGAACGGAAAATTTTTGTGAGATACTGTTATCACGCAATCATAAGAAAGAGCGCGAAGAAAAAAAATTCGAATTTTTTTTTTTTTGTAAGGTGCCATGAGCTCGGGAAATTTTTTTTAAGTTAAACCAATGCATAGGTCGGTTAGCCTGTTAATTAGGCGTAAATTTAATTTCATTCTGGTCTCTCTATGTTAACTTTTTGCTGAGATATCTGACTTTGAACAAAAAAAGATCCTTTTGCCTTTGATCATCGATATCTCAGCAACCAATGACTGCACAGTAAACTTTAGGGCAGCCTTAAAAACTTCAGTAAATTTCTTACAAGACCCTTTAATGATTAGTGGAGAACAAATTTTTTTTTCACCCTCAATAATGATTGGAAAAAGTACAAAAAAACGACTTTTTAGGTTGTCTTAATAAATCTACCGTTACTTTACCGTTATTGATGAAAAGACTAATGTTGCCCGGTCATTTTACAGTTTAATGTACTCCTAATAGCCCTGTATTATTTTCAAATTGATCCATCGAACCGTTTTTTCGGACAGATTGATCAAAGTTTTATAAAATAATTAAAGGAACAAGTATTCATCAAAATAAAAAAACGACTTTTTTCACATTTTGCGTTAGTTATTTGTTAACCCTTAACGATCGTACGATTTTTTTTGTAATACTCGCCGATAAGAGAGGATAGAAAATTAAATAAAGTTTTGCAATATGAGCAATAATTATGGAACTTGGCCATTTCTCATCCGATTTTAGTGAAATTTGGTATGCACGATGGAAATGGGATTCTAAACTGATTTTTGGATAAAATTCTGGAATATGGCCAACTAGGATGGAACTTGGCCATTTCTTAACCGATTTTGATGAAATTTGGTATGCACAATGGAAATGGGATTCTAAACTGAATTTTGGATAAAGTTCTGGAATATGGCCAACTGGGATAGAACTTGGCTATTTCTTAACCGATTTTGATGAAATTTGGTGTTCGCGATGGAAATGGGATTCTAAACTGATTTTTGGATGAAATTCTGGAAAATGGCCAACTAGGAAGGTAGAGAACCTTATTTAATTTTCTATCGTCTCTTATCGGCGAGTATTACAAAAAAAATCGTACGATCGTTAAGGGTTAACAAGCAAGATATACAGAAAAAGAGGTAGTATATTCCCGTGTCTCATTTTCGTCATTCTTTGCGAATCACGTCACGTGAAGACAAAAAAGCAGACATTTATATGAAGTTTGGCGGTTTTTTGATTAATTTTTTAAATAAATCAAGAATAATCGTAATTTTTTTTAACAGACCGTATTTACAATTGATAATGATAGTTTACTGAGACCCTTTTTATGCTTTATATTTTTTTATGGTCCGAATATTTTAAAAATAATTCTTTCTAGTGTATAATGTCTAAGATAAATGGAAAAAAGGGTAAATAAAATTATGAATACATAACATAAAACAATTAAATTATTAAATGTTTTTGGTCATTTACGTACCAATTATTAAAACTTTTATTTTTTTACGTTATATACTCAAATTTTTGCCATCTATTTTCGTTTGGCTTCAAATTATTGGGGTTCGGGTCAAAATGCCGCGTTTTAAAATGTCGCGTTTTAAAATATCGCGTCTTAAAATGTCGCGTTTCAAAATGCCGCGAGGTACAAAATGTCGCGTGGTACAAAATGTCGCGTCTTAAAATGTCGCGTTTCAAAATGCCGCGAGGTACAAAATTTCGCGTGGTACAAAAAGACGCGTTTTAAAATGTCGCGTTTCACAATGCCGCGACGTACAAAATGTTCAATTTGGATTAAATTGTGTATCTGATATCAACTTCCGATATATAAGGACTTAACTTTAACATTTTAGTGAAGGAATATTCTAATAAATTTCAACATTTGCGTTCTTTTTCTTAGACCCACTTTATAATTACATAAAATTACATTTATTAATAATTTCCATTCAGTGAAGGAAAATTTTACTATATGTTTAAACACAATTTGCTTGTTTCAAATAATTTTTATTAAATTATTTATTATTTCACATCATATTGTGTTGATTTACAAGGGATTTTTCAAAACGCGTCATTTTAAAACGCATCATTTTAAAACGCGTCATTTTGTACCACGCGGTTTTTTGAACCACGCAGTTTTATGAAACGCGACATTTTGTACCACGCGACATTATGTACCACGCGGCATTTTGAAACGCGACATTTTAAAACGCGACATTTTGTACCACGCGACATTTTTTACCTCGCTGCATTTTGAAACGCGACATTTTTAAACGCGACATTTTGTACCACGCGACATTTTGTACCTCGCGGCATTTTGAAACGCGACATTTTAAAACGCGACATTTTGTACCACGCGGCATTTTGAAACGCGGTATTTTAAAACGCGACATTTTAAAACGCGGCATTATGAACGGTTCCCAAATTATTGGTATCCACGTACCTATTCAAATATTATATCCATATTCAACGTTAAATTTAAATGAAAAAATATATTAATAAATAATAATTCAGTTCACAAATTATTATTAACGTTATAGCAGTGTTTTTAACTTAATATCTTATTCAAACGAAGTCGAATTAGATTTGAAAATAAAAAAATTGTTTTTTAGGTGTAAAATGTTTTTTAAAATTGGGTTATTAAACGCCCAGTTAATAGAAAATATAAATTTGAAAAAAAGGAAATTAAATAAAACTATAAATTAAAATTAGATCTCTGAGTTATTTCATTTATTGTCTTATGGTTTTCGCTACAAATAAATCAAAACATCCATTCACTGTTTAGTGTTCTATATGTGTTCTTATCAGAAGTACAATTGATAGTTTTGTTGCAATAGGAATTATTCAAATTTAGTATATTTATGTAAAATCGAACACTCCCAAATTTTTGAATTAAATAATTAAAATCTAAACGTTCTCCTGCGTTTAACAAAAAAATTGTACTCATAAATTCCGAAACTTGTTATGCAATGTGCTCAAACAGTCTGCTCTAGACACGAATATTAAAACATGCCTCTTTTCGCGGTTTAATTCCAAAAGTTTTGCAGTATATAACTAAAATCAAAATTGAAATGTTTAATTTTAACATAAAGTCGAAAAACAATTAATGGCAAGAATAAATAAAAAATCATTTATTTTCCATTTATTTAAAAAATTAATAAAAATATCACGAAACTCCATATAAATATCAGCAATTTTGTCTTCACGTGACGTCAAATTGTGAAAAAAGGATAGCAACAGCATGCGCAATATTATACCTTATTTTCTGTGTATATTGGGTTAACAAGTAACTAACGCAAAATGTGAAAAAAGTTGTTTTTTTATTTTGATGAATACTTGTTCCTTTAATTATTTTATAAAACTTTGATCAATCTGTCCGAAAAAACGGTTCGATGGATCAATTTGAAAATAATACAGGGCTATTAGGAGTACATTAAACTGTAAAATGACCGGGCAACATTAGTCTTTTCATCAATAACGGTAAAGTAACGGTAGATTTATTAAGACAACCTAAAAAGTCGTTTTTTTGTACTTTTTCCAATCATTATTGAGGGTGAAAAAAAAATTTGTTCTCCACTAATCATTAAAGGGTCTTGTAAGAAATTTACTGAAGTTTTTAAGGCTGCCCTAAAGTTTACTGTGCAGTCATTGGTTGCTGAGATATCGATGATCAAAGGCAAAAGGATCTTTTTTTGTTCAAAGTCAGATATCTCAGCAAAAAGTTGACATAGAGAGACCACAATGAAATTAAATTTACGCCTAATTAACAGGCTAACCGACCTATGCATTGGTTTAACTTAAAAAAAATTTCCCGAGCCCATGGCACCTTACAAAAAAAAAAAAATCGAATTTTTTTTCTTCGCGCTCTTTCTTATGATTGCGTGATAACGGTATCTCACAAAAATTTTCCGTTCAAAAGTCTCAAAACTAGAGATTTGAAGCTTTAAAATGCTTTTCTTTTCATCTCTGTACGACCGTATTTTACTAAGATACAGCTCTTCAAAAAACACTAAAAAAATTGAAAAAAATTAGTGTTCCTTTAATTTTTTGGAGTAGTGTAGTACTTTTTGAATACGGGCCCTGTGCTCTTTTAGTCCAATTGTAAAGTTACGTGAGGTGCAGTTTTTCATGTCAATAAAATAATTTAAATTATAATTTTTTATTAGATCAGTTGTACGTAATATTCTTTGGATCTAACTATTTGAGCTCCACTTCCAGTTTTGACTTTTGACCCGCATGAATATATTTTCATTTATACATATACCACACTTAAAGAATCTTTAGGTTTCTTTTTAGTTCGATTAATTCCCTCACAATTATTTAATTCATATCAGTTAGCCGATCATGTATAAATACTTGTTGTTGAGATGAATGTTGAGAATCTTGAGGAAATAATTTGTATATAAAAAGCGGCCCACGTTTTCGAACCCCTTTAATAAATTCAAGTTTCCGTTTCCTTGCTCAAAATACCAATTTTAGTACCAATATTGTCGTACAATTTGTTTTTTAGTTTTTAAAATATGTATTCTTGAAAGAACTATAACGTCTTTATTAATCATTGATTGGTTTTCGTAATTAATTTAAGTAATATTATGTTCAGTAGTTAATATCCCTATCTCACACACTACTTTATCACTTTATAACACTTAGATTTGCAGTGATAGCTGTCATAATGTCTTTATTTGTAGGTCGTTCAACCTGAAGCAATTCATCCAGTTGTGATTGTGAAGCTGCACGAGTAACGTAAATTAAAGGAATGCCCTACAATTTAATTATTTGTTGACCAAAAAACAATAATAAAAAAAGAACACAACTTTGATAAATTATATATGAAACGTTAATTAAAACAAAAGAGAAAATACTTTGAAAATTGTTTTTGAAAGGTGTGCCAAGTTTAATTTGAGTCATTAAAATAAAGATGTTTTGCAATTGAAGAAAATAAAAAATGTGTTTAATTTATTCAAATTTGAATATTTTATTCGTTACTAATTATTACCAATTTTCTCTAGGAATAAATCATATTTAAAATTAAATAAGTAAGTGTTTCAATTTTTTCAGTTATTTACATAAATTTGATTTAAAAAAAATGTATTCTTATTTCTTAATATATGGTTTCCAGTTATTAGTGGAATAGATGTGCATTGGTGGACTACTACAATTTTTTTATATTTAATGAATAACTTGTTTGGATAGTAGTAGCAAAGTATCAATAAACTCTTATCATGCATTAGTGTTTTAATTTTATAAAACTCAAATTTATCGGCAAATTTTCGTGCTAAATAGTAATTAGGTTTATACTCAGTGCCTTTATAAATTACTGAAGTTCCACACATTTTTACACATTTAAAGTTAATTTTTGCAAATTTCAACAATTTTGAATAGTATTCTTCTTTCCATAAATCTTTTGTTTCAAACTAACTATACTATCAAGGTCTCGTACTTCAAACCTTTGACCATTTTCACGTTTAATTAAAAATTGCGAGAATTTTCGAATTGATTTGATAGCTAATTAGAATTACCTTTTATTATGAATTGATTCTTACCTTTATATTATATATGTACATTTTTTATTTTTTATGTTTGGCTTCAAATCGCATTGGCCAAAGATATTTTAAAGGGCCACATCTTTTTATTGCCGTCACATAACATACTAAGAATGATGTTTCGGATTAAGAGTAGGATGTAGAAGGTTAATAAAGGACAGCATTTCGGTAACAGTCATTTTTAAATTGAAGAGTTTCAGTTTAGTTACATCATTATGGTGAGCCGTTTCCAATTACCATTTCACCAAATTGGATAATTACTTTTCCACCTATGTAAAAAGAGATTATATTGGGTAAGTACATATTGTAATCGTGAAAAAAAAAATTTCAAATTTTCACATTTTCCAACAAATTAGGTTACTATGTGTGTAATTACTTTTGGGTGCAAATAATTTCTTTTTCGACCTTTTCATTGTACTCAAAAATACAGGTGGTAATTATCGCTTAGCGACTATACACGCGGTTTGGTTTGTAGGTATATACACGGTAAGTATAATTGGGAATTATTAGGTAAAATAATTCAATCACCCACATTATTTTTATTTTCGATTAAATTTATTTGTTTCCGGTTAGGTAATGTGTCTGATGATTAACAGAACGAAAGTTTTTATAATAACACTTTGTATAAATTCTGTCTATGTGTTGTGCAGAAAGAACGTACATTCTCGAAAAGTATGCTCGAATTTTTATAGCTTATAGATGCACAAAAGATCTTTTAGGTCGCAGTGCGGGGTGGCTTGAACGCCCACATGGCCCTCAACTAATAATAATAAATAATTTATAGCTTATTATTAAATAACGCAGATGTCGCGTCGGTATTCATATTTTTGAATTTGCAACACAAAATTACACATGAATCCACCTGCAATTTTTATTTTTGACAAATATCACGGTGAAGCTGCATACACAAGAATTTTACGATTAGTATTTTAAATTACAATTAGTACGTTTATACTTAAGGTTCAACCTAGGTTATCTTTCACTATAAACGGAGTCGAGTCATCTTATAGTTAACTCGACTCGATCCTAAAAAAATGTGGAGTCGAGTTAACTTACAAAAATTAATTCAAAAACAAGAAGAGTTTAGTTTTTTTGGTAAATCAAAAACGACATAAGTTAGCATAATTGTTGTTTTTAGAAAAGTTTATTATAAAAGTGCGTAAGTTTGTAAACGCATAAAATATGAGGCAATGGACGGATGCGGAGACTATAGATCTTTTAAAAATATTTGACGAAAAAAATTTCATGACATTATTCGATGGAAAAAGATATAAGAATCACGAAACCTACAGAATGGTAGCTTCGGAGATGCTAAACAAAGGTTACGTGGATCGCGATGAGAAGCAAATTGAATACCGATGGAAAAATTTAAAGAAGGTCTTAAAGAAATCAGGCGAATGCTGACTAATTCCTAATATTGAGTCTAATAAAATCATCGAAGTTTTAGCGGATACATCAACAGAAACTTCACCTATGCCAACAAGCCTGCACTAACCTAAAGGTCGGTTTGCTTCATTGGTAAACGAAGCCTATGAGGAATTGAGCTCAACCATTTCAGAAAACAGCTGCTCCACGGAAACTCGTCGGTCAACACCCTCTAATCGAAAATGTTTCAAAGGAATGCAGTTTAAGCAGTTTCATCCAACAGTGGAACGCTAATGAATTGGAATATTTTATCAAATATTATTGTGATTGTTGAAGCTCTTTGTTTTCCATTTTTGACTTTAATACTTCATAATTTTTTGCCATGTAATTTTTTAAATATTCGCGAAGCTCGTCCCCTGGTATGGTGTTGGAAAATGTTGTCGCTGAATTTTCTGGTTGTACTAAGCCATCATCATTAAGCGTTTGATTCCATGCTGCTAGGTATGTCACTTTCCTTTTCTCTAAAATATTGTGCAGGATACAGCATACAGTGACAATATTAGGCCCGAATTTCACGTCAATGCCAATTATTTTTGTAGAATTCGCAAGCGCCCTTTAAGTCGTTCCTACGGTTCCTATATACCCTTTTAAGAGCCAAGGTAAGCGGGGTCGGCTACAATGCATGCAGTCACTTCGACTTCGTATATACGTTTTACTGGCTGAAATTAAATAAAGCCATTACATTATTTAATTTCCATAATTAATATAACCATTATTTTGTTCTGCATTCTATTATAAAAACCGGAATCTTTGAGTACAGTGGCATCATGACACGACCCAAGATGCTTACACGTTATATCTCTGAACATAAATACACATAATGAAACGTTAAAATAGTTAGTTCATAAAAAAGCATGTATAATCCAAATTAAATTAGTTACCCACAAATAGTTGTTGTGCACTACGGGTTGCAAAACTAAAGAAGTCCACCCTTTGTTATTTACAAAAACCATCCGCTTTAGGAGTGATTAGAATGTGCGAACCATCAATACCACTCTACATATTTGGAATATTACTGATTAGTTCAAAATCATCCATCAGTGTGACCGTTTCGTCTTCATCCGGTAATTGTATCTCCTCCCTCAAAAATATTATTAACATATCCCGACAAAATTGGTAAAAAAAAAGTGTGAACTGTTGATTTCTGCACGTATACCGAATTGATTACCAACCACGCGATATTCAACCCAGGACGCTAACTCATAAATATAAACTCAGTGCCACTTTTAGTTCCACAGGTAATGATGTCTTAAAATTAGATGGTTTTGGCGCTAGCTCTGGTCATAGATGGATTGACTCTCCAAGAGGAAAGCTGCCCCATTAATTGATGCTGCTGTTGAGCCTTGTAGTGTCGACATATGAAGCACATATGGATAATGCATCGTATTAGATTCTTGGCTCGCGGTATAGGAAACCTTTGCTTCAAGATTGTGTTGGTCATTTTTTACCCAGAGTGCTAACTTTTGTAATGCGTTTCGATGGCTATTCTCTCAGTGATTACATAGTTATTTGACAGCAACATCGGATGTTTGGTATCTAGGTCCACGTTGGCGTATTTCAGACGAAAATCTCTTTTTATACCGTAGGATATATAGGCTAAAACATGAGATATTGTACGAAAATTAGAGTATTTGGCGGTTAAGTTACTGATATTGCCAAAACTTGGTTGAACATTCGCAAAATTGATTAACGCCTCGGTTATTGGTAATTGTTTAGGTTGAATTATTTACAAAGTCTTTCCGTCTCACTCCACGGGTAGCATAATTGGCTGGGTTGTCTTCGGTTGGAACAAAACACCACTGGCTAAGCTTGGTTGTCATCATTATTTCGGAGACGCGATTGGCCTCGATCGTTTTCAGCAATTTTGGCGGTTTGGATAGCCTCTGCAGCGTGATTGTAGAATCTGGGTATAGATAAATGTTATAGGTTCTCTCGCCAAATTGAAAGATGTTAGTACAATCTTTAATAGTGTATGTTGCTGCGTTTAGCTCGAGTTTTGGAATGCTCATAGCTTTAATTGGAGTATGAATGCTAATATATGGCTGCGGCATATGCATCCAAGGAAGAATCGGTAAATCCATATAACTCCACTTGTTTCTCGGTGATACACGATTTAACTGGTTACGTATTAGTAGATATTTGTCCGATACATATACATATGTGGTGGTAACTCATCATCCCAAATAATGCCATGCAGCCAAAGAGATTGTAACAGTATTTTAATTCCCACTGTGACTGGCGATCTCTGGTAAAAATAATATTTTGGTAAATGGTTTGTTGGCGATAAATTGATTTTGAAGAAGAAATAATCGTGTATAGGATTGTACGTTATTCCAAGTATCGATATCATCTAACCATCTATTATTTCCCAAGACAATAATTCACGATTCTCGATACGTATGTTTTCGAGCAATTGAGGGTGGTTAGCGGACCACTTACGAATGTTGAAACCGCCTAGTTTCGATAAACTGATTAAATTCCTTTGTTTTGAAAGCGCGGAAGCTAATTCAGACATCAAATCGCCCATGTAGAAGTCTGACTTCAGGATTGCACTAGCTTTCGGAAACGTGTCACAAAATTTATCGGCTAAATAATGTAGTGCAGCAGTTGCTAAAAATGGTGCCGTATGTTGCGGTTTTTAACTGATAATCAATTAATTTCGACTTGGGATCAGCTCTCCATATAATGCGGTGATAATCACTATCCGTCTTTAAAATTGAAATTTGCCGGAACATTTTTTCTATGTCGGCCGAAATTACACAGTCGTGCTTACGGAATCGGATGAGTATGTTGATATAGTTGAACTGATCCGACTACCAGATTGTCATTGAGAAAGTGGCCTCTGCTTGATTTGGCGGAGGCGTTGAATACTGCGTGCACCTTTGTTGGGGTGCTTGACTCTTTCAGAACGGGGTGATGAGGTAAATAACATATTGAATTATATGCTTTATCCAGTTCATTTTCCGGCACTACCTCCATATGGTGACTGTTCTGCTTGCGAATAATTTTCTCCAATTGTTGGTAGAATATGCTTGAATGGTAGCAAACGGTTATTTTATTCATGCATCAATTTCCGTTGTATCGTTGAATAATTCAATGCACTCTTTTCTTCGGAATTTAGCGGACTTGCAGTTACGATCTCTTCGATTCTCCAGAA
Organism: Tipula helvola; assembly: GCA_963556165.1. Classification (NCBI taxonomy): domain Eukaryota; kingdom Metazoa; phylum Arthropoda; class Insecta; order Diptera; family Tipulidae; genus Tipula; species Tipula helvola. The sequence goes on along the minus strand of OY744483.1, from coordinate 204,527,519 downwards.
TCGTTCGATTACTGCTTCAACATGAGATGTATCACTCATTTCAACGGAGTTTATTGGATGCATTACGTTGACGATAGGTTTGGTATTTCTGGAATTGGCTGGTATATTGTCTGCGATTATCCAGGGAAATCTGGAATTTATAGCAAAGGTACCCTTTTGCTTACTGTGTTTTGTCCCGTCCTCAAGTGAATAAAAAATTGGTTCACATCCCAATAACAGGGTAATTTTGCCTGGTGTATTGAAAGCTGGGTCAGCTAACGGTGTATACTCATCGACTTCCTCTGGTCGCATATTTGCGGTTTGAACTGGTAAATACGATGTAATGGATGGTGGTTTGGCGTCTATTGAAGGACGGGAGGGGACTAAAGTTGAGTAAATTAATATACCAGCTCCGTAACCTTCCAGCAGGGTGCGTATCACGTAAGCTGTTCTGATCATGTATCAGGCAGAAACGTAATGGGTACAATTGTATAAGGGGTAACCTATTCGCTTATGCTCGAATTTATTAATTAGATTACATTTTTCCTTTCAGATTGGTGAATAATAAAAGGTTAATTTATGGATTTTGATAATTAGACACTACGATATGCGTAAAAACGCCTATAAAGTTAAGTTATGTGTAACAAAAATGTAAACAACTAAATAATATAAATTTGTTTTGTTACAGAGAATGTTGACTGCTGTTGATGTAACAAACTCGTCAGCCAGAATATGTATTCCTTCTTATTCCAGAATTAAACACTATGACTCAAAAAGATCGCTTAAAAAAATGTCGTTTGCGGCTTTCCGTCCTTTCGTCCTTCCAGTCATACATTTTTATTATTTTTATAAATAATATGAAAGATTTTATTATTAAGCAGTATGTGCTATCTTTAAGATTCGAGTCTAGAATAGAAAAGCTTGCAGTGAAAGAGAAACCTGCCAAACGGATTTCCCTAACACGAAACTGACGGTTTTTTTTTTTGTTGATGATAAATGTGACAATCCATCATCTATCTGATAACGGAATTTGAAGTCAATTGAAGCATTGCCCCCAAAATGTTGTGACCTGTGCAGTGTGTTCAGAAATAAATTTAGATGTACATTTCAAATCACAATCAATACATATTTCAAAAAATCCCGTATTAACAAAATTACGTATTTGCATCTAACGGTTTATCTATTTGTCCACCGTCTTCTTCAATATAAGAAACAATAAAATTAAATAAGCAGCAATCAGCAATGAAACAATACTTACATTTTACATATTACAGAGAGGTGTATAAATTAAAATTCTTCAACAAAAATGCAATTAAATTAAAATAAACAAAAGAAAGAATTTAATTTTTCTTCATGTCTTCATTTAATTATATATTTGAGGAATTTCTCCATTTCTTATCTGGCGCGTAAAATCAATTAGCTCTGTCTTCCCGCCACAGCTCTTTATGTGGTGATATTTGCTATGTATATGTATATTGATTTTCATATAATCACATGGTGCATACTATTTTTTATTGAACGTAGGTGCATAATAAGAAAAACTTTTTTTTTTATTTTTAGAAAGTCATAATCAATCAATCAATCACGTCGTAAGCATTTTATCAATCAAGCATTAAAAACATATTCAATCAATCATATTTGAATGGCAGAAACCGCATATAATTTATGTTCAACTACATATATTATCGTTTTAAAAAATATTAGTTACCTTATTTTATGTTATGATCAATTTTTTTATTATTATACATATAAAATTACCGTCAAACGCATCCAACCATCTAAATGCAAACGTTTTAATAAATTAATTTAACAAACACAAATTAGATTTCCCTAAACGATTAAAAATATTCCATCTAAAAATTGTATACATAAATGCACGAGAGTGTGGCACGCGTCATAACGTTTCTATGGTCAGTGAACAAGACGAGCGCGCGCCTGTATACACACACAAAACACCACACTCAATTTTTATTATTTTTTGTTATTTTGTTCAGCGTGATGTACATATTAATAACAACAACAAATACCAAATTAATTTAACAATGAATAATTTGTTTGAGAATTTACAACATTATATATTTTAAAACTTTGGTTTAAGAATTTTATAAATGGAATGTTATTCTCTAAAAGATTAGCATATAATTGTTGTTGCTGTTTTTGGTAGCTTGACATTTTAATTAAATGTGCGGGAATGATTTAAAATCACATTAAATGTTTTCAATAAAATGTTATGGGAAATAATTATAAATTAAATTAATCAATTGCTTACTTAATTATTAATAATGATGTATGTAAATTTGAGTCACTCTGGGACCGTGAAGGCCTTACGAACTAAGACCATAATTATTTTTATTTTATGTTTACCATACAATTAATTATTTATGAGATGACCTTTTAACACTTTGAAAATTCGGTCACCAATATTGAGGTTGCCTTGCGTATTTATGTGTTCAATTTATTTATTTTATTTTTAATTCGTTTTATGTTTTTTTTATATATTTAATCACATAATTCTTTTGATTTAATATTTCATATATTTATTTAATTCAATTATTAATATTATTTTATTATTTAATCTTTTCGTAACAGATAATAATTTTGTAATACCTGTGTAATCTTAATGACAATGACAACTGATTACCAACTGGTTTAATAGCTTTGCCACATGACAGAAATATCGACGACGATCTAACAACGAATATCCAATTTTCAATTAAATATAAAAATAATATTGATGAAAATTGATGAAATCATCTACCAAATTTGTCTGTCCTATTAGTAATTACAATTAAAATATCATAAAATATATTAAGTTTTAATTAAAAATAACAAATTCTGAATTTGAAAGAATTTGTCGGCGATATTTTACTAAATGGTATAATAAAATTCGTGACCGAACTCCTCAAAAAATAAACACGATTTCCGCATTCATTCTAAAATTTCGACGAATTTTTTTTTCGTTCTGATTTAACCTCAATTCGTTGGGCTGCGTTGTCAAAACTATAGATCGATAATTTGACAGCTAAAATATGTCAAATTTTTTTGAGTGTTAAGGAAAACAAACAGCAGTTTAAATGGAACTATCTTAAAATGTTTAAAAATATCTTAATTTTAACAAAAATAACTACAGAAAACGGCACAAGATTAAACCTAAAGAATACGAATTTGACTTCTTTTTATGTTTTAATTTTTCACTCGATTTTCACAAAAAAAATTACAGGCTTAGCTTAAAATGACATAAAATGAATAGATTTCAATTAATTTTTTATTAAAAAATATTAAATTACATATGTATGTCTGTAATAATAGAATTAATATTGCATCTGTGCCACTTCATACAAAAAATATGAACAATATTTTGACGTTTAATTTGTTTTCCTTAACACACAAAATCACAATGAAGTTGACTAGCATTCAATCTATTGAATAATATTATTAAGGGGACGTACCACCTCCAAATTTTCAAAAAATCGAAATTTTTTTTATGATAGAATATGTTAGAATGAACGTTTAAGAACATGATTTTAACATGAAAATCTCAAAAAAAAATTTATTTATATTTTTATTTTATTTATTGCGAAGGGCGCCAAAGTCGTTTTTTTTGTATCGCTACAAAGACTTTCTCTTAGTAACACCTGCTTATATATACATGCATATGGGATCACTACATTTGCCTGAAAAAAAAAATCCGGAAATTTCAAAATCCCGAATAGTTGAAAAGTAAAAATCCAGAAAAATAAAATCCCGAAAAAAAAAATCTAGAAATTACCGGAAAAGCAATCCAGAAAAAAATCCAGAAAAAATATTTTGTTTAAAATCAATTAAAAAAAATCAATTTTATTGGAATTTTTAGACTTATTGTTCTCACTTGAAACATTTGTGGTACATCTATCAGTAGAAGCGATACGAGCGATACAATTCCTTTGATCTGTGTCTGCAAGGTTGACGAAGCATTTACGAAGCATTAAATCCATAAGTCGCTCTAATACATCCGTCGATACCATACTAACCCAACGAATTAAGCTAACCACAAAATAACTTGAAACATTTGTGGTAGAACTATCAGTAGAAGCGATTTGAGCGATACGATTGCTTTGATCTGTGTCTGAAAGGTTGACGAAGCAATTTCCATTATCATAAATATTAAGAACTTTACGTAAAACCTCAAATTTGATAGACATTTTATAAATTTTAATTATAATTTGGTCCGCACTTTGATAATTATGTTTCTGGATTTTAGTTTTCTGGATTTTTATTTTTCTGAATTTTTTTGTTTCTGAATTTTTTTTTTCTGGATTTTTTTTTCGGGATTTTCAGTTTCGGTATTATTTTTTTCTAGATAAGGTAGCCAACCCACATGCATATATATAATATAATACGTTATTCTCTCACATAACAGCTGCAAAAGTAAAGGGGAAATTTTTGAGAGGAAGGTATATTGTACGGTGCAGGCATCGCAGATTAAATTTTGGTAAGGTTTATTACAAAAAAAAAAAAATTTTAACTTTAAACGCGATTATCTCGAAATGACGTTTTTCAAGTTGGCGTGCAAGATTGAGAAAAAACTACTTATCCAATCGTTCTAAAATTTTAACACGTTGATCTACATATATTTCTGCTCAGAATGAACTACGGAAGGAATAATCGGCTTTCAATTTTATGAGTTACAACTAATTGGGGGGGACAAAAACGCTGCATTTTCGAAAAAAATGCCGCCATTTTTTTATTTTTCAACCATTTTTTTTTTTTAGTTCATTCCAAGGGCCTTTTAATGCTGAATAAAACCCCGTATTTTTTTTTTTCAAACGTTTCTGAGAGCAGTTATGATGCACGCCGCGAATTTTCAGTGTTTTTGGAAAACCGTTATAGCAGATGACAGTGGGCTAAAAAATGTTTTTTTAAACTTTCAGTTAAATAAAATGTCAATGGAAAGTTTCATTAAGATATCTCTTTTTATTCCATTAAAAAAAAATCTTTGAAAAACTTTTTGTATTTCAATTTTGAAGGTCTAATGTATAGCTTTAAAACTGTTGGTCAAGTGCATAAAATAGAGTAGAAATGCTTTTGCTACGTTTATACCGGGTGTTTATTTTAAACTGAGACGATCAAATATCTCGAAAAATAGCCACTCTACGGAAAAAATGTCCATAATCAAAATTTAATCATACCGCGGGGGAAATACATTAGTGCAAAAAAATAGTCCCCCACCCCCCGCTTTGTAGGTCGGGGGTAATTTTTAAACTAAGATAGGAAGCCATATTTTTTATTGCAGATACGGATTCTACGACTAAAAGTACGTATGATTTGAATGAAATATTTTGTTCGGTTCATGATAGATGGCGTTGTAATCGACGAAATTCAATTTTTTCAATTTCTTCTTCTTAGAACACACGCATTCGATTCTGCAATACGTTTGAAATAAAAAACATCACGTTTTCATTGAAAATACTCGAAATTCGTCATCAAAACAATTTATTCAGTTTTGTAAATCACATTTAACGTTTGTGTTATTTCTTATCTTCATGTTTTTCGTAATTGCAAAATAAACGATAAAATACTTTAGAATGGACCGTTTAACTGTGCCAGAGAAAATTGAAATGGTTCTGGTTTATGGAGAAGCTGGCAGAAATCTTGAAAATGCTGTTGCTATTTACGCTCAATGTTTCCCGGATAGGATTCGTTCACGTGCTTCATTTGGCCGTACTATCAAACAATTTATTGCTGATGGAAATGTTCAACCGAAAAAGAGCTCTACCCGTAGAGCAACAGTCACTGGAGAAAATAATGAAATTGCTGTATTGGCTGCAGCGACTCATAATCCTCATGTTAGTACACGAGAAATAGTTCGCGATTCCGGATTGTCCCTCACCAGTGTTTGGAGAATTTTAAAACGGCACAAGTATCATCCATATCATGTGTCTTTACACCAAGATCTTCATGGCGCTGATTTCCAAAATCGGGTAACTTTTTGTCAATGGGCACGTGAACAAATACAACAAAACCCCAATTTTTTTCGTTGCGTAATGTTCTCTGATGAATCGTCTTTTACAAACCATGGAACGGTTAATCGACACAACATGCATTATTGGAGTGTTGAAAATCCACACTGGCTTCGCCAAGTTGAACATCAGCGCCCTTGGACTGTCAACGTGTGGTGTGGAATAATTGGCAACCAACTCATCGGCCCCCACATTATTGAAGGCAACTTGAATGGTCAAATGTACCGAAAGTTTTTGGAAAATGAACTGCCAATATTACTTGAAAAATTGAACTTAGAATTGAGACGGAACATGTGGTTTCAACATGATGGTTGTCCTGCACACTATTCGTTGGTAGCACGTGAGGTACTTGATCGGGATTCCAATGGTCGCTGGATCGGTAGAGCTGGTCCGATAAATTGGCCCGCCAGATCACCAGATCTTACTTCGCCAGATTTCTTTTTGTGGGGCTATCTCAAAGACAAAGTTTACAAACAAGAACCAACAACACGTGAGAACATGATTGAGCGAATCAGAAATGCGTGTGCTGAAATTTAACCAAACACACTTCTCAGTTGTGTACAATCATTGGAAATGCGTATTAATAAGTGCATTGAAGTCGCAGGCCATCATTTTGAACACTTATTTTAAGCTAAAATTATTTTATTCACCTGCCATTTACAGGAATAAATTGTTTTGATGACGAATTTCGAGTATTTTCAATGAAAACGTGATGTTTTTTATTTCAAACGTATTGCAGAATCGAATGCGTGTGTTCTAAGAAGAAGAAATTAAAAAAATTAAATTTCGTCGAATTCAACGCCATCTATCATGAACCGAACAAAATATTTCATTCAAATCATACGTACTTTTAGTCGTAGAATCCGTATCTGCAATAAAAAATATGGCTTCCTATCTTAGTTTAAAAGTTACCCCCGCTCCACCTACAAAGCGGGGGTGGGGGACTATTTTTTTGCACTAATGTATTTCCCCCGCGGTATGATTAAATTTTGATTATGGACATTTTTTCCGTAGAGTGGCTATTTTTCGAGATATTTGATCGTCTCAGTTTAAAAGAAACACTCGGTATAGTTAAAGGAATTTTAACGCTTGTTAGATTCATTTAAATTCCGATTTAATCAGATAAATTTAATTTTTGACGAATAAAAACAATAATCACAATATCTGGTTTTCTAGAAGAACTCCGGATCTTCAAATAACGTGCAGTAAACTATTGAGATATTTTAATTTGAGGTTTATTTTGTTCTTAAGGGGACCATTCTAGAATACAGAATACAGAATTCTAACATGAGTTTAAAAACATAACGTCGAAATTTCGAGCAAAAATCTGAAAGAGAATTTGAATTTCCAAACTTCATTGAATAAATTGAATTAGAATTACAAACTAGATTTGGACAACATTTCTTGTTTAATATGAATCAAAAGCCAATCATAGTTTTCATAAACAGAGTTTGAACTCCAGTCTTTGAATAAAATTTCCAACCACTTGACTATAAACATTGAGTGGATTTAAAAAAATAACTTCTGATCCACAAACTTTTAGTTCGATATTAAATAGATACAATTTTAATTGAGTTATAATTTGAACCACGATGCCAATAATATTGTGAGTGAAATTTAAAATAGAAATTAAAAAAATGTTTCTAATTAAATTACGTTTTGCGTGGATTTCAAATAGTACAAATTGTTGTACAGGGTTAAAAATTGATTTTGGAAATTTAGATTAGAACTTGAATAGGACATTCTACTTGGTTTTGAGCAAAAATTTGAGTTTAAATTTGATGTTCCAAATTAGATTTAAACATAATTTTAATTACAATAAAGCAAGAATTGGGTTGCGATACGAGATTTGATCTCAAACAACCAACAAAATTTTCTTTGGATTTAGTTTAGAAATTTGTTTCGGAAATTTTGAGTGAAATTTGAATTAGGAGATTCCAAACCAAATAACATCTTTGGTGAAATTATATGTAGGAATTGAGTCACAACCCGAATTTTGATTTCACAAAATTATGTAATATAAAGTTACATTGGACAATAGACGTACTGAGTGGATTTTCAATTAGAAAACAAAAAAGTGAGAGCAAATTAGGTGGAGCAAAAAATAGATATGTCTAGGGAAAACCGAAATACATATTTTGAAACCAATTTGAATTGGATCAACAAATTATGTAGACTGGAAAAGAAAATAGTTTTAATGGATTCGAATAAAACCATGGATGCCTACAGAATAAAATTACATTACAATTGCATCTGGATTTGAATAAACTTTGTGTGACATTTTAATCCGAAATTGAGTTTAACTTCCAAACTGTGCTTGAATATGGATTGTCGTTTTGATCAAGCTCATTGAATTAAATTGAAATAAAAACTTGAGTGAAATTTAAAGTTTTAACATATACATATTTAGGTATTCTACTAATGATTATTGTAATTTTCCTTTTAATATGTGAGTGGTGTTTAAACCTAGTTTAAAATTCAAATGGATTAAAAAAACAATAAGATTTTTACTCAGAAATGTAGTCCCAAGCTGAATAAAATGATAAATGGAATTTTGAACATAAATTTGTCTGAATTAGCCAAATGCATTCGAAATTTTAAATAGTGAAAATTATCTTGAATTCTTACATAGATATTATGAATTTGAGTGAAATTTTAAGTAGAAATTGACTTCTTTATAATTGCATTTGGGAGCACATTTTGAAAACAATTTTAGCAAAATATTTAATGCACTTTATGTGACTGAGTTTAAATTTTAAACACGATTTCAACAAATTTTTTAGTTCAACTAGAAAATCAGGAATCGAGCAAAAATATGAATGCTTTTTGTTTTATAATAGTATAGAAGGATAATTAAGTAAAATCTTAAGTAGGAACTTACATTAGAAATAGAGTTTAAATTACAATTTGAGTTAAGCAAATACATAAGCTAATAGCTTAAAATTTAAGTTTGGAATCCGGACTGTATTTAATAACAGTTTGAATGAATTTTAAAAATCAAGTTAAAATTATTCGACCGCAATTTTTATGTAGAACCAGGTTGGGACTAAAAATTCAATTTCAATCTAATCGAGAGTTTGAGCAAAAATTTGGATGCAAATTAATTAAAAAATATTTCAAAACTGAGTTTGATTCCAAATTTAATTAACAAAAAATTATGATTGAAATTAAGCTGGAAATTTTGTGATATTTTGTTTACAAATTAAGTGAAAATTCCAACCTAGATTTATCTAAATAAATATGCTTGATTAGAAATTTAGAGTACAACTTCAGCCCAAGTCTTCAGTTGCAAATGTGTTTAAGAAAAATTAGAAATGCTGAGTTAGAGTAGAATTTAAAACTCTAGTTAGGGTCAAACGATTTGTTAAATTTGCATCAGAATTTTGAGCAGAAATCTGAGTAAGTATTGAAGTAATTAAATTTTAATTTTTTTAATTAAATTTGGATAGTAATTTGAACTTGAGCAAAAACATAACTGTAATTTAGTTTCTAGTTTAAAACTTGAGTTTATATTTCGAATTGGACTGGGAAGAAAAAAATTAAAGATTAAGTTACAATTGTAAAATAGATTTGAGCAACATTTTATGTTTAGTGAGGGCAAAATTCTGAGAAAGGTTGAGTTTGAATTTCAAAATTTTGGTTGCAATTAGGTAAATATTTTGTGATATTTTGAATACAAATAGGCTAAGTTCCAAACTTGATTGAAACCAAATTGACAAAATTATCTGAGGAATTGAGTTATAATTTTGAGTGAAATTTAAAATACAAAATTTACAGTTCAATTTCAGGTTTCATTTTAAAATGATTCGAGAAGTGTAAGTTTGATATTCCAAAATAAATTTTAATTGCAATTAGTAAAATTTGCAATACGAAACATGATTTCAATAAAATAACAAAATTATTTAGTATCAGCAAGATGGATAAAAGAATATGAATTCTAAACTTTAATTGAATCTAATCTTGATGGCAACTTAAATTAGAAATTGAGTTGAATTACAATTTGATTGAACGTAATACGGTGTAATTTAGCTTTTCTTAGTTTAAAACTTGCTTCAATAGCTTGAATATTTTAGTCTCAATCAATATGGCTTTTGAAGTTAGTATACCTTACTAGTCCAAATTTTTAAGTGTATGCGTATGGAACCATTTTTGGACTACTTCTCCAGTACTTTGTAACCCAGGAGAGTTAATTTATCATTTTAGTTACATATTTTAGGGACATATTTTTGATTTTTTAGAACCTAAAAATTCTAAGCCTAATTATGACATATTTTCTTAGACGTCGTATGATTTTTAATAATCAATCGTACGAAGGTTCTAGTCCAATATGTGATTTAGCAATTACGAAAACATATTAGCACTCTGAGAGAATCAGGTAAGTAAATATAAGAATCCTTAAGAACACTTGATGGCTTCAATATTCGGTGTTTTCGCCCACTAGTTGTAGAGATGTAGAACTATCTGAAAAAGTTAGTTTTGGATTATTTACAAAAACGTCAATATGTCTCTAAATAATACTGCCGCGCTACATTTAAGGTCATCTTTTAACGCTGTTCTCATTCTTAGTAAAACAAAAGGATGTTCGTCTGACCATTCTTTCAAATTACTTAGAGCTCTTAGCGAATGTCTGAGTTACTGATGTACTAGTGCGATTATCCATTGCTTTCGGGATGATATGGTGTAGTTCGAACTTTAGCACTACTACTTTAGTAATGTATTAACCTCTTAACCTCGTGATTACATATTATAATTATTTTTTTCTTTATATCTGCCTTTACAACAAAATACAGAGTGCTCTGGAATTTGTAAACGAAGGTCTTTTCCGAAATTTCTGTAATGATTGATTATTAATAAAATTCTTTAAGTTATAAGGGGTTAAAAATTCTTTAAAAATATGAGCCAAATTGACATCCTGTGTCAGTGGTAATTTCCAACGGACACCCGAAACGCGCAACATATTGTATGATATGTAAATTTTAGTCCCTTTGACAATTTAGGCAACATTTTTTGTCATTTTCCCTTGCCTAAATTAAGATTTGGTCGCCTTACGAGGTGATTTAGTTCCTGTACATGTAATAAATCGCGAATATTTTCAAAAAATTCCCTGCGGATTAGTAGTGATATAGGAATGAATTTGCCTGGCAGATATTTTACAGAATATTTTTTAACAAAGTATGTATTTTTTCAATTGAGTTTTCATATTCCAAAAGCGAATAAGATTTTCTTTGAAATCTAATTTTAGTTCATTATCTTATTTTTGATAATAAATTAATTGTTTTAAAGCAGATCCAGTTAAATATACTGAATTACAATCATCAATTTCAGGTCTTAATATTTCCGCTACTTACCTACTTATATATGTATGTTGAGAACTAAACGTAAATTCCATATGCCTTGTTTGTCAATGTCTTGGCTCTGTTCGGGAATTCACCCCAGTGTTAAAGGGTTTTTGATCCGTTAATATTAATAGATCGCGTCCTTCCACAAAATGTCGAAAATATTTGTCAGATATGTAAATTTCGAATAATTCACTATCGAAACGTGAATAACGTATCTCGGCGGGCTGTAATTTTTTAGAATAAAATGACAATGGCTCTAGGAAGAAAATTCTTGGTCATATTGTTTAAGTGCGGAACAAATTGTAATATTAGAACTATCTGTGGTAATACAATATTTGGTGATGTTTGGAAAAGATAATAAAGTAGCTGATGCAATATGGGTGAAATGCATGCGTGTTAAGTTTTTAACAAAAACAAAATATAAGCCATATTGAAGAGGAATACCGTTGAGTACCATCGTTAAATAAAGATGACGATGTGGAAGCCTATTTATATTTATATTTAATTCGATATAATAACTGCAAAGAATTTATAACAAAAGTTATTTATTTTAATTCCTTTAAATTTAGCTGCAATAGAAGTAACTTTGTATTTTCCTGGATATTCAACGTTTGCAAAATGTTTTCTCAAGCCCTGTCGGTAAACTGACGAGACTACCAGCTCGATTATGAAATAGATTATGTTTTTGAAGCCATGCAATAAATTTGTTTTTGTCCAGGGAGTTTTTTATGAAATTTTTACGATTTCGTTAAATTCGATCCGCCGCGCATACTCCTATTATGAATTTTATTTTGTTTCGTAAAATATGAAAATCGTAGAATCCGCCATATTATGAACCAAAAAAAAAAACAAATCGAATTTTTCGAAGAGCAAACGTCAAAATCCGACTGCTTTATAATTATGTGACGAATATCGTATTTATGAAGATAATGAAGAAAAGACGCATATTAAAAATTAAAATATGTATGATATAATAAAATACATACATATTAAAATTAAACAATAACCATTTTTTAAAATGTAAATTATACAATTATTTTAAACAAATTGATGTACAATTTAATTAAAACTTATTTAATTGTGAAAATTTGTAGGTGCATAACATAAAATGGCAAAGTTTATTGTCGTAAATTTTACGAACAAAACGAAAGTTTCATAATAGGAATTTCCGCCGCAGATCGAATTTTTCGATTTCGTATTTTACAAAATGGAAAAAGTTCATAATAGCCCCTCAGGTTACCTCTAACTTTATTACTGTTTCGAAGCCCAAGAGGTTAGTGGATTTTTGTCCAGTAAAACTTTCCTTAGTAGAAAATACAAGCCATCCATTTATGTATTTGTAAGTAATACAGTATGTATTTGATACATTGTATCGGAGAACGAATAAGTGAGCCGCTACAGGACTCTGCCGCAAGTGATTTTCCCTCCCTGCGAAACATGGGTGGTTTCGGTCTGTCTATGTTCAGATGTGCTGAATGTGGTGTGGCGATCGCTCCGTTGAAATGTCTTTACTCGTAAGATTCATTAACGGAGTCGATGGGCCGAGACAGAGTGTGAGGGAGGTGATGTGATCAGGGACCCTATTTCTGAATACGATACGAATTTGTATACGAAACGAAAATGCTATTCGATACGAAAATGAATTGGTATTTCTGAATACGAACGTATGGTATGGCCTATTTTAATTTTTGTACTGTTCGTAAAAGGAAATTTGGTTTACGCGAAACTGCCTTAAAATGACAGTATAAAACTGACAAAGACACGAAAATATGTAAAAAAATTTATGTCAATCTAGTTTCTATGTGAATGAAATCGAATACGTATTATTAAAAGCAACAAAAGTATTGCGTAGCAAAACACCGTGTTATTTTGGTTTTATTTATCTAGTGATTGCTGATGATGAAAAGATCCGGTTTTAGTAAAAAATATGGCAGTTAAATTCGGGCTAAAAGGTAATAATGTGGAATTTTGCTAAACAAATAATATGTTCAAATAAAAAAATATCTTTTAGTTTTGAAAAATATTTACATATTATTTAAAAAATAAAAAATTGTAAAAATTCAAATTTCATATTTTTGGTGTCGTTAACTAATACATATGTATGTGATTGAACACAATTAATCCGTTCATGAACGTACAAGAGCTCGAATTCGTATTGTAAAGGCGGCTCAGATAATCAACGTGTGCGCCATGCTCCGCAATATGTGCCTATACAACAATATTATATATGATTTAGAAAATAAGACATCAGCAGATTAAGATTCGCATGGCGAAAATTTTCAAGAATTATATGTATGAACCTGATAATATTATAGCAAGGAGGTAAACTTTTATTTAAATTCATTGCATGTTCAGACTTCAATTTTAAAATAAAATTATTTAAAATATGTATATATTACTATTTACATAATTATGTTTTTCTAAAATTAATATCGCAGATTTCAATCACATCTTGGTTTGGTTGCGAATTTACATTTAAATGAAAAATGTTTTAATTATTTACTCTAATTTTAGAAACCCGTTAGCAGCCTCTTCAAACAATAAATTCTTGAATATCTAATTTACACTTTTTAACTTCAAGATCATCTGATTTAAATTTAGGTTTATCTAAATTTTATTTTCTTTTAATTTAATCTCCTTTCTTTCAATTCCACTTCTCGTTCTTTCAATTTAATTTCCCGTTCCCTTAATTCTATGGATTTGTCTTTTAATTGAACTAGTCGCTTCAATGACTTGCTCGAGTCAGTCACGGTATTGGTGAGAGACTCTAATTTGATGATAACATTTCGGTGAAGCGCCTCTTGCATTTTGATTTGTGTCTTTGTCCCTAGATTTTTTTAATGTTCTGGGAGTAGGAGCCTCTACATTGCCGACAGTAACGTCGATGTTTTTATTTTGACCATTATCCGTTTATTGGTAAAGTTGGAGGTGAATTGATGGAAATATAACAAAGTTGCTTCCCAAGTTGCTCTCATCAAGTTTCCGAGTGCCGGCGGGTACTTCAATTGCTCTATTTAAATCAATCAGTCAAATCACAGCTTCTTCTTTAAGCGAAAACGTAAAGATTTTTTACTTGCCTCCCCTCATCTCGGACAAACTTATTTAATGTTAGTCTCTTTTTTATATTAAATTTGAAGTCCGACCACACTTTTTTCTAGAAGTCCGAATTTCGAATTAACAGTCGGTGGGAGTTTACCCGATTGCTAATTCCAAACCTTTGAATTATTGGCTCCTTGGCTGTCATATTATACCGTTTAACTAATGAGGGATGTTCCTCCATAAAAGCCACCAACATTTCTAACTGTTTAACAGTAGTAATCTTTGCCCTAAAATACATACACAATAATAATAAAAAATAAATACGTATGTACATATATTGAACGTGTAAATTAATAAATTAAAATATGAATGTGACAATAATTATTAACATATATGTATTACATAATATGTATTTAATCATTAAAAACCTATTTTTTTTTATTGTACCGTTTTAAATTAATTTCTACAAACATGCAAAATATTCTATTGGTTTCTATTAAATACGATACGAATCTGTGTACGAAACGAAAGTGCAATTCGATCCGTAAATGCTTTGGTATTCCTGAATACGAACGTACAGTATATTTTAATTTTTGTAGTGTAGACAAAGGGAAATTTTGTTGACAGTGTAAAACGGAAAATAAACGTAAATATGTCAAAATTTTGAAATCAATTTAGTTTTTAATTGGCTATGTGAATAAAATGGAATCCGCGCCATGTTTGATAAATATTATTTTACATCAAACTAAAATAATTTTATTAAATAAAACCAAATACAAATCTGTACCTAGAAAAATACATATTTCGTAAAATTTTAGTTTTATTTAGTTTATTGTGATTGTGGCGTTGAGGGCCGGTATTTAATGCAACAAATTGGGCTATGTATAGCATATTACACATGCAACAAATTGGGCTATGTATATAGCATTTAATGCAACAATTTGGGCTATGTACATATATAGCATATTACATATTTGAAATTTTGCTAATTAAAAAATATTTTTAGTTAAAAAGATTGGTTTTTAGTTTTTAACAATGTTTGTCAACACCAACTGTACCCCACATTTACAACAATAAAAACTAAAAAAACAAAAAAAAGCAAGTTTAAAAAATTCCAAATAAATGTTTAAAATATAAAACCATTTGCATTGTATAACGTTTAACAATAATCTGAAATGTAAAAGGATCGATTAATATTTCTTTATTATAATTAATTAATATTTTTTATACATAGCTTTTCCTATAATTCTTGCACACACTCCAAAATGTAAACAAATGTCAAGAATAATCAAAATGTCGTAAGTTGTTGGTTGCGTTCATTAAAACATCCATCCATATTTTAGTACAAGCTAAGCGAGCTTAAATTAGCGCAAAAGCTTAAAACTTAATTGAGCTATATTCCAACTTATGACGTGGCTGATTATTCCAATCCAAGCCATCAAAAAATACATATTTTGTCAATCTCAAAAAATCGATCAGAAGTGTAACATCAATTTGTAAAAAAGAAACAGTGTGTTAAAATAAAATCTTTACAATAAAATTTTCACCGTTTGTGTTTTTTTTTCATTCATCGTTGGTTACAAGTGGATTTGCTGCCGATATTATTAAATAATTAACAGTTTGCTTGTTTGGCATTAAATACATCACCTGCACATCACTTAAATAATACTTTCTTCATCAACAATTTCCAATCGATAAGCCAATTTACAACTGGGAAAAGTATTAACCAGACGCCATCGCACAGGACTTATACAAACAATATGTATTTCTTTTAAAAATAAAAATAAAATTAAAAATATAAATTTCTTGTGTACATCTTGCATTTATTGCTTGTTTATTTTTGGTGTCGTTAACTATTATGTGATCGAACCAAAATCCGTTCATGAACGTACAAAAACTGCACGAATTCGAATTGCGGAATAAGGGAAATTTTGTCACGAATCATGCTTACACGAATTCGTACAAGAAATAAATGTATTCGTATTCAAAAATACCAATGGCACGAATTCGTACAATTTTTGTTCGTATTCGCATTCGTAATGCCTAATAGGAAAAATTTTGTAACGTAGCAGTCTTACTCGAATTCGTATACAAATTACACGTATTCGTATTCAAAAATACCAATGACACGAATTCGTACCATTTTTGTTCGTATTCGTATTCAGGAATAGGGGCCCTGTATTATGTTGTCGGTTGGTGCCTGCGTTAGTAGCGGTGAAGGAAGCTGTTCGTTGAGCCCACTCCTGATAAGATGGGAGCAAGAGGCGTCGACCAAATATCAGTGGGTATCTCTTATCATCCTTCACTGAATTTTGCTGTGTTGCAGACAGAGCTGAATTAAGATATATGTGACGCAAGCGGAATGTGCCGCTTGTGCCGCACTAGGCAGATGGGCAGCGGTGAAAGGAAGGATCGAAGCACCCACGACAATTATGCCAATTTGACAAAAATGCTACACAATTTTATGTGAAAATGGCATTCTCGTACACAAGTGTAAATTATATTTCTTCCCAAGTATTTTTATATCCGACAATTTTGGTATTTTTCGGACATTTAGCTGAAAACAGGGGGCCTATTATGAAATTTTTCGATTTCGATTTTTCTCGATTCGAAAAAATTCGATTCGACGCGAATTTGTCCTATTATGAAAGTTGGTTTTCGAATTTTTTCGATATCGAAAAATTTCGATAAGTCGCGTATTTACCAATAGAAAGTTTTTGACATTGATTTTGTTTTATTTCGTTTTTGTATGTATCTTATAGTGTGTGATTAATAAAATTAATTAAAAATATGTAGTAATTAAAACAAACAAACAAAAAAAAAATCTCTTTGATTTGTGTGGAACATTTGAACATTTCATGAAATATTGAAAATGGACAGCATCGGTTTTTTGTTCGTTCAAGTGATGAGGATTCTCAAGATGAAGTGACGCCGATATCCGAGCAGAGAAAACGTTTACGAATAGATTCAAACCATTTTGATATGAGTAATAAAAGATAATTCAAAGTTTCTTGTCGTTACCATTGTTTATTGACGTACAATTTCTTTTAGATTTATGAAATTATTTCGGCTGCCGAAGGGCTGCTTTAAAGAACTTCTTTCACAAGTAGAGCCCCACTTTACCAAACGAAGAAATATAAACGCAATACCACCTGTATTAAATCTACCGGCTACCATACGGTTTTTGGCCGAAGGTTCATACCAACAAGCCGTATGCCAAGACTTTTTAATAGGAATGGCTCAACCGGTATTAAAAAACATTTAGTAATTGTGTTATATATAATGTGTTATATATTGTGTTATATTTCTTAATCAATTTAAACATAAAGAATTAAGAAAAAAACTTACATCGAAATTTTTATTATTACGCCAATATCGGTAATTTCTGTGTTTCTTAAATATATTCTCAATGAATTGTTTGAAACAATTATATTCAATAATTATTATTATTATAATATTATTTAAACACCTAGATATTATTTTTAAAAATAATTTAAATATATTTTTTAAAGAAAACCTAATAATTATTAACACCCCAATTCCCATAGTCGTGTCATTTCAGGCGACGTGAGTTAAGTCACGTCCCGTCGCATAAAAATTGGTATTCTTGAAGTCGGTTCAAGTGACACAACTGTAACTAAAAAATTGTCGGCCTAATTACAAACAAAATCGTTTTAGATCAAAAAAATATTAATTTAAACAACAACTTATCTAAATAAGCGAACAAAATTACACAATTAAAAACTTTAAAAAAATAATGTTAAGACTAAAATTTCGCCTTTCCATTTTGTTGTCGTCGCCTGTCACTTACAAAATTCAAGTGACATCTGTCGTATAATGTGACTTTAGACGTAACAAACGACTAAGAGAATAGGAAAATTGATGTGACGTGACTAGAGTCATGAAAAATGACGTGATACGACTATGGGAATTGGGGTGTAAATTTCCAGTAATCATTCGTACACAAGAAAAAGTTGAATATAAAAATAGTATTACGCATTTCTCATGTCTTAATAGCATAATCAGAAAGGTACTAAAATAAACCATCGCTTTTTTATTTTCTCTGTTTAAAATGAATTCCCCACCCTGGGACACAACATTGTACAGACACAACCGATCATCGTGCGTTGCTGCACTATGACTATACTAAAGAAAATCAAACAAAATATTTTGTTTTCTTACATTTTGTTCTGTAGGTCTACTATGTATTCCGATCTGAAAGTAATTATTCCCGAATTCAGAAATTTTGTATAGAGAAAAAAAAGAAAATCAAATTTATTTCATAGTCAAAATGAACTTTCAAATCGGTTTTACTTTCAGATCGGAATACACAGTAGACCTACTGGTTATTATTTGTTATTTTGATTTTAGTCTCTCTCGCGAAAAATTTAAAAAAACTGTGAAATGGTGTTGAATGAAAATATGCAAAATATTAACTAATATTAATTTTTTTTCGCCCAATATTATAATTACATATTAGAGTTTACTGTCAACGGAATCGAAAATCATTTTTGGCCGTATTTAAAAAGTTATTTAATACGAAACGCAAAATGGTCAAAAAAAAAATTTTTTTTCATACAACTTTTAACGATTTGTATGGAAATATTTTTGTTTGTTATCCTATAACACATACATAGGACACGCCATTTTTGTTGGTGCTTACACGGCCTTTAATACATAGGCATTGATGTAGTGAATGAAACGACAACGTTGAGCGGCGTGAAAACGTTGTACTGGTGATAGGGTGAGCTCGGACGCCAGTGTATGTATTTGATCAAAACCAACAAAAATGTTTATACAAGCCGGTTCGCACTTTACACCGATTCTCTCACAGAAAATGTCCTCTATAGGTTGGTATTTGTGTATAGGTATATGAACCAATATGAACATATTTTTTCGTAAAATCGATGAATCCATCACCTATCCTTATATAGTTAAAATCATGTTGTTGTTGCAATGTGTTATTTGCTATTTTTTTCGTTTCGTACATACATACACATAAAATATTGTATGTAAAAAAAATATTTTAGGCATTTGTGTTAGTTTTGTGTGTTTATGTATATTTTCTGATTTATTTTATACATTACTAATCCTAAGCCATAGAGGACAATTTTTATAGCTTAAGTGTTTGTTCCGCATGGCTTGTATAAACATTTTTGTTGGTTTTGATTTAATACATTGTAGCGGAGACCGAATGAGTGAGCCGCTACAGGGGTAAGGTGTTGTAAATACTTTCGTAGCGTAATGTACGTTGTTAATAAAATTATAACGATCGTTATACAAATGCAACATCTTTTTCCCCCGAAAGCATTTTGTATGTGTAATTGTACGCATACATTATAAAAAATTAAATAAAAAAAACTTTTTAATATATCACGTTTTTAAAATGGACTAAAAAGAAGAAAATAATTTTTCCTTGCCTCACAGTACAGAGAATTCTGAGGATTTACGATTGTAAGTTTTCAGCAACTATGAGAATATTTGGAAAATTTAAAACGAAAAACGTGGAGCGCATCTAACGAAGTTTTAATACATGGTTCATTAACAATTTAATTATGCTTCTTGACAAGTGATGTTAACTATAATTCTTTTAATACCATAGTTAGCTTTCTTTAGTATGTATGTATTATGTAGCCATTAGAACCGTATTATACCATTATTGCGCTCCACGTTTTTCGTTTTAAATTTTCCAAATATTCTCATAGTTGCTGAAAACTTACAATCGTAAATTCTCAGAATTCTCTGTACTGTGAGGCAAGGAAAAACTATTTTCTTCTTTTTAGTCCATTTTAAAAACGTGATATATTAAAAAGTTTTTTTTATTTAATTTATTTTCTGCTTTTTTAGTGTTGCCAACAAGGGTGCTGATGTATTTTCTAGTACTCGGTTATTTTGTATTCATGTATTCGGATACTTGAATATTTAATGATTATGTATTCGGTTTCTTGGAGGATAACATACTTAGAACCAACTTTTGGCCGGCAACCTATCGAACCTGTCGCCAAATATATTAATATAACTTGGAGGCGCCAAGTTATTGATCGAATTGTTTTCTTCTGAATTTTTATCAGGTCTTCATTGAAATACATTTTAAATTTTTCCATACTATAATTTTGTATGCATAAAAAACAGCCTACTATATGACGTCGGTTTATTGTAACGATCTCGAAAAACGTAATTTACAGCACCATCTGGAGTCGAAATATATCGCAAACTATTGAATATTGCATTTAGCGTATTTTGTTGACCAACATTGAATCCAAACTATTTTGGGTTTATTTGTTTCCCAAGAAAATAGCCAATTTGATTTAATTGGCAAAAGCCAACTTTTCGAAATAAAATATAAATTTAATATGTAATATGACCTGGTGGCAGGTATCATAACCAAAAATTAGAATTGGGTTTAATTTAACCCAATATTTTTTTGGGTTAATGTTATTCTTGCGAGGGTTTATCCTATGCAATTGTTGTTGTAAATTTTTCAAGGAAATACGCTTATTGTCATCCAGTTCTGAGCTATGTTTAAAGTTTCAAGTCTCTAGCTCATCGGGAAGTTAGTTTAAAATCGATTGCAAAATTTGTACCGAACAGACAAACAGACATACAAGAAAGCGAGTAGGCCGTATTCTGGAATTTAAAACTTTATGTTATGTTATGTTATTTTTGTTTTTTCAATACAAATTCATATAGGAATCGGGGAAATAAAATAACATCCCTTCAAACATAGCGTAACATAAACGTAACATTTACGAAGGCTTCCTAATACTAAACTCTTCGTAAACGTAACGTATTTGTGTAATAGAAATGATACGTAATCGAAACATTTGTCACAAGAGAAATGAAACAAATAAATGTTACATTTTTTATTCACTTAGGCGGAACACAACTGAACAGTTTCTGTGTAACTTTTACGAATAGCAATTAGGTAACATATTTAATACTCATTTGCGATTCGTAAAAGTTACAGCAAAACAGTTCAATTCTGTTACACCCAAGCGTTGATATAAATGAATAGTAAAAAATTATTATTTTTTAAATTAAAAGGCAAACATGATTTAGTTATAATTTATATTTTATTGATATATTTAAAAATAATAATCTAAAATAACAAAGTTTTAATTTTATAATTTACTATAATATACTTTTATAACACTATTACAAATTTATTTAATACACTAAATATAATAAAGCACAATGGTAAAACTATTTAATTACTAATACAATACTTAATCAATTATTAATATTAAAAAATATATTATCACAACTTCAAATCTGTTATCAAAGCTTCAAAAATTTACTATAAATACCCACTTCAAATATTAAAAATTTGTATGCATATCAGCGGCATCAAAATATGACGGTGTTCTACAATTAAATTTGTTACATATGTACTACAGTGAGAAAAGCAAAAACAAAAATGGTTGTCATTTTTTTACGTATATAAATATGGCTGCCTTTTTTACCACTCACGAGAGGCAGTGCTGTAGCTTTAAAAAATGTACGTAAACGTAACTTTTATGTTACGTATTTGACGTATACATTTTTTTGTTGGGAGGGATAACATGGATTTTATGATGCCGGAATACGGGGCAATAAAAACGTTATAAAATATAGTCAGTTGATGAAAAAGGATAAATTAGCAGCTATTGTAATTAGAGGGTGGTTCCCGGGAATTCCCGGGAACCATTTCCCAGGAGTTTTACATATTTTATCAAATATGAGTACATTTATCGGGAACTAACGCCCTCTAATTGTAATGCATTAAAATAAAATTGATAAAAAAAATAATTAAAAATTAATAAAAGTCTAGAAATTTATAAAGTTTAAATTAAAATAAATATATTAAAATTTATACATAAATTAAAGTTTTGTGTGGTTTAATTAACGAGTGGGAAACTCCTTCACTTAATGTCGAGGTTTCACTTTACGCGAGTGTGATTCAATACAGTGGCAGTTATCGCGTGTTGCATTAAGCGAATCTGTTCCATAATTTTCGCTTTATTATATCTTAGATTGTGTAGCTTAGAAATAGGTAAATGACTAAATTATGTGGTCTCTTGTCTATTTATACGGATATAGCTAGGCCTTTGTAGGGTAATTTCTTATAATTTTATTGTAATGAAAATCATATTCGTAATAAATCAAAGTTTAAATCAGTTGGCTGCTGGAAATTGTCGACGCAATGGACGCATTCAGATCTCCCAACATGTTGGCATCAAAAATCTATCGATGGAAAAAATGACATTTAAACTCACATTTTACATGCAAACCATAGACACATTTTAATCCAAATTTGTTTTTGGATCAAAGTTTGCAGGTAAAATGTGATTTGATCCGGATAGCTTGATGTCATGAAATGCATGAAATTCAGCTGTTAATGTAAACCTCAAGAATTTAAACTTTATTAAAAATTTTAATGATCATTACAATTTATTCAATGAAATACAATTTAACCGAAGCGTGTGAATCTGCCATTAAAAATTATTTGTACAATAATTCCATACAAACGATCACAAAAATTCGTCATTACACCACTTTTGTTATAGTGAAGCCAAAATTAATTTTCACAGACTTTCATCAAATTAAGATTAAAATTGATACATTATAAAAATTGATCAAAAGAAACAAAATCTCTATTTACCTAGAAAACGAGATACTTTCTCCACACCTTCAATCGTGTCCAAACAAACATTGAAACTCACAGGCAGACACCAAAACACTTTAAAGTCTTAATCAATTCTATTTCATCTCCTCAAATTCATAATTTCGATTGATTTACGATTAATCTTTTGGATTAAAATAATTTTTTTTTTGTATTTCTTGTTTGTTTATTTTTTTCTCTTCTATTTATTATGAACAAATTGAATCATTAATCGAAATCTCTACCGCATTATAATATTTAGAACGAGTCGCGAGCACGGGGTGTGGTATATATGTAGGTATCTTCTGAACTTGAAAGTCTGCTAGATTGAATTCTATTTTTGCCTGCATACTAAATATGTAGATATAAACACAAATATTTATGTAATATTGACCACAATAAAGTAATAAAATTGTTTGATTAATCCTCCCCCCAGCAGCGGTTCATCGTTACCCATCGTATATAATAGTAATAATCAACGCGCGTCGTAGGATCGGAATCCGTATGTCTATTTGTATTTATGTACACTCGTAAATTGTTTGTTCATATCAAGAATTTAAATTAAGTTATTATTGACCTCACCTAATTCTGAAGATGTTCAACCTCACGCGTGCTCATTATATGATAATTCAAGATATGATATATGTAGTTAATTCAAGCACATACATACTTACACACCTTTCAAAATATGTAACAAATTTGAATAAAAATTCGTATTTTGGTCATCTTAAGAGATCGCCGTCGTCTATCTATCCGTATAGAGATAAACAAATCAAATCGAATGGAATTTGATTTTTTTTTTTGGTGTTTCAACAAACACAAAACCAAACAAAAATTTCCATAATCATTAAGTGTAGGTGTTAAGTGTAAGCACATTTTATTATTATCTCAAATTATCGTTGACATTTTATTAGATTTTGGTTGTTTATATAAAAATAAAAAAATGTAAATGACATTTATGATGTTTTCTTGGTAAAAAAAAATCAAATAAAATCTTGCGATGGTTTCATTTTGGAATTCAATTTTTTATTGTTTTGGTGCATACGTGTTAATTACTCGATAAATTGGTTATTTTTTACATTGCCTCAGTAGGAGTATTTTTAAAGCAACCAAGGGTTACGCAAGCGGATCCATGTAATATTGGGTCTCAATGCAGAATTACGAGATCCTTGATTATCCTGTTAGAAGAATTAGACTCCCAATCAAAGCACATGTGGGCTCAAGAAACAACGTCAAAGGATAACCCCACTTTAGATGAATTCTTCGATTTCTTGGCTAAACGGAGCGACGCATTATATACATCTGGAATTAGGCCTATGGGTAAAAGACTTCCTTTAAGTTCACAGGCAACAGACAGTCTCATTGCCAGTAGCGATTCATCAAGCTGTCTGTTGTGCGAAGAGAAACATCATCCATTGTGAGAGTGTGCTAAATTAAATGAAATGCATACCGAATACCGAAGGCAATTCATAAAAGAAAGTAATCGGTGTTTAAATTGCGTAAGCAATCTTCACAATGCATTTAATTGTCGCTCAAGGAGAAGATGTCAGACTTGTCGGAAGTAACATCATTCTTTGTTGCATATGAATGTACTAAAGAACACGAAGGTGACCAGAAACAAGGCTGCAGGTACCAGTTCTTCAACGGTTTTATCATATAACGGATAAGTACTTTATCAGACATCAAACCAGACCGGAAATATCAGAAGCATCGAATGACATCAACGATATGAATTGTTTCCAGAATATTAATGTTTAAGCAATAAACGCGCGTTCTTATCAACGGTATTACTGCGCGCAAAGGATAAAACAGGAGGTCTGCAGCAATGTCGAGCTTTCATTGATTACTGCTGAGAATCTTTATTCATTACTGAGCTTGTGTAAAAAGGCTCCAACTTCCAAGGAAAAACGCTAAGGTGCTGATTACCGGGTTAGGTCAACGGGTACAGGAGCAACGAGAGCTGTTAGAGCTGAATTAGATGTATCAGAATGGCATCATTTATATGGTATTCAACTAGCGGGTCCAAATTTCAACACATCTGGCTCCATAGATATATTAATTGGCGCCGAATACGCCTTGAGTCTGTTCACTAATGGCAAGGTCACCGGAAGAGACAATCAACCGATCGCAATCAATACCCTTTTTGGATGGGTTGTCAGTGGAAAATTAAGCCAACCAGATAGCATCGTGGTCTGGCATACGACTGTGGCTTTGCACACTGAGATCGACATCAACAACTCGCTACACTTGTTTTGGAAAACGGAGGAACTGAAATCTTCTACCAAACACTTAACGCAAGAAGAAACAGAATGCGAAAAACACTTTGGGGGGCGTTGTACAACCAGTTTATGAGAGAATATCTGTCATTGGGCTATATGGAGAAAATTTCAGAAAGCACTGGACATAAACAAAAGGTCTGGGGAGATTCGTGGGAGGAAAGTAACAAATGATTGGCAGGTGGTAGGGAGAAAACCAAGGAAGCGCCACGGAAGACCTTCGAGACCCGCCGCACTAATGATCAAAACCACTAGTCCAGCTTCGTTCACGGAGGTTTTGAAAGACATAAAAACAGATCCTGCCTTGGAGAGTGTCGGAAATAGTGTGGCCCGTGTCCATAAAACCGAGAAGGGTTATCTATTGCTGAAAATACAGAAGTAGGCGTGCGGTAGTGCCAACCTTGATACGATGCGCGGTAAAATTGAGACGTACCTTGACGGTAAACTAGAGGTTGCGACTCTTGCCAATCCCGATGAGATTATACTGGAGATATGTGAATTGACGAGGTATTATTATTATTATTATTATTACTTGAGGGCCATGCGACCTAAAAGATCTTTTGTGCATTAAGCCCTACTTAATTATCCGTCCAGTCAATATTCAAGCTCTTAATGAACCTGATAATACTGCCTAACGGTACGTGATACATACTATCTGGGCTCATTGCTCTCCCTCCTAGATGTTTTAATAATCCGTCCAGCCAATATTCAGGCTCTTAAAGAACCTGATAATACTGCCGACCGGTGTGTGATACATACTATCTGGGCTCATTGCTCTCCCTCCTAGATGTAATAACATTTACTTCTGCTAGAAAAGCGGTAGCATTGGGACTCAAGGACTTTGAGAGGGCAGACCCACTCCCGTGTATTCCTTCCCGTGCCTCGTCTACCGTTTTGATTTAACTCTTGCGAGTTGCTGGGAATAAAAAAGTCGCCTGTAGGTCACCCAGGTTTACTACAGGAAGGCTAAATAAAACTGGAGGGTGCCTGGTATCCAGAGTCCGCATATATAGACTGATTAACCTATCAGCCATTCATCCATCGGCATACGCTGTTCCACCTTAGATTAGGGATTTTTTGTCAAGGTTTTCTCCTTTAGCGTCGTACTTTAGCCTGTCACCAAAGGCCACATTCAGCCTAATGGTTACAGTTACCGGTGGTTGCCACGAGGAGGCAGTACGTACACCTGCGCCTACTGGAAGTTTACGGAGAACCTTCCAATAGACGCCAAACCACCATTTACGAGGTAACAACAAAGAGAGAGGTCTTTAACGCAATAACTATGGATTTCGATGACGAAAAAATCTTCTATGAGAATATCGTGACTTGTCTTAGACGTGCGCACAGAGAGAGGTACGCAGATAGCGGTTGTCAAAACACCAACGACTATAGCTCGTAAAATCGCAGATGTTGGCAGAATCCGTATAAGCTGGGTTAGGTGCCGTATACGTGAAATAGTTAGCCCAGTGAGATGCTTTAAATGCTGGAGGCCAGGTCACAGAGCGGCCACATGCAAGAACGAAGTCGACCTATCAAACATTTGCTTTAGGTGCTGCAGAGCCGGCCACAAGGCAAAAGATTGTGAACGAGAACCGCAGTGTGCATTCTGCCGTACAGGAAATGGAGAAGCTATCGGTACTCACAGCACCGGTAGGGGTAATTGCCCAGCACGGCGGTTGGTGATATTGAACAATGAGAAGGTGAAGCTACTTCAGCTAAACTTAAATCACTGTGAGGCTGCTCAGGACTTCCTATGGCAGACTATACATGAATTGAAGCCAAACGTCGCAATACTATGCGAACAGTAAAACAATTTGGATGTTGCTGCATGGGTGAGTAATCATAGTGGCAAGGCAGCAATCTGGGCATGCTCTGGCTTGGTCATTCAAGAAAGCCAGCAGAGTTTCTGCGAACATGTTCGAGCAAAAATTAATGGAATACATATCTTCAATTGTTATGCCCCTCCAAATGAGCCAATCGCGCAATTCATCCACTTCTTAGATTGCTTGGTTCTGGATGTAAGAGATCATAGTCCCACAGTAATTTCGGGAGACTTCAACGCCTGGGCTACGGCGAGGGGTAGCGCTAAAACAAATAGAAGAGGTCAAGCCCTCTGGGAAGCTTTTTCAGTTCTGAATGTTGTCTTGTGTAACACCGGCTCCGCATATACATTCAGTAGGGGTAATGCTGGTTCTATTATAGACCTAACGTTTGCCTGGGTGACTTGACTTTTACAGGATCAGTGACCACCAGGTCATCCTGTGTGAACTCCATGGAATACACCCAAGTAATAGTAGACAAATTGCGGGATGGAAGGCAAACGCTTCCGATGAGGACATCTTCAGGTTTATGCTCCGTGACTCTAACCTTACGGACACCGCTAACACCAAGGCATCCAGTTAATAGGCAGCATAACCAGTGCATGTAATGCTACAATGCCTAAAAAAAGGTTAAACCACCGTGCAGTCGTGCTAGGCGCGTTTCCCAGCGGGGTAGAAACACCAGCTCCTTTTTCAGCTTACAACAAATAAACAGGGAAGCACGGGGTGCGCTTAAGGTAGCCATTCAACAAAGCAAGCGACGATGCTGAAAGTCCCTCTGCGATGAGGTTGAGGATGACCCATGGGGTAGGCCCTACAAGATGGTAATGTCCAAGCTTAAACTTGCAAGAGGTGCAGCACCAACATGTCCTATTCTGATGGATAATGCAGTATCTTCCTTGTTTCCTCGCAATCCAATGATTATTCACTCGAGTGCCATTGTAGTGGACGAAGTTCTGCTATTCACGATTGATGAACTAATGTCCGCCTCTAGGAGAATTCCCAACAGGAAAGCGCCAGGGCCGGACTATATACCAAATGGTGCCTTAACGGCTGCGATTCTAAAAAAACCCGAAGAGTTCCTGGAGGTGTATAACTCTTGCTTAAGAGAAGGAACATTCCCAGATATTTGGAAGAAGCAGATCAGTACTGATCCCAAAGGGTAAAGTACACTCGGAAGATCCTTCAGCATGTCGCCCAATCTGTATGTTAGATGGAGCGGGGAAATTACTTGAAAGGCTGCTTGGTAATCGGTTAGAAGAAGCTATCGTATCATCTGGAGACCTTGCCAATAAACAATATGGGTTCCGCAAAGCGCGCTCAACTATTGATGCTATTCAGCTCGTTACCAGGCTGGCAGAAGACACGATCAGCGGCAGCAGATGGAAAGGAGGCTGTACAAAATACTGTGCTATTGTTACGCTAGATATTAAAAATGCGTTTAACACAGCAAAATAGGAACATATTATGAACGCCCTTAATATCAGGAAAGTGCCTTGGTACATCAAGCGGGTAATCTCAAGCTATTTTAAAAACCGCACTTTGCAGTACCGCACGAAAAAAGGGTGCAAGGAGTATACAGTTACATGTGGGGTCCCCAGAGATCTGCTCGGTCCTGGAGATAATTTCCATTAGAATCGGAGCACATACGATTTTCTCGCAACCATGGATAAGGTACCTAGGGGTACAAATCGATGCAAGGAGCAATGATTGAATCAAAAATTGTTGATGTGTCCGACAACATGCTTCTTTTGGTCGCTGAAGTGATTTCAATATTTTTTACATTATAAAAGAGAAATAATCGCATTGAGAAAACCACTGTAAACCAAGGAGTTTTATTACATTCCTGTCATCGCATATGTTTACAAATGGATCATTTTCACAAATTAAGGTAGAATTCGCACTCCATTTTCTCAATTCGAATCCAGCTGATTTGCAAATTTCACTTGTATTATTTTTTAATTTTAGCATTAACTCGATGGAATCGCAGCCGGTCAGCAGATCGTCGACATAGAAATCATTCTTAATTATTTGAGCTGCTTCAGGATAATTAATCATATTGTCTAAAGCCAATTGGA
The DNA here is from genome assembly GCA_963556165.1 of Tipula helvola. NCBI lineage: Eukaryota > Metazoa > Arthropoda > Insecta > Diptera > Tipulidae > Tipula > Tipula helvola. The sequence continues at coordinate 204,498,348 of OY744483.1, read as the reverse complement.
ATAAGCATCTAGTTGCTAAAAACGGCGCAGAAGCAGTACCATAGGTAACAGTGGTTAATTTGAAATGTTTTAGCTTGTCATCTGGATCGCTGCGCCATAGAATTTTCATTTTTTCAATGTCCGTAGTTACTACATACTTGTGTATTCTAAACCGCAATAATATATCCCAAAGAGATGATTGTATTGATGGTCCAATCATCATCGCATCGTTTAGAGCGATTCCTGTAGAACTTCGTGACGATCCATCAAATACTACGCGAACTTTGGTTGTAGTGCTGCTTCTTGTCACTACGGCATGATGAGGCAAGTAAAAGCATTTATGACCAGTCATTAGGATGTCCTTCTCAGCTATTTCTTCCATATGCTTTAATTCAAGGTATTCAGCCATAAACCTTTTGTATTCGACGCTAAGTTCCTTGTTCAATTGAAGCTTTCTTTCAATATTGAAGAACCGTTTTTCCGCCATGTGTAGTGAATTTCCTAGCTTTGACAAATTTTCCTTGAATGGAATTTTTACAACAAAACGGCCTGTTGAGTCTCTCTGCACGCTTGATGAGAAGTGATTTTCTACTTCAATTTCTTCCGGACTCATCCTTTTTGTAGTTGGTGGTTCTTCAATTTCCCAAAATCTTTTAAGAACTTCGTCTAATTTCATTTCTAAATTGAGGGAGATATGTTGCACATTTGTTGTGTTTGACAAACTCGATTTTCCAGACACGATATACCCGAACATGGTGTTTTGCACAATAACAGAAGAGTCTGGATTAGTTTGCTTTCCGACCCGTAATACATTGAAAAACATATCAATTTTCCCAGTTTTATAAAAATCAGGGTCTGCCAGGTTTAACTCACTTATAAACTGAAGCTGTGCGGAGTCAAAATTTATGAGGGTTAGTACTACCGGTAATTTCTCCAAAATAAATATCTCGGCACTAACGGATGAGTTTGAGAATCGCGATATGATCTCTAAATTAGCAACTCCTTTGTTCACGATGCCTGATGTCGGCAATCCCGCTATTGGTATTTGTGCTCTTTTCTTTGGTATATATTTAATTGATTAAACAACCTTTCATCAATAAAATATGCTTGAGATCCACTGTCTAAAAGAACCCTGACAAGTCGCTTTTGTCCTAACCCGTCTCTGACGTTTACAATTGCTGTGGGCAGGATCGCTTGTATGTTTAAATTTGCCAGGTAATTATTCAAACTATTTTCGCTGTTTGATGAGGTTTGCGAGTTGTCTGGTACTTCAGTGTTCACGTTAGCGACTATTGGTTTTGACGATATTTGATTTTGTTTACCAATGTCATCTGAATGTAGCATAACGTTGTGTTTTCGATGGCACTTGAAACATCGCATTTTTAATTTGCAAAAATCAGAGCGATGGTTACCTCTCATGCAATTAAAACAAAGCTTTTTCTCTGCAATTATACCTCGACGAGATGAGACGTCTATATAGTGCCAGAAACTTTTCGCATCTATGTAGCAAATGCGGCTGATCACACAATGGGCAGGTGGTCGCTGCCAAAACTGACCGTGGATAAACCATAAGCATGGCGAGGTTGGCTTTCACCTAACACACCTCTTAACAGGTCACGGATGCTTTCGATCATACCTTAATCGTTTTGGGCATGATGATTCACCGTATTGTACATCCTGTAGAGATTCCGCAGAAGATGCTGAATACGTGTTTTTTGTATGCGCACGGTTCCAGGGAAATCGAGAAGTGCTTGCTGGAGTCCTCGATCAATTTGATATTACCCCAGAGAACATAGTTGAAGTGATGCTAGCGTCCCCAGAAGCATATAGAATGCTGTAGCAAATTTTGCAACAGCAACGATTAAGGAGTTGCGACGGTTGGAACGCCAAGCAAGGTAACTCGTACCATTCAGTTGCTCGGGAGATGTGATCGTACAGTTAGTACAGACTCCTTCCCTTGCGAAGTAATACCTAGCGGTCCTTCCGGGAGGAAAAGATGCAGGAGGTGGTTTTAGTGAGTAGGAGTCTCACACCGTTGTGGTAGATAGCTATGTTATCCCCTACATCATCCATGATGGATTTCCACCTTCCTTAAATAAAATTTAAAAAAACACACACACACACACACACACACACACACACATACACACACACACATACACACACACACACACACACACACACACACACACACACACACACACACACACACACACACACACACACACACACACACACACACACACACGACTACACCCACACATACCCACACACACTCTACGGGGGGAGTCTGTAACCCCTTCGTAGCGCGTCCCCAGGTGGCGGATAGGGGAATGCCCGCTAGTTCTAGAGGGAAGGGGGAAACAAAATACCTCTCGTGGACCAAACAGACTAGGGGAAGGAACCCCGATTTTAAACCAAATATGGCGAGTCACAACAATATGGCAAACCGTACGGTGAAGGGGGTCGGATCCCCAGTACCGGCGCTTTTCGGGAGTGAGCAAGCAGGCTCCCAAGCGTCGTTATCCAACGACTGCAGTGTACTAGTGGTGGCAGACTTGGCCACTAGTGCATTAAAAACTACAAGTGAGGAACAGAAGAGACGAGAGCTGTGGGATAGGCTAGGCCAGAAGATTAGAGGCCTATACGATTATGCCAAGCCCAAAAATAACGTCCACAAGGAGTTAAAGGCTTTTTCGAGGTCATTGTGTTCGATCTTTGAGATGCTCACACAGTGTAATGAAAGACTGGGATTAACACCACAAAAGGACAGTAAGGTGAACGAGACGCAAACGTCACCGGGGCTTATAGCTCAACCGGAGAAGCCGGAGTTGCAAGCAACCGACAAAAGAAAGCAAAGCGAGTCGCCTCCTGAAGCCAGGGAAAAAACCAAAAGACCGGCGTACAGGGAAGGAGTAACTCCCTGTAGAGCAGACCAACCAGCGGCTCCCAAAGCGAAGTCTCCCAAGGCTTTAACTCCCAAGGGGGGTCTTCCTGCAGGAGGTTGGGAAACGGTAAAGCCAAAAAAAAAGCCGAAGAAAAAGCCACAGCGTCCGCGTTTAAGGCCGGCCCGCCCTGACGCTCCGGTTGTGAAGGCTGAAGAAGGAAAGTCGTACGCGGATATTCTTCGCAGCTTAAGAAATGACAAAGACATGGAACAACTGGGCACCATGGTCAAAAAAGTCAGGAGAACAGCTGCCGGAGAACTTTTGTTGGAGCTGGACCGGTCAGGCGGGCAATCGGCTGAACAATTCCGCAGCTCCGTAGCTGCCAAGCTGGGGAGTTCGGCCGAAGTAAAAAGTCTCAGAGACGAAACGGTCATTGAGTTGAAAGAACCTCTGGAACTGGACTCCCTCTGGAAGGGGTATCGGACTGTGGTGAGTCAGCAGTTAGATCCCTCAGAGCCGGATTTAGAGGAACACAGACGGCAGTGGTCAGCCTCCCAACGGCTTTCGCCAGGAAAACATTGGAGATTGGTAAAGTTCGGATCGGATTGGTCGTCAGTCGCATTCGATAAACTACCATATTGGCCAAGTGCTACAAATGCTGGGAGTACGGTCACCATGCTAGCGCCTGTAAAGGGCCCGACAGGTCAAAACATTGCCTTAGATGTGGTAGAGAAGGACACTTGGCTAAAGAATGTTCCGTGGATCCGAGCTGCATGCTGTGTCAGGGGAAAACTGAGAGTGAGCATACTGCTGGCAGCAGTAGATGCCCAGTGTATCAGAAGGCCTTCCGGGCGGCAACTAAGAAGAAAGCATGAAGATTCTCCAGTTGAATCTAAATCACTGCGAGGCAGCACAGGATTTGATGGTGCAGACAACGAGAGAGCTGAAAATCGATGTAGCAATAGTGTGCGAGCAGTATAGGAACATTGAAAGCCCAACTTGGATTTCCGATGCCTCGGGCCGAGCAGCAATCTGGACACTTGGCCTATGCCAAGTACAGGAATCCATGAAAGTGCCACGGACCGGTTTCACGTGGGTCAAGTTGGATGGAATATATATCTACAGTGTCTATGCCCCATCTAACGACCCAGTAGAGGAGTTTGAAACGCTCTTGCACCATCTTGCCGGTGACGCAAGAGGACGCAGATCACGCATCATCGCGGGCGATTTCAATTCTTGGGCTACGGAGTGGGGCAGCAGAGAAACAAATCAGCGAGGGGAGACACTGCTGGATTACCTTGCCTCAATGGACGTCGTTCTAGCTAACACCGGGGACCGGCCGACTTTCACACGCGGTGGCGCCAGCTCGATAATAGACTTGACATTCACGAGTGAGTGTTTAGCACACCCAGGCTTAAGGTGGGAGGTCTCCAATCTTTATACACATAGTGACCACCAGGCTATCCTCTTCAATATTGCCGAAGCTGGGAAACCAAGAAGGGTAGTGAGACAGCCAAGCCACAAATGGAGGGCAAGGGCAATCGACAGAGAGACCTTCATAGCCATGCTGGAGGATGAAACGGCTGACATGGGTTCGCCGAACGACCAGGCGGTCCAGCTTATGTCACACGTTGCCAATGCCTGCGATGCCTCTATGCCAAGGACGTCGGCAAAGAACCACCGACCACCAGTATATTGGTGGAATGAAGACATCGCCGAACTCCGTATAAGATGCCACCGAAGCAGAAGATGGCGCCAGCGAGCAAGGGGTCGATCGGGCTTCAATGTATCCCAGGAACAGTACCGGGCGGATCGTAAAGCTTTGATAAGAGCAATCAAAATAAGTAAGCGTCGATGCTGGATGGAGCTATGCAAAGAGGTTGATGAGGATCCCTGGGGCAGACCGTACAGGACTGTTATGGCAAAGCTGAGAAACTTTTCCGGTGCAAGCCCGACTTGTCCGGCCTTGCAACAAAACATCGTGAGCACGCTCTTTCCGGAACAACGGGAACTAAACAACGATGAAGTTATAATCCCACGAGGCGAGGACGTAGCACCTGTTAGCATAGAGGAGCTCCTGGCAGCTTCCCGCAGAATCAAGGATAATAAAGCCCCAGGTTTGGACGGAGTGCCCAACTCTGCGCTAAGGACGGCCATAGAAACCCGCCCAGATATGTTCCTTGAAGTATACAACAAGTGTCTTAAGGAAGGAGTTTTCCCTGATTGCTGGAAACGACAGCGGCTCGTGCTTCTGCCAAAAGGCGGTAAACCAACAACTGAGCCATCATCGTATCGCCCGATTTGTATGCTGGATACGGCAGGGAAAGTGCTGGAGAGGATCATATGCAATCGACTAGAAACCTTTATCGAGGAATACCAAGGCCTGTCGGAAAACCAGTATGGGTTCAGGAAGGCACGCTCTACTGTGGATGCGGTTAGAAAAGTCGTAGGAATGGCTAGCGAGGCTATCGCAGGAACACGATGGAGAAGAGGGACCAAGAAGTACTGCGCTATTGTAACTCTGGATATAAAAAACGCCTTCAACTCAGCGAGGTGGGGTTGCATCTTGAAGGCCCTTCAATTACTGAGAGCACCGATGTACATTAGGGCAATCATCCAGGATTATTTTAAAGATCGGATTTTGACGTACCAAACAGATGACGCTAACAGGATCTACAAGGTCACAGGCGGTGTTCCGCAGGGCTCGGTCCTCGGACCTTTACTGTGGAACGTTATGTACGACGCTGTGCTCAGACTAGAACTGCCACATGGTGCTAAAACTATTGGTTTTGCTGATGACATTGCATTAGTGGTGACGGACAAGCACCTGGAGGACATCACCCTGGTTGCTAACGAGTCCATCGCTATTATCCGACGGTGGCTCTCAACAGTGGGTTTGCTTCTGGCGGACCACAAGACGGAGGTAGTCCTAATAACGAGTAGGAAACAGCGGGAAACTGTTACTCTGACTAGGGGTCTGGATTGACGCGCGACTGTGCTTCGATGAGCACTTGCGCAGAACCATCGAGAAGGCGGCCAAGGTCACCTCGGCTTTGGCACGCATTATGCCGAACGTCGGTGGACCCAGGCAAGGCAAGAGAAGACTTGTGGCCGTGAGCTCTACGTTACTGTATGCGGCCCCAGTTTGGGCGGAGGCAATGACGACGAAGGCCTATGGACGGAAGATGACAGCGGTGTACCGCAGGTCTGCGCTAAGAGTAGCCTGCGCATTTCGCACGGTATCAGGTGATGCAGTATGCGTTGTGGCAGGTATGCTGCCTATAGAGATTCTGGCTAGCGAGCGCCAGCGAATGTACAACCGAAGGAGACAAGATACCCATGCGGACCACCGCAGGATTGAACAGGAAGAGAAGGAAGAGTCTCTGAGACGATGGGGAGCCTGCTGGAATGCTTCAGGTAACGGTAGATGGACCCCTCGCCTCATTTCAAACCTAGCAACATGGACCAAGAGGAGGCATGGTGAAGTGGACTACTACCTGAACCAACTCTTGACTGGACATGGCTGCTTCAGGGCTTATCAACACCGGTTTAAGCTGGAGGACGACCCTAAGTGTCCAGCGTACCCAGGAGTGACCGAGGACGTGGAGCACGCGGCCTATGTTTGTCCACGCTTCAGAACAGAGAGAGGTGAGCTATGTGGTGTACTCCACCAGCAGCTGACACTAGAGAACACGGTCCCTCTTATGGTGGCCACGACAGAGAATTGGGATGCGGTAAGCAGCTTCGCAGCCGAAATTTTAATAAAGCTGAGGTCCTACGAGCGCGAAATGCGAGGACTCGTTGAAGGTGACGGCTAGATGAAACTAGGGCAGGTGAAAGGCTAATATAGCCCTATCCCATTCTGTGTAGTAATGCTTGTTGGCGGTTCCACAGAATGGTAGCGGAGTTGGAAGTAGGGTTTTTAGTGGGTATTGGCTTGGCCGAGTCCCACATACGCCGGTTCAGGACATGAGATGGTCTGGTACTGGTAATCCGTAAAAGCATTTTCCCCCTTCCTTTAAAAAAAAAAAAAAAACATACCCACACACACACACGCGCATAGATATATACACACACACACACACACACACACACACACACACACACACACACACACACACACACACACACACACACACACACACACACACACACACACACACACACACACACACACACACACACACACACACACACACACACACACACACACACACACACACACACACACACACACACACACACACGCAAATACATAAATGAACACATTCTCGTATTCTATCAAGATACATCGGCTTAGGTTATGTATGTAGGTTAAAAATCGCGCGATTTTTGACCTAACCTAAGCCGATGTATCATGATAGAATACCGGATTTTGGCATACAGGATTTTGGGATACGGGATTTTGTAATACGGGATTTTGTCATAAGGTATTATATATACGGGATTTTGTAAACGGTATTTTGTCATACGAGCAACTATACCCAACCCTTTTGCGCAATGTGCTTTCGATTTTCAGTATTAACAAGCGCACTGTTTACCAATTCTGCAACAATGTTGATACTTCTCGAATAAAGGTACCATTGTGACTGATATTCTAGAGCAGATAGAGGAAAATTTAATCTTCTATGAGTGATTTCTGAACATTAGACCATGTACTTTAGCCAACCCAATGGAAAATAAAACTTTTTTTTTGGACTTTTGACCAGCTTTTTTTGATTTGGCCGCACTGTGCGACGTATAATAGCCAAAAAATGAAAAACTTAAGGATCGCTAAAACCTATATAAAATGTGGGCGATTTTATATCATGAATAATCATCCAAAATATTAAAATTAAGAAATGCCATGGTCGTATTTCCTAAACGAAAAGAAATAACACCACTGGAATTTATTTCCTTCTAAAATTTGTTGGCTGGTTTTCGTTTTTTCAAATTTTATTGAATCTTAGGGCACCTGTATGCTGTATTCCACGATTCGCGGACTTTTGGTCTAAAACAATTTATCTAAACCAATTTGACTAAAGCAATTTACCTAAAATCAATTTATCTAAAAACAATTTACCTAAACACAATTTGCCTAAAAACAATTTATCTAAAAACAATTCATCTAGAGCGATTACATATATTTATATAAAGCAACTCGCCCAAAACAATTCAACAAAAATTTCGCAAAAAAAGTAGATATAAAATAATTTTTCTAAATTAATTCGTCTAAAACCAATTAATAGATCCAAAGGAATTTTGGAAAAGGTTTAGATAGTTTTGAGTATATGGTGTGATTAGTAGACATACTATGCACCAGAGTATATGAACGTTGGATCAATTAGTTTTGTTTACATTTTTTTTATATGGAGTGTGATCAAAATCAGCTCTATTAAAATTGAAAAATAATCAAAGAAAACTACTGTGATATGAAATGCAAAATATAATAATTGATTAACAAAAGAATAATATATTTTTAACATAAAATGATTTGAAAAATGTTTGGTTTACTAGAATTTAATGAATAAACATCGAAAATTATTTGAGTATTGTGAGGTTATGTCTGATTGTTTTTGTCAGTTTGTATTCAAGAATTTCAATTTTTTATGCCACTTTCTATTAGGGGTTCGTTTAACACATAATTTACTACACCGAACTTAAAAATTGATGGTTTTTATAACGTTTTTATTAACTCGCTTTCTTGTATGTCTGTCCGGTACAAATTTTGAAATCGATTTTAAACCAACTTCCCGATAACCTAGGAACTTGAAATTCTGAACATAGCTCAGAATTCGATGACAATGCAATATTCAATAGTTTGCGATATATTCAGGTGATGCTGTAAATTACGTTTGTCGAGATCGTTACAATAAACCGACGTCATATAGTAGGCTGTTTTTTTATGCATACAAAATTATAGTATGGAAAAATTTAAAGTGTATTTCAATGAAGACCTGATAAAAATTCGGAAGAAAATAATTCGATCAATAAACCAATGTTTTTGATTTTTTCACGAACGTGATTTAAGGATGTATCACATCAAGCGCGGCGCGTCGACGGCAAATTTAAATAAATTTAAATACACGTTTTTTTGCTTATCTAGTGATAGTAAATCATAGCTTGAACAAAAATAAAACTATTATTCATAAAAAAATTTACAAACTTTATATTTTTAATAGAAAAATTACAATTTTAAGTAAATGGTATCAAATGAAATTTCATCCGCCGCCCGCGGCATTCATTTCTTTCATTTACTTAATTTTTTGTTGTTTTGGACTAAACTCCATATAAAAAAATGTAAAAAAAAATTTTGACCCCGTAATGACGTGACCTCTCATGAGAAAACGGTTCAACTGATGTACTAAAACACAATCTATAAGTTCGCGGTGGTCGATTGGATTACTCGCAATGGTCGATTGGAACGCAATTGGTAAATCCGAGTTGAAACCCGAGAAACAAATCCTAAAATCGACTTTTCAAGTTGGCTTTTCAAGATAAGACGACGGTTGGCATCATTTTCTGCACAAACATAAATAAATGCATAAAATAAGCAAGATACAGATATATGTAAATATGTAACAATTAAATAATTATTACGATTTATGACATATTTTAAGAGTAAAGAATTCTTCATCTTCAAAATTTCGTTGACTGTGAATTACGTATAAAACCAACATGGACGTTTAAAATTGACTCTTATGATCGTATAAAATCTATCTATTTTCTCTAAATGAGAAAGAGAATATATACATAATCATTAATTAGTATCAGCATTCAGCAAATACCAAGTTTCATTAAAGGCATGGCTGTGAATCTGCTTCAATTGCGCGCATTTTGTCATTTTGTGTTGAATCTTTCCGTACTACCTATAGCAACTCACTCATTTCTGGTGAAATCTCATATTTTTATATATTTTTAACTATAAACATATATACCATCGAACTATTAAAATCGATATTTAAATTCTAAAAAATGTCTTACCGGTAAATTTAAAAAATTAAGTTTTGTCTATTATACGTTATTCATGTAGGACATTGTTTTTCAGCAGTTATTGGTAATGCAGTGAATCAACTTTTAATAATTATCGTTTAACACATTAAATAGGTAAAACAATTCATCTTTTGGCAAATGGATTATGTTATATTTGTCTTAAGTGCCGCGAGGGTCAGTCTTCGTACAATCCAAAGGGGGTTATATTTATTTCTATACTAAATTCACAGGAACTTGGCGTATTGATTGTAATTAGAGATTGCGATTGGTAATTCTTGTTTGGAGAATTCTCGAGACTTTAAAATTATTGTTACACCTGGTTTATCGAGAAATATTATTCCAATAATTTCGGGAATTTTTGTTTTTCGAACAATAGTGTTTTTATCACGGGAATTTTAAAATACTAATTTTCACTAACACTAAGACCTGCGTGGAAATAATTTAAGTTTTTCGGTTAAAAAAAAATCAATGATAAAATAAATGGACTCATTCATTTTGATATCAATTGAAAGGATATTACATACATTTCGCAAAACTGATTCAGGTGTTAGTAATCTCTGTCCAATTTCCAACGCCTATACAAAAACTCGAATATTAAATGGTTAATTTAAATGGTTAATTTAGAAAACTGCAGCAAAATTTACAAGGGAGTTTCCATTCCAGCCTGGAACGCCCGACAACGAATCTGCCTTACTACTTCAGCAAAAATAACTTCATCAATAGTTGTGTTCGATTTTTTTTTGTACAATTTTTGAGACCTTCTAGTTGTAAATTCTTGTACAAGCCATGGGTTTTCTAGGCTTGAGTGCCTTATATTCGCCGTACCGTCTTATAAGAAAGTATACCGAGAGTTTTGACTATAAAACCGTAGAGAATTATAATTTTATTTTGAAATAAAATGTAACATTTTGTATTTGTTTAGATTTTTGATCCCCCAAATTCTATTTTGAAAATCGTCCACCATGTCAGACAATTTACGTTAAAAGGCAAATAAAAGAATTGTTTCAATTGAGCAGTCAATGTGTTTCTTAAACCCTTATGTCTATAATCGACTACCATTTCACTACCTAGCGACTACCTTTTCAACATTGTGAATAGTAAATAAAAGATTATTGCATTGGAATGATTTTGATTTCTTTGTTTCGGCTGGTTCACCACGGCTTCATCGGCTCATTTCAATCCGTTTGTTTAAATTTAGGAAGACATTCTGGCCTAATTGCTCCTTTTTATAGCCCGAATTAAATGATATAAAGGTGGGCAATACGTGGTTTCAATAAGCGGATAAGTCTAGAACCGGTCATAATTTGCTTAAGAAATTTATTAATTTCAACCGTTTAGATTATTTAATCAAAGAGAAATAGTTTTATTTTTAATAATCACTAAAACTGTTTAAAAAAATTCACAATAATAAGGCGTCTTGTTTGTATCGACTTAACATCAAAGCAAAAATATAATTTTTTGACTGATAATATTCAAAAAATAATTTTAGGTTATATCTAGTTGTATATAGCAAAGACAAAAATTGTACTACTAGCAGGAACTACCGGTTAGTCGACTGGAAAGCAGCTATTTCTAAAATTTAGTGAGGACACATTTTTAAAACCTTTTTTTTGGAATGGCCAAGTTTACGTCGGTAATTATTTTTATTTAAATAATTTTACATTATTATTATTATTACTTGAGGGCCATGTGGGGGCTCAAGCCACCCCGCACTGCGAGCTAAAAGATCTTTTGTGCATTAAGCCCTACTTAATTATCCGTCCAGTCAATATTCAAGCTCTTAATGAACCTGATAATACTGCCTAACGGTACGTGATACATACTATCTGGGCTCATTGCTCTCCCTCCTAGATGTTTTAATTATCCGTCCAGCCAATATTCAGGCCCTTAAAGAACCTGATAATACTGCCGACCGGTGTGTGATACATACTATCTGGGCTCATTGCTCTCCCTCCTAATTTTACATAAATTCAGACGAATTGTTTTAGACGAATTCATCTAAAGAATTGTTTTTAGACAAATTGTTTTTAGATGAATTGATTTTAGATGAATTGTGTTTAGACGAATTGTTTTTAGTTAAATTGTTTTTAGACAAATTGTTTTTAGATCAATTGTTGTTAGACGAAATGTTTTTAGATAAACTGTTTAAGATAAATTGTGTTTAGGGAAACTGTTTTAGATAAAAAATCCGTTTTCCGTATCCCATAATAAAGGTAATATACTATATAGGTACTCCGATGTTTTATTTTCGTTCTTTCTTGCGCATCCATGTTAAAAATATTTTAATATGGCGGACATTGTGACCAAACAAATCGAGTTTGTTAGTTTTGCGTAATAATTTTGAGTGAAATACAATTAAAATTTAGTGAAAAATTCTACTGACTTTAATTCAAAATAATTAACAATGTATCATGTATCAAATGTTGTCCAACATTTCAGTTGCGATCTCCGCCATTGTTGTTGTTGTATTTTTTTGACATTCTGCGCAAAATATCTGTGGCTTTTTTGAGAAACTAGTTAACTGCAAAAAGACCATTTTTGGGAAATCGCATTTGAAACAAAAATGACTATAATTCACATAATTTTGAAAAATTTATTTATTTTGTTGGTATTATCAAATTAACATGATGGCAAAAATCAATTTAAATAAACATATGTATTATGTAAAACTAGTTTTATTATGCTGTAAAATGGAAATATATCAGCTATCCTGTTTTGAGTTATCTGAATTTAAATTCATATAAAGTCGATATCTGCAGATAACTAGTTTTATTAACAAACAAGAGGCTCTTTATAAATATTTAAGTAAAGATAACTAGTTTTAAAAAAACGAAAAATTTTCCATAAATTAAAAAGTTTGGATGAAAATCAAAAAATATTGTGTAAATTTTAGGATTTGTTGATGAACATAATGGAATGATCAACATAGTAATCATCTTCGTCTGATGATCTAAATAATTCATCAATAGTATCCATAATAATATAATTACCGACGTTACTACATTTACAAAAATTACGAACGTGTTTTATTAACAATATAAAACAAAATTTAAAAATGGGGTTATGAAGAACACAATATTTTTTTTTATATCACAAGAATTTTAATATATTATGTGCAACTTACGGTTTACTAAAGAATAAGATTATGTTTGTTATAATTATGATTATACGAACAATAAATACACAGAAAAGTAGAAAATATAAAGACATCCGATCGATTGAGACATCCGATGCGAAATGGCGAATTAACTACATTAAAAATGCTATAATTATTTAGGCGTTTTTTTTATTTCATAACAAGTCGGTAATTGAAGTTATTTATATTTAATAAAATGGAATAGTTTCAAAAAAACATTTTTTTGTTTTATAGAAACTATATAACTTATTATAACAAGTTCATTGAAAAAAAAATTTATGTAAATTTAACTAATATAGTAATAACTTCATTTATATTTATTTTTTTGAAGCAGTTATTCACTTTCAATAATTTTTTATTGGGAAATTAAGGAAAATTTGGCAAAGTTATCTGAAAATTTTCACAATTTTAGGATGATTTTCATTCATAACTCAAATCGACAAAAATGCAGTTAACTAGTTTCTCAAAAAAACACAGATATTACCTTTCTGTGGCTTTTTTGAGAAACTAGTTAACTGCATTTTTGTCGATTTTGAGTTATGAATGAAAATCATCCTAAAATTGTGAAAATTTTTAGATAACTTTGCCAAATTTTCCTTAATTTCCCCAATAAAAATTATTGAAAGTGAATAAATGCTTCAAAAAAATAAATATTTTTATTAAATAAAAAGATAAGTGAAGTTATTACTATATTAGTTAAATTTAAATAAATTATTTTTTCAATGAACTTGTTATAATAAGTTATATAGTTGCTATAAAAGAAAAAATGTTTTTTTGAAACTATCCCATTTTATTAAATATAAATAACTTCATTTACCGACTTGTTATGAAATAAAAAAAATGCCTAAATCATTATAGCATTTTTAATGTAGTTAATTCGGATGTCTTTATATTTTTCTACTTTTCTGTGTATTTATTGTTCGTATAATCATAATTATAATAAACATAATCTTATTCTTTAGTAAACCGTAAGTTGTACATATTATATTAAAATTCTTGTGATATAAAAAAAAATATTGTGTTCTTCGTAACCCCACTTTTAAATTTTGTTTATGTTGTTAATAAAACACGTTTGTAATTTTTGTAAATGTAAAAGATGATTATACATATGTTGGTCATTCCATTATGTTCATCAACAAATCCTAAAATTTACACAATAATTTTTGATTTTCATCGAAACTTTTTAATTTATGGAAAAATTTTCGTTTTTTTAAAACTAGTTATCTTTACTTAAATATTTATAAAGAGCCTCTTGTTTGTTAATAAAACTAGTTATCTGCAGATATCGATGAATTTAAATTCAGATAACTCAAAATAGGATATCTGATATATTTAAATTTTACAGCATAACAAAACTGGTTTTACATAATATGTTTATGTAAATTGATTTCTGCCATCATGTTAATTTGATAATACAAACAAAATAAATAAATTTTTCAAAATTATTTAAATTTTAACCATTTTTGTTTCAAATTCAATTTCCTAAAAATGGTATTTTTGTAGTTAACTAGTTGCTTAAAAAAAAAAAACAGATATGTGTACTGTGCCTGTATCCATTTGATGCTTTCTCGGCGATAATATTTAAAATATATTTAATTACAAAGTAGGTCCCAATCGTATTATTCGAGATTTTTATCAAGTTTTTTGAGATTATTGCGGTTTATATAAAATTAATCTATAAAATGTATAAATATTTGATACTCAGCAAGCTCCTTAATATCTAAGATCTATTCTATCCAAGTGTCACTGCATTATGCTGGTACAAAGTACTTGCTTTGGTGAAGCACGAGTGACAGAGACAATCAAAATTATTATCAAACATAAATATTAACTAAAATGTATAAATTTAATTAGTAATTTTCCTAATTTAATTTTATTCTTTTTAGTTTCATTTAATGTGATTCGATCGTTAAAATTTAAGATCATAAAAATTAAAGGAAACGTAATCAATTAGCTGCTGTATGTTCGTCTTTCTTTATATATCGTACAAAAACTACTTGTGATTTTTCATTTCTAAATTAACATACGTGCGTCTCGATACAAATGACTTACCTACATTATATATTATAGAAAAGCTATACACTTAAGTACTCATTACAAAAACAATATTATGACCGCATCTCACCGGTAATAATAATAAATAATTTCTTCGTATTTGATAAGAATACCACCCAAGATGAAAGGATTTGTAATTGCTTCTCTTAGCTTTACGTTTTAATTCATAAAAAAAAATCTTTAAGCATTTAACATATTTCTTGTTTAGATATAGACTTACTTAAATGCCAATGCAGTAGCGGCAAAGATTTATGAGTATGTACTCTAAAATGTTAGCGATTATGATAAGATACGTAGCTGCAAATTGCAGGTACATCATAAAAAAAAAATGTTATGAAAGGGTATTTACTGTGTGATTAATTGAAGAGTGTTGATATCGATCATTGCTCTCTAAAACGTAAGAACATTATTGTAACACCATCACCTTTCCTGTTTCAATATTTTTTTTGTTTTTTTGGTTTGTTTGTGTGAGCGAGTACATACATAAAGGTAAAGGAAATTGATATGCGGCTTAAGACATGATTATAATAATCAAATTCAATTAACAATTTTTTTTGTTATGTTTCTCTCGCGGTCTTGTACACATTTTTATTTTATTATATTATTGAGACCAGTAGGTATCAATTTACCAACATCCTTTCACTCAAGAAATCCATATATGTACGTACGTATGTATATGAATGTAAGATAAACAATTCTCACCTTCGAGACCAAAAAAATAAGATTTAAACGTCATTATAAATTTATTGTTGCGGTGTTGTTTCGCCGGTCCATAAAATAACTTATTATCTTGATTTTGTATGTGTATGAGCATTTTGTTTTTGGAACCGTCATGTTTTCCGGTCAAACGGAAATAACTTTATAATGCGAACAAAGTTATACAAAAATTACGTTCACAATTCGTATATACTCGTACATAATTTAATTAAATGTTACATAAATTGTACATAAATAAATAATTGACCAAGATAATGATAATTAAGATTTTCTCACACATTTTCTTTTGTGTCGCGTCGTCGTTGGGTGCACTTACCGGTCGCACTCCAAGTTAATTTTTTTTTTTTAATGCTTTTACATTTTTTTTTATTATACAATTAATAGTCCAGTAAGTAGTGTGTAGTGTATAAAGAAGGGAATTATACGAGTAGAGTAGTTCTATAATAGTTACACGAAGCACATTATTAACAATTAGTTGATATGATTTTGTTGTCAAACGAGATAAGAAAATCAACAAACCTGTCATGGATTAAATTTTAATTTTTTAAATTGATTGTAGATTTTCTTTTTTAATTTAGTTTAGTTTTAGTTTAAATTTGTAGACAAGTAGTTAAAATGTTGTTAACTAATTAGACCACCATGAATATTGGTCTGCGCACTAAATGATAAAATAGATGATATATAAGAAATAGCTGAGCGCAACTTGTTTTGATGTCAAATTCAAACCTCACACATTGAAATATATTTTTATCAAATCTTTCAAAGTTTATTTTGTATTGTTGTTTTAACTATTTTATAAATTGAAATTACACCCTGATGTTTTAACAGGGTATATTTGAAAACCGTGGGATACGAAAAAAGAATTGCAATTTCCTTTTAAAATTAGACCGTTTGCATTATTACGGTGAAAGGAGTTTTAATATTCTTTAATTTAGAAAGCGTTGCTCTGAGGAAAGTAAATAGGCTATAGAATGTAGAAAGGCCATACTTTCGATGGTGCTGTTTGTTAAAATCGTGCAAAATTTAATACTTCTCCACAAAATTATTACAATAATTAATGGTGAATATTTCTTACCATCGTTGAAAAATTGGCTTGTAACACACATAAGGAAATATACATTGGAAAATTCTTATGAAGCCTCATTATCTCTCGTGCTCCAATTTTCAGCTCGTTTTGCAATGGTGCCATTTCCACACTTGTATTTCATGTTTAACCCACTATTTCGAGGTATTTTGAGGTTTTATCAATATAAAAATAGCGGAAATTACCTAATTACTGATAATTATAATAGTTCCAGGCCATGATAAATTATGATATATAAAAATGCATCATCTATCTAAAAGATAATCCAATGTTTATTTTAAAGCACGAAAACACGATCATTTTTTTACGTAATCAAAATTTAAACAAACAAATCTGTTGCAAAAAAGAGCGCCTTATTAAAGCGATGTGACAAATATCGAGACGTCTCGAATAATAATTTCTTATTAAACCTACATATATAGTCGACCAAATGACACAGTGGTTAAGGTTGTCAGGATTAGGTCGCGAGGTACCAAGTACTCGATTCCCGGTAGGGAAAGACAGTAAGACTATCTGATTACGATATCAGTACTAGAGTCTGCCAAGGGATAATGCAATGTGCAGGTGGTTTTACGAAAAACAGATGTTTTAATTCATAATTTATAATGAAGGAACTACATATTCCCACTGGTGTACTCAGGTATAATAAACGAGAATTTACAAATGGAATGGTATGCAGAACGGCTAAAGAGTAGGCACATGTACGCAGTAAGAGCGAAGGAAAACCATTAGGACCTAAGTTATATGAAACCTTTAATTTTTATTCAAAAAACTGTGAAATTTGAATTAACTTCAAATGTAAGAGTTTTATTCTGTAGCGGATCACTCACAATTTTAAAGGAACCACTTAAATAACTTCCAGGGGAAGGCCTAAATCAGAAAAAGTGTAGATACAAAAGTTGCACAATTTTTAGAGGGAAATCAAATGATGATCTTGAATTTGGCCTTGTGGTTATTTCAAGGTCAAGTCGGTTTTTTTTTTTTCATGAAAACACCTATTTTGGACTCTGGATTCTGAAAGCAAGGAAAATTCTACGTTCAGCCTTATAGTATCATGATAGGGATCAAAGGTCATTTCAAGGTCAGCTTATTTAAATGTGAAGTAATTTTATATTCTTTACAAGAAATAAAGAACCAAATGATCAGTCGTTTTTACTCAGATTCATATTATTAAAGCTATTTCAAAAGCCATTAGGTAAATCATAAAATTTTAATGAAATTTTTCTACTTAATGAAAAAAATTGTATTTGTTTTTTGAGTTTCGACGCAGAACAAATTTTTAAGAGAATTCCATTTCATAAAACGATAATTTACGATAAAGCAAGACTTCTTGAGTACCCTTCCTTGGTTCATTTACCGGTAAGAAACTCGATGTCTAGGATCCATGACGAGGACGTCGCGGGGTGGATTTTCAGGTCCCAGTTGAAGCCTATCAATGAAAAATCGAGTCCAATCCAGGCATAAATCATGTTCAACCAATGGAAGCAAAATAAAGAAAAATTTAATAGAAAAAATAATTTTGCATTTCACCGAATTAAATGTTCAAAAATGTTTCAATGATTATCAATACATAGTTGTAGGAGCCTCTGTTTTCAAATATCCCCACAAAAAAAAATCCGGGCTCTTGAGGTCTGGGGATCGGAAGGGGGGGTGGATTCAACATGATTATTTTCACGTCCAATACCTATCCACCGATACGGGTATCTTTGATTTAAAAATTATTGAACCGCTAAACTTCTATGAACAGGTGCCCCATCATGATAAACACAATGGTGGAATCCGAGTATAAATACACAACTGGTCTGTTTGTAAGTGTAAGAGATTTAATAATGGTTTCCAGTAACTTGACCAGTAGGGATGCTGCGCATAATTCTAGCTTAGGTATCCTTATAGTTTTTATTGGTGCCACCTTTGTTTTGGCAGTAATGAGGTTAACCTTTACTTTTCCGATGCCCGTTATTGACCTTGAATATAAGGCTGCAGCGTATGCATCCCTTGATGCGTCAGCGAACCCGTGAATCTCAAATTGTTCTCCAGTATTCAGCCATCTGGGTATCTGCAAATCTTCAAGTAACTTCAATTCGTTTCGAAAGTTCGACTATTTCGTTTTGTGGATATCTGGTATTTCATCATCCCAGTTTAATTTTTCCAGCCAAAGGCGCTGAAATAGGCATTTGAATACTACGGTTACAGGAGCAAGCCACCCGACAGGGTCGAACAATCGTGAAGCCTCGGACAACAACTGTCGTTTTGTGGTGTGAGACACGAAACGGTATGGTTACACGAAATTTGAAAATATCTCTAGTTGGTTGATAGTATATACCCAGAATTGACACAGTTTTAAATTCATCGTTAAATTCTCGTTCCGATATTTCCAGCTCTTGAGTTGGTAGATCTTTTATCAGGTCAGAATGGTTTGCCGATCAATTTCAAAGCTTGTTCCAATGAACTTGCTCCAGATATTAAATCGTCGACATAAAAATCTCGTTTTATCACTGTAGCTGCTTGTGAAAACTTGTGATGTGATCAGCAATATACTGCAGACTAAATGTTGCAAGAAATGGTGCAGAGGATATGCCGTAAGTCACCATAAGTGGAGGATATTGTCTAGTTGCTGCTCGGTTGGTGAATCTCTCCATAGAATCCTTTGGTAATCCGCATCTGCCCGTTGTACCATAAACTATCGGTACATTTTCTCTGTCAGCTGAAAATACGTATTTGTATTTTCTGAATCTCACCAAGATTTCTGTTAAATTTTGCTGCACCGTAGGACTTGTTCAATTGATCATTAAGTGAGCATCCCGTTGTTGTCTTTGCTGAGCCATCAAATACCACTCGCAGTTTTGTCGTAGAACTCGACTCCTTCTGATGTGGCAGAGAAAATGTCTTACCAATTGGCTGAATAATTTCATTTGTCGGTATCAACTCCATGTGGCCCAATTGGAAATATTCCTCTATAAAACCTTTGTATTGGTTATGTAGAGAAGTGTTTTTATACAGCTTTTTCTCCAACGCATTAAATCTGAGCCTTGCTTGATTGAACGAATCTCCCAACCGCGGAGGACGCTGTTTGAATGGTAAGGAGACAATTAGCCTACCTCGACTGGTTTTAGTGACAGTATCCTTGTAATAAGTGATACATCTAACTTCTTTGTCTGTGAAGGGTGGCTAACATACGACCTTCTCAATTTCCCAAAACTTCCTCAGGAGATGATCGATATTTAATTCTTCATCCTGTGTGAAAAACACCCGTTCTGTTGAATCTACTGACTTTGGTAAATCGCATACACCTCCAACTATCCACCCAAACTTGGAATTTAGAGCAACTAAATTGTTCACGGTATTGGTTACCTTCCCCTTTTCAATGATATTGAGGAAATGGTCACATCCTAGCAACATATCGATTGGCCCAGCCTCGTAAAAAGTAGGATCAGCTAATGGTAAAGCTTCAACAAATGGAAGCGCCTCTTCCAAATCGCCGGGTGGTAGATTTAATGTTATGCTGGACACAATTAATGCGGCTGCGTCGATCATGTAGTCATGGTCTAATCTCGACCTTATTATAATATTGGCCATACCATGCGAAATACCTGCTCTGGACTGGTTGATTGTCTTTATAACGGCTCGAGCATTAGATCTGGCATTTTGTAACCTATTGACACATGCTTCAGTTATGAATGATCGCGTGGAGGCAGAATCGAGTAACATACGCACTTCTTGCCAAATGTTGAACCCATTTTCAATTTGTATGACTGCGGTAGGTAGTATGGCGTTTTTACCATTGGCAAGCGACGTTAGTACTACTTCACTGTTCTCATAGCAAGCAGCATGAGCAATAATAGCAGTTGGATTGGTGTTGGTTTCTTGTTGTATGGAGCTGATGGCTGGTTCAACATTCAAATGCACTAGTGACTTATGTTTTTTATTGCATTTTCGACATCTTCTTTTAGATTTGCACTGGTACGCTGAATGGGTTTCGGAGAGACAATTGAAACATCTCGAGTTATCCTTGAGAAATTCACGAGATTGAGTAACATTGAGCACATTAAACTTTGGACATTGAAAAAGACGATGTGTTTCACCCTGACAAAGTGGGCAAGAAACCGTTGCATGAATATGAAATGATCTAATCGATGATTGAAATTTCAAATTAGACCTTGTGTCAGTCGTTGATGTCGATGGTTTGCTATTGCTCGCAGGTCTCTCTGTTAATGCACTCATTCTCTTGAGCAAATAGTCCAAGAGCGATTGAAGGGTTGGAAAATCTGTGTCTTCGTCTAATTTCTCCACTACGATGTCGATCGACCTAACGCTTTGAGCCCTCTGACTATATACTTCATCCAAATGATCTTGGATTTGTGTTATGCCAGAACAGAATCCTTGGGCATCTTAGGTTGCTCAAACAAGTTTCTTATGTACGACTCAACAATTGGTTTCTTTTTGTTGTATCTTTTAGATAGTCGTTGGTACGCCTCGATGTAACTGGTATATCATCGACCCTGAAGTGGCTAATTAGATCATGTGCGCTTCCCTTTAGCAAACCCCTCAGGTACTTAAACTTCTGGGCTGGTGTGAGTGAAGTGTTTTCATGTATTGTTGACGTAAAAATGTCAAAGAATGATTGCCATTCCTGCAATTTTCCATCGAAGGTAGGCCTCGGTAATGATGGTAACTTGAAATCTGAAGCCGCCTGGATGATTGATTTATTGTTTATCGATTCATCTAATTTTGACGAAGTAGTGGTGCTATTACGCATCAGTGCTTTAATCTTGTGGCCACAAGTGAATAATAATTATCGTCTATTAAATCCATCTCAGACTGCGCCTTCGTATCATTTCTAAAAATTGCGTCTTCGACCTGAACAAATTCTGAGTATAAACGATGCACGTTATCCAATCTCGCCTTTAACTCATCATACAGTAACTCCGCCTCTTTCGCTTCAACATAATTGACCATCTTGGTAAATTGACCCTTAATTATTGACTTCCTTTTAGCCAGTTTCTCCATTTTTGCAGGTCAGGTTACGTTTCACTTCACTCAACTCAACACACACTTGACAACTCTTGACCAATTTATTCGAAATTAATGATCTTATTAACCGGATAATGTTGCCTATATTTCGAGGTTATTTAAAAATAAATATAACACAGATACTTATCGATTGCAGCTGTAACTGGATATAAAATATACACGCGGCTGGCTCGGTCGAGAATTTTCCACTCAATTCCACGTAATGGACCAAATTCTCAAGATGTCTTCCGCCAAAATGTGTTATTTGCTTAATTAATGATGCCGTCGATTCGTAACAGGTGCCTCGAATCCGGCTCGAAGGACCAATGTATTAGCAGTTAATTTTATCCGCAGATTTGTATCTTGTTTATTATTTTTAAATATTCATTACCAACTTAAATTTGTAAGAACCTTCTACAATGGTGGCCTTTTAGCGATTGATTAGACGCAATCTTTTTTCCTAACCAAACAGTACAAAAAACTACAACAAAAATGGACTAAAATATAGTTAACATAAAATTATAACATAATAACAGATGACGCATCGATCAACGTCCAAAACTTATATCTGTGGCAATACTAAAATATTGCAATACATCTACATTTTGACAGAGGGGAAGTCACTTGCAGAGGAGACTTGTATAGCGGTTCACCAATGAACCACTACAAACTTGGCGGCGCACATTCCACCTTGAATGTGATTTGGGTTGACTTCCCGTCGTGCTTAGCTGGACCAATCACATCAAAACGCACACACACACAAAACAAAATAAATTAAATTAAATTAAAATCAAAAATTAGTCTCGTCTCAATCTTCAACGCGGCGACACGTCGCTTTAGGGGTTTGCCTTGCCTCTCACGCTGTTCGATTCTGGTTCGATATTGTTACGAACTGGGCTTCTGAGTTCGTCCGGATTTTGCAATTAAAAACATTGTGTACTTGTATGTCACTTGACTTAACTATGTGTAAGTATTTGTGTTGTTGTTTGTTTTATTCTTCAATCACTAAACCATACCTCTCTTTGTCATTCATATCTCGGACGTTCTTGTTTTTAGTAGATCATTATGAATTTGTACGTCGGTGTATAAACATATTTCGATGTGCAGAATAAATAATTGTAATAAAAACATTGGCTACGACGAGTATCGAACCATCGACCTTTTTGCTTATACCATGCGCCAACCGTCTAAGCTATCGCTGTTCATAACGTGAACTTGTTGTATGATGGCCAAAACCGTCACAATATTTTAAAAACGCGGTGATGTAGTGATAATAAATAAATTTAAAAAAATAAATAAATCGGGGAATGAATTCGGGGATCGTTCGTTTCTTCTCATGCGGTTCGATTCTGGCAATCACTACATGACTTGGGTGATGAACTCTGTCCGGGAAATGAATTCGATATAATCATGCTGCTGCGCGATAATTACTTCTACACTCTCCTAAAAGCAATAAAATATCGACTATTTCACTTCGTGTGTAGTCCGGCATTTTACAATCAATTAATGACAAAAAATGAGAATAATAATAAACAAATTCACCAAAGTAATTAGCATACTACAGTACTTATAAGATATGAATAATTACTAGTTAATAAACCGTTGATGGAGAAAAACAGCGGAATGATAGAATCGAGATCACAACCGGACTTGATAAAACTTAGTTGGAAATAAAATCTCTGAAAAAAACACTTCCGATGCGACGGTATGTTAACTACTTTAAAATTTAATCAGTCGACTCCTTTGTACCAACAAAGAGGAGATGAGAATTAATTAAGAAATTTTACTCATTGATGAAGAGTGTCTAAAATTTTGGTGCTACCACAAAAATTTACTCACAAAAGAAATAAAAAATTGAACAAAAAAAATGTACGTGATAAAATTGTCTTTTATTCTACTTGTGAGTTAAATTTTGAAGTTAATGTTAAAGGTTATTATAATGAATTATTTTAAAAGAAATATCACTCGTATTACTTCTACAGATAGTCCTACTATAGATGTGCCGAGTTGTGTTTTGGTTAGTTTAATTCGTTGGGTAATTAAAACACAACTTGAAGAACTTATATACAACAGAACATCTGTTAGTTGACACCGATTTACAAACAAGAACACGTATGTAGTTTCAGCATGATGGGGCACCTTCTCATAAAAGTTAAGCGGCTCAACAATTTTTAAATCGATGATACCCCAATATGAATAGATATTGGACGTGATAATAATCATGTTGAATGCCCTCCTCGCTCTATATCGTATCGATAGGACTCAAATGAAACCTGAAAATTCATCCTGCTACGTCCTCGTCGTGGGTCCTAGACATCAAGTTCTTACCGATAAGTGAACTCAGGAAAGGGTATTCGTAGTGCTGCTTTATCATAAATCATCTATTTATGAAAAAGAATCCTCCTAAAAATTTGATGTTTCGAATCTCAGAAAATGGGTTGGGTACAGTTGCCCGTATGACAAAATACCGTTTATAAAATCCCGTATACCTTATACATAATACTAAATTACAAAATTCCGTATTTCAAAATCCCGTATTACAAAATTAGGTATCCCAAAATCCTGTATGCCAAAATCCCGTATTCTACCATGATACATTGGTTTGAGTGTTCGGGGGCACCTAGGCCCAGGAGCCGGACCCCTTCGAAAATACTACGCGAACCTGCTCATTTTGGAATAAAACCCTTAAACGAAACGTATAAAACACATACAAACATACAAATTTTCATTTTTTATTAATATACATACATAGATTACTAATAATTTAGTTTTAAATTAAATTATTTTTAAAACTATTTATTAAAAATATTCCAAGAAATAGTTACATACCAAAAATTATTTTTTAGTTTGATTAAACCCGTAATCGCGTAAAAAATTCATAATACGAAATTTTGAAATACGGGATTTTGTAATACGGGTTTTTTGTGATCTACGGGATTTTGGTCATTCTGGATTTTGTAATACGGGCATTAGTATCGATCCCGAGGAAAAAGTATTGAGAGATTTTTTGTCATTTTTTGATTAAATTTTTCTTTTATTCAAAATGAGATTTATTTTAAAATTGGCCATTATTATATATACCTATGACCTTTTACCATTTTTGGGATGTTTTCTGGGGTTTATATGCGAAAAACTTGGCTAAGTGATTTTCACAGTCCTTTTTTAAAGCTAACTTTAGACCATCAAGGAAGTTTTGCAGAGATCGAAACAAAAGGTATTCAGAGAGATATCAAATCAAGGCGACTTATGTATTTATATATTTTCAGAAAAAGCTATTTCTAGCAGAGATAGCTCAAAATGTTCCATGGTTCTACTGCTAGAAATAGCTCTCACGAAGTTACAAACGATTCGTATTTATAAAATTAGTAGATATTGGTATATGCACTATATAACACCCTGGGAGCAATTAGTTATTGGTTCATGTAGAACCAATAATGTGAAAAACTCATATATTCAATGGCTTGAGAAGCTAGAATGCTAGATATAGATTATTCTACAATTTAGCCGTTTATTTTGAAAGTGGAATAAGTCAAATTTAAAAAAAATTGAGTTAACGTTATATAACATGTTAAAGTATAGTGAACTTTCATATTTTGTTACATTCTTGCGCTTAACTGTAAAATAATTCCTAGAAATAGTGGTTAAAGAATGAATACTAAACGCTATCAATATTTTGTTTATTATGAAAGTGGAATAAGTCACATTACATGCTTGTTCATTCGTGTAATGTCATAATAACTAATAGTATTATTATTATTATTATTACTTGAGGGGAATGTGGGCGTTAAGCCACCTCGCACTGCGACCTAACAGATCTTTTGTGCATCAAGCCCTACTTAATTATCCGTCTAGCCAATATTCAGGCTCTTAATGAACCTGATAATACTGCCGACCGGTACGTGATACATACTATCTGGGCTCATTGCTCTCCCTCCTAGATGTTCACTGTAGCAAGTACTTCTAAACGCGTTACATACTATCTGGGCTCATTGCTCTCCCTCCTATATATCTACTGTTGGAAGTACTTCTACACGCGACACATACTGCCTGGGCTCATT
This sequence comes from Tipula helvola, assembly GCA_963556165.1. Lineage (NCBI taxonomy): Eukaryota > Metazoa > Arthropoda > Insecta > Diptera > Tipulidae > Tipula > Tipula helvola. Next base: position 204,472,449 of record OY744483.1, on the reverse strand, counting down.
GCTCTCCCTCCTAGATGTTCACTGTAGCAAGTACTTCTAAACGCGTTACATACTATCTGGGCTCATTGCTCTCTCTCCTAGATATAATAACATTTACCTCTGCTAGAAAAGTGGTAGCACTGGGACTCAAGGACTTCGAGAGGGTAGACCCACTCCCGTGTATTCCTTCCCGTGCCTCGTCTACCGTTTTGATTTAACTCTTGCGTGTTGCTGGGAATAAAAAAAGTCGCCTGTAGGTCACTTAGTAGGTGCCTGGTATCCAGAGTCCGCATATATAAACTGAGATTAGGGTTTTTTGTCAAGGTTTACTCCTTTAGCGCCGTACTTTAGCCTGTACCAAAAGGCCACATTCTGCCTAATGGATCCAGTTTCCAGTGGTGCCGCGAGGAGGCAGTACGTACACTTGCGCCTACTGGAAGGTTACGAGGTTACGGAGCCCCCTTCCAATAGACGCCAAACCACCAACTAATAGTATGATGTGTATATTATAAATCTAGAAGACATTGAAAGCAAAAAATATAACAACAACAACAATTCACATTTAAGATTTATAAAATTTTAGATTTACTACTGTGTCCAAAAAGTAAAGCCAGTTTTCAATTTAAATCGCGCTGGTAAACCGCACATCATAAATATTTTTTTTTTCTAAGTTGGCAACATTGTGATATACATATATCTGTGACAAATTTTATTTCGAAACATGCATCAGTTTTTTGTTTTACGCTTGGTATTGTACGACGCTAAAAGTGCATTCGGCGATTTTTACAATTTCTAATTATATTGAGCAAAGAAAAGTTGCATTAAATTTTATTTGCGGAATGAAATTTCGGGTGCAGAAACGTTAAGGATGTTCCAGAAAGCCTTCGGGTACCATGCTTTGTCGGAAAGGAATGTTTACAAGTGGTATAAAAAGTTCAAAGAAGGTCGTGAAAATGTTGAAGGTCATGTTGACAGTTTTCATCGATCATCGTGGTGTTGTCCATTCAGAAATCAACAAACAGTTTTATTTGAGTGTTATGCGTCGGTTGCGTTAAGCTGTTCGCAAGAAGTGGCGAGAATTGTGGGCAGACAATTTTTGGTATTTGCACCACGATAATGCACCTTCTCACACTGCACTCGTTCTTGTGACTTTTTCGCCAAAAATTCGATCCCCATCGTTCCACAACCACCGTATTCGTCTGATTTAGCACCGTGTGACTTCTGGCTATTCTCGAAACTCAAAAGACCACTGCGTGGAAATCATTTTGAGAAATAGAAGAGATAAAACTTGAATCGCTACGCGCTCTGAAGGCTATCCCGGAAGGCGACTTTAATTCTTGTTTCGAAAATTCGAAAATACGTTGGCATAAGTGTATTGTATCGAGAGGGTATTACTTTGAAAGCAAATATTTTTTGAAATAAATAAAAACTGGCTTGACTAGTGATGCAGAGTTTTATATTTGGGACTTAGCACTAAAAATGGATGACCAAAAAACTTTGGTTATATAGAGTTACTGCCGTTATACTCAAGTGGGCGACCGGCTAGGCAGAACAGTAACGAATTACATTTATTTGAATTAGGTAATGAAAAGACAAATTACAATTTGTAATTTGTATTTTAATTACTCTTTTTCCAAGTAACAGTACCTATATTGTATTTTAATTACCTAAATTCTAAGTAATTGTAATTTGTATTTTAATTTCATCAGTTTTTGTAATTTATTGTTTACATTTTTACAAGGTTCATTAAGATTTGGGTCCAGAGCCATCAGTATAAAACCTTATGTTAATGATCGTTATTTTCAATTTACAAATGAAAGGTAATTGTAATTTGTATTTTAAGTACTGAGTTTGCTGTAATTTGTAAAAGTATTTTAATTACTCAGTGTAATGGAACTTACCCAGCCTTGGCGACCAGTCACAATCGTGAAATATAAAGACATGATGGATTTGCTACTACCTGTTCATCATGGATATTTTCAAAACGTAAAAAAGTCGGGTCAACTTGTTGAGGAGTAAAATAAAATTCAAACCTATCAAATTCATTGTAACTTTCTCTTTGTAATAACTGGATGTCATTTATAATGTATAATACTCTTTAATGAATTAAATCAATATGAAATTATGGTATAAGTCATTTTTGTTATAAAATATTTATTTTGAAAGTGGAATAAGTCATTTCCAGTACAAAAAACTCGTATTTTACTAAGCCTTATTATGAAATTTATCACTTTAGCTAAAAGTAGTAAGTATAGTACATAATGGGGCACATACTCGATAATTTATCAATTCGCAAACTGCTACTCGATAAATATGGCGGATTTGCATACGTCAAAATTTCTTGCGTAAAATCCCATACTCGATCGTTTTCGCAATGCAATATAATTTTTTTACTTAGCACGCAAATGTCATTACGCTGAATAAAAAATATAACCTCAAAACGTGAATAATTGAAAGGTTTTGTTCTGTTTTTAATCAAATATATAAAAATAACGTCAATAAATTTAAATAATTTAAATTTAAAATATTTAATATGTTGAAAATGAGTACGAAACCTAAACTGAAATAAAAACCCTTTTTTTTGAAAAAATTTTATTTTATTAATAAAAACCGAAAGTCTTAATTGTCGTTTGAAAAAGTGATACCAAGAAATTTCAAAAATTGTTATTAAAAAGTTATGATTATAAAATAACTATTGAATTTTTATTACATAGTAGTTTTGTCTAAATTAATTAATTTTTTTCCAAAATATGAAATACAATTATGTCGAATATAATAGTTAGCTTCGTTTCTAATTATTTCGCAAATGAAAAATGGTCTAAACTCGATGATTGACACTAAACAATAATTTGCCGATAAATTAAATCGTTCGCAAAATTTTAACTATTTGCTTGCTTGCCAGGCTAAAACAAAAATATCGAGTATATCATTTTTTGCAATTCAGCAAAGTTTGTTTGCTTATTAGCATCGAGTATACCATTTGCCGCAATCTAGCAAAAATCGCTTGCTTATCTGCTTGCTAGAGTATCGTGTATATACCCGAATATCATAAATGCAAACACTTTAAACAAAAGTTGTATTGATTTTTTTCATAACATGAAAAAACAAATGTTTAATTATCTCAATATTAAGAACATATGACTTATTCCACTTTCAAAATAAACGGCTCAATTAATATGTAGGGACACTGTAGAACGCTTTGAAATAATAGAACAATTTAACACCGAGAAAAAAAATTAGTTGTTTTAAATAAATCTCTATCTGTTTTCAATTATTTTTTTGGTCACTTTCACGCAACTAGGAAAAAGATCAAATTTCTTTGATTTTAACTACACAAATCTAGTGCGAAAAAATCCTTGCTTTTTTACTAAATTCGTACTATATTTTGCGATTTATAGTCGACAATACTAGAACAATAACTATTATTTATGAAAACAAAAATTAGAAATCTATTTACAATAACTAGTACGATTAGTTAAATACACTATATTTTAAAAGTAATTTTAATTATATTTCTAGTTAAAACCAATAACGCCAAATGTTTGAAATGACTATATCCGTTATTTGAGTTTACTATTTAATATCATTCATTTTGACTAGTGGATTACAGTTAAAATTACTATTTGGGTCTAATCAATTCAACTACTTGGTTTATTTATTTTTTTATCCATTGCAATTATTGACTTAAAGCCTTAGTTTTAAATTTTTTCTTAATGAATCATAAGTTTTACAAACAATTTCTAAAAATTTCTTTAGTTGTAAATTCTAGTTTACAATTTTTTACTATTAAAGCAGTTTTTCGAAACTAATTTTAAAATATCTAAAACTTATAATTGATTAAAATAAAATTAAAATTTAATATTTTGGGTGAACCTTAAGATACATATAAAATTAACTTAAATGAAATAGTAGAATAAACTTAATTAAGTCAACACTGAAGAGAGGTAAAATACGAAATACAGAACAAAACATAATAACGCATTATTTTTTAATTCGAAGTACATATCTTTATTTTCTGGATCACAGGAATGATGATTTATTACATTAATTCATATAAATAGGTTACAGTTTTTACATTATTAAAAACTACATTTCGATGGTTTTATTCAAAACCGACACAACTCAAAAACTGACAACTAAAAAAATAGAATGAATTTTCCACAATTTGATTCACTAATGATTGGCGTAAAAGTGGGCAACATATAGGTAGGCATTTGCAAACAAAACATTGCAGATTTTGATTTAAGTCGTTTTCTAGAATACCATCGATTAGTCAAAATTTTCTTCTTGAAATTAAAATAATCAAATAAAAAAAAAAAATATGTTTCAATTAAAAAATTCAACCTTAATTTTTATACACTTGTGTATATTTCTGTAATAATAAAGGAAATTAAAAGTTAGATTAAAGAAAAGATCGGCTACTCAAAAGTTTATAAAATTAAATTTTAAATTTAAACAATTTTTTATAAACTCGTAAGGCCAAAATTGAAAAAAATGCTATGTAGTACGAAGTACTAAAATTAAACTTATGTTTACCTTAAGGATACAACTAATTTGGTAATAAACAGTTTATTAGATTATTCGTACTCGCATCGTACTCTGTTTCTATGTTATAGAAATATCTTTGAATAAAATTCCAAACTAACATTGATGCTGCAGGATATTCCAGATGGAGAACTTGGAAAATTTTTGAAACAAGAGTCTACTGCTTTCAGCAGTGTTGGAAACTTGTACATTATTCGGTCGTAAACCACATAAAATTCCGTTAAATTAACAGTGTTATTACCGACAGCTATGACCAATGGTTGCAAAGTGATTCCCAATTTAGAGTACTTTTGATGAACTTTTTGTATTTCTATTTAAATATCGTTTTGGGTACAAATATGCAAAATTAGGCTTTGCTGTGCTTCAACTATAGAGGGCTTCCACCTTTGTTTCTTTTCTGTGGTTATGAGTACTGGTTTCAAAATTCCAGCTATTGATAGTATCAACACAAAGACAGATGTATCTAAAAAAAAAATTAAAGCAATAGGTTAATATTATTTCAAATATTACCAAATAATACAGAATTACCATCATTAGCGTCTTTGTCCAACAAAGACAGTAAATTAAGGCAATGTTTATCTTTTAATTTTTCTTTAAAAACTGGAACAGCGTAGCCTATGAAAGAATTAAAAGTTCCATTCAAACAATTTTCTCGTTCAGTGTACATATTTGTAAAATCCTGTTCGATCTGAAATATACAAGATTTTTTGATTTAAATAAATACGGAAATAATTTTAAGTGCAAACTACTTACCAGAGTGTGCCCTAAGCTGTGAATGTATCTTGGCCAGTTTGTCAAAAATTTTGAATTAAGGGGTTCCTTACGTTAAAACTGTTGCCGATAATTGTATGTAATTTTCCATTTTTCAAGCACCTCTGTCCATAGCTCATCATTATTACACAGCCATTTCCGATGCAGCTCCATTTCTTCGTTGTTGCTACCAGTATCGACCGTAACAGTTTTCTCGATATTTTTAATATTAAGCTGTCGTTTTTTTGGAGGCGGCTTTATTATGCCTTCTCTATACCCGTCGGGTTTTTTTTATTTTTTGCTGAGAGGTAGTAGAAGTCCTAAAAAATTAAAAACAAAAAAAACAGAAATGTTTATATACATAAAGAAAGATTTTTCTGAGTTACTTTGGTTAAACATCGCGGCTGAATCATCCAAATCGACCTGTGTAAACAAATCAGCGGTATTGATCATCTGGTTCGATTCAATTTAGATGATTCATCCACGATCATTAGCCAAAGCGACTCGTGTAATTTCGTCTTAATATTCAAGCAATTCTAAAATGTTTTATAATATTATAAATATTATTATACTCACAATATTTTCTCCTTCGTAATATTCGCTGATTAAATTAGCACAAAGTCTAATTTCGTTAATTGTCATTCTTCTATTAAATGAATCCATAAATTGTCCAGTTAAGCTTGTCACAAATAATTTTCGTTTTTTATCATCAACTTTTTTTTCTTGAACACTCTCTTTGAACATTTTACCGCAAAATGAAGTGCTTACAAATTTTTTAAAGAAATCCTCAAGAGAATCTGTAGACGTAGGACTTGGAAGAGATTCCAACCACGTTGAAACCATTGACGATTTAGAGTAGGATTCTGTTGTTGCAGTTTGGTACCAACTAGATGTATCGATTTTCTGTAACAATAAGAATTAATATATCACTTCAATAATAGAAAATTACGAATTAGCTTACATGTTTGCGTTTCAATTCCAAAAGTTTTGTTCGAAACAATATACGAACTCCTAGATCACAGTCTGGAATTAACGCTAATAAATCTTCCCTTTCCATTGAAATCAGGCTCTCGAATGAAAATTTTAAATCTGCAAAATTCCAGCAGAATTCATTATTAAGTGCTGGGGCTAGCTTATAGTATGTAGCTAGAACTAATTAAAAATTATTGTGCGAATCTTACAAATTAGGTGTTCAAAAATTTTCAAATCCATTTTCCATTCAGTCACGACGAAATCATACAATTTTTGTACATCACAAATATTTGAATTATTCGAAGATGGACTGATTATGATCATATTTTCTGTTTGAAACGAGTCTAGAATATTTTGATTGCTATCGTCACTTACATTCACACTTTGCTGAAACTCGGGTTGACTTATTTCGTTCAATGAAGACACGTGTTTTTCTTGTTCCTCATCCATGTTTATCTGAACTAAACGTCACACAAAAAAAAATATTTGGGGGTATAACAGTTATACATTTATATACAGTAGTAAAATAATTCATCAGTCAATAATTTATTAATAAGAATATTTAACGTATTAATGCAATATTTTATTACTTACCTAAATTCTAATAATAAAAGCACTTCGTCCTTAATTCCTTTAATAATAAAAGCACTTCGTCCTAACACCTCTGTTAGTTGCACACAAATGACGCACAATCTTGAACAAACACGAAATATGTATCTCGTATTTATAATTTCAACTAAATATATACATATATATTGTAGGTATATATAATATAGTTATATTGATTAGTTCAATTTTAAAATATAATAAATTTGACTAGTTAATTACTACGAAAATAATATATTTTATAATGTATGAAATTAGTTCAACTATTTTTGTAGTAAAATCAACTATTTGCATATTCCATGATACTACGTGGAGTCGATTATCTAGTACTATTAACTATACGTAAATAATTTTGTAGTAGGTACATATTCCTCTCTTCTCTTCATCGAAAACGTGTTATAATTGGCTGATGTGGTCACGTGTTGTCTTTTTTGTTTTTAAAATTTTATATTTTTTTAATTCTCCTTTTTAAGCTTTATGTTTAGGTATAATGAATTAATGAGAATGGGGTTTTATTAAAAAATTAATAAAAAATAAAAAAGCTAAAAAACCAAAAAAATGATTTTATTGTATATTATTGTATATTATGTTATGGGTTAATATTGTATTCGTTATGTCTAATTATTGTAATTGTACGATGTGTAAATATGATGGTAGTTGTTTATTTTGTATCTACAACGTTGATATTGTAATTATCGTTCCGAAGAATTATTCCTCAACCGTGTGTTGTTTGGATGAATTTAATGTTAATAAGTTACGAATTTGTTACGATGTTTTGTATCTAATCTTGATTAATATGTAGTTATTCTACGCTATGTTTCTTATATTGAAGTGTTAAGATTCTAATGTATAAAATTGCTCGTGTATCGTCTTCTATCAAGTATGTACTGATAAGTGTAGAGTATTTGTTTAATTCTATTCTGTTGTTAGTTTCAGAATAGAATTGTGTATGGAGAAGTTTTTGTCTTGGTTAGTAGACTAGGCTTAACTAAGGAATTTTCTCTTATTAACCAATCAATTATTACAGCAATTACGCCGTTTTTCTCTCGATTGGCTCGTCTTAGAAAATCCCGCTTTATCGGATTAGTAGGGTGTTTGTTAGTTTATAATTACCTATTATTTTCAGCAAATCTGGATTTCTGGATATTAAATCTGGATCTCTGGATACGGTGGTTTCTTTATAGATTATGTTAGATAAATTCTTTTCTTTTATTTTTAGATAAAAATTATTCTTTATTTGTTTTGTTTTATAGATGAATTTTACACTTGATAACTTTATTTTTTACTTGTTTGCTTAGAATTTATTTTAAGTATACTGATTGATGTCGAAAAACTGAATACTGAATACCAAACTTGAATGAATTTTGTTTGTAAATTTCTGTGCTTATATACTAATTTTTCTGATATTTTACACTAACAATTTGTGTACTTAATTTCTATTTCTGCTAATTTGCATTATTCTAAGAATTATAACGCATGTGTATCAAATTTTTAACTCATCATAAATTATTTTGGGTCATTATATTGTGTTCGATTTAATTGAATTGCTTAATATTATTTTCTACTTTGGGTCAATATTCTTGGTATTCCAATTTTCGCTTTATTTTTGATGTTCTACATTTTATTTATTACATATTACAATTTTATAATTTTCTTTCGAATTGCATTGTCATCAACACATTAATTATGTATTTCTTTATTTCATTGTCAACGTTTTATTATATAACATATGTTTCATTTCCTACTATTTTTGTTTCCTTACTTTTACTCTTTTGTTTTGATCTTTTTATTTTGTCGTATCCTAGATTTTATTATCTATTATCCTATTTTGTATTCTGGGAAAAACACTTGTGAAACATTATTTCGAATTTTTGTGACTTTCTAAATTTTTGTTATTTTTCGAAACTAGCCTTAATATTATCATGCTACAATTTCTACTGCATTATCTTTAATTTATCTTATTTTTCCTATTAGATTTTATACTTCATTTAAATGTTTCACAACAATATATTTGTATGTATAACCAAAACCTACTTAATAAATAAAGCCTCCATGATGAAAAGAAGCTTTTTTTATGGTAACAAAAAATCCAAAAAAAAATGTTTATTTCATAGTGTTTATATGGAGAGACATGACCTCAGTTTATTCAAAATATATTAATGAAAATTGAATCGGAATTAATTTTATTTTAATTCAATTGCATCTCTAAACTTCCGTTTCCAGCTGACTTGGAGGATTTTTCCGTGAGCTTTTCCAATTTACGATAATAATGATAACAAAATAAGATATTTTTTATTTGAAAAAGCTTAAAAATAGAGTACATATATGTAAAAAAGAGACAGACATATAAAGGAAAAGGCATGACTTTACAATACTAAACATAACAAACAATATGGAAACACGGTTAATATACGGAAAATGAAGCAAACCTATAATATGAAGCATATTATCAGATGCAGTAAATAAAAAGAAAACAAAAAGTATGAAAACAAATATTGGTGATTTAAAATTTTCAAAATATATATTTAATTGTTACATATTTATTTATACATTAAAATATTTTTGTCAAATTATTATTATTGACGATTTCCAGCCAGAAATAATGAAATAAAATAGCTTGTTATGTATCTGAAAAAGCTTAAAAATGAGTACACAAATATAAAAAAGAGATAAACATATTATGAAAAATAAAATGGCGCCCGCACGGCATTTACAATAATAAAAGAACAAAATATATAGGAACAAAGTCAACACACATAATGGAAAATAAACACTAATGAAGTATGATGAGAAGATTACAAACAAAAAAACAACAACAAATTATGAAAAAAAAAATTTTATTTAAAATTTCTTTCAATTTATAATTTTAAAATACATAATTAACGATTGGGCATCGTTTTTTGTTGAATTAGTTATCCATGCTTATGATAACGATTTCCAGTGTTCTGTATTTTATATCTTCAATGTACCTTAACTAAAAATAAAATTAATCAAAACAAAAACAGCTGATTAGAGAAATTTTTTTTGTACATATTTCAAGAAGATTATGTGCGTATTTTGGTGAATCACACTATATAATAAATATCGATTAAATATTTCTTTAAATGTGCCTTGGTAGAACGAGAACAAATGCCTTATGCATGCCCATAATTATTTGTTAAACTGCCAAAAATACCAAATATGATCAGATTTTGGACACAAAAGGGCCACTTTTTCTACCAAGGTACAGATTTTATTTTCTCTAAGAAAAAGAAAACTAAATGTTGCTTTGCACTTTTTTTTTCACAATTACACCATAAAACACAATAATCTTCTAAATATATAATGAGATATACATATAGGAACGTCCTGGCATTAGGATTATCCAATATCCAGTTTGCACAAATCACAAATATGTATAAATATTTTATTAGTTTTTATTTCACAAAATCACAACACACTACTTACCAGTAAAAAAATATTAATTTTTGTTTTGAATTTAATATCTTTTTTTCAATGTCAAATTTGTGAGAGACATTATTTTTATTTTGTAAAATGCTTCACGGATTTGGCGATAGTAGCGCCAGTAACTATTAGAATTTTTTGTATATTCTTAGATTCTTACATGAATTTAAATTCAAATATTTTTGCGTGTGATTACATATAATAAAATTTTATAATATTGCAAAATTTTGATTTTTTTAATTCGTACTTAAAGTTACCGATTAACTTAGGGTATTGTAAATTTATAAAGTGTATTATATAATATATATTTAATATATATACCATAAATACCTATATATACCAAACATAATTAGTTTAACCGTTGTGAAAGCATTTCACATTTTAGGTTAAATTGGAAAATTCATTTCAAACTTGTTTGAAATTGGTTTCGATTGAAATATTTTCATAGTTTAAGGTAAATTCAATTGAAATTACCAATATAATTTGTATTTTAATATTTATGAAATGTTTTAGTTCTTTTTCGTCATGCCGGTTTGTTGTGTTCCGCTATGCAAATCCAAACCAGCTGACCATTTGTTTGCTTTTCCCAAAAGCGAAGAACAGAAAACTTTATGGAAAAAAAGTATTCCACGTAATAATTGGGAGGTTACTAAATGGACAAAGATTTGTCATGTACATTTTGAACCACAATTTATTACCAAAGTTGAAAGGGGCTCAATAGAAGATTGTAAGTATTATACAGGGTGAGCCATACCTGAATTTTTATATCCCTCATTTAGAGGAAAATTTTAATATTTTGTTTGATAATTTTGAAAGAAAAGTTAAATAATAGATTGTTGAAGAAAAGTTAAAGAATAGTATTTATTATTTCACATTGGTAGGATATATAGTTTTTGAGAAAGTTACGTTAAAAAATCAGGTGTACTTTTTATGAAACCACCCCACCCTGTTTATTTATTATTTATTGCACAATTGTCCTCAAACATTTTTCCCACAGTTTTTATTAGGTAATTATTTGCACACAATCCTTCTCTGACTATTCTTCTAATGTTCTTATGAAAAAATTCTTCTCAAGATTTTATTTTGCTAAAATAACAAACTAGTTAAAATCTAAAGCAATTAAAACCATATTTTTGGACGTTTTAAAAAATTTACTTTTAGAAGAAGGAAAATTCTCGAAAAAGTGACATAATGATATTACTTTAGAAACAATTTCTCAATTTCTCTAAAATAACGATATGATTATAATACAAAAAAAAATGCACTTAATATTTACGTTTATTAAATAAGTTTCACCTTATGAAATTTTTCACTTAATACTTACTATTTATTAAACAAGTTGACACCTTCTCTCATTGACTTTCATCACCTGTTTTCCAATCCTTATTACATTTTTTTGGAGCCTTATGTCCTCCTGCAATCGTTTGCTCACGAATGAGTTCCATTCGTGCTTGCTCTTTTTTCAATTTACCAATAAAGACTTAGCAACATAAAGAGATTTGTGTGTGAGAATAACTATGCAAGAAGAAATGTTCGAGAAGAATTAGCCTATAATGTAGAATCCAATATAAAACTTATGGAAAGTGCAACTATCGGAATTAAAATCTGCCACTAAAATCATGACTGTCCCATAATGTTTCATGTCGGTTGCCGAGTCGTGATATTGACTGCAAATAGTTTAGTAATCTTTAGCATACATAAAATTGTTTATGTAAATTATTAAAATAACATAGTTAATAAATAATTTTGTTTAATGGACCATTTATTTTTGTTTAACAGAATATAAAGCCTTTTATATTTTACATAGCACCGTCAATACGTACCAATAAGATTTTATCTAATGTATCAAGTTTTTTATTTTGGTTTCATACATAAAGTTAGTTTAAAGTAGTTTTATTTGCAATCAAATTAGGACTAGATGTATTTTTTTTTATAAGTAATTATTGTAATTATAATAATTATATATATATATTTTTTTAAGGTATTCATAATCCCTGTGAGCTCCAGTTGAAATCAAGATGGAGGTTACGGAATAATGCTGTTCCAACGATTTTTCCAAACCTTCCATCATACTTTTCTAAGAAAGTTCCAACAAGAGTGAGCCCGGCAATTAAAGAACTCAGGAATTCGGAAAACTTAAGTTCGATTGCTCGTGCCGAACTTGCTGAACAAAAAATTCATCATCTAAATGAAATTATCTTATCAGATAAGTATTCAATAAGAAATTTTCATTTACAAGTTGATGAAGGCAAACTAACATTTTATAAAGTTTGTTGGGCTACTAACAGCCCATTCATAGATGTGTCTTTTTCTATATCTCATTCGTTTGATGTAGAAATTTTTATTAATAATATCCGACAAAAAATATCTCATTACAAAGATATTTTGGGTTATAAATTAAAATGCGATTCATATTCTAAATTAAACCTACTTATTGTTCGTTTGACTGAATATAAACCATTTGATAAATCTATAGAGGACTATAAAACATCAATACAGACAAATTTTGAGGTTTTAAAAACGTGTGAGGGGGTTGATGAAGGAAAATTGCTAAAATTAAATTTTATAAGTGAACAGTTCGATTTGATATTTACGAACGCCAATCGCTACAGTTCAGATTTGATTATTTTTGCTTCAATGATGCTCTATATATACCCCGCGGCATACAATTACCTAAGAAATAGTGATAACTTAATCCTTCCAAATCCAAAATATTTGAAGACTTTTTCTAAAGGTAATTTACAGTCTGGGGCCGCTAAAGATTATTTAGTCAAAAAATATTCCAAATTGGAGCCGCATGAAAAATACGTGAATCTTTTGCTGGACGAAGTTCACGTTAAACCGGCAATGACATTTAAGGGTAACAGATTAGAAGGTTTGGCTGATAACCAGCCAATTTTAGAATCCTCTTTGACTGTTGCAAAATCCATTCAGGGTTTAGGGTAACGTCTTTGTTGTCTAAGAACAAAGATATTGTATGGCTTTACCCGGTTCAAAAAATGGATTCGGATTATTTGCATTGTAAAATCTGTGAAATTTTAGATATCTTGCATTCGGTAGGTTACGAGGTAGTTTCAATAATTTCGGATAACAACCAAGTAAACCGAAAAACGTTTAAGAAGTTTTCGCTTACAGGCAATCTTCCGATTTTTATTGATTCACCATATTTAGAAGGCAAAAAAATTTTCTTTTTATTTGATACCGTGCATCTAGTCAAATCTATTAGGAATAATTGGCTTAATAATAAATCGAAGTCCTTTATATTTCCAAATTTCAACGACCCTAACATAATCTTGACATCTAAGTTAAGTCATCTAGAAGCTATATATTTGAAAGAAAAACATTTGGAAGTTAAATTGGCTCCTGCGCTGGCTCCAAAAGTTCTTCATCCGAATAGCTTTGAAAGACAAAATGTTTCATTAGCTCTTCGAATATTTGACGACAAGACAATTAAAGCCATTAAACATTTTAGGCCAATTTTAGGAGAGGAATGTATTGGTACGGCAGAATTTCTTACAATTGTTCGAAATTGGTGGACCACAGTCAATGTAAAAACTCCCTCAAAAGGTTTTTATTTAAGAGAACCATTAGCTGTACCTATTACACAAGCTAACAAGAGTGGTTTGCAGTTTCTGGAACAATTTGTTAGTTGGTTACAGAGTTGGAATGACCTAGAAAACTCTAACAAATTAACAAAAGAAACGCAATCTGCTTTGCTACACACGACAAATACGCTTTGTAAAATTTCTGATTATTTACTGCAAAACCTAAAACTCAAATATATTTTATTCGGCAAGTTTCAGACCGATAAACTTGAGGCCCGTTTTGGACAATATCGACAGATGAGTGGTTGTTGCTATAATGTAACAGTCCAACAAATTTTACAATCCGAAAAAAAATTAAAATTGTTAAGTTTATTGAAATTGGTAAAATCTAAAAATGAATTTTACGACTTTAAAACAAATTTTAATTTTTCATCATCAGCGTCCGTCGAAATTGAATACTTAGAAGATATATTATCACATGCTGAAAATATTTCTTTTGAACAGGAAATATGTTCAGCAATGATGTATATTTCAGGTTATGTTGGGAGAAAAGTTACGGGGAAATTGCATTGCAATGAGTGTGTGGCAAAATTGATAACTAACGAAGATCTCGCTTTTGAATTTACTGCAGAAACAGAATATTTAAAAGATTTAGATCGAGGCGGTTTAAAATACCCAACAGAATTTTCAATTTCATTTGGTATTTGTGTCTACCAAATATTCAAAACTCTTACTTCGGAAAAGTTTTTACAACCATTTCTAAGTTGTTTATGCCATCGGGAGTATTTTTTTAACACGGTCTTAGAATACGCCGAGCGCTTATTTTTGAATGAAATTTGCCAGTCGTGTGGTTCGACTGATTATGAAATTTTAAAAAAATGTGCTATTATTTGGTGTAACATATTCTTAAACAATTATTGTAAAAACCAGAACAACTCAATTCAGTCTAACAGCGTTTCTAAAAGAAGAAAACTAAATATATTGGACGGTTGAAAGTCAGACGTTATGTTTACTGATGGGATTGTGTATTTATTTGTGCGAGGTGACTGTATTTATTTATGTGAATGTATTTAATTGTGTGATTCTATTTATTTGTGTATATGTATATTTATTTATTTATTTATCACACATGTTTGTTGATCATCATGTGTATGCCATATCTTAAGTTGATCTCATTTGAGATGCGGTAAGGATTAATTATAACCTTAAATCCATAGTTGCACAAGTTGTTTGAAAACTTCTTGTTGCAAAATTATAAGAAAAACTTTAAGTTGATCTCGAGAGAGATGCGGTGATAAGATTATTTGGTCTATCACCATAGTGGGGTCAAGGAGTTTTTGGGATTACTTTGTTTAAATACCCATAATCCATCTATCGGTCTCGCGTAATTCATTATAATGAATGACATTCAGAGAACAGCGTTCCTGTTATTAGCTTCAGCCGGTAGAAGACCGTCATACGTGGTACTTGATCACATCCTACTCGAGGTGGCCCTGTTGTTTTAACAAAATATGATGGATCTATTGGAGCAAACCAAGAAAAAAAATCATACCATGTAGATTAGATCTATAAAGATTTTTGTATGTCGTATAATTTATTTACTTTTCTAATTCAACACTTATTTTGCAGTACATATGTATACCAAACCAATGGAATTAAATGGTACGATGCTAAACAAAATCCGTAAAATTTCTAGTTCAATTGACGAATGGAACGGTGTGCTCTAGCGGACAAAAGTGAAATATGTGATAGACTGTATAACAAAAATTTGCTACACGAAGTTGTATCTATTTAAATTACATTTTTATTTATGAAAATTGTAATGATTTGAAAATTGAATTAATCCAATATGAAGTTTAAGGTGTGATTTTTGTATATCTGATTAATTTGGAACATTCTCATTATTTTATATGTCAGAAACTTGTGCTTAAAAATTGCAGAAATTTATTATTAAACTCACTATAAATATATGTATGTATATGTGGGTCATTAAACATTTTGCGAGCTTTATTAGACCACAGTTCCTTCGCTTTGACTTAATAATTATAATCTAAAATTTAATTTTTTCAAAACTTATATGTTTTTAATAACACTAGCTTATTTTGAAGTTTCTGCAACTTTAAAGTACAAGTTTCTGATATTTAAATTAACAAGAATGTTCCAAATGAATCAGATATACAAAAATCACTCTTTATGTCCGATTTAGACGTCCAACATTTTTTCCCAACAAAAAATGAAGATATTAGTACATTATGATTTTCATTTGCAAGACAAGATCAAAAATATAAACCAACAAAAATTTTGTTGGGTTTTTTTTTCATTTGTTACTATAAAAATAAATTTGACTATGAAATATGTATACTTCATATTTTATAGCAACAAACACAATAAAAATGGCGATTTGTGAAATTTTTATAGCGCTTTATTATATTTTACTAAAATTTTAATAATAAAATAAAATTTTCGTTCGAAATTTTTCCATTTTACCCGATAAAGCCGTACTTTTAATAAATAACTAGTATCAGTGCCGTATTTATTAAAAATTATCTTGTCGATTTTATACCGCCAAAAAATTATGGAACGACCGCCATTGTTGTTTTATACTTTTCTCTTTTTATCGCATGTAAATTTTTTTGTGTTGCGTGTAGCTCTAAGTGGCAACAAAAATTGTTGGAAAAAATGTTGGTACGTCTAAATTGGACAATAAACTACATATTTTATTAATTCAATTTTCAATTCTCTAAACAATTTAAGCGAATTCGCAAAATACGTCGCATAAGCGTATTATTAATGTATCATTTTTTTGCTTTGCACTAATATATTCTCAAACTTAAATAAAATATAATGTAGTACAAAAATACCTCGCTAAAAAATTTAATTATCTTGAGATAGAAACGGCATAAATGTTTCGTTTTTGCTACAACTAAACGTAACGTTTACGAAGAATTGTATGAACAAAATTCTTCGCTGATGTTTCGTAAACGTAACACCAAATTCCTTTATGAAAATTAATGGAATAATATAAAGAAACGATAATCTTTTAGTTTTGAGTTTTCGATCGCCATTACGTATTTTTTGTGTTCATCAATTTTTTTTAAATAAATAAACAACTAAGAAAATAATTAATGTACCAATTTGATTTAGAAAAACATAATTGTGAACTAATATTTTTAAAATATATGTTTTTTAGAAAAGGAAAATTGCAAATCAAAAATTGCCAATGCTTTAAATCCATATCGATAAAAAGGTTACTCTTTTTTTTCACTAATTGCGTGACATAAATGCACCACCTCAAGCGAACTGTTTACGAACTACTAACACATTGATAACTCCTCGCAAAAAGTCTAATTATCATAGGACGGGAACGACATAACTGCTTCGTTATTGCAACACCAATGTGTTACGTTTACGAAGAGTTGTATGAACAAAATTCTTCGCTAGTGCTACGTAAACGTAACACCTTGTTTGACGGGAAATCATTACAATTTTCACAAATAAAAATGTAAATTAAATAGAAAATATTTCCATATAACTTCATATAGTAAATTTTTGTTACAGTCTATATCATATTTTACTTTTGTCCGCTTAAGGCGCTTTTTAAACTTTTCCATTCGCCAATTGTGAAATCCTATAAAATAATTATTAATTAAGGTTTTGTAAAATAATATACAATACAAAAATGGAAATAAAATCTTAAGAATTAAAGTACCATAGCTATAAGTATTTAATTTAATTAATTTTCAGTCAATATCCCATCTTCCATGCGAGGTGTCCCGGCCACTTGCTATGTTTATTTGGATCGGCTGGTGTACTTTGCATATGTATCTACGTCTACGGAAAATGGCACTAAACATTTTGTATACATACATACTTGTATATTAATATACTGAATCATACTTGAATTGTCTCAACCTGTGCAAGTGAATGTTGCAGTTTTTGTTGAGATGGAAATAAATAAATAATAAATCAACATTAATTGTTAACTTTAAGTACGAATTAAAAAAATCAAAATTTTGCAATATTATAAAATTTTATTATATGTAATCACACGCAAAAATATTTGAATTTAAATTCATGTAAGAATCTAAGAATATACAAAAAATTCTAATAGTTACTGGCGCTACTATCGCCAAATCCGTGAAGCATTTTACAAAATAAAAATAATGTCTCTCACAAATTTGACATTGAAAAAAAGATATTAAATTCAAAACAAAAATTAATATTTTTTTACTGGTAAGTAGTGTGTTGTGATTTTGTGAAATAAAAACTAATAAAATATTTATACATATTTGTGATTTGTGCAAACTGGATATTGGATAATCCTAATGCCAGGACGTTCCTATATGTATATCTCATTATATATTTAGAAGATTATTGTGTTTTATGGTGTAATTGTGAAAAAAAAAGTGCAAAGCAACATTTAGTTTTCTTTTTCTTAGAGAAAATAAAATCTGTACCTTGGTAGAAAAAGTGGCCCTTTTGTGTCCAAAATCTGATCATATTTGGTATTTTTGGCAGTTTAACAAATAATTATGGGCATGCATAAGGCATTTGTTCTCGTTCTACCAAGGCACATTTAAAGAAATATTTAATCGATATTTATTATATAGTGTGATTCACCAAAATACGCACATAATCTTCTTGAAATATGTACAAAAAAAATTTCTCTAATCAGCTGTTTTTGTTTTGATTAATTTTATTTTTAGTTAAGGTACATTGAAGATATAAAATACAGAACACTGGAAATCGTTATCATAAGCATGGATAACTAATTCAACAAAAAACGATGCCCAATCGTTAATTATGTATTTTAAAATTATAAATTGAAAGAAATTTTAAATAAAATTTTTTTTTTCATAATTTGTTGTTGTTTTTTTGTTTGTAATCTTCTCATCATACTTCATTAGTGTTTATTTTCCATTATGTGTGTTGACTTTGTTCCTATATATTTTGTTCTTTTATTATTGTAAATGCCGTGCGGGCGCCATTTTATTTTTCATAATATGTTTATCTCTTTTTTATATTTGTGTACTCATTTTTAAGCTTTTTCAGATACATAACAAGCTATTTTATTTCATTATTTCTGGCTGGAAATCGTCAATAATAATAATTTGACAAAAATATTTTAATGTATAAATAAATATGTAACAATTAAATATATATTTTGAAAATTTTAAATCACCAATATTTGTTTTCATACTTTTTGTTTTCTTTTTATTTACTGCATCTGATAATATGCTTCATATTATAGGTTTGCTTCATTTTCCGTATATTAACCGTGTTTCCATATTGTTTGTTATGTTTAGTATTGTAAAGTCATGCCTTTTCCTTTATATGTCTGTCTCTTTTTTACATATATGTACTCTATTTTTAAGCTTTTTCAAATAAAAAATATCTTATTTTGTTATCATTATTATCGTAAATTGGAAAAGCTCACGGAAAAATCCTCCAAGTCAGCTGGAAACGGAAGTTTAGAGATGCAATTGAATTAAAATAAAATTAATTCCGATTCAATTTTCATTAATATATTTTGAATAAACTGAGGTCATGTCTCTCCATATAAACACTATGAAATAAACATTTTTTTTTGGATTTTTTGTTACCATAAAAAAAGCTTTGAAAAAAATATCGATATCATGGAGGCTTTATTTATTAAGTAGGCTTTGGTATAACGAACATAAGCCAACCGGCAAATCTTAATTTAAGAAATGTCCCTACCGGACATAACTATTGTTAACAATGCAAATTTAAAGTGAAATTTAATATAGTTTGTGGCGTAGCGGTAAAGCACTGGACTAGACCGACAAAGGTTTTCAGTTCTCGATTCACACCCGATTTTTAATTTTTTTTATTATTTGCGGCTAAAAAAATATCAAATTTTCAAATTTTGATTGTAGCAGCGGCCGCTAGACAAATACCTTTTATATAAATTGTTTCCGTCCTAGGACGGGCTGAACCTCCTAGTATACATAATAATATCGCAAACTCTAAATAAAAATTTTAGTCGAAACACAAAATCAAATCATTTCTCATTCTTATATTATAGGTGTATGTATTGCAACCTAACGCTTTACCAATAACCAATTCAGTGATCTTCGTTTATTTGAATTTGACAATACGAATCTAAATAAAATCTCAATACAAAAAGCATTATTAAAAGTATTTGCTCAGCCAATATTGTCATTAATAGTGTTGAGGAATCATTGGTTCTAACTTCACGGTTTACGGACTGCTATTACAAATAAGAAAACCAAATATAAATATTTAGAGCAAACAATTTTAATCATTCGGATATCCGGATCGATTGAGTTTTGATTATTTTAACAAATAGTTGATATAGAGCGTATTTGCTATACTTTAATATTAATCGGGAACCGCCAGATTTGCATATACTTTCAAACATTTTATACTTATTTACCCCTATATTAAATTACAATTCAAACGTGCCTTTCAAATTTCTACACAATCGCAAATAAATAATTAACATCACGAAATTAATTAACTTTATATAGATAGTGGTAGCAGAACGTCACTATATAGGTGTATGTGTGCGCAAATAATAATTGGAGCGTACATTCAATTAATTCGCAATCATTCATTGAATAAAAACGAAAAATTGTAAAAAAATCGTTCAACCTGAACAACACAACAGCACAGCATCAGATAAATATTCGGTCTTTCCTCTTCGCGTTACATTATTATAGTTTCTTCTTAATGATTATTATAACCATTATTATTGTTATTATTTCCTTCTTAGAGTCACGACTTGCCCTAAAGGTACAACGTATTTCCGGTTCTTAATTTTTTATTTTTTTTCTTATTCATAAAAAATACAAACAAAAAATCAAGTGAATGAAATTTTCTTATTCTTATTTATACTTGTTGAATCTACCACTTTTAAGATATATACTAATTAAACCGTGGTAATATTTATGATGATGATGATGATGATGATGGTGGATATTTTTTGTGTAAATATGTATTCGGTTTTAATTCATAAAAACAAAATTGATAAACGACGGTAAGGTAAAATTTGTTGTATATTGATGAACTTGATTGTTTATTTGCAATATTTTAATTTTTATGTGGTACGGATGGTACACGATGGTGGACTGTTTTGGAAAGATAATTATGATAAATTGTTATTAATTCGATCTGTATATAGTAAATTTTACAATTTTTTTTTATACAATTCTTTAAATCAAATGGCGAATTAATTGAATGGAACTCTATAATTTTCTATAATTTCAGATTTCATATAGTATATTTACGGTTGGGTTATATAAAATGTAAATTGAAACGGAAATAGGCATCAATTTGGGTATAATTAATATTTCTACCGCAGTGATGCCAACTTTAAGGCATTCGTACCATTTGGAGCAAGCCAAAATAGTTATTTTAACATTTAAATTTTGGTTCAAAATATTTTAATTAAATGGCTTAGCCATTTTTATGAAAATCAACAAAACGCATATACATTTTTATTTAAATTTGACGACAAGTCATTATACCTTATCTTCTAATTTCAATTTTAAGCAAGTGCTTTCACTTTAAAGTTTGGTGTAAATAAATTGGCTAAAAGTGCATTGGATATGTGCAGGTAAAAGCGATTTCAAAATGAGAAATGCTGAGTTACATAACACATGTAGTACAGTGTCGGTAGTACCTTCACCAACAGACGATCTATTATTTGTTACGGTAACTAGAATCTTCTTTTCTATTTGCACAAATATCTCTTGCTCTAATTGGGAAGTTTGGTGTCAAATTTTTCGTAAATCACAAGAATGGTGAACTTATTACATAAAGTACCTACAAAAACAAGAAAAAATGGGTGAATAATTCCTAGTTTTTCTAAACCTCGAATAGCCTCGAGAGAAATTATCCATTTGGAAAAATTCGAAAGAAACTAGGAAAATTCGAATTAATCTGAAAAGAAGTTCGTTTTCTTTGATACATATAGCGTAGAAATGTTACTTACCTATAATATCTACCTACTGATAATTTTACTTTTTACAGGTTTCCAAACCCTGAAATTTGTTAACTAGTTCTGTTTTTAATACCGGTGTATTTTTCAATTCATTTTTATTTATTTTGGTTTTTCCATAGTCGATTATTTTCGATTATATTTTAGAATAAATGGGAAACTGTATAATTGCAAACAAAAATCAGTAGAAGCTTAACCAATTTCGTAGTGAATACATTAGTAAACTTTTGAAATTTATTTTAAATTGTAAAAAAATAGTTCTTTCATTAGTGTTTAATATGGATTCTAACAAAAATATCACCTACCGAAAAGTATGTTGATTTACTTAGGTAACGAACCATGACACGAACGCAAAGAGAATTTGTAAAAACTCGTAAGAAATTTTAGAAATTCCATAAACTACTTTATAGTGACAAGGATTTATAAGTTGCGTTGGCTGATATTAGGAAAGGCGTGCCTATTTTAAACGCTAGTAAAACATGGGTGTGAAGTTTATAACAAAAAATAACATGTATACGTGTACAATTCCAATTCGAGTTTTTTTATTCGTAAGTATGAATGATTTACACTGTTAATTTTTTTTTATAAGACAGACATATGCAAGTGCAAAAGATGATACAGGCTATCTTGTTTTAATATTACATATATCGAGTTAAATACATAATATTTTAAACTTAACAACTGAAATATTTTACATTAAATAGGATTGTTTCTCATACAACAAAAGATGAAAAGGAGGGATTTATTTTGTATATTCTTCTAATATAAGGCCAAATTTTATTGCAAAGAATGGGCATTGTTCTAACCAATAAACAACAAAGCGGTAGTCGCTTAATTATGATAAAAGTCGCAAGATGACATTGATGGAAATTAATAGTCTTAGATGTTGAATAGCGATTGTCGCTAGATGCCATTAGTGGGGATTAATAGCCTTAAGTGTCGTGAATTTAATTGTGTATACCACATTTCTTAACGGTTGGGAGGACACCAAATTTTAATTTTTTTGATACGTCATATCGCTTTTGCCGGTTGAGTAACTTATTATTCAAACCAATAACATGAATATAACGGATTGATGCACGATGCCACTAATGGGAAATAATAGCTTTAAGTGCCTTGAATCATAAAGAATTAAATAATCAAGACATGCAAAGCCATATACGTTTTCCTGTAAGTAACATTACAACCCTGGATGTGTGTTAGCGTAAATTTTGAATAGTATTGAGAATAAAATGAATTGTTGATAATACAATATTTTACCAATTAGGAATCATGATTCTTTAAGGCCGGGTTTAAAAAGTTTAAAAGGGAATTTCTTTATTTTGCACGAAAAATTTTTATTTAAAAATAATATGCATTGCTGTTGGTTTCTTGTCGTGTTAGATGAGCTTTTTTTGTAACACACAGATTCCGCTATTTGCGCGGTCCCAAATGACGCGAATTCGCTTATATGCGATTGATGTTTTCTGACATTTCAGAAAAACAATATCGATATAAAGTTTCCTCTTATTTCTTTCTTTTGGAAAATATCCAAAACAAGTAACCATTTGAAAAGATTTACATCGGTCTCGAAACACATTTTAATAATGTTATTGTGATTTAATAGTTTTAGTATTGAATTGCAAGAATTTTACTTGTTGTAAGGGATATATGTATTTAAGTTTAGGAAAACAGCAAAACTCTCAAAAATATGTCAAACTTTTGATTTAGAAACTTATCCCCAATTTTCTGTTGAACTGCGAACCCAAGCAAAACCAAAAATGGGAAGTAACAACAATGGGAAGTATGTTTTAATTACTGCCTCAATAATTATGGCATATTTTTTTACAGATTTTTAGATAAGCAGAAATATTGATGCAAAAAACAACAACAATGGCTGTTTTGAAACAAAATTCATTCACTTAACAAAATATTCGCGTTTTTGTTGGCGTAACAGAAAGATTAAAATGTCTTATTCCTCACACTATTAGATTCACGACACTTAAGGCTATTATTCCCCATTAGTGGCATCTTGCGATAATCCCTATGATATTCGTGTTATTAGTTTGAATAATTCAAACGAGCAAAATCGATTTGAGTCCGAGTTCGCGACAATATTCTGTGGAAAAATTTTCAGCAGGATTGCATGCGATTTCAAAATATTTTATTCGGAAGGGGAAATTTGTTCACGAAATAGACTACGTTGATTGGTTGCTTGCTGAAAATTTTTCCGCAGAATATTCTCGCGAATTCGCAGTGAAGTAACAAAAAAAAAATTAAAATTTGGTATTCCTCCCCACCGTTGAGAAATGGGGTATACACCATTAAGTTCACGATACTTAAGGCTATCTTGCGATTCTGCAACGTTAAAATTCATGTTATGTTATATCATTCCACCGATTCCTATTTGAATTTGTATTGAAAAAACAAAAATAACATAACATAACATAAAATTTTGGAAGGCAGAATCAGGCCTATTGTTCCTTATTAGTGCTACCTTGCGACAATCCTTGTGATATTCATGTTATTAGTAGAAACAATATAGTAAATATCTCAAACATGCAAAAGCGATATGACGTAACAAAAAAGATTTAAATTTGCGACGCCTCCCCACCGTTGAGAAATAGCACATACGCCATATGATTTACTTCACTTTAAACTATTACTGCCAATTGTTCTCGAAAATATATTATTCTTGTCAAAAAATTATAAATCCTATTTTATGATATTTTTTTGTTATAAACTTCACGCTTTAATAATTCACTCAAAATTCTTAATGGAATTTTATTAACAGTATACTGTCTATAATACATGCTTATATTTTGTTATTTGTTATAAACTTTACACCCGTAGTAAAACATATAAACTGCCTTACGCTACACTGCACGACAAAATTAACAGAAAGAGTGCTTGTAAAAAACAGAACAGAGGATTCAAATCATTTATTAGCGAAGGAGAAGAAAGCATATTGATGAACTAGATTATTGGCTGCGGAAAGATGGGGTTTCCACAAAATAGAAACAGTTTACTGGATTCTGTGCAAAAACTAGTAAAGAAATCGAATATAAAAACATCTTTGAACGATGGACGATCAGGACAAGGTTGGTTTCAAAGTTTTATGAGGCGCCACCCAATTTTATTTCAGAAAAAATCTGAATATGTGAACAAGGCTCATGGAGTGGTTACAGATGCAAAGATTCGTTCTTGGTTCGACGAAATTAGCATTTTATTAGATCCCGATATAAAGTGCTACATCATCCACAACGCATTTTTAATTTGACGAAACTGTTTTCAGTTTAGCACCAAATGGGAATTTAGTGTTATGTGAAAACGGGAAACAAGTGTAAGATGAGTCTCGGAATAACAGCAAAGAAAATATTACGACACTATTTACCGTGAATGCCATAGATGAATTTGCAACTCCTTTAACTCTTTTTAAATATGCGCAGATAACTGCTCCTCTAGGATGGAGAATTAGTCGCACAGAAAGTGGATGGATGACTAGCGAGGCATTCAGTTTCCCGTCATAGTATTTATCGATGGTCATTCTTCTTATTTATCTTTTGAGCTGAGCAAATTTTATAAAGAGAACCAAATTATTTTAATTGCTCTGTACCCTAACTCAATTCATATTTTGCAACCTCTGAATTTTGCAGTCTTTGGTCCCATGAGGGACTGTGGAGAAAAATAAAACGACAGTATTGAGAAAAAAGCAAAAGAAGCCGCTAAGAAACAAGAGCAATTAAACAAAGTTTCTAAATCAAAAAAATTTGTTCAAAAAAATAAAAACTGATTAAGTTCTTGAGAACCTGTTGAAATAAAGAAATACCTTTGAATTATTAAATTATAATAAATTAATTAGTTTTTTATAAAATTCCTTCTTTTCTTATTTTTGTTGAAGAAAATAACAATTACCGGTAGGTAGAATTTTGATTATCGGTAAGTGAAATTTCTTATCGGTAAGTAGCATTCTCATAGCTCATTACAGATTTCTGAAAAATTCGTTCCCAGGCGATCTTTTGGTTTCTCGGTCATATTATTTGATTGTTAATAAATTAGTAAAATTGTTCTTGAATAAATCTTAGTTTTGTAACGTTTTCCTAATTCAATAAAATCTCTACAAAATTGAAAATTAATAAGGTATCGGTATAGGTATAACACAATTCAAATGATGTTGAATGAGTTGAAATATTAATGCTTCTCTCTTTCTCCTTCAGTGAAACTTAACATTCTAGTTCTGCGAATTAATAAGAGGCACTACTTGCTTCATGTGATTAGGTGTGGAGCAAATGCTCAGGACTCTTTATGGGTCACTTCGAACATTAAAAATTTGAATTGTACTCCGCCGAGGTACCTGAGTTTTTCTGAGCTTCAAATATTCAGTGTATGCTGTAAGGCTATTGACATTATGTTTTGATCTAATTTTAAACTCTAAGATGACGGATGATATTCACTATAAAGATATTATGCTATCATTCAATAGATTGCAGCCCGATTTTAAATTTTAATTAAATTATTTTGGCTTGACGTTCTCTTACTTAAATTATATTATATTTTGTAAAATTCTTCAGATTTGAAAAACTTCTAAACCGATAGAATATCCAAATGTATATTTTAAAACCTTTGAAATTACAGGATTTAAAATAACGATCGTTCCATATTCCTTAAAATTCTAAAGCTTCTAAAAATCGAAAATTACGGTTTTCGAATTAATCGAAGAGTTTTTGGAATCATCAAAGAATTATAAAGAACTTAGAATTCATTAAGTGATAAAATTCTTAAAATTTTAACCTATATTTATTGACGGGCATTTCACAAAATTTTTATAATTTCTGAAAATTTCACAAAAAATTTGTTTTGAAATATTTTAAGATCTCTTTAATAAATTGAAATCAGTTTATTGGTTTGCAACCACATAAAATTATAAAATTTCCAAAATCCACTTTGGCTCAAATTCAATAGAAATTCTACGCATGTGAACTGTCTAGGATTAGGATTATACAGAAGACTGAGTGAAATTATCCTGAAAAATGCATCGTTGATCGATTATTGGTTTATCGTAAACACTTTTGATAAAATTTGAGGGATGGAAGTTTAAAATTTGAAAATTAATAAAAACATAAATAGAAGTTTGATTTTTTTTTTCTAAAGTCCACCTACATACTTTGATCTATTTTATGCCTAAAACCGCGTTTGCAAATTCGAAGACAGCACAACCGAAAATAAATAGAAAACTTGATAATCTAAATTTGAAGTTTTTGATTTGGCGTTTACGACAAACCAATAATCAAATTATTGTAATTCAAAAAATTGAAATTTCACTCAAAATTTTAATTAGTTGAACTTATTCAGACTTCTGAAGATATGAAGTAGAAATAATTCTGACTTAAGAATAATTTGCATTAATAAACAAAACCGCCCCGGTGGCACAGTGGTTAGCATACTTGCTTTACGCTCCGGAGGTCCCGGGTTCGATTCCCGGCGGGTGATGAAAAAATCACGGCTGGTTAAGGGTAGGATCAATGAATTGATCACTCATTATCCATTAACAAAAATGATTACGAAACTTCAAAATGAAGCGGCCAAATCCCTCTATGGGATGTATATAGCGCCAGCGGAAAAGAAAAAAAAAAATAAACAAAAACACTCAAATTACGACTATTTGAACAAATTATTTAGATAATTATTCGAAATTTATTAAAATTAATAATCGTCACATTGGGGTGATGTCTCAATCAATTCATAATTAAAACCGCTTCTAGTCATCAACTCAAAATATTCATAGTTTTTTGTTCGAAAATAATTCTAATTTTGGAGTCAGCTATCTCAAACAAAATATGTTAAATTTAATGTTGAGCATGTTCCTTTATCATATTACTACTATTTGAAGGAGAAACCAAAAAATTAGTAAAAGCCATTAAAATCAATTTCACTCAAATTTTTTTGTAAGCGAAATAATATTTAATATTGTAATCAAACTATGCTTAAATACAC
This sequence comes from Tipula helvola, assembly GCA_963556165.1. Lineage (NCBI taxonomy): Eukaryota > Metazoa > Arthropoda > Insecta > Diptera > Tipulidae > Tipula > Tipula helvola. The sequence goes on along the minus strand of OY744483.1, from coordinate 204,444,651 downwards.
TTTTATTCCAATTATTCAGTTATTCAAATCGTAGGTTTAAATTGAAATGAATTCAATTTTTTTTTTTTTTTTTTCGAGTTATAAGTGAATTTTCCAACAGTTTATGTAGGTTCTATTCAAATTAGTGAAAATATCACAATATAGGAACAAATAAGTTTAAAACTAATCTACAACGTCCACATGTGAAATTTGAGTGGAGATTGTACCAAAAATGTAATCAAAATATGCTCAAGCCAATTTGCGGAAACCACTCAAAATTATTCAAATTTGATTCAGAGCGGCAGATGATAGACCTGAAATTTAACCGAATTTGGAAGGAAATTTTAAAACTGTTTTTAATTTTAGTAAGATTGTAACTGCTAAGAATGTTAGGAGTAATTCAAATATAAGCTTAACTTTAGATTTTACAATCCAACTCAAAGTTCTTTTGAATCTTCTCACTGTTGTTACTTGTCCTCACTGTACTGGGACTGATTTTCATCGGAAATAATGCAAAACAAGTGAACTCAATTTTACTCAAATTGCTTTAAAAGTAGTTTAAAATCTTATCTATTTGCTTTTGGGATTTTTGGTTACCATTTTGAAGCTGGGTGGTGATTTCTATCTTCTTCAAAAATTTGGCGTTGTAACAGCTAACCAAAAATAATAATAATTGTTCAGTATAAATCTGCATTGGAGGTCCTAGCTGTGCAGTTAAATAATTATGGTTTTTTCAAAGTTTTTTTTGAATTTTGCTTTCTGCTATAGGTAAAATATTAAAACAAAACCAGAACCTGTTCAAATTCAATTTGAGTTATTCTGTTGTTCATTGAGTAATGAGTAAGTCGATTCCAAAACGGTGAAATCTTCGTTTCGCCATGTACAGTATTGCCACATCTCAGTAAATGGTAAAAATCAGAAAATGGTTGAATAGTTTGGTTTTACCATAGACATTCATAATAGATTTCTCATTTGACTAAAAACACAAAAAATAAATAAAAGTTTTCCATTCAAATGTTATCGGTGTATTGCATATACGTAATATATTTGCACCGCATTCTAAAATCATTGTCGTATAAATACACAACACAACGAAAACATTGGAATTATCAGAAGTTTTGCTTTTTTCCTTTAGTTATAATTATAGTTTGCAAAATTACCGGATTTAGGTATTACCGGTAATTCGGTAAACGTTTCTTTAAATCCCGGTTTACCGGTAAATCTAAATCTAATTTTATTTCTAATATAACAGATGAAAAATAGCGGAAACTAGTGGATAACGCAATCAATAATAATTTATTCCAAAATATAATGTATTTACATACATAGTTTTAGTTCATTTCTAGCAATTCAATAAAATTAATATGATTAATTAATAAACAATTATTTAATAAAAATAAAATATAAAATCCAACTTATCAGTTTTCTTAAGTGCCTAGATCTCCTTTTAGCCATTAAAATAGGCTCTTGTAACAACAACAAACGTCAAACAAATTGTATCCATGCTGTCGTCATTTAAATTTGATCTGAATTTCTTGAATGGTTAGAATTTGGGTGAATCAATGCCTGTGTAAATATTTACAACATTGGCGTACACATGGATATTTTACATTTGTTCCAGACACGTAGTTATTATTACGTTGTCAACATATTTTTTGGTTAATTTATTAATTTATCTTAAATAACTACTAAAGCTAAAATATTTCAATTTTACCGAATTACCGGTGAAAAAAGATTAATTTACCGGTATTTCTGAATATCCTTTCTGAGCAATTTACCGGCAAACCGGTAAACCGGTTTACCGGTAATGCAAACACTAGTTATAATGAAATGAGAAATCTAGTATGAATGTCTATGGTTTTCATAGCAAAGTTTTGGAGGAGGTAATCAACCCATTAACCATTACGGCTCCCTCTGGTGCGCCCGTATGTCGAAATCAACCTCAACTGATTTTGAAAACTTTTCTTTTCTTTCGCTGGCGCTACATCCCATAGAGGGACTTGGCCGCTTCATAGTGAAGTTTCGTAATCATTTTTCAACAGATAATGAGTGATTAATTCATTGATCCTTACATTAACCAGCCGTGATTTTTTCATCACCCGCCGGGAATCGAACCCGGGACCTCCGGAGCTTAAAGCAAGCATGCTAACAACTGTGCCACCGGGGCCGATTTTGAAAACTGTTCTACTCTTATTTTCTGCAATACAAAAACTAAGCAAGACTGCTAGAAGGCTGAAGAATAATATGTATAGAACCAAAGATAATCGCATATTAAAGATAATTCATTAAGTACTAAAATTTGAGGTAAAAATAGGGTTCCCTCGATGCAATATATAGGGTTCCTCTGATATATACGTAAATATTTTGCATTCAAATTACGTGTAAATGTTTAACCTTTAATGTACCGGTTTCTAATCTACTACACGATATGCAAAGGTACCCATTATAAAGAAATGGGGGGGTTTTCTAATCTGTTTTATTTTTTGTTCTGAATGACTCCTCTCTAATATACTAGGATCTTTGATAGAACTAATCTTGGTTGGACTTGTTATCTAGAGACTCAAAAAGACCATAAGACTTGATGTATTGCACAGATTATAGGTTATCTTTGCTATATAGGCATAGAACTATATTCACGAATTGTGCATATGAATGTACCCCCTCTTTTGAAAAGGTGATTAATCTGAGTATGATTCAAAATTTTCGTTTTGTAGAACAAATTTACTTTAATATGATTAATGATTTTTTCCGTCGAATCGAACACCATCTCATTCACGCATAAGTCGAGGATTTGCCTATATATTATGTGATTTATTTGAAACCGTTCCTCCACGAAATAAGGCCGCAGAAGTTTAATTTTTTTGTATAATAAACTATGAAACAGCGAAATGCGTATAAGCAATTTTCATAAAGTTATAGAATATAAAAAACAGTTTTGTTCAAAATTCGTATCTCTTCTATTTTATCATTACTTTATAAGACCTAAATAGCCGAATTTCCCGAACCTTATTGTATTGATTTACGATATTAACTCCTATGACCTTATTTCACTGACCATTAATAATATTTAAGTGTAGCCTTCGCCTTTCATCTCGCAAGGAAAATTTCCGATCGGCTATGTAGACGGAAGAATCAGGAGCCAAGAGCACGCCACATCCAAAATTCTAGCCTGATATATAGTGATGTTATCTGCACCAAAATGCTCAAGCATGGAGGCGATTATCTGGTATATCGCATGTTTGAGCTCATATCAATAAGTATTATCTGTCAACTTCATAAAAAGGGAGATTGATTAAGGTGGAACGGCTTTTAAACTATATAGCTTTTATTAGGCACGCTACAAGGTTTTGGCCAACATAGTCATAGTAAAGTTGTGAATTTATAGCGAGAGGATCTTGGGGGATTATGTGCTTTAATGTGATTTTCGTTAAAATAGATCAACGACGGATCAAAGTTTTACTCTAATTATGGTTCCATTAAAGTGCTGCAAAAAGGACACATCTGCCGGGTTGAGCTTCGATGAAATGTTTCGCCATTTGTCTCTTGGTAGTGTTGCCAAAATTTCACTGGTGCGATTTGCTATGTATGTTTTCCATTTTATTGGTGGTTCTGACAGCCAATCCAGGACTATGGTTGAATCAGTCCAACAGAACAATTGGTTGTCTGTAAAATTAAGCCAGTGATTGGATATGTTTTACTAATTTTGATAGAAGTAAAGCCCCGTTTAGCTTCAAGCGTGGGAGTGAAATGTTTTTTATGGGAGCAACCTTTATCTTTGCTGCTATCAAGCTGGTGACGTATTGGCCGTTATGAATAGTACGTACGTAACCTGCGTCGGCGAAAGCTGTTTCACTGGAATCACAAAATCCATGTAATTCAGTCGGTTCTTCGTTCATAAAAACCCATCGTGATATTTTCACTATATCTGCTATTTCTTCTCGAATTTGTATCCATTGTTCTTGAATGTGTTTTGGTAGTTTGTCGACCTATCCCACACCCAAAAGCCAAATTGCTTGGAAAAAGCGTTTTATTTTAACGACGAATAGAGCTAGCAACCCTAATGGATCGAAGATTTGACTCGATTCGAATAGTAGTGCTCTTTTGCTTGTTGGCACTGTATCATTGATGGTGACATGATACGTAAATATATCGCTGCTTGGTTGCCATTGCAATCCCAGCACCTTAACTTCATGCATTTCTGCGGAGAATAGTTTTGGAATAAATGGATTAGGCTCGACGACGTTCAATTTCTTGAGGAGTTCCGGTGAATTGGAGGTCCATTTTCGAAGATTAAACCCGGAATGGGTCATTATGCCAGATATTTGTTTTGCCAATTCAACAGCCTTAGATATTTCGGGTGCTCCAGTTAATAAGTTGTCGATGTACATATCATTCAGCAGAATGTCGGATGCCTCTGGGCATAAACCAGCCTTATCTTTAGCTATTTGTTTGATGACTCTGGTCGCCAAATATGGTGCGGAAAACATACCATAAGTTAGTGTCTTCAACTCAAAGTGATATATGTCATCATTAGGTTTTGTACGCCAAACGATTCGTTGATAACGACGATCTTCACGGTGTATCCATATTTGGCGCAACATCTTTTCGGCATTATCTGTGAAAACTATTTTATGGACTCGAAAACGTAATAGGATATCGCCTATAAGATTTTGCAATACCGGCCCTGTTAACAAATTATCATTTAAGGAGTAATCTGAGGTGGTTTTGGCGGACGCATCGAATACTACGCGTAACTTGGTCGTGGTTGATGTCTTCTTCCAAACTACATGGTGTGGCAAATATAAATATTCAGCAGACTGTTTTGGTGGGTCAACTTCTACCATGTGTCCAAGCTTGCTATACTCCTCCATAAAGTCGACGTAATGCTTATGCAATTCGGGATTTTTGCAAACTTCCACTCCATTGCATATGGCCGCTTAACTGCCATACATAATGATTCCTTCAATGGTTTTCGTTCGGTTTTGATCGGTAGTTTTACCATCAAATGATTGTCCGGTAATTTGGTAGTGGTGGTTTCAAATAGCTCCTCACAAATTTGGTCTTCCGGTAATGGTGGGGCGTTGCTAAATGCTTCTTCACACTCCCAACATCTTTTCAGTTTTTTCTCCAAATCGATGTTGGTCACAATCATATTGCATTGACCGGAATCTTTCTTGTATAGAAATCAGATTTCCAGTCAATATCCATCCAAAATGTTTATTATGAGCATAAATTTTGCCCTCGGAGTCGTTCAGTTGCTGTGGTTAAGGATTTGGAAAACTGTATCAGCTCCAATCAATAAGTCGAATTTTCAGGCAATTCTGAGACCTTTATCAGCTAACGACAATGTTAAAATAGAATGATTATTTATTAACTTTTCCCGTTCAAATGGTTTAACCGCAAGGTAATAAAAGGGACCGCATACGCCGAAATATCAGTTGTGAAATTGGACGTAAAATGGGGTGATACGGATAAGTCGACTAAACGATTTTGGTTTGCAAGTCCTTGGATACAAATGTTCCCATGTTTTCGATCCAGCCCCAATTTTTGGACAAATGATTCCGTAATTCGGGAAGTTTGAGAAACCCGAATCTAGTAGAACTCGACACAATTGATGCTGGCCACTTCTATCTTCTACTCTTATTGTTGCGGTAGGTAACATGAACGAATGGTGACTGGAATGCATACAGGATGAGTTCTGTGGTTGAACGGCCGTTGCTATCGTAGGAGCCCTTGCAAGTAAGGTCGTAGATTTTTCTAAGGTACTGTTGCTGTCTTGAACTTCACTGGATGAACAATTGGCATTGCAGGTGGGGTGCAACAATGAATTATGGCTTCTTTCAGAGATGTGACATCTTCCCTTGGATCGGCAATAGTAAACTGAGTGAAATTTGCTGAAACAGTTGAAGCAACGGGTATCAGTCTTCATTAATTCTCTTTTTTGATCCACTGTTGAAATTTAGGATTGAATAAGGGGTCGTAGTCATTGTGACAGACTGCACATGACGTAACAGTATTGTTCAACGTTTTCTGAGCTGCGTTCACTTGAGGAACTGATTTTCGGGGATATGCTCGCTTCATTAGGAACCCGATTAAAGTTTGACAACTTGGAAACTCGATCTCAGCAGTTTCAGAAGCCCATCTGTCTTTGGTGTCTTGAACCTAGAGAGGAGTTACTCATCAACTTCCGGATTTGTTGCGATATTAAGCTATTATTTATGGATTGCATCTCAACAAAACTTTTGATGAAGCATTGTTCAACTTGTTTAACGCTTCAATGTGGTTGGCATCTGAAATATGCAGGTGCTTTAGTAAATTTGCTGCTTCATCTCTGAAATAACTCCTTAAATATTGGAATTTTTGTACTGGATGGAGTTTGGGATTTTCGTGGATGGTAGATGAAAACAAATCAGAGAATGATTGCCATTCGGTATAACTACCGTGAAATGGAGGAATATTGATCCTTGGGAGCTTCACTTCGATGTTTGCGGTCCGCACGTGTTCTGCATGAGTATCGTTCAAATCCACAGAGACATTCCCGAATGCCAGATTTGCCTTCCATATTAATTTGTTTAACTCCGCGACTGCTGTGTAGTACTTCTCCTCGAATTCATCTAATTGACTTTCATCGTCCGGTGTCAATGATCTAATAGCCTGCTCAGTTTCTTGAAACTCGATGAGTAATATTTCTATACATCGTAATCGTACCTTTAAATGTTCAATATCAAGTTTGGACGGTTCTATCTCTCGTTGAGCATTTATATAATTAGAAATGTTGGTCAATGATCCCTTGATATTGGAGCGGCGTTTCGTTAAATAATCTATTTGTGGCATCGTTCACTATGCTATTCACTTTAATATTCACTGTTGTACTAATTTATTTTGGTGTTATTTCCGTTTTTGTTATTCTCGAATGTCAGCGCGTGGTGGCTTGGTTACCGTTAGGTTTCTTACGTTTCTTTTTTTAAGTATCGAGTGTTTAATCACACGTACGTAATTTAAATTAATGGAAATTAAACAATGTGATAAGCAATATGGTCGAAACTTGTGGAAATTTGTGATAAAGGAAAATTGCACTGTGTTTGTGTGATCATTGCACGAAACACGGATAATTTTTACTAAGTGCAATTAATCAAATATGGATCCCGTTACTAATTACTAAGTAGGTACATACATTTTCCACTTACAGTTTTCTCGTATATCCCAGGTATACGGTATGTAATGCTTGCAATAATCTCCGACTAATGACCGACAGTGGATAAGGTTTAAGGTTTGCAGTAAGGTTTTAATATCAAATTCCACAATGATACTTCACTATATTTATTAATTTAAATTCGGTTTACAAAATGTTTTTTTATAATGGTTTTATTCACAATAATGTTGTCTGGTTAACTCTCAAAAACATAATTGTTTACAATAAATACTAATGTCAATTAATTATGGCAGTAAATAATAATACATAATAACAAAGTTTGGTGATAAAAATGACTTACAAACAGATGAGTATTTTATTTACATAATTAATTATTTTAATTGCAGATGTTTAATAAAGTCCTTCGAACACAATCGAATGACCGATTGCAATCCAAACAAATAAGCCAATACCACCATCTATCATTTCACCGGAAAAAAAAATACACCAATAATCAGCAATTGGCCCGCAAAGCCACATTTAGGGAACCCAAAACAAAATACCAATGCGTACAAATCTCGTCCCATGCATAATCCAAGCCAAAAAAAAAATACTGATAATAGAAAGGCGAGAAATCCCTAGCCTAACAGGAACATCACCAATGATACAATATGATAATCAAAAATGGTGAATAGAAAACTTATGAAAAAAAGCTTAACGGAATATAGGTGAAACAAAACTTGCTCGTGATTGAAAATTATTACAAAATTTTCTTTCGCGAAAACGTTACGATCTTAAAAAAATAAATTATCCGTGTTTTTTTTAATTACTCACCATAATCATAGTCTGCTTCCGGTAGAGCTCTTCCATTGCAAAATACACTAAACACATTCTTATAGTGGTAAATCCGTGTTGATCATGACGGCCGTTTATATTCAATACAGATGTGTTGTGTCTTATATAAATATACTCGTAGTATAATTTAAATGGAATCAAGAAAAAAACTTCTTGTGAACCAATATCCGGTAACCAACGGCAGGCCTCACGAGTGGTACGTTAATTCTATTATGGGTGTTAGTAAATATTATTTTCTGCTTTACAGAATAATCATGCCACTCAATAACACAAAATCTTAACTTAATTTCACTAATCCACTCGTAATGATTAATTTTATTTTGCAGTCGACTGCTACACTGGTCACACAAGAATGATCGATTCTACCTTGATGTCATATTTTGTGGTACAATACAACCGTTGTTTAAGATTATTCATCTCGAGTAATAAAATAATTAAAAATTATCAACTGGCCTATCATTAAATTCGCCGCGAAATCCTGATGAATTTTAACAATTTTCAGGGGTATTAAACTAATTTGACATATTTTCATTTAATTTTCAAAACTACCTAAATATTTTCTAATTTTAGTTTTAATATAAAGTTGGAAAATCGCCTTTTTGTAACAGTACTATATGCACTTCTTGAAATATTGCCAAATTTCCAATGTCAGATTCAAATAAAATATTGTCTATTTTATGTTCCTTCCAACATAATCCTGGTATTTGCATCGTATTTTCTATGCTTGTTGGGTACATGTTCACGAAACACACTGCTCTCATCCCTAGTTGAATGAATAGTTCAGTGTATTTTTAGAATGCTGTATGCCTCATTATTCTCGGGCCTTCACTTTTCCTTTTTTTTCATCTGGAGCATTTGTTTTTCTGGATGTTGCTGGTTTAATTATATTTTCCGATTTGGATAAATTCAATCCAACTTCGCCCGGCATTTCTGTTTCAGTGTACTCATTAGATACTTGAATCGATTCGATGTTCTGAAACAAAAAATATAATAAAAAATAAACTGTACATGACAAATGGACGTCCGTATTTGTTATTAATTACATGTTCTGCTATTTTGTTTTAGATTCTACCTACGCCAGATGAGTGGTATTCAGTTTCGAGACAATATGCCTCGGATCGATTGACGGCAAGAATTGTGTCTTACAAGTTTCAATTAATACCAAAAGCGATTTTTTTAATTAGAAACAACTTTTAACAACGTACTAGGTATTGTAGATGCAGATTACTGCTTTATGTAAACATTGGAACCAAAGGAACGATTTCCAATGGAGAGAAAAATCGTATATGAGAAGGTTGATAGGATCGTAAATAATCTTTATACCCCAAATACATCAATATTTTGGCATTGCCTTCAATACCTCAATAAACTATATTTGATTTGATCGGATCTACATTATATAGACATATGTAAGTCATACCGATTAATCATTTACACATATAGGTATTTAGAGCCCAATAAGAATGCATATGAAATATCGCTCGTTTCTCATGGACTAGTAGAACACATTAGGTAAAATACATTTTTTATTGAGATAATACCAAGAAAAAAAACCGTTTAATGATAAGAGACATGGAAAAAAACTGTGTACTATTTATTCTAATCACCTTAAGTACACTGAATAAATAGCAAATTTGAACAAAAAGTCGCATCATTCGCACGATTAAACACACTGATTCTTATCAGTCAAAATCAAATTAATCATAAATGTAAATTAAACCGCAGATTACACTTAAGTATATATACCGGTGAGGTACTTGCTTGATTGAAATTTTTATGAACATATACATAACTATGCGCAATATTTACGTGTAGTGTACGAGTAGGTACTATAAAACTATTTTTTTTTCTGTTTGTTATCAAAATGTTTAGTGATAAGAAAATTAAATATTTTTTAAAATTGGTTAAATTAATCAAAATATTACAAAAAAAATGAAATATTATTATAGAGAGGGTGGACATTATAAATGTGGGGTATGCGGCTGGAGGAATTTCGATGGACTTGAACTATTTTATTTTCTTATCAATCACAATAAATTGATTGACGAACGGAATATGTATATGTCTATGTGTATTTTTAGGAAGACATCATATTCCTTTATAATGCACAATGTGTGGGAATCGAAAGAATTAAATTTCTCAAGGGAATTATACATTTTCGTGGGATTTTAAATTTTTTATCAATTTGAGAATTTTTTTATTTACATTTTACTATCAAAATGTACGTATCATATTTGTTCACGTGAAATTGAAAGTAGTTTTTTTTTTGTATGTGATTCTTTTCAAAAATTCTTATTGGAATCGTGGGATACTTGCAGAAAATTATGATTTAGTGCGACAATAAACAAAAAAAAAAAAAACAAAATTAGGTTAATATTTGCTTTATATACTAAAAGCCTGTAAGTACTCGTACATTGTTTATTTGATGGCATAATAACGAATAAATTATTATGTCTGTAATAAATCACATATAGGAGACGTGCAGACGAATGACGTAAGTGTGCGGTATTGTAGTACGGAAAATTCGATAAGACGATATCCCATTAATATTATCAAACCATGCAACTTATCACGTTCATCTTTGGTGTAAAATCGAGTTTCTGCCTTGCATCATACATGAAAAATCTGTAATAGTATAATGCTTAATCAATGCTGCTCTATACTTGCGCGCCCGAGGAGTAAGACCAGACAGCGCCGTAAAGAACAAGATATTTTGTGCGTATGAGACAATGTCTAGAACTTTCCCAGTAAACCTCTAGTTATATTAATGTTTATATTGAGTTTTATTTCGGCCTTACATTAGCCATTTGGTGACATACATGTCACAAATTGGCCATTTTGTTGACTACTAAGCCATAGAAGATCACATATTGATCATTATGTTGACGACTTAGTCGTAATGTGTCATTTATTGGTCGTTTTGTTGATCACTAAGCCATAAGGAATCACATATTGGTATTCTATTGGATATGAAATTTTAAAAAGCCTTACATTAAATGCCTGTGAAATACTTCCCAAAATAAAATCCCAAATTTCCCGTATACGTATATATTTTATGTATGTGGTAGTAATTTATTTGCCTAAATGTCATTTACAGAAAAAAAAAATGTCAAACAATCTTCTTTTAGGAGAAATTCATTATTCAATTTATTTTAAAAGAATCCATTTAGGCAGCTTTCAAAATGACTAAAATAAAAACCGTTCATTGGTTTTACATTTTGATGTTATGTAAAATAAAATAAATAAAAGGATGCCTGTGAAATACTTCCCAAAATAAAATCCCAAATTTCCCGTATACGTATATATTTTATGTATGTGGTAGTAATTTATTTGCCTAAATGTCATTTACAGAAAAAAAAAATGTCAAACAATCTTCTTTTAGGAGAAATTCATTATTCAATTTAATTTAAAAGAATCCATTTAGGCAGCTTTCAAAATGACTAAAATAAAAACCGTTCATTGGTTTTACATTTTGATGTTATGTAAAATAAAATAAATAAAAGGCCCGTTCGAACATATGCATACAAAATTCAACGTCGAAATCAGTTCAACAAAAATCAAAAAACCAAAATGCGAATATGGTTTCTAGGATGTCTGTTGTATTGGCTTTATACTGGAAATTACAAATAGTCGATCCCTGGGGTCGGCGATATGAATAACAGGCAATATGTATACGGAATGTTGCAGCACGTTTCAATGAAGAAATCTCTTCAAGAAAAATCAAAAAACCAAAATGCGAATATGGTTTCTTGGATATCTGTTGTATTAGCTTTATACTGGAAATTACAAATAGTCGATCCCTGGGGTCGGCGGTATGAATAACAGGCAATATGTATATGGAATGTTGCAGCACGTTTCAATGAAAAAATCTCTTCAACAAAAATCAAAAAACCAAAATGCGAATATGGTTTCTTGGATGTCTGTTGTATTGGCTTTATACTGGAAATTACAAATAGTCGATCCCTGGGGTCGGCGATATGAATAACAGGCAATATGTATACGGAATGTTGCAGCACGTTTCAATGAAGAAATCTCTTCAACAAAAATCAAAAAACCAAAATGCGAATATGGTTTCTTGGATATCTGTTGTATTAGCTTTATACTGGAAATTACAAATAGTCGATCCCTGGGGTCGGCGGTATGAATAACAGGCAATATGTATACGGAATGTTGCAGCATGTTTCAATGAAGAAATCTCTTCAAGAAAAATCAAAAAACCAAAATGCGAATATGGTTTCTAGGATGTCTGTTGTATTGGCTTTATACTGGAAATTACAAATAGTCAATCCCTGGGGTCGGCGGTATGAATAACAGGCAATATCTATACGGAATGTTGCAGCACGTTTCAATGAAGAAATCTCTTCAAGAAAAATCAAAAAACCAAAATGCGAATATGGTTTCGAGGATGTCTGTTGTATTGGCTTTATACTGGAAATTACAAATAGTCGATCCCTGGGGTCGGCGGTATGAATAACAGGCAATATGTATACGGAATGTTTCTGCACGTTTCAATGAAGAAATCTCTTCAAGAAAAATCAAAAAACCAAAATGCGAATATGGTTTCTAGGATGTCTGTTGTATTGGCTTTATACTGGAAATTACAAATAGTCAATCCCTGGGGTCGGCGGTATGAATAACAGGCAATATGTATACGGAATATTGCAGCACGTTTCAATGAAGAAATCTCTTCATCTACCATTGGACCTTCATAATTTCGGTGAAATTCATTTAGAAAATTTTAATAATAAGATTTACATCCCAAACATTACGTGCCCTACTTGTGGTAAAACATGATTTTTTTGAAAAACAACACAATCTGTTGAACGTAGCAGCAACACACGCAATACTAAACATTGATCTTGCCGTACAGCATGCTTCTTGACAGCTGCTCCCACTTAGAATTTTTAATATTTCCGATTGAATTGATTAGTTCATCAAAACAATGCCTCTGGTCTGCCTAGGTCATCGTACTCGCAGAGCTGAAGCACTGCGACGAGTAATTGCAGATGAAACTGAGGAAGAACGGACAACAGACAAAGAATGGCTCAAATACGTGCCGAAGAAGCAGAAGCGCGACGTGCAGCCAGACTTGAGGATGAACGGTTGCGGGAACGGCGATGGTGTTCTGAAATTTCAGATCTGCTTCGTTCTCAACAAATGAACGCGAAAGGCTGAGGATGGCTGAAAGACGTCAACGAGAAAGAGCAGATCAGCTTCAAATACGACTCCGTGCTCAGCAATCAAGCGACTACAATTGCATTGCATTCCGGTAAACTTAGCTGATTATTATAGTTTGAGCCAGCATGTTCTTATTGGTACTATGACTAAAGTGTGTGCTCATTGCAAGGCTCTGAAATTTAATGGAGAAACGAAAGAAATGTGTTGTGCCGCCGGAAAAATTAAACTGCTTCAACTTGGAGAACCGCCACCGCCATTCAAAATTTTGCTTGCCTGGAAAATACAACTCATGCTTCCAAATAACGTCGTTCAGCGCAGATATCGTAACAGCTCAATTCATGAAAACTTCAAAGTGAAATTATCATAAAGCTGGTTCCATGCTTCCATTCCCAAATGGTCAACATAAACTCCTACAAATATATTTCATCGCGGGGATGGCAATGATGAGAATGTACGCTGCGGAATTTCTACCGGCACAAAAAAGGCCATTGTTTCCCCCGCCCACCGCCTTTACAGCAATTGAGAATTGTCAACGGCGTCACACATGTTATTGGAGGACAACGGACACGCGGCTCGCAGATAAAAAAAATTAATAAGCAACGTCGTAGAAGCAACAATCTTGGCAGGACCATTCAAAGGTGAAGGAGTATTCATTCCTCGCATTCCTATGATTCCAACGGGTATGCCATTTCAATTTAAGAGGTTCAATTCCCAATTCGATTGACGTTTTCAATCACCATCAACAAAGCTCAGGGCCAATTTTTAACTGTGCGTTAAGATCTAGACACGGATTGCTTCTCACAGAGACAATTTAACGTTACGTGTTCTAGAGTCGGCAAACCAGACAATCACTATATTTACATACAGACAATTCAATATTAATTGAAACGTGCTGCAATATTTCGTATACATATTGCCTGTTATTCATACCGCCGACCCCAGGGATTGACTATTTGTAATTTCCAGTATAAAGCCAATACAACAGACATCCTAGAAACCATATTCGCATTTTGGTTTTTTGATTTTTGTTGAAGAGATTTCTTCATTGAAACATGCTGCAACATTCCGTATACATATTGCCTGTTATTCATACCGCCGACCCCAGGGATTGACTATTTGTAATTTCCAGTATAAAGCTAATACAACAGACATCCTAGATACCATATTCGCATTTTGGTTTTTTGATTTTTGTTGAAGAGATTTCTTCATTGAAACGAGCTGCAACATTCCGTATAGATATTGCCTGTTATTCATATCGCCGACCCCAGGGATCGACTATTTGTAATTTCCAGTATAAAGCTAATACAACAGACATCCTCGAAACCATATTCGCATTTTGGTTTTTTGATTTTTGTTGAAGAGATTTTTTCATTGAAACGTGCTGCAACATTCCGTATACATATTGCCTGTTATTCATATCGCCGACCCCAGGGATTGACTATTTGTAATTTCCAGTATAAAGCTAATACAACAGACATCCTAGAAACCATATTCGCGTTTTGGTTTTTTGATTTTTGTTGAAGAGATTTCTTCATTGAAACGTGCTGCAACATTCCGTATACTATTGCCTGTTATTCATAGCGCCGACACCTGGGGTTTCTCGTTTGGCGTTTTTAATACAAAACCTAAACAGTAGGTATTTCAGAAGCCTTTATCGTATATGAATCTTTTGACTTTTGTTGAACAAATTTTTCGTTGAATCTTGGTGCATCATACATACATATATTGCCTGTTAGCGACCATTTCGCATTTTTATTTCAAAGCCTATCGGCTTGTTGGCATTTAGCCAACCCTAATATTAATTTTTTTGTGATTCTTATTTTATAAGCAACTTTTTTGGGATTTATATGCAACTTTTGTTGCATAAAATATCGCCTGAATGAATGCAATTTGTTGAAACACATACATACATATTTTTTGTTATTTGGGAAGAATTTCACTTCGGTTACATTAATCATTACCATGACCTAGAGTTAATGAGAGATCATTTTTCACTCATAAATTTAAATGTCATCGAAATAAAACTCAAGCGGATTATAAATCATAAAAGGGTTATTAAAGTGTTTAATTTAGTATGGGACAATTTTTTTCAAACATGGATAGCAGAATAAACAATCCTCAAAGTTGGAAAAAAATTAAAACATAACAGAAAGTTGCAAATACGTTTCCATAAAAAAGCTTTAACAAAATTCTCAGAATTTAACAAAAAAGTGCAAAATCGGTTTAATGGGCTAGAAAGTAGTTTGGAAAAGGACGCCTCGGCATTTGTTTATCAATCCACATCAGAGTTAAAATTGTTTGCCAATTCAGCCATCTACGAGTACATAGCAGCTTACTAATCATATAACAATGTTGGGGAATGCTCTTATTCTCAAGATGATGGTGCCAGTGATAATACAACTAGGGATGCTTTTAATGACAAAGACTACGTTGATTGTTTTAGTCCAGAAGAAATTATTACTTCTGACGAAAACGAAATTATACGTGCTCTGATCCTCAGGAACATGCTTTCCAATTCAATGAGTTTTTGAAATTATGGACACACCAATATAATATATCCCAAGCTGCTTTAAAACCATTAATCAAACAACTAAATAAAACCATTATTGCCAATTTACATATTGATCCCAGATCCACAATGCAAACTCCACGTCAAACAATTAACACTTTTATAAAAATAGAAGGTGGTGAATATTGGCATCAGGGGTTTGAAGTTTGTTTAAGAACATATTTCTCAAATTTAAAAAAAATAATGTTGATCTCATTAAATATTAATATTGACGGTTTGCCTATATTTATAGAAAGAAATTCTAAAGCTGAATTTTGGCCAATATTATTCAATATTTTTGAAATACCAGAATTTCAACTGATGGTAATTGGGGTATTTAATGGACCTAGTAAACCAAAAAAAATAGAAGAGTTTTTAAAACCAGTTTTCGATTAAATAATTCCAATTCTGGACAACGGAATAGAAATAAATAACTATAAGTTATCAGTGAAAATAAGATGTTTATATGTGACACACCGGCGCGGTTTTTTATAAAAGGAACAGCATATTTTAATTCAAAACAAGGATATTTAAAATGCACCACAGTAGCAAAGTTTTCACATGCCTCAAATACAACAATGTTTCACAAGCATTTGATCCTTCTAGAACAGACGATGGCTTTCGATAAAGAATATACGACTTAAACCATAATAACTATAAAACAAAACGACCCAATTATATCACCGTTATTGGTTATTGCGAATTAGGCCACTAGATATGATTTAAGATATAATCGTAGGAGATCCATTACACATTTTACATCTGGGAATTGTGAAACCTTATGTAGTGGGATTTAAAGACGGCAGTTTAGGATATGGCAAAAAGGGGGATTCAAAAACCCTACATCTTATTAATCAAAATTTGTTAAAAATTAAATTGCCTAAAGAGATACATCGCAAGAGAAGCGAATTTGCTTCTTTTCTTAATTATTTAGGCATAGTGGTTCTAAAGAAAAACTTACCTATGGATGATTACTACAATTTTGTGATGTTTTTCTGTGCAACTACAATTTGATCCTCCAATTATTATAAAAAGCATTGGTCATTGGGCAGGTCTTTATCAGAGCATTTTGTTGACAACTGCTCGTGCCTGTATGCCGATCGCTGAGGTGAGGTTGAACGTTTTGAACCAATGTCAACAATTTCGACATATCTTTTTGAAAATATACGTTGTATCATATTAAAAAACTATTAAGTATGGCCGATTGCCATTGGTTCAATTAGCAAATAGGCTATCAGAAATAACTAATCGAGCCGTTTATCAAATTTCAACGAAGAATTAATCAATTTTTAAAATTCCTTTAAAAATTAATGAAGTCAATACCAAAAAATTTTTGTTTATAAAATTAAAGGATAATTTCATTATAAGAAATAATTTTGAGGATAAATGGTTCCTGAATATGAACAAAGATATCGTTGCGATGAAATATGGGATTGAAGTACCTAAATGGAAAACCTTTTATTTATGAACATAAGATAAATAATCGGGATGACTTTTTCTTAGATCCTATAGAATCGTCTAATGTTAATGTATTTTATACCACAAAAGCTAGTGAGTTTAGCACTAGTGAAATGCAAAGTTAGTAGCAATAAATAATGAAAATGATCATATTGTATTTATACCGCCTCAGCACACTGTAAACTAAAAAATGTAGGTAAACTACAACTTTATACTAAAAAATGAAGAACACAAAGAATTCTCTTCACAAACACATTTAGACTAAATGTGAGTTACGTGAGAAGAATAAAGAAAACTGAAATTTGGTGAATACATATGTATTTACATTCACAAATTCAAGCAAAGTGTTTGTTTCAAAGAATTTTTTTTGTTGTGTATTATGTTGAGTTTTAAAATTCATGTGTTTTAATGCACACTCAAAAATGAATGATTTTTGATGTCTGGTTGAGGAATAGCCAAGTTCCATCCTTGTTGGCCATATTCCAGTACTTCCTCCAAAAATCATTTTAGAATCCTGTTTCCATTGGGCATACCAAATTTCACTAAAATCGGTGGAGGAATAGCTAAGTTCCACCCTAGTTAGCCATATATTCAAGAACTTTGCCCAAAAATCATTTTAGAATTCCATTTCCATCGCGCATATCAAATTTCACTAAAATGGTTAAGAAATAGCGAAGTTCGTTTTTAATGGGCCATGTTCTAGAATTCCATTTCATCGCGCATGCCAGATTTTACTTAAATCGGTTAAGGGATATCCAAATTCCACCCTAGTTGGCCATATTCCATAACTTTGTCCAAAAATCCATTCTAGAATTCCATTTCCATCACACATGCAAAATTTGCATGTGCAAGGTCCATTCTAGTTGGGTATTTTCAGAACTTTATTAAAAAATCATTTTAGAATCCCATTTCCATTGGACATGTCGAATTTCATCACATCGGTAAAGGAATAACCAAGTTCTATGGTAGTTGGCCATATTCTAAAACTTTATCTAATCCAGTATTTCATCTAATTTTCTGTCGACCTATAGGCGAATATTTCAAAAAAAGCTCTCGTTCGTTAACAAAATATTGGTCTAAAAGTACAGTGAGCGAAGTACTAGTACTGATTTCGCATCATTAACAACGATATTGATGAAAGGCAGACAATTACCGATTAATTATGAGATTTCTATTTGGTGCCGCGTGATGACAACAATCGGGATAAAATCTGCAGTTATGGTGATGTAGGGGAGTATACTAATTTATCGCTTTATTTCAGGAAATTATTATTGTAAGCTTTTCTGTGAACAATTTTCATTTTGGTTGAGATCTGTATTGTGTCGGATTTCAATTTTTGTTGTTTTTATTGCAGAAATTTGAAATGAAAGTTTTACTTTCTGTATAAGTTTATTTTTTTTTATTTTTCGTTTGGTTGCCAGTTTTCTATTAGAAGATCATGTACTCATTTTTTTATTTAATTTATTTTTTTTGTTGAACCTATGCTATAATTAAAGATGAGTAATATGGAGTAAAGGGGATGATTGCATCGTATGATGCTAAGTGATACCGTCATTAGATTATTTACGATTTTTATGTATTTTAGTTCTTGCACACTAACATTATGATTT
The DNA here is from genome assembly GCA_963556165.1 of Tipula helvola. Lineage (NCBI taxonomy): Eukaryota > Metazoa > Arthropoda > Insecta > Diptera > Tipulidae > Tipula > Tipula helvola. The sequence continues at coordinate 204,425,891 of OY744483.1, read as the reverse complement.
TATTATTGTATGATGGAATATTGGCACATTGGAAAGCTAGCGAACCTCCCTTGCCACTGAAAGCTATTCCAAAAATTTACAGTGTGCACCGGTGTGTCAGTATGACCCAAACTCATCGGTTACAAATTGAAAACGAGATATTGTCAAACAAGATTTTTTCTAACAATATTTTGAGTGGCAAGATTTTGTACACAAGTGCGTCAGAGTTTAGACGCGGAAACAATATTTTGTAAAATGTGAAACGTGGCCAACGTGGATCCAAAATAAATCGCACAGGGAGTGCCTTACAACCTTCTGCCGGCACTATGTCCAAGTTAAAATAAAGGCAATAGGTAACCTTGCCATTTATGTGCTATGAGCGGCACATTCTTAAATTTAATTTGAGAACAAGGGTTCGGTGGTGTGAAATCGATTTTAAAAAGGCGTTTTTTTAAAAATAAGGTTAATAACCCAGAAAACCAGAAATCCTATAACGAGTCTATAAATCCATTACATATAGGGCTAGATACTCGATACTTAGATAAGCAGATAAGCAGTTATTTTTTACGAATTTGCTAGAAATGTTATCCACGATAATTTAGCAACCCAATTTGTTTCTGAATTTCAGAAAATGGGATACTTTAACGCACTTTAACGTTTGGGCTGAATACAAAAATATATTTTACTTTGCTGAAATAATCGAGTAGTTTACGCAAGCAAATTTTCGATTAGCAAATCCGCCACATTTACAGAGTTGCGAATTGCTAGAGTATCGAGTATCTAGTCCATTATGTTGTATGATTCCCTTATATGACTAGGCTAAGAAGAAAAACCGAAAAAAAATCAGCGTTTGCCAGGAGGGCTATTTGTGAATTCGATTCGTACGTATTCGAGTCTACTAAATATTGGATTCTTATTTGAATTGAATCAGATTCGTTCGTTTCTTATTTAAATCAAATACGAATCTTATAAATCAAACAGTCGAATACGTTCGAATCGAATTCATAAATAGTCCCCCAGATTTTGATGTTTACGTGACCAAAATTGACCGATTTATTCGACTTTAATTTGTTGACGTACAATTCCATACGATTTAATTTTATGACGTGGTCATAACAGTAAATCACAAAAACATCAGCATATCCATATACCAAAAAGGGACATTTATAAAAGGTCCAACAAGAATCATGGAAAGTTCAGTACAGCTTTGTTAAAATGACTTAAAATTGTGATTGTGACCAATTAATCATTGAAAAAATACAGATCACAAAATAACTTTACTGTGGTTGTTTCTGTGATTAATTTAATGCTGATTTATGGCTTCACAAGATTTCAAAAAAATTTAATTTTAATTTCCTTGTTTTCCATATTTTATACCCCCATTACCTTTTAGCATCATGTCCTTTCTATTTCTTTTAGCATACGTTCATCAACGGTTCTTAATTATTATATATTACATTTACAGTGGTGGCATTATAATTAAGCCACAATTAGTAGAATACATATTTTGACCTATAAATTTCCAAGTAAGGTTTTTATTTCAGTTTTCTTTATTTATTTTAAATATTTCATAGGTTATAATACCTAGGCAATCACAGTTTGTCAAATAAAAAAAAAATAAAAAAGTAGTAGTGGTTTCGGCTGGCCTTTTAATTAAGCCACTTATTTATAAAAATAATTTGGAAAAAAATTAATATTTAGTTGGGAAACTCTTTGCTTCAAGACTCACTTCATCTCATGCTTATACTATTTGTAAGAGAGGCATATTGACCGTTCTAAGTACGCCGTTCATGCTTTCAGATTATATTTTGGGGTGGTAATAACATCACCGAAACACCGGTTTTCCGTATAACTATCTAAATTCTGATCCGCGATTAGTGTTTTTAATTTGAAGTAAGGTGCTTTCTCCAAGAGGAAATTACTTATGTGTAATTAGCAGGCACTTGTGTATTCCAATAAGTGATTGTTGAATTTACTTTTGTGCCTTTAAAATAATAATAAATATGGCGTATTCCATCATACTACAAACGAGAGGAAATAAGAAACTATACCTTACGGTAGTTCCAAACAAGTGGATGAAAATGGTTGGATGAAGTTTTTAACAGAGTGTGCAGATGGCACCGCTGCCAAAACTGATGGTATTGATTTACTGTATTGGCCGCCAGATACAGTCAATGATTTATTAAGTCAATCGGAAAGCGTACCACAACCTAGTTGGAAGGTAATTTTTGTTATTTTTAATATATTTTCGAATAGTTTTACTGGGATTTTACTGTTTTTTAATCGTACTATTAGATAATGAAATGTAAAATAAAATGAGGAAATTTGAAATTTGAAGTGGCTAGCAAAGTTCAAGAAGAAATGATGGATTTGTTAGATACAGAAGGAGATATTCATCAAGAAATTAAAAAGGACGGAAAATTAGTGGAATGAGATCTTCTGGGCTTCTAAATAAAACATTTAAATCTCAGCTCCGTTACATTAACAGTAAGAAATTCACGAATACGGTCAACTCGGCGACGGTCAACTCGGCGGCGACCAACTCGGCGACGGTCAACTCGGCGACGACTAACTCGGCGACGGTCAACTAACTCGGCGACGGTCAACTCGGCGATGACCAACTCGGCAAATAAAAATCCCGATTTTCAGAAAATCTTGGTTTTTATTTTTATTTTACTTTAAATTAAAATTATCCTTCTCCAGAAAGGGCTGCTCGAATTAAAAAAAATACGTCTTTTAAAACCAAGATTTTGAAAAGCGGGATTTCAAAATAATTTTTATTGCTTACTGCTGAGCTGACCGTCGCCGAGTTGTCCGTCACCGAGGTGGTCGTCGACTGGTTGATCGTCGTCCAATTTGTTGTCGCCTAGTGTACCATCGCCGAATTGTCCGTCGCCGAGTTGTCCGTAGCCGAGTTGTCCGTCGCCGAGTTGACCGTCGCCGAGTTGACCGTCGCCGAGTTGGTATCGCCGAGTTGGTCATCGCCGAGTTGACCGTCGCCGAGTTGACCGTCGCCGAGTTGGTTTTGCCGAGTTGTCGCGTACCGGAAATTCAGTTAATTAAAATTAGTCCAACAGTTTCATGTATTTTAGGCTCTACTACAACTACACTGCGCGAAATAGCTATATGGGACAAGTTTTTGTTTTTTAATAAACAACCTCTTATTTTATTTTCATTTGCATCAGAATATTTGCCAATACAGATTTCAGTTCGGTTAGTTTTTATTGTGCCTACATCGTTATTTATAGCAGTTTATTCTCATTGGTTGAAGGAAATAATTATATGCGGTCGGTCGTTGACGCTCGAAGAAGAAGGACGTGTTTTTGTCGTCTTCTTCGAGAAAATTTTAATTTAATTAATTTTTAGTTTATTTTATTTTCTAATGTAGTGTAAACTGTAAAGTGTTTAAATATATAATTTATATATAATTTATTTTAATTTAAGTTATTTAAGTAAAAGTGTGTGCATAAGAATAGTGAAAATTGAAATATGGATAGAATGCAATCCATCGGGATGCATTCAACAGGCATTGTTTTATATTTTTATTTTTATTTTCATATTTATAGCGAAACAAGTCAAATTTTGGCTTTCTCGCTTAATAATGCATGTCTTAAATTTGTGTAGTTGGTGCATAAAATTCGAATGGTCAAATACATTATCTCGTATTTAAATTTAATTAAAATCGAATAAATAAATTTACGCATTAAATTTCTGTTTCTGTACATGAATATACAAGTTTTCGGTTTCTCCCTTTCCTCTTACGAGATTATGTATGTGTTGTATTTTTTGTTTTATGTGGAAACGACACAAACACATATATTCTTTATTTATATACATAAAAAGAATATAATTTCTATCAAGACAACATTGGTTCTATAGTGTTCGATTGTTGATATTTGCTTCTGAATTGTATTCACAGTCGTGTATGTGTAGTGTACGAGGTTATTTTCGGAAATATATACAGTAATATATAATCTAGTGAAGCCTATTATATATGTATATAATATAGAGAAGGCATGTACCAAAACACACTATGTACACGTACACATCGATACTTTCCCTGCTGCGCACGTGAAGGATTATATGAAAACGTTTGTTTTCTCTATGTGCGTTGGTGGTTTTAGTTTTGTACTGTAATACGATTTTATTATTTTACTTGGCGTTGTTGTATTCTTTGTGTTTATAGCAGTGTTTAAATTTAAATTTCGTTCCCTTGTTTTATCTCTTTTTGCGAGAGGAAACATATTTATATTTTTTTTTGTTTCTTTCTCCGGGAACGAAATCAAAAAAATTTAAATATCTCTTCTCGGCAGTGTTTAAATTGAATTTTCGTTTCCTACTTTAATCTCTCTTTGTGGAAGGTAGAATATTTATATTTTTTTGTCTCTTTCCCCAGGAACGAAATACAAAAAAAATAAATATCTCTCTTCGAAATTTTTTTTTTTTTTTTTTAGTTTTTCGCCTACTTATTGCCAATATGGACTTGATTGTTTCTCGTTTTATTTGTTTCCTCAAAATTGTTATTTGTATTTTGCTTTCGCTATAAGATCATCGCATTGATCTTATAGTGAAACGGTGTTCTATACTGTTCACAGTACGACTTATTAGATTTTTAGCAAAATTCAAATAGGATTATGTTAATAAAATCTCCTGGACTATGTTACTTTTCTGATCTGCATTTACAATGATTTAAAAATTTTAAATTATTTGTTAGAGTAATACAGACAGTACAATTCTACATAACGTTATGTACAAATAAACTTATAATGTTCAAATGAGAAGGTAATTTCGGTGACATCAAATTATAAGATTTTAACTACACATACATACATTATGACAAAATAAAACGAAAGAAAAAATGCAAGTATCACATTATTTTTTTATGTATTTTCGTTTTGTTAACAAATTAGAAAACCCGAAAAGTTAAAACCATTTAATTTTAATTTTGGGTATTTGTATCGTTATTATCGCTTTTTAAGGCCATGAGTGAATATACTAAAAATATTTTAGTTAAAAATTTGGGGAAAATCAAATTATCGTGGTGAAATATTTGTAACAACAAAAGTAGAATTTTTGCTGTGTGAATTAGTTAAAATTTTGACAGTTGAAATTCATTCAAAATCCATCGCATTTAATCATTAGCGTTTATGTACATACATAATAAAATTATAACTATGTATATGCCTATACTTTTTTCCCATACACTTTTACAGTAAAATTCATCATACGTAAAATGTTGGACTCTTTTACACATCATATGCGGCATATTAACAAACCACCAACTATTGACGAACGAGAAGAAATCGGGGTTAGATTTTACACAAGGGCAAAAACTGGAATCTTTGTTAATGTTATCGGTGCTATTGACGGATATCATATAAGAATTAAATGCCCAGTCAATAAGCACGATGAATATCTAAATTATAAAAGCTTTTACTCCATCCAGTGTCAAACCGTAGTCAATAAATAGCCATCATTTATTGAACGACGTTCAATACTGAATGTTTTTGAATGACGTTTTTTTAACATCAGTTGTCAAAATTTATAGACGGTGTCGACTGCGTTAAATTTATTTTTCTTTTTTTTTGTGGTGAATAAAAAAAAAATTAATTTTGTCAAAATTTTCATTTTTAACTAGTTTTTAACTAATTCACTAACAGCCTAAATGTTAAAATATTTTCGTTAAAATATAACAATTCTTTCAAAGTAATTTTCAGTCGTTTTATGACTTAGTAAAGACTGACGGTTGTACATTTTGGTTGTGTGATGTGAAATTTAATATGTTAACTCACAAAACCAACACATAAGTATATATACATACTTATACAGGCCTTGCGTTTTTTTCATATGACAGATATCATAAAACAAATGTACATTGGCTTGTGTCAGTGTTGTTAGTAAGTTTTATATATGAAATATTTTATTTATATCACGTTTGTACACTGCGACATATCACTGTATTCCAATGTAAACGAGAAACAATCAAACGAATAAAACGAGAAACAATCAAGTCCATATTGGCAATGGGTAGGCGAAAAACTAAAAAAAAAATTTACCGAAGAGAGATATTTTATTTTTTTGTATTTCGTTCCTGGGAAAAGAAACAAAAAAAATATAAATAGCTATTCTACCTTCCACAAAGAGAGATTAAAGTAGAAAACGAAAAATGAATTTAAACACTGCTGAAAAGAAATATTTTAATTTTTTTGGTTTCGTTCTCGGAGAAAGAAACAAAAAAAATATAAATATGTTTTCTCTCACAAAGAGCGAAAAAAATGATAAAAGAAGGGAACGAAAAAATGAATTTAAACACTGGTTTATAGTGCTCTTTATATACAATGAACTACACAACGCAAAATTTTCATGTATTCAATTCAAATAAGATTCTTATACTACGTATAATCGAGTAATTTTGAGTTGAATTGGAAATTTAATTAGAATTAAAAGTTTCTTGTGTTCGATTCTAATGGGATTTGTTTACTTTGTATTATCGAGTAAATTTGAGTTGAACCAGAAACGATCGTATGTAATACAGTGAGGTCTCGTTATAGTGAATACTGATTTAAGGAAATTGTAATTTCGCAAGGAAATTTTATTCGCCAAAGTGATAAGTGTTTATGTGAAAATATATGGTTAATAAGGAAATAAAATAATAAAACTTTGCATATGTAAATACACAACTAAATTAAATTATTAAATAATTAAATACATTTCTCCGGTTCCTTTGGCTGCGCTGTTTCGAGATTTCACTGTTCATATAAAAATATTTTGTTTATTTAAGCATGATTATTTTTAATACGGGGTAGTTAATTTTACTGAACTGCACGGAATTCCTAAACTGAATTCATACTTTAGAAACTAATTAGTTCTTATAGCTTTAATTTTGGGTACTGGTGATATTAATTGTAATTCATTCCAGAAAAGTCATCACAGATGAAACTTCTATACTTTAAGTGGCAGGTTCACGAAAATGGTTCATTTATAATAGTAGTTTTGAGTTAAACTGTAGTTTTTTGGATCGGATTGGTGAAATTGGGATTCCGGGAAGGACTGGCACCCTATTGATTTTGTTTATCAGTTATTTTTGTTAATATGTGAATAGTATCTAAAGGAGTTCCTTTTTTAGTTCACTGATTAATAAGTTAAATTTCAGAATATAACTCAGTTCCAGAATTAATCATTATTAGAGGGATTAAAATTAATCCTTTCTAATAAAGAAGCTAATTTCAAGTATAGATTATAGTTTCAGAATTAGTAATTATTAGGGATTAAATTAATCCCGTGTTTCAGAATTAAATTCCAGCTTAAATCAACCTTCCAGGATCAACAAGGAGTGAAGAAGCTGAAATTAAAAATTGTGTTAATTTTGTAAGCTGATGAAATTAATTAATTGTTAAAATTTGTAGGGGTGCCAACTAGAGGATTTTTTAAATTATTTATTGAATTATTTAAGTGGCCTAGGCTAGGATTGATGCGGATGTAATTTTAAGTATACTTAAATTAATAAAATCTTAGGTGTTTAGAGGGGTTTATTTTAAGTATACTGATGAATAATTTAATTTGTTTCAGAATTTAAGATTGCTCCAGAATTAATCATTCTTAAAGGGATTAAATTTAATCCTAATTTTCAGTAACAAAGGTATAGCCGGACTCAACGCTCCAGGAACAACAAGCAGTTAACAATCATGTAGTTTAGAAATTGTGTTGTCTTGTGTTGTCTTATTTACTAACTATCAACCGCCATGGTGTCTGGAACCGGGTTGAGTCTCTGTTACTAACATACCTTTCCTTTCCCTCGATTTTGTTATTCGTAAGAGGGTGTACGGTGGACCCGGCGTATCCGGGAAACTTGCCTTAGGCTTGGTCGTACACACTTAATCAATCAATCAATCAATCAATCAATTGGTTGAAGGAAATAATTATATGGGACAAAACTTAAAATCCATTTATTTTATTCATTAAAAAAATACTAACAATAAGTGCATTTTATTAGGTTGTTCAGAAATTAACGCAGGCTTTCAACCATTTTATTTAAAACCGACATATCTCAGTTTAGAATAAATTTTATTAATCAAAATAAGAACCATTAGAATCTACACATTATTGCCAGGAAGATACAAGTTTATTAATTCCAGTTGCATAGAATTCTAAAGTTCTGGAAGCGACGAATTCTTCGAAGGCATTTTTTGCGGCTGTTTGGTCGTTGAATACTTTTCCTTGTAAGAAGTGGTCGAGATGCTTGAAAAAGTGGTAGTCGGTTGGCGAGAGGTCTGGTGAGTATGGTGGATGAGGCAGAGCTTCGTAGCCAAGTTGGTTCAACTTCTGCAGCGTCGGTTGTGCAACATGTGGTCGAGCATTATCGTGCAGGAGAATTGAGCCCTTCCTATTGACTAATGCTGGACGCAGACGTTTTAGACCTTTGTGCATTTTGTCAATTTGTTGACAATATTTATCTGCTGTGATATTTTCGCCAGGATTCAAGAAGCTGTAGTGGATAATTCCGGCTGACGACCACCAAACAGTTACCATAGTCTTTTTTTGATGCAGCTCAGGTTTGGAGAAGTGTTTAGGGGCTTTGCCACGGTCCAACCACTGCGCTAAACGTCGTCGGTTGTCGTATAGCATCCACTTTTCATCGCACGTCACAATGCGATCGAGGAATGGTTCGTTTTTGATGCGCAAAAGAAGTGAAGAGCAAACTTCATAACGGCGATTTTTTTGGTTTTCGTTCAATTCGTGTGGCACCCATTTGTCGAGCTTCTTCGACTTTCCAATTCGGCTCAAATGTTCCGAAATTAATCCAATACTTATGCCTAGGTCCCCTGCATGCACTCGAACAGTCGTGCGTGGGTTTGCTTCTACCAAAGCCTTCAATTCATCGTCGCCAATGGCAGAGGAACGTCCGCGACCTTTCTCATCTTCAAGACTGAGTTCACCACGACGAAATTTTTGAAACCAACGTTGTATTGTCCATTCGTTAACACTTCCTTGGCCCCAAACTTCATTGATGTTTCGAGCCGTTTGTGCTGCACTGCGGCCGAGTTTAAATTCATACAAGTAAGTTTGGCGAAATTCTTGTTTTGACACCTTAACTTCAAAGGTCTAAAAATAGACGAAACTACAATTTAAATTACAAATAGATTATGTGATAAGAAAGAGCATAAAATAAGCTTTAAAATGACTTATAATGTTAAACTCTTTGCGTAATTCTTTATTATTGAAAAATTGTTCATACTCATATTAAAAAATATTTATATTGATTGTGGATTATTTCACTATTTGTAATTAATAATTATATTGAATAAAATAAATTATGTTTTTAATCGTATTTTATTTAATTTTATTTATAGATTCCTTATTGTGAAATTTTATTTTTATTTTTATTTTTATCTTGCAACCAAGATCGATTTCGATATTAAAATAACATCATCAGTTGGTAATTACTTTTTTTTATACTACAAATATAACGAAAAATTGTTGAAACAAATAAAATCATAAAAACTGCATTAATTTCTGAACAACCTAATAGTAGTTTCTATGACTTCCATTGTTATAAATAACATCCAGCAATCAAATTTGGCATTGAGGTTATTAACGTTTGGAAAACGTTGGTTAAGAATGCTCCAGAGATTTTTCATTGGATTTAAGTCCGGACTAGTAGCAGGCCACCGCAATACTGGTATATTTAGTGATTGAAAAAAATTCTTCACAGCATGAGTAGGCGCATTGTCCTGCTGAAATGTCCAACTTTCACCGTACATTTCCTTCCCAAAATTTATTAAAGCGTCGTCTAATAACTGCACATACTTCCCCGCATTGATTTTATGAGAAACAAAACAAATTGGGATCTTGCTCTGATAGCAGAAACCACCCCATGTCATAAGTGACCCTTCTTGAAATTTGCGGGAATGACACGTTTGACGTGACTCACGAAAATCTCGCAAATAATTCTGGCGTCCATTTGGTTCATCAAAATTAAATGTTTTTTCATCCGAAAATTTATTGATTGCCACTCATCATCCCAAAATTTAAATTTCTTAGCAAATTCCATTCTCACCAATTTATGGCGTAACAGACGTTTAGGTTTGCGCATTCGCTTCTGATATTTTAGATTAATATTCTCTTTTAAAATCTGTTGTATCCTTCGTTTAAAGACGTCCAGACACAAGCCACGCTTTATTTGGGATGGACTGATATTTTTCCTGATTGCAGGACACCTTATTTCCCTTTTACCTCCGACGACAACTTTAGACTCTGGTGCTGGTCTTTTTACTGTGCCGTATGTTTGGGGATTTTTTTAAAAGTTGTTGATGATACTTTAATTTCTATGTAGTTTTGTGTCTAACTGACGAATGGTAACGTCAGATTTCCTATAGCATAAGATTCTTGCCCATTCATCCGTCGAAAGTTGCGTTCCTCGTGGCATAATTCTTTAAAAATTGCTCTTGAGTCATAAAAAGTTATTTAAACAAGAAAGGCAATAATTCTTTTTGCTTGTTTTAATTAGAGAAAAAATAATAACAATAAAAAACATTGTTTGTTGTTAAACACATTAAATCAACATAACGGTATTACGAGAAAGGGACGAACGAAAATTTTAAATTCAGTTTGTTGAGTTAGCATTGACAAATTGGTCCATACAACACTTTGTCCCATATAGCTATTTCGCATAGTGTATAATATGAGCTGTTTATTTTGAAAGTGGCTTAAGTCCATATTTTGTTGAAACGAGATAATGAAAGAATAGAAAAACAATAAATGAAAATATATAAGGGATTTTGAATTTTCTTATTTTTTGCACAGGTGTTAGAGATTAATTTTTTTTTGTTTTGACAATAAATTATTTACCATTAGAAAGATTATACTGTTATTTATCTATTGTTATCATTAACTTAATTTTTTTGAAAAATGTACTTAGGCCACTTTCAAAATAAACGGCTCATATGTAATGTTGACAGAAAAAAATTATTCGAAAATATTGTACAAAGATGCCACAACGAAAAACTAAAATCTCAGCTGGAGCAGAAACGTCCCGTACAACATCCAACTGGCGTTTCTACTATACAGGAAGATATAAGTAGTAATGCGTTTTACAAAACATTTGGGAGATGGTTACATCTGTCGGGGAGAGCATGACAAATAAGATGTCAGAATAGGACCTACCTAAAATTACCTTACTTAATGAGAGAAGCAAAGTAAGATTTATTTAGAAATAAGTGTTTGTTGTTTATTTAACCCTTAAACTTCAATAGAAAGCAATCAAACGTTTACTTGGATGTGAAATTTCATGTTGCACAACAAATTAGGTATTTCGAAAATTTGTTTCTCGCACTGTATTTTAATTTATAGTTTTACAAATTTTCGCTTGGCCAGAAAAATCATTAGCCCATTCATCGTTTAATCGATCACGTGTCAAACTTTTACATCGATACCAGTTTCTTTTTCAACATTCTCTTCACAAAAATCTAACATCTAATAAAAATTAATTGTTGGAAAAATACATTGCTGGACACAAAAACATTTCATTTTCATTTTGACTTTGATTTGTTACAGGGCAGAGCAGATTGAAAAGGCGTCTTTATACCTAAACTAATGACGTTTTTGAAGCTGAAAAAAGAATACAAAACAAAACTGATTTAGCTTACAAACTAAGTTACTATTTGATATCCATCAAATGGTAATTTTCCAGTAGAGTTATCCATTAAAATATAATTAGAATTACCGATTTTTTCCTTAACTGTGGCCCTACTATAAGGAAAAGCAAATTTGTACACATACCCTTGTTGACCAGGTTCAAGCGATCTTTTTCTAGTTTTCAAATTGTATCGTGGTGCTGAATACTTCTGGTAAGCGACGGTAAGATTTTAATCTATCAGGCATTTCCATCCAATTGAGATTCATTTCGTTCATTAAATTGAGTTGTTTTAATAATTTATAGTCATGGCTACATGGCGTAGCAATTCGTTGTAACCAAATAAGAGATAATGTGGTGAGGATTTTGTGGACTCGTGAACCGAATTGAGTAAAGAACTGCCAATTTTAGGTAAGTATGTATCCCATTTTGCATGTTTGTCACCAATGTAAGATCTGATGGCTGCTATGATTGAACGGTTGATTCTTTCCGGGGCATTGCTCTGTGGAGAATAATAAGCAGTTCGAATGTGTGATATTCCATACAATTTTGTCATTTCTGAAAATTCTTTTCCTACAAACTGAACTCCGTTGTCAGAATGAATAAATTCTGGAACATTAAATAAAGTAAAGATTTCATTCTGCAAACAGTGAATTATTCTTCTTGCAGTTGCCTCTCGCTGTAGAAGTTCGCCGATACGGACCCAATAAATCGATAAAGATCTTTTGCCAGGGGCCATCACAAATGGTCGTAAACAGCTATTCATTGCTTTCGATTGCTTACACATCTGGCAATTTGTGACGAATTTGTGAACAACCATACGGCCTTTTAGGCCAATAGTAAAATCAACGTACACGATCAACGATTATTTTGAATCCTCCGTATGCTCTGTAAGTGGACAATGCTCTTTTTCAATAATTTCTGAAATTAAATAAATTGGAATCCACATTTTCCAAGACGGGATGTCTGTAATTGGAATACTTGTTTTCGGCTCAACTCGAATGAAAATCCTTTCGTCTTTCACTATCAAATTAGGATACTTACCAGGATCCGCAGTTATGTTTATCATAAGCTTAACAAAAGCTTCACCCGTAATCTTGCTGGTATTACACAAATGCTGTAGGTGCAGCACCAGGTCGGTATTTTGTTCGGTTAAGCAGTCCCAATAGACACTCAGCTAATATGGTATGTTATCTTTGCGTTTCAAATGCATTATTGTAAAATCGAACCCTTGTAATTTTAGGATCCACCTAGCCAATCGTCGCGATAAATCTCTCTGTGACATAAGCCATTTCAGACTGGCATGATCGGTGATGATGGTAAACCTATAACCTTCAATATACAGGCGGAAATGCTTCACACTAACTATTACCACCAAACATTGCAGTTCTGTATCCGTATAATTTCACTGTGCTTTGGTCAATTTCTGGGACATGAAGGCTATAGGTTTCTCCTCACCACCATCATCCAGCTAGTATAAGACTCCACCAATTCCTTGTGTACTGGCGTCACACTTGATGTAGAGAGGGTCTTGAAGTTTGGTGTATGAAGATCTGGTGCAATTTCTTTTAATAGTTGAAAAGCTTCATTTACTTCCTCATTCCATTGAAATTTCACTCCTTTGCCCAGTAGGTTTGTCTTTAGAGCCTAGACATCTAAAAAATTTGGCATAAAACGCCGATACCATCTCGTGAAACCAAGTAATCGACGCGTTTGCTTTACAGAACAGGGTGTTGGAAAATTGAGAATTGCTTCAACTTTGGATGGATCTGTACTGAGCCCTAGTTCACCTATAATGTATCCCAAATACTTTGTTTCTTTTAAAACAAAGTGGATCTTCACGATATGGATCGTCAAGCCCGTCTTTGATAACAATTCCGCTACCGTGTTTAGCAGTTCCAGGTGCTCGTCGAACTCAACTGAGACTATTAATAGATCATCAAGATACACAAAGACTTTCTCTCTAAGCTGGTGGGATATTACTTGATCCATCAATCTGCTCATGGTTTGGGCGCCATTGCACAACCCAAACGGCATGACATAAAATTAATAGAGAGGGCGGCCTAGAACTGTAAACGCTGTTATTTCTCTTGAGTTTTTGGCAAACGGAATCTGCCAAAAAAGCGTCTTTAAGATCAAGACTTGTATAAATTTGGTCTCAGTTAATCTGCTAAGTAGTCCATTGATAATTGGTATATAGGATGTGCATGTTTTTTAGTAACTAGATTGATTATCCTCGAATCCAAGCAAATGCGTGATTTTCCATTTGATTTTTTTACCAATACAACTGGCGAGCTCCATGGGCTGCAACTCTCTTCAATCACCCCAAGTAATAACATATGGCCGATCTCTTCATTAGTTAGTTTTTGTTTTACTGGTGATACTGGATTATATCTCTGCTTAATAGGCGAGGCATTACCAACATCAATTACAGTGACTCTCATAATTGATCACAATTTCATAAGACGCTAATATTTTATTACACTAAAATAAAATTAAATTTTTTAGTTTTTCCTTTTTAAATTCAACAGTTTATTAAACAATTATTTAACAAATTAAGAAAACTTCATTTTCAACATCGCAAATATCACTAATAAATTAATATAAAAAATTATTAGGTGTGATCAATTATGAGAGTCACTGTATATGCTCCGCCGAATGTGTTCTTCCCAAACCTTTTGAAACGAATGATGGTAAATTTATTAATGATTTTATCGAAGCGAGTTTACTAGTCTTTCTTTGCATTTTCTACAGGGCATTCTATTATTTCAGAAATTAAATGAGGAGCAACATCAAATTCTCTCCAAAAATCAACACCAAGATAAATATCTGCTTGAAGAGATGTCGCTACACAGAATTTTATAAGCTTGGTTTTATTCCTATACGTGACAGAGAGTTTTACGTATCCCAGAACATTATTTATCGAGCCATCTGCAGTTTGAATATGTGTGTCCAGTTTCTTGATTTTTGCTCCAAGAGTTTTGATAAGGTTTTCTTATCCCTTACCCAAAATGCTGACGCTTGCCCCACTGTCCAGGAGTCCTAAACTTTGGTATCCATTAATATTTATTTTTTTACGTTTGGCCGTGGATCAAAATTTATGTAACTATTTATAGTTGAGATGATGTAGTTTTTGCTATATAGTTTTCTTTCCTTCCACTAGTGTATGATACGCTCACTTCTATTGCGAGCAGGTTGAAGCTGTGACCATTTGCTATTTATTTCTCTGGATGTAACACATTCACCTGTGCTGGATTCATTTGAGACGGTATGGACATCGTTTTGGGGTTTTGAAATCTTCCTGATCGCGAATCTCCCGTGTTTATCGCGTTCATTGGCGCATTTTCCGAACATTTTTTTTTGGCATCGTACGAAATCTTCTGACAAATAACCTACTAATCCACAACCTCCGCAGAACTGATGAGTTATTTCTAGTGGACATTTTGAAGACCTGTGACCTAGTTCCTTACGATTCCAGCATACGATGAACATTTGTGAATGTAATGCGCTGACTTTCTGGATTGCTCCTGATTTGATTCTTTGTCTAGATTTCTATGACCTGCATATATCTCATCATTGGTGTAATTTTCAGAATTGATATGATGTGGAACTGGTAGAGAAAGTTGCTCAACTAATTGTGTGCGTTCTGAGCGTACCTCAACAAATCGCCAAGGTTCAAATCCAGACGTCGACCATAGCTTTTCGTAGCTGTCACACATTTTTCGAAGACTGATGAGTTGAGGGCAGTGCGGCCAAAAAATGTGATGATAAATTCAGCAACAATCCAAAAGTTGAACACAGAAATGAAAAATAACACACGATTAAATATGGCGATTAACAAATTTTTATTTTCTTTATTTAATGTTTAATTTTTGTGCGTCGTATATGTTGATGTTGATTCCTCGAACGATGGTGAGGAAAAGAGACTGAATAAACGATGATGATGCGCAACATCGGGTGTCATCTCGGTTGTTTTGGTGTTGCATGATATGTACAATAATTGATTCGGAGTTAGTGTAGCTCGATGTAAAGCAACCAATTCGGAATCAACACATGTGATAACTAATTGTAGATGTCACTTGCGTTGCTATACGGCACGTAAACTATTTTGCACAAACATTACCGGCCCACCTAAAGGATTTAACATCCTTTAGTCGTTACTCGAAGTTGTCGTTGATCGGGAGCAGGCATAATTTTACAATTGGTCGTTGCACAGAGACGGAAGGAAAGGATACACCGATGCACGTAAGCGCGGACCATGTCCTTGAGATTTGAGGGTCCAATACCGTTTTTGGAGATAAGCCATCATGAGCTGAGGGTCACCATGAAGTGTTGTGCGATGAGCCTGTGAGATTATTAAAAGCGTGAGTTGATCATTCTTTGGTAGTATGAGAGGATGCTTTCCTTTGTACGGTAGATTTGAATTTTTTAAGCGTCCTCCTACACGTAGGATTCCATCTTCGTCGATGAACGGATTGAGTGAACGAAGTGGACTCTTATTGAGAAGGTTCCCTCTAGATTGACATCGTGAAAATTCATCTGCGAAGTGGATCCCTTGGATTAACTTGACCCAAAATCTTAAGGCCCAATCCAGTTCTGGAACCGTCACAAAGCTAGTATGTCGTTGTTGCGGGCTAAGTCTTGTGTTTTGGATAAATCGTCTCCACAGTATGGTGATGCAAAATAGTTTGCCGAGTGTTGAACATCGTGTGAGCAGCACATGAATTTTGTTGTCATTCGACGGTACGTTGGCTTGAATGACTATCATTGATTTTACGTTACGTTCTTCTAAACTGGAGATGTGATTGTTAATTCGTTGGCTTGGCCATTTATCGGGTGTTTCTTGAAGCCAGGGAGAGCCCTTCCACCACAAAGGATGATCGCCTAATAACGAAGGGTCGACACCCCGTGATGCGCAGTCGGCAGGGTTATACTGCGATGGTACGAAATTCCAACTCGTAAGTTTCAAATAATTAAGTACTCGTGAGACCCGATTGGCAAAGAATGTTTTCCAGCGACTGGGTGGACTCCGGAGCCATCCAAGGTCAACTTGGGAATCAGTCCATGCGAATTCTTCTACGTTTGTTAAGTTGAGTGATGTGATCGTGGTGTACATCAGTTTAGCGAGTAACACGCTGCCACAGAGTTCTAAACGAGGTAGGCTGACGGTCTTTAACGGTGCTACCTTCGTCTTGGCTGCCAGAATCGATACTTTGATTGTCCCATCTGCCAAAGTAACACGAGCATATACCACGGCTGCATAAGCCTTCGTAGATGCGTCGCTGAAGCCGTGGATTTGAAGATTTTTAGTAGTTGATGAGCAGTGGAGCCAACGCTCGATTCTGATTTTCTCCAGTTGTTTCATGTTTTTACGATATGTTGACCATCGCTGAGATATTGAACTTGAACTCGGAACAGTGTCATCCCATGAAAGTCCAAGCACCCACAGCTCCTGGAACATAATTTTGGCGATTATAACACTGGGAGCTAACCAACCAAGTGGATCGAAGATTCTCGATGATTCTGCTAAAATGGTTCGTTTGGTTTGGGCTTGAGTATCGGCTGCTAGCGTGATTTTGAAGTTGAAAGCATCGGTCGTGGGGGACCAATTCAACCCAAGTGCTTTAATTGATTCGTCCCAGTTTAGCTCCAATGATGAATGCGGCTCACGAAATTCTTCTGGAACTTGTTCAATGAGTGTTGCGTTGTTTGATGACCACTTCCGAAGTTCAAAGCCACCGCATCTGAGCAAGGCCACCATTTGACGTTGAATTTCGATCAGTAAACCGATATCATCTGCGCCGGTCATTAGATCGTCTACATTGAAGACGGTGAGCGTTATCTTGGCAGCTATCGGAAATGATTGACATTCATCTTGTGCTAACTATTTGAGTGTGCGAATTACACCTTTCCATACAAAACGTATCCCAATCTCGTTTTCTGAGCAATAGGACACCCATCAATACTTTGTATGAGTCCCTCCAACTGGAGCATGCCAATTACATCGGCTCCGAGCAGAACGTCGATCCTGTTTGGGTAATGGTAATATGGATCAGCGAGCTGCAATTCGTTCAAATGTGGCCATCTTTGCGGATCAATGATTCGCGCGGGTAAAATACCGGTGATCTTCTCGATGACAAGTGCAGTGATTGCTGTTGACCACGATGGATCAACACGTGACCCCAATACGAAATTGACGGTTGAATGTGAAGTTGCGGCGTCGCTGGCACATATTCCGCTGATTGCCACTGATACAGGTTTTCTTCTTAATCTGAGACGATGGACAGCGCTCTCTGTCATAAAGCTTGTCTGCGATCCGATCGATTTTGCAAATTTGTGAGATTGTGGTTGTTGTGAATCAGGTCGGTGGACAGGTTCTCGAAGTCGATCCAATTCGCATAGTCACCATCGAAGGTAGGAATCTTTATGCGGGGTAGCTTAATATCCGTTGGTGGTGGTGGTTTGGGAGTATCCTCTTGCGATTTAGAAGCAGCTGTGATACGACAACATCTCAGTAGTGTTTTTAGGTTCGACATGGCGGCGATATAATATTCTTCATATTGAGCGCGACTGCCGAATTCATCTTCAAGTTTCTCTGCACCACATACCGCCTCTATCTTGTCTTGTATTTCGCGAAATTCTTCATATTGAGATTCAAGATATGAAATTTGAGTCTTCACGGGTTCCTCGTCGATCTCAGGATTCTCGATTTTGATTTCTTTGCTACGCCGGAGACATCGTTCAAGACTCTTTTGCAATGACGCCTGCTTAATTCTTATCGTTGACATTGTATACACCAAAAACTGCGCGAACTACCGTTGTCTTAATTTACTACTGCTTTAATTGACACAATATTGTCCATTACACACACTATACGACCGCGTTTTAATTATCGTTAATAACTCGACGAAACAAAAAAATGAATTTAATTTTGATTGTACGTGTTCTTATTATAGTTCACTAATGTTTTAATTGCCACGATGTTGTAGTGTATTCACTTAATGGTAATAAATCGACAAAAACACAAAATGGATGCAATTTTGCTTACACGTAATTGTTTATTATGTTCGATTCACTAATGGTTTAATTGCCACGATTTTGTCGATTACACGCACTGCACAACCGAGTTTTAAATTAATGTTCTTAAATAGTTAAAACACACAAAATGGATACAAACCGATAAGCCGAATTGTTGAGATTTTCTGTGAAAATGTGCTCGATTCTATAGCTGGGTATACTTATCGTTGTATCCATCCGGCTCGAAGGACCATAAATGATGAGTTGAGGGCAGTGCGGCCAAAATATGTGATGATAAATTCAGCAACAATCCAAAAGTTGAACACAGAAATGAAAAATAACACACGATTAAATATGGCGATTAACAAATTTTTATTTTCTTTATTTAATGTTTAATTTTTGTGCATCGTATATGTTGATGTTGATTCCTCGAACGATGGTGAGCAAAAGAGACTGAATAAACGATGATGATGTGCAACATCGGGTGTCATCTCGGTTGTTTTGGTGTTGCATGATATGTACAATAATTGATTCGGAGTTAGTGTAGCTCGATGTAAAGCAACCAATTCGGAATCAACACATGTGATAACTAATTGTAGATGTCACTTGCGTTGCTATACGGCACGTAAACTATTTTGCACAAACAAAGACTTTCAATAGATTTGACCCGCATATTGCATGTCACTTTGCAAGGCTGTATTCATGTTTTCTACTAGTGCCTCCAACAGTTTCTTTTCTGGTAATGGTCTTTGAAGTCGTTCATTTACGCTTTCAATGTAAAATACAAAATTATTAAACGGTTCTTTCAGACCTTGCGTTCTGGGTCTAATATACCTCCGCATTGCTCGTTCATTTTCAAGATTGCTAAATCTATCTAGAAATGCTCCTTTCAACTCTTTCCAAATCGATCAAAATCCATCAAAATTGATTAGGAAATAGCCATGCCCTTTCTAATTGGCCATATTTCAGAACTTTACCTAAAAATCATTGTAGAATCCCGTGCATGCTGAATTTCATCAAAATCGGATAAGAAATGGCCAAGTTTCTTCCTAATTACAATTGGCTATATTCCAGAACGTACCGAAACGTAATAAAAAACGTAAAAAAAACAAAATTTGGGAAATAGAAACCGAAACCAAAAACGATATTTATACTGATTTAAATAATAAATTATTTTTGTCTACTATCATTGAGGAACCATGATTTTGTCAGCACGCTTCCACTATTATACCAGTTTAACACGTTTGGCTCCGGCCCCGAACCGCGAAAACGTCTACCAACCGGATTTCCGCATTTCATGGGTATTAAATAACGTGTAGAAAAAAATTGAAATCTATCACCAGAAACACAAAGCTACGAATGTTTAACACATATGTAAAATCAGGTATGGGTGTGAAACATGGAAGCACACATAGAGGATCACAAGAAGACTAAAGTGGTTGTGAGTAAATGCCATAAAATTGTCATTGAGACCGAAATTAGAAACCGCAAGTGGAGATGGATCGAAACGAAAAGTGGGAAGACCAGCTATAACTTGGAAGAGAACTATGCTATTCGAAGCAAAAGAACTTAGTAAACCATATGGGGATACCTGAAAGCAAAAGCCCCCAATAGGGCAGCCCTGTTCTCCTAAATCGGAGATAAAGGAACAAAATAAATTCTTTAGTAACGGCTGATAAATTTGATAAATTGGAGATCCAATTCCTGCATGCCGACTTATCTCAACTGCATTTTTCTGCCAACTCAATCTGAAGCAATGCAGTGTCACAGCAATCGAAAAGTTTGTTAACGTAATGAGTGTTGATAATGGGCTACACAACATAAATTGCGACAATTGTCAAAATAATATAACAAAAAATTTGATAATGTAACGACTAGGTCATTCCCACGCTTTCGAATTCCTAATTTGTATTTCTCTAATTTTTTTAACTGTCGATGCTTATCTAATATCATATCAACTTTTTTTCATTTTTAACGCGCTTGTAAATAGATTGGGCTTTTACTGTTACTATTTGTTGCACTGCAAAAACGCGTTTCAATTCCTGGAGAAGAAATCCATTACCAAGAAGAAACCGAGAAATGCTTGGAACAAGTCGATGGACTGCACTCTTAACTGCAGCTCCTGTCCAGGTAATTACTCGCATTTTCGAACCATTGCCTATGGAATAGGAAAGCTCCATTTTCCAAAAAAATGCTAAACTCTGCCTTGTGTGAGTCGAAAACGGATTCGAATTTCGTCAAAATCGAGCCTGAAATTTTACGAAACTATTATTTTACATTAAAAGTATTGACAAAAACAATTCATCTGGGGTATCGTATTTCGGTGACTTTGATGTACGGTATACTACTTTACGATCAATAAACAGTAATCACACAGCAAAATATTATGAATATTAACCATTAACGAGTGATTCCAATTTAAATTACCCAAATATTTTATGATCTCGCACCATAAAAAATACCGGCTCAACAAATTAACCAAAAACAAAGTTGCACCAGTTCATTGAACGGTTGTTCAACAAATTTTTGGAATAGTAGGTAACGGCCGTTCATTAAAGTAAAAATTAATTGATTAATCCATATTTCCAGTCATTCATGTTACTGTTACCATTAGTATCTCTATACCAATAGAAATTTCACATACCGAGTATACAAACGTAATCAGAGTCGTCATCAACTTAATGTGATAAACAAAAATAACAGAAAAATGTCTTTTTTTTAAGATCTTCGAAAAATTCACACGGTCATTTGCATTTTAAGCAATCGAGACAAAATTTATATAAAACAAAAACGAACGAACGATGTTTAATAATAAAAAGATCATATGGGTATTATGTGTATAGAGGCAGGCGGGCAAGCAAACAGGCAGATTTAAAGAGAAAGAAAAGCTAAACAAGTTACTTAACATCTTTGTCAAGATTTCTTCTTCGTCGTCGTCGTCGTCATCATCATGTTTACATACGGTGAATACTTCTTCCATATACATAATATTATATATTGATTAAAGTACAGGTGGAATAGTCTTCTAAAAGAATAAGATTTTATTTTATGTATATACATTCGAATTAAGAATGAAACAAAACAAATAAAATAAAATAAAATCTTAAGCTGAAATGTAATGTACGCGACGTAATGACTATACATACCATATACTTATAAGAGTCTGCAACGAGATCAAAATATAATCTGCACATTGTGAGTTGCGATCAAAAACAAATTATGTTACCTGATCTGGGGATTAAAATAATTGAAATTCTTTTGAATCGCGAGGTGTTTAACTTGAATGTCATCAAAATATTTTTGTGTTAAGTGAAATGTACAATTTTTAAATTTTGTATACTTATGACACCAATGCCAAAGTTTATCTGTCATGATTTTATATAAAACGCATAATCAATCAATAGAAACAGAAATAAGGAAATCAAGTCTAGAGTAATATTTATAGTACTTCGGATCATTTAACACTAATCATTAAACAAATCACGTAACTATAAGTTTTATAACATTATACAGAAGAAACAACTGAAAAGCTAATAATAAATTTAAGAAAATTATGAAGTGTGTCTTGCACAACATATCAACCATCTGTTATGATTTATACAACATAAATTTCATTGAGTGCATTATCATAAGATAATAACTCATTAGTTATGCTGTTCACGTAGAAATGTATGATATTTATACAGATTTAAATGATTGAGTTCGTATACCTGTCTCGTATGTATGAATTTATCGCAAATCAGTATCCATAATACTTAAATTAGCAGACCATTTTGCTTAGCTTCTGAAGCAGATGGGAATCGGAGCGGTATTTTAGGTTTACATTTAACACTTGGCGGTGTTCACTAAAAACTGTTGTAGCGATTTTGTGTTAAATATATGTGTGTTTAATCCAACGGTTGGATGGAAATATATAAAACCCGTCCAACTCATTAATATTGTACGAATATGTTAGTATCGTATCTACTGCATTATTACCTTATCGATTAGGAGTTGTAGGTAAACCAAAATCGATTAAGCTTTTATCGTTCAGTTCTAAAAGTTTATTTTCTATTTGTATCAAGCCTTCATTGTACATGTAATCATTGAATGGCAAAGTAAAATGCTGATTTTGTTTGCTGTGTCTATTATCTTCACATAAATCATCTTTAAAATTATACCACAATTTGGGTGCTTCCGAGGGGCGACAAAATAATAGTATCACTATAAACAATTCCCTCAGCTTTAGCGGACATTGGAAAACCAAATATTCTTTAAATTTATTTTCCGTGTTAAGGTTTGATTTAAATATATGGATAGGTATACCTAAAATAATTTTTTGGTACGAGTATTTTTCATTCATAAAATTTTAATCAAAAATGTTCAATTTTACATGGGTCCTTTTTAAAAATCGTAAAATGTATTCCCTTAAATTGAGTTTCTTTTAAAATTGGTTTGATTCTGATGGCTTGTATATCAAGATACTTTGATTGATTCGAAGATTACCGGAAGGCAATAGTATTGGTAATTTGTATTGGTATCAAATGTGCGTTTTTTTAGTTTTTCATTTAACATGATGCAAATAAGAGGGATAAAATGACCCGAATATTATCCCTTATAGTTTAAAGTCTTTTTCGGTACCTTAAACGTGTAACGTCGCTTATCTCGTGTCCGATGCTGTAATGGAAATCGTTTTTTTTCCATTAGCAGAAATCCATTAATATTTGAAATTCGAATTGCAGCCATTGGCCTGCTAGCTGGAGTCGGTGATGGGCGTAGGGATATTCGAACATTGATGGATATAAATCAGCTGCGGATTGAACACACGACGACACCTTTAGCAAATTCACCCCATCTCACCCCAAATGATAACAGATTAATTCATCTTGATATTATTACTTATTATATTTCACAAAAAAAATCCCTGATTATAAAAGCTAAACATTTTGATAATTAATAATGCTAATAATCAACGAATACCGTAAAAGAAATATTAGAAATGAAATAATAAACTTAATTAACTATAATATTGTAATGACTAAAAATATTCAAACCAGCAATCTTAAAAATTCTATCGTGAGTAGGATTTGAGACGTATTACGATAAGATACTAACGTAATTATATTAATGTCATAACCACAAGGTCGTGAAAATTTGTTATCTTCAAAGAAAATTTATAAATATGCGATAAAAAAACTTACCAATATAACGGCATGGTTGAAGCGCTTCCCCAATTTGGTTATAACATATGGTATTGAATACTACTGTTGTATTATCTTTCTGAAAATGAACAATCTTTCACGTACTCACACTTTTCTTTCATATATTATGGTATATGACTATGACAAATCAAAAGGTGTCTTTAGATTTAATTTCACTCACAAAAAAACTTTAAAAATCACTACATTCGAGAAAAGTTTAATAGTAACTTACAAAACTAAAAGAACTATGTATTAAATAATACTATTAAGAAAATTTATAATTAATTAATTGAACTAATACTATTTTAAACTTTAAATACTTATAATTATAACGTCCGAGCAAACATAACACTAAATTTACACCGTTAAATACTTAAAACATCGCCAGTTTGTCAAAATAACTGAAACTTGACTAAAACCACATCAAAAGAATAAATGATATGTTACGATCGATGAATCTAGATGCGGTTAAAACAAAATTCCGTAAACTCCGCTATCTGGTGTAAATAACCAATTAGGCTCCTCACGAGATTAATTATATTTTATGTTCCTTGATTTCCCGGTATGACCGCAAGTTCTGCACCCACGATAAAGGTGATGCTTATTTCCAACAATTATACGATGTATTAATTGCGAGTGCAATGACTATACATACATTATGAACTATTTGGGAACACAACATAAAATTATTAATAGGTTTTAATAAAGAGATTCTAAACTAATTACCTGCAGTATTGAAGAAATGAAATATTTCTCAAACGGCCAAACGACGACGAATCCAAAATGCTATACGCATCTATTTTAATAGTATAAATAATCTAAATTTCAACACTAGTTTTGACAGTATTTAATTAACAATGAAGGTGTTATTTGGTTTAATTTTCAACTCGGACTGATGTTAATAGAAAATGAAAAAAAAAAATAATTGGACAAATGATAAATATTGGCCACTGAGCGGAGAGCGCATTAAATATTTAATCAATATGTATCAATATGTAATTCATCCTGCTCTAATCAATACAGCTGAAACAAGATATTCACTGTGTAACACTCACGTTAGGGGAAATTAAAGTTCAGGTGTATACGAATAACAATTATACGTTTGTATGAAATTAAGACTTATTGTTTATATTCGATCGATAAGAGAGCATTTAACTTATGCATTACAAGTTGCCGTGTATATGTTCTGATGATAAATTATAAACTGAATTGAAAAACACTATGATCATCAGAGTTTAGCATTGTTAGCACATTTATACACAAGAATGGAAATAAATAACATTTAAATGAACTTGTTCGTTACAATGCTTAAAAAAGTATATTAAAGCTTAAGAATAGTACTCTGAAGAAAAAAATGGTAGAAGTATGTACAAATTAATGGGATGCTTAAGTTTTGAGCATCAATCAAATTCAATTATTTATTACAAAATTATAAAAAAATACAAAAGTATGAAAAATTACAGTAGTATCGAGGCTAACTTATTGCGCACAGTCAAAACATAACTCGTATCTGTGCTCTTCACACACACGTATTTGGCATTTGGCACAGCAATACAACGTTTTTTACCCTTCTTGGAAGGGTCCATTTTAGTCAACTGAAGAGTATTATTCACAACGTCGTTTTCTCCCAAGATAATCCGAATGTTTGATTTCGTTGCTTTAGGCAGTTGTGTTAGGTGCATCCGATCATTCAAGTGAGGTTTTATCAAAGCAAGGCTTAATTTAGCCAAAAAAAGCTAGTAAATTCCATAAAATGTAAATTCGATAAGAATATACGCAACGGCCATCGTCGTATTTTTCATACACACGAATAAATACCGCATATCTGGTCGAAAACATCTGTCGCACCTTTATTTTTGATGTAATATAAAATAGTCTCTGGTTTCGATTTATCACTGTCCATCTGGACCGATTTGTGCACCGACGATAACAAAAGCACGAATTGTTTTTTTTTTTCGGACAATAGGACGTCAAGGAGAGTTGAGCATTGTAACCTACTCTCATGGAACCAGCCGAAGTGTGCTTGAATGTATCAGGCACCTGTCCTTTATTTTTTCTCAAAGTACCGATCATCTTCAAATTATAAGTGTCACACATCTTTTGAAAGCATGCTACAAAAGAGAACCAATTGTCACAAGTGATAACTATTCCAGTATCATGTATCGGCTCAGATAGACGTCGTACAAAGTATGTTGGTACTGATTCGGCTCGCTCTGGAATAACTCGACCAGTGTAGGTAATCGCATTCAACATGTAAAAAGTCCTCGAGTCATTTAACGATAAAACTTTTATACCATAGCGGGCAGGCTTTGAATTTATGTAAACGCGAGCTGAAAATTTTCCTCGGAATCGCAATAACTATATATTCACCTACAACATTGTCGCATGGATTGTAATTACTTTTACAATTTCTGTATTGTTTTATCATCGAATCGAAGCGGAGTTCCGATAAATTTGAAACGCCTCACCGACATCACTGTTTTGTACCAAATTCATTGTACCACAAATTCTCAAGAAGCCCGTAATTATTTTTATTTAGTCCTTGATAATACAACAAACCTAGATACGCTTTTAATTTGTTTAACGACAAATTAGAAAACGTTGCTGAATCAGCGGCTTCACTCACGTAAGTAGTTTTATATTTTTCAATTTCTGCGTGTGTCCATTTCAAAATTAGATCCAACATGTTGTCCGAAAATAGCGCATTCCAAGATTCGTATGGGTTTGTTGCATTTAAGCTGTTACCTTTAGATGCAGGTAAATGCATCATTAGAGATGATCTCGAATGTCAACCACGTGCCTCCGGAGCATCAAGACTCCACCTGAATTTGTCCTTGCCGTGAGCAAATCTGCGCTTTCTTTGCTGAGGTGCTTGCTCTTCTTCCTCATTTCTCGTTCACGTAAAACGCGACTAATTTTAGCATCTGTTCTTTGCGATATTATAAAATTAAAATTCTTATCACAATCGCATAAACTTTGATTACAATAATAATTCAATTTATAATAATAAAAACACATCAAAATTTGAAAACAGAACACGTGTTTACTTAAAAGTTAGGTTAGGAAACTCTAATAGATTGATATTTATAGATAATTAAGATTAATTTATCAATTGCTAATGAAAGAACATAAATGTTTAGTAAAAAAAACATCCAAAATTAAAATAAACATTTTACTCACCTGAAATTTTAAATCACCGAAACATGTAACGTTGGGTCACTTGTGCGCTTTTAAAATTTCGGTTGGCTATCACGACTGCTGTTTACACACTAGATCGTCGGCGCCTGAGGAGCTAGAAGCTTAGTAGTATACAAATTTGTGTTCAATATTGTTGGTTCCGCCCCTCCCACCCTTCGAGCTATAGGGGACAGTAACGTTTGCCAGGGCACGAGTGACCCAACGTTACACGGTAAGGGTTAGGGTCCAGGGATAACATTATACAAATAAGAGAAATAAGCTCAGAAGAGAACGATTGAGAGAGTGTATTAAAATACTGAGACAGAACAACAAATTCCAAAATAAAAAAAATTAAAAATATTATGAAGATAGAGAGACTAAAATGAAAATAAAATATTAACCAAAAAAAAACAAAATGTTTTTGTTTGTCTCTTTGACTCGGCATTTATTTTTAAATGAGGGAACAGGGAAACGTTTGGGGTTTCCCGTTAAGTTGGGTAGACAGACTAAAAACATTTTTTTGGAAAGTGCACCTCTCCTAATACCAGGTAGAACGATCTATAGATTTGCGTGCTTCCGCAGTCCAGTGTTGCATATTCCATTTATAAAAAAAAAATCAGTAATTTAAGAAATAATTTTTATTTATTCTTTAATACTTTAGTATCATTATAATTAAAAAATTGCCATTTTTGTTTTTACCACGAGTAGCTTCTTTTTAATCATCGTGAGACGGCAAGTGGTTTACTCCGTCAACTTAACTATACTTCAATTAACGGTCGGGCTTCACCTTTCACGAATGCCGTCCATAGGTTCGGGTAAATTATCATCTTGTGATTGTGACGGTTTGCATCTTTTTCGTGAATAAGGTTTTTAGGAATGTTGCTTTTCTTCAATTCCTCGCGATATAATATCCAGCTGGAACATGCTGCGACGTCAATAAAATGAAAAATGATCCGTAGAGTCTATTTTCGAGATTTTCTAAAAATCATATAATATGCAATGAGTTGGTAAAATAAATCAACACCGCCCATTCCGTTGTTGTACAATTGCACTATTTGGGGCTGTTTTATATTTACATACTCTTTTTTTTTTTATCGAATCGTTTTACAACAGTTTCTTCTCCTTGGCCTATGAAATTAGATGCAAGATGGACTGATCTACTATCTTGCCATTTCACTATAACTACATATGTTACCATCCCGACTTCTTATTTGGTCAGTGCTACCTCGTCCTTTCTTCTTTAAAGCCGAATCAGTAAGAAATGGAGGAAAACGATTAATTGGTATAGTTCCAACTGCGTTAATTTGCTTTTGCTCCAAAATTTCAAATAGTTGGTAGACTAAAAAAATTAACAAAGTAAAATTGATGTCCTGGAATGGTTAGCCTTTTCACCAAATGGAATACCACAGCAACTCCATGTCCAAATCGGCTACTTTCATAAGCTGACAATTCGGTGTTTGCTCCTTGGAGGAGGAAAAAATCATATTGGAAGCCGCTTTTCCCACATAAAAAATAGGATTTTAATTCCTCAGAGAATTTCGGTTTTCCCTTCACATACTGCTTGATATTTATGTAACCTCTAAACGGTATTATTTGCTCGTATCGGATAAGATCTCTTCGACAGGCGCTTCTCTACTGTATTTCAATTTATTATTATATAAGAGGACGTATTTTAAAAAATCCTCCTATCCTTGCAGTCTTTTGGTATATCCATGTTGTTGACCATAAGGATATTTGTTCGAAGCTGGTAAAATCTTTCCAAAGACATTACGCTCGATATTGACTTCTTCTTCTTCTTCCGCTGGTACTACATCCCATGGAAGGATTTGGCCGCCTCAACGATGCTCCTCCAAATAATTCGATCCGCCGCTAGAGAACGCCAGACACGGTGACCGAGTGTGTATAGCCCTTTCGAGTCCAACTTGAATGATTTTTCTGCATTGTTGTGGACCAAATGTGACAATTGTGAGGTTGGTGACTTACAGCGCCAATAATTTTTTGTAGTTGTATTTCCTGAAGACTAATTAACACATATGTGACAATAAAAAAAAGTAGGAATCCCATTACAGGATGTAATCGCATTACCGGCATCTCAACAAAGCCGTTTATACCATTAGGCACCAATCCTACAATAAAGATAAAAAAAAATTTATATTACGTAATAATTGGACTTGCATGTATTCTATTTTATTCAAACAAAATCATTTTCATTCATTCAAAGGCAAAAAAAAATTTAGAACATAGTATGCTACTATGTACTTTTATAGTTTTTATTTTTTACGTGTATGTATTGTAAAGGGAATCTTTACGCGTCTACAACTTTGGGCCCCGACCACCTAAAGATCTTATCCATACCAATTGTTTCTTATCTGAACAAGGTCTATAAGTCTGCCTTTGTTTCATGGAAATCGGATAAGTACTTTTCGAATTAATATTTGTTAACAGACATCAATAGCGGGGATATAAGGCATCTCTCTCGCTCTAGCGCTTTGCTTGAGTTGAGATGCCTAAAAGTATGGCGTAAAATTGTTTTTCGTCATTGTATTATAACAACATCTTAAAGCCCAGATATCACAATCGTGAGGGCTAAAAATTGCTAATTTTTGTCAATCTTTTTACAAATATAAAAATAATATTACTAATTCGATTGAGTTCCATCTATTGATCGGTTCTTTCACTCTTAAGAAACAAAATAAACTTTATATGGTATTGCAGTGTACATAAAATTATATTGTGTCAAACAACAACATGTCTGGAGCGCCAAAATCGAGTCATTGAGCGCTTTCAGATCCGCAAACTGTTGGCATCATGTTTAGTGAAATCATTGCTAATTTGATTTGAATTACTAATAAAGTTCTTATATTTTATAGCGTTGGCTGTGATTTTGCTCAACATGTTGCCAACTGTTTGGTGCTCTGAAAGCGCCCAATGTAAGTACTTATTTTTATTAAGAAAAAAATACAGTTTTATTGTACTTTTTATGTAAATTCATTTAAGAAGATTGAATTCTTAAATTAGTTATAATTTTATATTTTGTACACGTTTAACATTGAAAATTTATAAATAAAATTCTACTATCACATATGTTACATCTGTGGTGAGATGTTCTATGATAACATCACTTCGATTCGTTTCGATACAATTTATCACATCGAAAAAAGTGATAAGTGGTATGTTGTAACTTTTTCGTTCGAAACTAATTATTTCAATGTGGTAATACTTTTTCTATGTTAAAATGGCGCCAATTTGTTGTTGTTATATAGCTGTCAATAATGTCAAAGAAGCAAATTGAACAGAATTTCGCTACAATATTTGTTTCAAAATATTACAACTCGTAGGTATATCGTATTATGTATTGTAGCCGTTTTATTGGGGCCATTGCTGGCTCACACGACGAGATTGCAAACTGCACAGAAGGTAACAATTTAAATTACTACATTGAAAGGCGATTCCTAAGGGACCGGTATGATATTAT
This sequence comes from Tipula helvola, assembly GCA_963556165.1. Classification (NCBI taxonomy): domain Eukaryota; kingdom Metazoa; phylum Arthropoda; class Insecta; order Diptera; family Tipulidae; genus Tipula; species Tipula helvola. The sequence continues at coordinate 204,395,431 of OY744483.1, read as the reverse complement.
GGATCTCGACGAAAAAAAGTATGTATGGGATCTTACCAATTATAACACCATCTCAAATTGTTAATGTAATATTTTTAGATTCATCGAGTCATTTAGAATTAACAAGGACATTTTTAAATATTTAATTAACTCAATTAAACCACAAATCCAAGCAGGAAAGCGCTGCTCGAAAATAGGTATTGAAATAAAATTGGCAGCGGTTCTCAATTTTTATGCCACTGGATCGTACCAACGGACAGTGGGCGATATATGTCTTCATTCGATGGACCAGTCGGTTGTATCACGGGCTGTAACTGAGCTGACGGACATTTTGGAAAGAATTATTTGTAGTAAATATATAAAATTTCCAGACACTCACGAAAAACAAAAAAACAAACAAAGGTTTTTTGAAAAAACCAGTCATCCTGGCATCGTCGGATGCGTTGATTGCACACATGTGCAAATTATTGCACCGAAGGACGATGAACACAACTACGTCAACCGGAAAAGCAACCATTCCCTAAATGTTTAATTAGTAAGTGAACTAAATTTGTTTGCTAAAGATTTACTTTAATGCTTAATATTCCCTTTTTTAGATCTGCAATTATGACCTATTAATTTTGTCGGTCTGTGCTACCTACCCTGGGTCGTCCCATGATTCGGCAATTTGGGCTTTGTCTCCGGAGAGAGAGTATGCGCAGGGATTTCGAAAATGGGGAGCGCAACACCTGGATCTTAGGGGATTCGGGCTACCCACTCGAGCCATGGCTAATAACCCCATTTCGCAACTCTAATTCTAGGGAACAAAGCTATAATTTTTTACATTCACAGGCTCGAAATCCTATTGAGCGCTGCAACGGGATATTAAAAGCCACCTTTCGGTGCCTGCTTGGTGAAAGGGTATTATAAATGTTTGTTGTGCTTTATTTAACATTTGTATTTTAAATAAAATTAAATTAAATTAACCAAATCAACCTACAACAAGCGAAGTATTGGAAAACGAATTCGATTTTGACTGAGACGCAAGATGATTCTTCAGCGATCCAAATTAGAAATAGATTACTAAACTGCTTTTAAGCAATGTTTGTAAAATAAAACATTAAAAATAAATAATATTTTAATTAAAATAAAAATTTCAAATAAATTTAAAGTAAAATGTTTGTTAATTGTTTACAAAAATTTAAATTCTATTAAGTTTTAGTTCGTAATTTTTTTGCTCTATTTCAAGTCGTTTGTTATTTATAGCGTTGCTTTCCTTTAAAAGCTCCAAGATGCTGTTATTGAATTTGTTCATCTGGTCGCCTTGCATCTTCAACTCATCCAGTATTTTTTTTTGCACCGTATTACGCTGCCTAGGTGGTGGAAGTTGTTGGGGTGCGTTATCTGATGCTGAATTTTCATTATCTTGATTGGCGGTTTCTGCGTGTTGGTTATCGCTGTGTCCAAAACGCGATCCAGGGCGACCAAAAACACAATCATTCATTTTGGTGATCTTTACCACTCTCTCCTCGAACGACGATAAAATAATGGTTGGGGGGCCACCACCTGTTCCCCTTGTATCAACACTTTCTTTCCTCAATTTTTTTTTAATTTTGTTTTTTAAGTCCGCCCAAACCTAAACAAATAGACGAAACTATGAAATACTCTTATTTTTAACACGAATAATGACAAGTTTACTTACTTTTTTCCAACCTTCCTCGTCGCGAATTGGAGGTCCCTGTGAATTAAGGGCAAGAATGAGTTGCTGCCATAATTCGGCAACGGAATATCGACCATTTACAGTGGCGAATGCTCCTGTTATTACTTCTGGATGTTCTTCTATAAATGAAAGCATCGTTTCAAATTGTGACGGTGTCGTGATTTTTTTCTGTGGTTTTTCCCTGAAGTTTAATGTAAATATTTAGTTAGCGTGAAGTTTATGACAAATTGACAAAAAACCTTACAACAGCAAAAAAGTGTAAAAGCAAGTATTACACTTTTAGCACAATCTACTAAGAAGATGATATCACATATTTTGGTTAGCGTGAAGTTTATGACAAATTGACAAAAAACCTTACAACAGCAAAAAAGTGTAAAAGCAAGTATTACACTTTTAGCACAATCTACTAAGAAGATGATATCACATATTTTGTCATTTTTTGACAAAATTGTGTAGCTTACACATATTAATTGAAAAAAGTGTAGGCAGTTGTTTGACTGCCAATGACAGGGCATCGTAGAGATGGCTCCCTAACTCTGAGTATGCCATCGTGTTGTCTACACTTTACTTGATTATTTGTGCTAATCGGAATATTGGCGCGACCCGTCAGACAGTGGTTTCTCGATTTTACAAAATTGTACTACCAAAAAAAAGTGTAGCCAGTTGTTTGATGGCCAATGACAGGGCATCGTAGAGATGGCTCCCGAACTCTGAGTAGGCCATCGTGTTGTCTATACTTTACTTGATTATTTGTGCTAATCGGAATATTGGCGCGACCCGTCAGACAGTGATTTGTCGATTTTACAAAATTTTACTACCAAAAAAAAGTGTAGGCAGTTGTTTGACGGCCAATGACAGGGCATCGTAGAGATGGCTCCCGAACTCTGAGTAGGCTATCGTGTTCTCTATACTTTACTTGATTATTTGTGCTAATCGAAATATTGGCGCGACCCGTCAGACAGTGATTCTCGATTTTACAAAATTTTACTACCAAAAAAAAGTGTAGGCAGTTGTTTGACGACCAATGACAGGGCATCGTAGAGATGGCTCCCGAACTCTGAGTATGCCATCGTGTTGTCTATACTTTACTTAATTATTTGTGCTAATCGAAATATTGGCGCGACCCGTCAGACAGTGATTTCTCGATTTTACAAAATTTTACTACCAAAAAAAAGTGTAGGCAGTTGTTTGACTGCCAATGACAGGGCATCGTAGAGATGGCTCCCTAACTCTGAGTATGCCATCGTGTTGTCTATACTTTACTTGATTATTTGTGCTAATCGGAATATTGGCGCGACCCGTCAGACAGTGATTTCTCGATTTTACAAAATTTTACTACCAAAAAAAAGTGTAGGCAGTTGTTTGACGGCCAATGACAGGGCATCGTAGAGATGGCTCCCGAACTCCGAGTATGCCATCGTGTTGTCTATACTTTACTTGATTATTTGTGCTAATCGAAATATTGGCGCGACCCGTCAGACAGTGGTTTCTCGATTTTACAAAATTGTACTACCAAAAAAAAGTGTAGCCAGTTGTTTGATGGCCAATGACAGGGCATCGTAGAGATGGCTCCCGAACTCTGAGTAGGCCATCGTGTTGTCTATACTTTACTTGATTATTTGTGCTAATCGGAATATTGGCGCGACCCGTCAGACAGTGATTTCTCGATTTTACAAAATTTTACTACCAAAAAAAAGTGTAGGCAGTTGTTTGACGGCCAATGACAGGGCATCGTAGAGATGGCTCCCGAACTCTGAGTATGCCATCGTGTTGTCTATACTTTACTTGATTATTTGTGCTAATCGAAATATTGGCGCGACCCGTCAGACAGTGATTCTCGATTTTACAAAATTTTACTACCAAAAAAAAGTGTAGGCAGTTGTTTGACGACCAATGACAGGGCATCGTAGAGATGGCTCCCGAACTCTGAGTATGCCATCGTGTTGTCTATACTTTACTTGATTATTTGTGCTAATCGGAATATTGGCGCGACCCGTCAGACAGTGATTTCTCCATTTTACAAAATTTTCCTTATTCATTAAATTTAATTTCTGATAAGCCAATTTCCTCGGTCATTCCACTTTCAAAGTTAATTTATAATAAGTAAGACGTGTTTACATAATATTACATTACAAACAATAAGCGCATAATTGTAAATATTTGTCAAGGCCATTTAATGTTTAAAATCTTAAAACAAGCATATTCATCAACATAACATTTTTCCATAATTTCCGCGATTCTTTAAAATTGTACTTCCGCGTTAAAAATGTTATGTTCCGCGATGATATGTTTCCGCTTAGCTTGTAAGTTTTTCCAGATATATAATGGAAATTCTTACGGGTAAGTGAGATTGCATAGATAGTGTTTAAAGTTAATGATTTAGCGTATAGTGTTCAATGAAACTTGGTGATATTAAGTTTAAGTTAAGATCTATCAACATTAAATAACAATAATAAAATGAAAATAATCGTGTTGTCTGTAGCTAACTAGTTTAGTTTCTCATCGATATAAATTAATGTCACCGGGTTAATTCGGTTATCGGAGCTCGTTTCCATGATTGATTCTGCTAGATCATCATGAATTTCCAATAATCCGTTTTTCCTTTTGACATACCCAATATAATGTCCTACACCTCCACGAGTTTGTGCATGATGGTAGTGTACAATACCAATAAGTATTAGTTTATTAGACCCAAAAACTAATTCCGATTGAATTTCGTTAATTTTAATGTTATATCTAGTATTTGCGTTAATTGGTTGAACATCGACTATTGCTAATCCATTGCTTGTTCGAAGTTGCAGCTCTTCCGGGTTTTCAATCTCAGATTTACATTTTCTGCAATGTGATGCGTAAAATTTAAAAGACAATTGTAAACTTTTAAGATCATTTTCTTTAAAATTTACATAATCAATAGGAATGTAATAATTGTCCTTTTTATGCGATATTAAACAATGTGGACACTTATAATCTAATTGGATCGTTCGGGTTAAAAAATATTCGATATATTTGGATATATTGCAAACACAGTTAAGTTGAATGTTGCCCGTCGTGTGTGTTACGTTAAAAAATTTTAAAATTAAGTCTGTTCGCTTAATATGTTGAATGATCGGCCCCGCATCTTAAAAACAGTTTGATAAATCTGAAATAGTCAGAGTCATTTTCATTTAATTTGGTATTCAAATGCTCATAATCTCTAAATACATTACATATGATTTGTGACAAAGAATCAAAGCCACAAGTAGAGAAGATATTAATTGTATCATTGCTTTTATTTTGGTAGGAAAACCCATTCGATAAAAGTTATTGGTTGGTTGACAGTTCTACACAGGCCACAACTTCTTTCGATTTTTTGAATATTGGGGGGTTTTTAGAATACCTTTGTACGACCCGTTTACCGATGTGTTTTGGTGAATTATACAACCGTATTTTCTTATTCCAATTTTCTGAGTTTCTGGGGTCTTCCGGATCATCTTCAGATTCGGAGGTTTTTAAAAATGCTCTCTTTTGGGACTTTGGCGTAGCTTTAAGAGCATCAGAAACAGCTATCGAATTTACAAGAAGGGCAGTCTTCCGTTTTAATAACGCGACAAATCGGCCAATTCTGAGGTATTTTTTTTCTACGTATAAATTTTTAACGTGGCTGAACCACAACTCAACATTGGAGTTGGACATGCGACCTTCTATATTCAAATATTTTGAGAAGCATGTACCCCAAAGAGTAATGTACGCAAAATATCTTTGCATGGAGAATACCACAAAATCAGGACAATATAAAACATTTTCTGTTAAATCTGATTGCTCATTTTTTATTGTCGTTTGTATATTTTCATATAACAGAAAAAAATGTTGATAGAATAAGCTTTGGGTATTGTCCTTTGCCATTTTCAAATTTATGTTCCAAAGCCTCACCCGTTTTGAAATTGGATTTATCGGTTTCAGTCGTGGTACTTTCGCAGGAATAAATAAATCGCGTAAGAGCAGTAAACTGACTGTATGCTTGCTTTACAGTCTCAGTATTGAATTCGTTTGTACATATAATGATGTACAATTCAAATAAATCATAAACCTGCCCCAATGTGTCACAATTCAATATTAAACAAAATATATCTAATAAAAAATTTTTAATAGTTGTACCACCATTCGGGAGTTTTTTCTTAATCTGTCTTGCAATTATATTAATAAAATGAGTACAGCAAATAAACACAGATACGGTATTTTTTACTGGTTCTTTACTAGTATTCATAACATTAAATGTGTAATTAATATACTCTATAACAGTCATATTATTAAATATGGAAAGGATGGCTTGAATATAAGCCCACGTCCAGTCTACAATATAAATTAACGGGAAATTCAATTTAGGAATTTCCGCCATTTCTCCTTTGAAATCTAACAAGAAATGTGATATTGTCCTAGTATCATGTTTGCACGAGATCATTTCTGCTACCGGAACAATTGTCGTACCAATTTTTACCACGCATGCATAATATAAAATTTTATTGCAATAGTGTTCGGGGTGGCATTTCGGCTTTTTTACTAGACTTCCAGTTGCATCTAAATATATTTTTAATGGACCATACTTCAAAATCAGCTCTAGTTGTGATCTTCTTAATAAGGTAATAACTAAAGGTAAGGAAACCGAGTAAATATATTTACTGTCCTTCTCCAGCTTTTCCATATCCCAACGACGAGTCACATCGTAAATATCGCAATCCAGAATTAAATCGTCTAATTTTAATATTTCGGACCTGATTTTGCGCAAAACCTCATTGGTGGTCAACTTCATAGTATTGCCACTTTTGATTAAATCTAAATCGGCATTCGCCCTCATATTCAAATCAACATTATGTGCACTGTTGTTTCGTAATTTGTCTTTTAGAAGTTCGCGACGGTTTCCACGAACTTGTTCGAAAAGTTTCTTTCCTTCGTGTATCTTACATTTTTCTCCCGTTACGAAAATATCCATTTTGTATTGAAGATCAACAATAAATTTGAAACGCTGGAGGTGCGTGGAATATTTGCAACGACCATACGCGACAATGTTTTGTTGAAATGTATTTCTTAATCTTATTGTATCATAAGAAACTACACAAGAATATTTATGTTCAATTAAAGCATTTGATATAGCTAATCTAATCTTCTCTTTGGAATCTAATTTTCCTTCAATTTTAAGAACTAATTTCTCTTCATAAAGCCATTTTGAGGGGGCGCTTGATTTATTAGTACTGAAAAAATTCTTCTTCGGGAGATATTCCTCATATTCGGAGATCTTTATAAAATCGTTGGTTTCAATGTCAAAATCATAACCAGGTAAATCATCATCATGGGGCACAACGATTAAAATTTCGTTACTCGGTAAAACCCCGATTTCCGAATTATTTTGAATCAAGTTATTGTCAAGACTGGGTTCTTCGCCATTGTTTTCAAACACTACTTTAGGTTTGTTTATTTTTTTTCGCCATAAAAAACAAATATTACTGCGATTTTTGGCAGAATTTTTTATGCCCAGTTTCTCACAAAGGATTTTCATTGGCAAACAATCAGGCCCGTTGTACATTTCAGCTAAGCTAAGCTAAGCGATGTGAGCTAAATTCTTTTCTCAAGGTTGTAAACACAAAATTTTAATGGGAAGATATTAAATCAGCAATGTGTTTATGTGTAAGCGTGGTTATCAGCTAAAAAGTGCAAAGGGGTAAGCTTGGCGAGCTAACTAAGTTAACGAAAACTGTATTTCTCGCTTAGCTTAGCTGAAATGTGCAACGGGCCTCAACCTTGGTTAATAATTCGCCGGATAAATCCAAATCTTCTAAAGCGGTTTTTAAAACAAATTCAGAAAAAGAATTTTTCTTTTTTTTGTAATTATATTTTGATGAATTACGTAACATTTTGTGGTTAACAAATAAACCAAACAAATACAAATTACGTAACGTAAACAAAGTAAATTTGTTAAAATAAAATAAAATTTTATTTTTTATAAAAAAATAACAATTGTTAGCTGTACAATTTACAAAATAAAAATGTGTTAAAACGGGTCCAAAAGAATTGCGAGGGTCGATGGCAAGGTCAAAAATTAAATTATCAAATCAAATCAAAAAATGTTTTAAAGGAAGTCCAAAGAGATGCGAATGTCGAATAGTTTTGAAAAAAACTTTGAATAAAATACGGAGAAACACAATAAAAATTTAAATCACAAGAAATAACACGATGTTCACAACACGAAGTCTGAATTAGTATTAAAACAAACTGAGGAAAAAATTTCCTTATATACCAAACCATTATTTTTATTTTATTTTTTATTTTTAATTTTGCGTTTAAATAATTTATTTTCTTGTGTATAATAAAACTTTTAAATCGATTTTTTCCCCTTCGAGATGAATCAAAATGCTCTTACCTGACAATTGAATATATATTTTTGAATACAATAACATAATAAACCGTTTCAGATAGGACTTGACCTTGGGTTCAAAGGTCTCCCATAGGAATATCATAACCATTTTTGGAGAAATACAAATTTGTAAAATCGAGAAATCACTGTCTGACGGGTCGCGCCAATATTTCGATTAGCACAAATAATCAAGTAAAGTATAGACAACGCGATGGCCTACTCAGAGTTCGGGAGCCATCTCTACGATGCCCTGTCATTGGCCGTCAAACAACTGCCTACACTTTTTTTTGGTAGTAAAATTTTGTAAAATCGAGAAATCACTGTCTGACGGGTCGCGCCAATATTTCGATTAGCACAAATAATCAAGTAAAGTATAGACAACACGATGGCCTATTCAGAGTTCGGGAGCCATCTCTACGATGCCCTGTCATTGGCCGTCAAACAACTGCCTACACTTTTTTTTGGTAGTAAAATTTTGTAAAATCGAGAATCACTGTCTGACGGGTCGCGCCAATATTCCGATTAGCACAAATAATCAAGTAAAGTATAGACAACACGATGGCCTACTCAGAGTTCGGGAGCCATCTCTACGATGCCCTGTCATTGGCCGTCAAACAACTGCCTACACTTTTTTTTGGTAGTAAAATTTTGTAAAATCGAGAAATCACTGTCTGACGGGTCGCGCCAATATTCCGATTAGCACAAATAATCAAGTAAAGTATAGACAACACGATGGCATACTCAGAGTTCGGGAGCCATCTCTACGATGCCCTGTCATTGGCCGTCAAACAACTGCCTACACTTTTTTTTGGTAGTAAAATTTTGTAAAATCGAGAATCACTGTCTGACGGGTCGCGCCAATATTTCGATTAGCACAAATAATCAAGTAAAGTATAGACAACGCGATGGCCTACTCAGAGTTCGGGAGCCATCTCTACGATGCCCTGTCATTGGCCGTCAAACAACTGCCTACACTTTTTTTTGGTAGTAAAATTTTGTAAAATCGAGAATCACTGTCTGACGGGTCGCGCCAATATTTCGATTAGCACAAATAATCAAGTAAAGTATAGACAACGCGATGGCCTACTCAGAGTTCGGGAGCCATCTCTACGATGCCCTGTCATTGGCCGTCAAACAACTGCCTACACTTTTTTTTGGTAGTAAAATTTTGTAAAATCGAGAAATCACTGCCTGACGCGTCGCGCCAATATTCCGATTAGCACAAATAATCAAGTAAAGTATAGACAACACGATGGCATACTCGGAGTTCGGGGGCCATCTCTACGATGCCCTGTCATTGGCCGTCAAACAACTGTCTACATTTTTTTTTGGTAGTAAAATTTTGTAAAATCGAGAAATTACTGTCTGACGGGTCGCGCCAATATTCCGATTAGCACAAATAATCAAGTAAAGTATACACAACACGATGGCATACTCGGAGTTCGGGAGCCATCTCTACGATGCCCTGTCATTGGCCGTCAAACAACTGTCTACACTTTTTTTTGGTAGTAAAATTTTGTAAAATCGAGAAATCACTGTCTGACGGGTCGCGCCAATATTTCGATTAGCACAAATAATCAAGTAAAGTATAGACAACACGATGGCATACTCGGAGTTCGGGGGCCATATCTACGATGCCCTGTCATTGGTCGTCAAACAACTGCCTACACTTTTTTTTGGTAGTAAAATTTTGTAAAATCGAGAAATTACTGTCTGACGGGTCGCGCCAATATTTCGATTAGCACAAATAATCAAGTAAAGTATAGACAACACGATGGCATACTCAGAGTACGGGAGCCATCTCTACGATGCCCTGTCATTGGCCGTCAAACAACTGTCTACACTTTTTTTTGGTAGTAAAATTTTGTAAAATCGAGAAATTACTGTCTGACGGGTCGCGCCAATATTCCGATTAGCACAAATAATCAAGTAAAGTATAGACAACACGATGACATACTCAGAGTACGGGAGCCATCTCTACGATGCCCTGTCATTGGCCGTCAAACAACTGTCTACACTTTTTTTTGGTAGTAAAATTTTGTAAAATCGAGAAATTACTGTCTGACGGGTCGCGCCAATATTCCGATTAGCACAAATAATCAAGTAAAGTATAGACAACACGATGGCATACTCAGAGTTCGGGAGCCATCTCTACGATGCCCTGTCATTGGTCGTCAAACAACTGCCTACACTTTTTTTGGTAGTAAAATTTTGTAAAATCGAGAAATTACTGTCTGACGGGTCGCGCCAATATTTCGATTAGCACAAATAATCAAGTAAAGTATAGACAACACGATGGCATACTCAGAGTACGGGAGCCATCTCTACGATGCCCTGTCATTGGCCGTCAAACAACTGTCTACACTTTTTTTTGGTAGTAAAATTTTGTAAAATCGAGAAATCACTGTCTGACGGGTCGCGCCAATATTTCGATTAGCACAAATAATCAAGTAAAGTATAGACAACACGATGGCATACTCAGAGTTCGGGAGCCATCTCTACGATGCCCTGTCATTGGCCGTCAAACAACTGCCTACACTTTTTTTTGGTAGTAAAATTTTGTAAAATCGAGAATCACTGTCTGACGGGTCGCGCCAATATTTCGATTAGCACAAATAATCAAGTAAAGTATAGACAACGCGATGGCCTACTCAGAGTTCGGGAGCCATCTCTACGATGCCCTGTCATTGGCCGTCAAACAACTGTCTACACTTTTTTTTGGTAGTAAAATTTTGTAAAATCGAGAAATCACTGTCTGACGGGTCGCGCCAATATTTCGATTAGCACAAATAATCAAGTAAAGTATAGACAACACGATGGCATACTCAGAGTACGGGAGCCATCTCTACGATGCCCTGTCATTGGCCGTCAAACAACTGTCTACACTTTTTTTTGGTAGTAAAATTTTGTAAAATCGAGAAATCACTGTCTGACGGGTCGCGCCAATATTTCGATTAGCACAAATAATCAAGTAAAGTATAGACAACGCGATGGCCTACTCAGAGTTCGGGAGCCATCTCTACGATGCCCTGTCATTGGCCGTCAAACAACTGCCTACACTTTTTTTTGGTAGTAAAATTTTGTAAAATCGAGAAATCACTGTCTGACGGGTCGCGCCAATATTTCGATTAGCACAAATAATCAAGTAAAGTATAGACAACACGATGGCCTATTCAGAGTTCGGGAGCCATCTCTACGATGCCCTGTCATTGGTCGTCAAACAACTGCCTACACTTTTTTTGGTAGTAAAATTTTGTAAAATCGAGAAATTACTGTCTGACGGGTCGCGCCAATATTCCGATTAGCACAAATAATCAAGTAAAGTATAGACAACACGATGGCATACTCAGAGTACGGGAGCCATCTCTACGATGCCCTGTCATTGGTCGTCAAACAACTGCCTACACTTTTTTTGGTAGTAAAATTTTGTAAAATCGAGAAATCACTGTCTGACGGGTCGCGCCAATATTTCGATTAGCACAAATAATCAAGTAAAGTATAGACAACACGATGGCATACTCAGAGTACGGGAGCCATCTCTACGATGCCCTGTCATTGGTCGTCAAACAACTGTCTACACTTTTTTTTGGTAGTAAAATTTTGTAAAATCGAGAAATTACTGTCTGACGGGTCGCGCCAATATTCCGATTAGCACAAATAATCAAGTGAAGTATAGACAACACGATGGCATACTCGGAGTTCGGGAGCCATCTCTACGATGCCCTGTCATTGGCCGTCAAACAACTGTCTACACTTTTTTTGGTAGTAAAATTTTGTAAAATCGAGAAATTACTGTCTGACGGGTCGCGCCAATATTCCGATTAGCACAAATAATCAAGTAAAGTATAGACAACACGATGGCATACTCAGAGTACGGGAGCCATCTCTACGATGCCCTGTCATTGGCCGTCAAACAACTGTCTACACTTTTTTTTGGTAGTAAAATTTTGTAAAATCGATAAATCACTGTCTGACGGGTCGCGTTAATATTTCGATTAGCACAAATAATCAAGTAAAGTATAGACAACACGATGGCATACTCAGAGTACGGGAGCCATCTCTACGATGCCCTGTCATTGGTCGTCAAACAACTGTCTACACTTTTTTTGGTAGTAAAATTTTGTAAAATCGAGAAATTACTGTCTGACGGGTCGCGCCAATATTCCGATTAGCACAAATAATCAAGTGAAGTATAGACAACACGATGGCATACTCGGAGTTCGGGAGCCATCTCTACGATGCCCTGTCATTGGCCGTCAAACAACTGCCTACACTTTTTTTTGGTAGTAAAATTTTGTAAAATCGAGAAATCACTGTCTGACGGGTCGCGCCAATATTCCGATTAGCACAAATAATCAAGTAAAGTATAGACAACACGATGGCATACTCAGAGTTCGGGAGCCATCTCTACGATGCCCTGTCATTGGCCGTCAAACAACTGCCTACACTTTTTTTTGGTAGTAAAATTTTGTAAAATCGAGAATCACTGTCTGACGGGTCGCGCCAATATTTCGATTAGCACAAATAATCAAGTAAAGTATAGACAACGCGATGGCCTACTCAGAGTTCGGGAGCCATCTCTACGATGCCCTGTCATTGGCCGTCAAACAACTGCCTACACTTTTTTTTGGTTGTAAAATTTTGTAAAATCGAGAAATCACTGTCTGACGGGTCGCGCCAATATTCCGATTAGCACAAATAATCAAGTAAAGTATACACAACACGATGGCATACTCGGAGTTCGGGAGCCATCTCTACGATGCCCTGTCATTGGCCGTCAAACAACTGTCTACACTTTTTTTTGGTAGTAAAATTTTGTAAAATCGAGAAATCACTGTCTGACGGGTCGCGCCAATATTTCGATTAGCACAAATAATCAAGTAAAGTATAGACAACACGATGGCATACTCAGAGTACGGGAGCCATCTCTACGATGCCCTGTCATTGGCCGTCAAACAACTGTCTACACTTTTTTTTGGTAGTAAAATTTTGTAAAATCGAGAAATCACTGTCTGACGGGTCGCGCCAATATTCCGATTAGCACAAATAATCAAGTAAAGTATACACAACACGATGGCATACTCGGAGTTCGGGAGCCATCTCTACGATGCCCTGTCATTGGCCGTCAAACAACTGTCTACACTTTTTTTTGGTAGTAAAATTTTGTAAAATCGAGAAATCACTGTCTGACGGGTCGCGCCAATATTTCGATTAGCACAAATAATCAAGTAAAGTATAGACAACACGATGGCATACTCAGAGTACGGGAGCCATCTCTACGATGCCCTGTCATTGGCCGTCAAACAACTGTCTACACTTTTTTTTGGTAGTAAAATTTTGTAAAATCGAGAAATCACTGTCTGACGGGTCGCGCCAATATTTCGATTAGCACAAATAATCAAGTAAAGTATAGACAACGCGATGGCCTACTCAGAGTTCGGGAGCCATCTCTACGATGCCCTGTCATTGGCCGTCAAACAACTGCCTACACTTTTTTTTGGTAGTAAAATTTTGTAAAATCGAGAAATCACTGTCTGACGGGTCGCGCCAATATTCCGATTAGCACAAATAATCAAGTAAAGTATAGACAACACGATGGCATACTCGGAGTTCGGGGGCCATCTCTACGATGCCCTGTCATTGGCCGTCAAACAACTGTCTACACTTTTTTTTGGTAGTAAAATTTTGTAAAATCGAGAAATTACTGTCTGACGGGTCGCGCCAATATTCCGATTAGCACAAATAATCAAGTAAAGTATACACAACACGATGGCATACTCGGAGTTCGGGAGCCATCTCTACGATGCCCTGTCATTGGCCGTCAAACAACTGTCTACACTTTTTTTTGGTAGTAAAATTTTGTAAAATCGAGAAATCACTGTCTGACGGGTCGCGCCAATATTTCGATTAGCACAAATAATCAAGTAAAGTATAGACAACACGATGGCATACTCGGAGTACGGGGGCCATCTCTACGATGCCCTGTCATTGGTCGTCAAACAACTGCCTACACTTTTTTTTGGTAGTAAAATTTTGTAAAATCGAGAAATTACTGTCTGACGGGTCGCGCCAATATTCCGATTAGCACAAATAATCAAGTAAAGTATAGACAACACGATGGCATACTCGGAGTTCGGGAGCCATCTCTACGATGCCCTGTCATTGGCCGTCAAACAACTGTCTACACTTTTTTTTGGTAATAAAATTTTGTAAAATCGAGAAATCACTGTCTGACGGGTCGCGCCAATATTTCGATTAGCACAAATAATCAAGTAAAGTATAGACAACACGATGGCATACTCAGAGTTCGGGAGCCATCTCTACGATGCCCTGTCATTGGTCGTCAAACAACTGCCTACACTTTTTTTTGGTAGTAAAATTTTGTAAAATCGAGAATCACTGTCTGACGGGTCGCGCCAATATTTCGATTAGCACAAATAATCAAGTAAAGTATAGACAACACGATGGCATACTCAGAGTACGGGAGCCATCTCTACGATGCCCTGTCATTGGTCGTCAAACAACTGTCTACACTTTTTTTTGGTAGTAAAATTTTGTAAAATCGAGAAATTACTGTCTGACGGGTCGCGCCAATATTTCGATTAGCACAAATAATCAAGTAAAGTATAGACAACACGATGGCCTACTCAGAGTTCGGGAGCCATCTCTACGATGCCCTGTCATTGGCCGTCAAACAAATGCCTACACTTTTTTTTGGTAGTAAAATTTTGTAAAATCGAGAAATCACTGTCTGACGGGTCGCGCCAATATTCCGATTAGCACAAATAATCAAGTAAAGTATAGACAACACGATGGCCTACTCAGAGTTCGGGAGCCATCTCTACGATGCCCTGTCATTGGCCGTCAAACAACTGCCTACACTTTTTTTTGGTAGTAAAATTTTGTAAAATCGAGAATCACTGTCTGACGGGTCGCGCCAATATTTCGATTAGCACAAATAATCAAGTAAAGTATAGACAACACGATGGCCTACTCAGAGTTCGGGAGCCATCTCTACGATGCCCTGTCATTGGCCGTCAAACAACTGCCTACACTTTTTTTTGGTAGTAAAATTTTGTAAAATCGAGAAATCACTGTCTGACGGGTCGCGCCAATATTCCGATTAGCACAAATAATCAAGTAAAGTATAGACAACACGATGGCCTACTCAGAGTTCGGGAGCCATCTCTACGATGCCCTGTCATTGGCCGTCAAACAACTGCCTACACTTTTTTTTGGTAGTAAAATTTTGTAAAATCGAGAATCACTGTCTGACGGGTCGCGCCAATATTTCGATTAGCACAAATAATCAAGTAAAGTATAGACAACGCGATGGCCTACTCAGAGTTCGGGAGCCATCTCTACGATGCCCTGTCATTGGCCGTCAAACAACTGCCTACACTTTTTTTTGGTTGTAAAATTTTGTAAAATCGAGAAATCACTGTCTGACGGGTCGCGTCAATATTCCGATTAGCACAAATAATCAAGTAAAGTATAGACAACACGATGGCATACTCGGAGTTCGGGGGCCATCTCTACGATGCCCTGTCATTGGTCGTCAAACAACTGTCTACACTTTTTTTTGGTAGTAAAATTTTGTAAAATCGAGAAATCACTGTCTGACGGGTCGCGCCAATATTTCGATTAGCACAAATAATCAAGTAAAGTATAGACAACGCGATGGCCTACTCAGAGTTCGGGAGCCATCTCTACGATGCCCTGTCATTGGCCGTCAAACAACTGCCTACACTTTTTTTTGGTTGTAAAATTTTGTAAAATCGAGAAATCACTGTCTGACGGGTCGCGCCAATATTCCGATTAGCACAAATAATCAAGTAAAGTATAGACAACACGATGGCATACTCGGAGTTCGGGGGCCATCTCTACGATGCCCTGTCATTGGCCGTCAAACAACTGTCTACACTTTTTTTTGGTAGTAAAATTTTGTAAAATCGAGAAATTACTGTCTGACGGGTCGCGCCAATATTCCGATTACCACAAATAATCAAGTAAAGTATACACAACACGATGGCATACTCGGAGTTCGGGAGCCATCTCTACGATGCCCTGTCTTTGGCCGTCAAACAACTGTCTACACTTTTTTTTGGTAGTAAAATTTTGTAAAATCGAGAAATGACTGTCTGACGGGTCGCGCCAATATTTCGATTAGCACAAATAATCAAGTAAAGTATAGACAACACGATGGCATACTCGGAGTACGGGGGCCATCTCTACGATGCCCTGTCATTGGTCGTCAAACAACTGCCTACACTTTTTTTTGGTAGTAAAATTTTGTAAAATCGAGAAATTACTGTCTGACGGGTCGCGCCAATATTTCGATTAGCACAAATAATCAAGTAAAGTATAGACAACACGATGGCATACTCAGAATACGGGAGCCATCTCTACGATGCCCTGTCATTGGCCGTCAAACAACTGTCTACACTTTTTTTTGGTAGTAAAATTTTGTAAAATCGAGAAATTACTGTCTGACGGGTCGCGCCAATATTCCGATTAGCACAAATAATCAAGTAAAGTATAGACAACACGATGGCATACTCAGAGTACGGGAGCCATCTCTACGATGCCCTGTCATTGGCCGTCAAACAACTGTCTACACTTTTTTTTGGTTGTAAAATTTTGTAAAATCGAGAAATTACTGTCTGACGGGTCGCGCCAATATTCCGATTAGCACAAATAATCAAGTAAAGTATAGACAACACGATGGCATACTCAGAGTTCGGGAGCCATCTCTACGATGCCCTGTAATTGGTCGTCAAACAACTGCCTACACTTTTTTTGGTAGTAAAATTTTGTAAAATCGAGAAATTACTGTCTGACGGGTCGCGCCAATATTCCGATTAGCACAAATAATCAAGTAAAGTATAGACAACACGATGGCATACTCAGAGTACGGGAGCCATCTCTACGATGCCCTGTCATTGGCCGTCAAACAACTGTCTACACTTTTTTTTGGTAGTAAAATTTTGTAAAATCGATAAATCACTGTCTGACGGGTCGCGTTAATATTTCGATTAGCACAAATAATCAAGTAAAGTATAGACAACACGATGGCATACTCAGAGTACGGGAGCCATCTCTACGATGCCCTGTCATTGGTCGTCAAACAACTGTCTACACTTTTTTTGGTAGTAAAATTTTGTAAAATCGAGAAATTACTGTCTGACGGGTCGCGCCAATATTCCGATTAGCACAAATAATCAAGTGAAGTATAGACAACACGATGGCATACTCGGAGTTCGGGAGCCATCTCTACGATGCCCTGTCATTGGCCGTCAAACAACTGCCTACACTTTTTTTTGGTAGTAAAATTTTGTAAAATCGAGAAATCACTGTCTGACGGGTCGCGCCAATATTCCGATTAGCACAAATAATCAAGTAAAGTATAGACAACACGATGGCATACTCAGAGTTCGGGAGCCATCTCTACGATGCCCTGTCATTGGCCGTCAAACAACTGCCTACACTTTTTTTTGGTAGTAAAATTTTGTAAAATCGAGAATCACTGTCTGACGGGTCGCGCCAATATTTCGATTAGCACAAATAATCAAGTAAAGTATAGACAACGCGATGGCCTACTCAGAGTTCGGGAGCCATCTCTACGATGCCCTGTCATTGGCCGTCAAACAACTGCCTACACTTTTTTTTGGTTGTAAAATTTTGTAAAATCGAGAAATCACTGTCTGACGGGTCGCGCCAATATTCCGATTAGCACAAATAATCAAGTAAAGTATAGACAACACGATGGCATACTCGGAGTTCGGGGGCCATCTCTACGATGCCCTATCATTGGCCGTCAAACAACTGTCTACACTTTTTTTTGGTAGTAAAATTTTGTAAAATCGAGAAATCACTGTCTGACGGGTCGCGTTAATATTTCGATTAGCACAAATAATCAAGTAAAGTATAGACAACGCGATGGCCTACTCAGAGTTCGGGAGCCATCTCTACGATGCCCTGTCATTGGCCGTCAAACAACTGCCTACACTTTTTTTTGGTAGTAAAATTTTGTAAAATCGAGAAATCACTGTCTGACGGGTCGCGCCAATATTTCGATTAGCACAAATAATCAAGTAAAGTATAGACAACACGATGGCCTATTCAGAGTTCGGGAGCCATCTCTACGATGCCCTGTCATTGGCCGTCAAACAACTGCCTACACTTTTTTTTGGTAGTAAAATTTTGTAAAATCGAGAATCACTGTCTGACGGGTCGCGCCAATATTTCGATTAGCACAAATAATCAAGTAAAGTATAGACAACACGATGGCATACTCAGAGTTCGGGAGCCATCTCTACGATGCCCTGTCATTGGCCGTCAAACAACTGCCTACACTTTTTTTTGGTAGTAAAATTTTGTAAAATCGAGAAATCACTGTCTGACGGGTCGCGCCAATATTCCGATTAGCACAAATAATCAAGTAAAGTATAGACAACACGATGGCATACTCAGAGTTCGGGAGCCATCTCTACGATGCCCTGTCATTGGCCGTCAAACAACTGCCTACACTTTTTTTTGGTAGTAAAATTTTGTAAAATCGAGAAATCACTGTCTGACGGGTCGCGCCAATATTTCGATTAGCACAAATAATCAAGTAAAGTATAGACAACACGATGGCATACTCGGAGTTCGGGGGCCATATCTACGATGCCCTGTCATTGGTCGTCAAACAACTGCCTACACTTTTTTTTGGTAGTAAAATTTTGTAAAATCGAGAAATTACTGTCTGACGGGTCGCGCCAATATTCCGATTAGCACAAATAATCAAGTAAAGTATAGACAACACGATGGCATACTCAGAGTACGGGAGCCATCTCTACGATGCCCTGTCATTGGCCGTCAAACAACTGTCTACACTTTTTTTTGGTAGTAAAATTTTGTAAAATCGAGAAATCACTGTCTGACGGGTCGCGCCAATATTTCGATTAGCACAAATAATCAAGTAAAGTATAGACAACACGATGGCATACTCGGAGTTCGGGAGCCATCTCTACGATGCCCTGTCATTGGCCGTCAAACAACTGTCTACACTTTTTTTTGGTAGTAAAATTTTGTAAAATCGAGAAATTACTGTCTGACGGGTCGCGCCAATATTTCGATTAGCACAAATAATCAAGTAAAGTATAGACAACACGATGGCCTATTCAGAGTTCGGGAGCCATCTCTACGATGCCCTGTCATTGGCCGTCAAACAACTGCCTACACTTTTTTTTGGTAGTAAAATTTTGTAAAATCGAGAATCACTGTCTGACGGGTCGCGCCAATATTTCGATTAGCACAAATAATCAAGTAAAGTATAGACAACACGATGGCCTACTCAGAGTTCGGGAGCCATCTCTACGATGCCCTGTCATTGGCCGTCAAACAACTGCCTACACTTTTTTTTGGTAGTAAAATTTTGTAAAATCGAGAAATCACTGTCTGACGGGTCGCGCCAATATTTCGATTAGCACAAATAATCAAGTAAAGTATAGACAACACGATGGCCTATTCAGAGTTCGGGAGCCATCTCTACGATGCCCTGTCATTGGCCGTCAAACAACTGCCTACACTTTTTTTTGGTAGTAAAATTTTGTAAAATCGAGAATCACTGTCTGACGGGTCGCGCCAATATTTCGATTAGCACAAATAATCAAGTAAAGTATAGACAACACGATGGCCTACTCAGAGTTCGGGAGCCATCTCTACGATGCCCTGTCATTGGCCGTCAAACAACTGCCTACACTTTTTTTTGGTAGTAAAATTTTGTAAAATCGAGAAATCACTGTCTGACGGGTCGCGCCAATATTTCGATTAGCACAAATAATCAAGTAAAGTATAGACAACACGATGGCCTATTCAGAGTTCGGGAGCCATCTCTACGATGCCCTGTCATTGGCCGTCAAACAACTGCCTACACTTTTTTTTGGTAGTAAAATTTTGTAAAATCGAGAATCACTGTCTGACGGGTCGCGCCAATATTTCGATTAGCACAAATAATCAAGTAAAGTATAGACAACACGATGGCCTACTCAGAGTTCGGGAGCCATCTCTACGATGCCCTGTCATTGGCCGTCAAACAACTGCCTACACTTTTTTTTGGTAGTAAAATTTTGTAAAATCGAGAAATCACTGTCTGACGGGTCGCGCCAATATTTCGATTAGCACAAATAATCAAGTAAAGTATAGACAACACGATGGCCTATTCAGAGTTCGGGAGCCATCTCTACGATGCCCTGTCATTGGCCGTCAAACAACTGCCTACACTTTTTTTTGGTAGTAAAATTTTGTAAAATCGAGAATCACTGTCTGACGGGTCGCGCCAATATTTCGATTAGCACAAATAATCAAGTAAAGTATAGACAACACGATGGCCTACTCAGAGTTCGGGAGCCATCTCTACGATGCCCTGTCATTGGCCGTCAAACAACTGCCTACACTTTTTTTTGGTAGTAAAATTTTGTAAAATCGAGAAATCACTGTCTGACGGGTCGCGCCAATATTTCGATTAGCACAAATAATCAAGTAAAGTATAGACAACACGATGGCCTATTCAGAGTTCGGGAGTCATCTCTACGATGCCCTGTCATTGGCCGTCAAACAGCTGCCTACACTTTTTTTTGGTAGTAAAATTTTGTAAAATCGAGAAATCACTGTCTGACGGGTCGCGCCAATATTTCGATTAGCACAAATAATCAAGTAAAGTATAGACAACACGATGGCCTATTCAGAGTTCGGGAGCCATCTCTACGATGCCCTGTCATTGGCCGTCAAACAACTGCCTACACTTTTTTTTGGTAGTAAAATTTTGTAAAATCGAGAATCACTGTCTGACGGGTCGCGCCAATATTTCGATTAGCACAAATAATCAAGTAAAGTATAGACAACACGATGGCCTACTCAGAGTTCGGGAGCCATCTCTACGATGCCCTGTCATTGGCCGTCAAACAACTGCCTACACTTTTTTTTGGTAGTAAAATTTTGTAAAATCGAGAAATCACTGTCTGACGGGTCGCGCCAATATTTCGATTAGCACAAATAATCAAGTAAAGTATAGACAACACGATGGCCTATTCAGAGTTCGGGAGCCATCTCTACGATGCCCTGTCATTGGCCGTCAAACAACTGCCTACACTTTTTTTTGGTAGTAAAATTTTGTAAAATCGAGAATCACTGTCTGACGGGTCGCGCCAATATTTCGATTAGCACAAATAATCAAGTAAAGTATAGACAATACGATGGCCTACTCAGAGTTCGGGAGCCATCTCTACGATGCCCTGTCATTGGCCGTCAAACAACTGCCTACACTTTTTTTTGGTAGTAAAATTTTGTAAAATCGAGAAATCACTGTCTGACGGGTCGCGCCAATATTTCGATTAGCACAAATAATCAAGTAAAGTATAGACAACACGATGGCCTATTCAGAGTTCGGGAGCCATCTCTACGATGCCCTGTCATTGGCCGTCAAACAACTGCCTACACTTTTTTTGGTAGTAAAATTTTGTAAAATCGAGAAATTACTGTCTGACGGGTCGCGCCAATATTCCGATTAGCACAAATAATCAAGTAAAGTATAGACAACACGATGGCATACTCGGAGTTCGGGAGCCATCTCTACGATGCCCTGTCATTGGCCGTCAAACAACTGTCTACACTTTTTTCAATTAATATGTGTAAGCTACACAATTTTGTCAAAAAATGACAAAATATGTGATTTTATCTTCTTAGTAGATTGTCCTAAAAGTGTAATACTTGCTTTTACACTTTTTTTTGCTGTTGTAAGGTTTTTTGTCAATTTGTCATAAACTTCACACCAATAATATTTATTATGTGTTATGTAAATAATTAATACATACATAAATTATAATTTAAAGTACTTACATTGCACTACTTCGACCTAAATATGTTTAATTATATTTTAATTGAATAATAATTAAATTTAATTGATTTTTTTCCTTTATCGACAAATGACAATCACAAACGACAATTCTATTTGAATTTGAATATTTGAATAATGTGAGGTTAGTTTATTGTATCACAGAGTATCACAAGAAAATAATTTGGTGATGAAAGATCGAAAAATGTGATGGTCGAAAATGGTACAACATACCATTCTATCGAAATTTTCGATATATTATCGAACATCGAAAATATCGAAGTTAGAACATGTCACCACTGGTCTCCGCATGATACATTAAAAACTAACATTTGTTAGTGGTATTTGCAAGAGGAAATTGGTTGGTGGACGAGGAAGAACTTGACAAAATGCTTCAAGATTCCCAGGAAGAAGATTTCGATGATGATGTTGAAAAGTGTGATAATATGGAAACTGTAAAATATTTAATTTTGGTATAAATATACTACCAATATAATTCAAGGTACGTCGCACAGGCACAAATAGTTGGTCAAACAGGAATTCATCATCTGATTGGATTGTTACGGATTTCGAAAGAAATACTTTACCAGTAATTCCTTCATGCGTTTCTACAAAAGTAGATAATAAATTACCTGTTGAATATTTTTTTCGATATTTCGAAAACAAACATTTTGAGGATGCAGCGTTATTCACAAACATGTACTATTTTAATAAAAATGGAATCCTTCTTAGAACTACAGACAGTGAACTAAAAAAATTATATGGCATATTTTTGATCATGGGTTGCATTCCATATCCACGTATGGCATTGTACTGGAAAGCAAGATATACCCTCGAAAAATTAACATCGACTATGACCAAAAATAGATTCAAAGTCCTCCGAACTTCCCTGCATTACGCAGATGTATCCAAAATACCAGAAGTAGCAAAAACCAACTTGTTTTGGCAAATTGCACCTATCATTGATGCAGTAAGAAATAGATGTCATGAAATAAAAAGAGTTGTATAGGCAATTATTCCATCGACGAACAGATGATTCCATTCACTGGCCGCTGCCCAGCAAGACAGTTTGTTCGAAATAAGCCTCGCCCCGTGGGTCTTAAAAATTTCGTCGTTACTACATCAGAAGGTTTAGTAATGGATTTTGAAATATATTAGGGAGCAAAATCTAAATTTGAAGATATCTCTCTTGGCTTAGGTCCAGCAGTGGTTCAGAGACTTATTAAAACTCATTTCATTTGAGGGTTCATTTTTGTACTTTGATATGTATGTATTATTTTTTATTGTTTTTAATCTTATTTATATTAACATAATTACTCGTATATTATTCTTTAGATATTTTACGACCATACGTTTATTAAAAAAATTGGAGGAGCTTAATTTCAAAGCCACTGGAACGATACTGCAGAACAGATTAAATGGGATGAATTTTAAAGAAGATAAACGAATGAATAAAGGCGGATCACAAAAGTTTGTTTCGCAAAGCCCAAACTTTATAGCAGTTGTAAAATAGATGGAATTCAGCCGGAATCCAGAATAAACCGCTGGAATAAGAAAGAGCGCAAATACATCGATATTGCCTGTCCCTCAATAATTACAGAATATAATTCTAATATGGGGGGAGTAGATATTTGCGATCAGGTGATGGAGTACTATCGTACTTTCATGAAAACTGTGAAGTGGTAAGTTAAAGCGTCACACCATTTTATTGATTTGGCTGTCGTTAATTCGTGGATGGAATACAGGGCGGATTGTAAAGCGAATAATATTCCAAACAAAAAAGTTAAAGATCTTTTAGAGTTTCGACTAGATACAGCAGATTCACTGATTTCATCTTCCACAAAGCGAGCATTTCCCAATAGCGATGATAGTAGCGACGATGATAATTCAGAGACAGATATAAATGTAAATAAAAAGATGAAAACAACACCGCTTCCATCACTTGGTAGAAGGTATGATAGATACTGTCATTGGCCAACTTGTGATCGCTTAAAGGCGCCCAGGATATGCAGAATGAAAAATTGCACCAGTCGAACCAGAAACCGCTGTAAGAAATGCAACGTCTATTTATGCAATTCTGCAGACAGAAGTTGCTTTGAAATATTTCATACCATACAATACTAATTTTCGCAAAGTATTTTATTTATTTTTATTTGGCTGGCAATAAACCGGCACACAAAAAATTAATATTTGAGATACAAAAAAATAATAAAACGGCACAAATTAATGAGCAACAAACAAAAATTTCTTGGCATCATAATAATAATTTGGCAACATTTATAATTTTTTGGCACTATTGGAAGGGTACACAAAAATTATTTTTTGGCATCGAAATAAACATTTTGGGCGACAAAAATAATTAACTGGCAACAAATTTATAAATAAATAAATTAAAAATTAAAAAAATTAAATTAGTTTTAAAATATTCTGGAAAATGGAGATCCCTAATTTAACTTAGAATTGTAGAGGCTAACGGCTTCGGTAACTCTCAAGGGCACGCGGGAGGTCGCTTCGCTCCCCCCCCCCGCTTAGCCCTCCGAGGGGCCTTAGATTTAAACTTCGAGGGACGTAGGAGCGGATTATACATATAGAATCTATTAATGACACTGCAATATTTTATATCGATCCCCCATCAAATATTAAATAATTTGTATCGATTAAATTTAATTTTTTGTCTCGATTTTTTTTTTTTTTTTACTCTAAAAATAATTTTTTTCTGTTCCAAAATATTATATTTGTTGCCAATTTATTAATTTTGATGTCAATGTTTGTCGCTACAGTATTTAATAATGTCCTTCAAAAATATTTGTTTGTTTTTTCATATGTGGTGCCAAAATATTATTTGTGATGCCAATTTATTATTTTTGATGCTAATGTTTGTCGCCAAAATTTTTTTCTTGTATGCCCGTTTAAATTGTCCCTTTTTATTTTACATAATAAGTATTATCAATAATTGAAGTAAACAGACACAATAAATTTTGAATTTTTATTTTATTTGAAACGATAATTTATTAATTGGTACTTTGGTTGCTTTCCTTTTGCTTTCGGTGATTCTGGAGTAACAGCAACGGTCCTTCGAAAGTAATCAATATGGACCAGTTCATAGCAAGAAAAGGAAAATGTATATGGGAAAGCCCACATCACACAAATGTGAGGGTGTGTTTTCTCACACTTCATCCCTTATCACGAGGGAGTGTTATATTTTCTGGATGTTTTGCGCTGTCAGTATCCAAGACTCGCAACCAAAGGTGATAACTGGTCTTATTAGCGCCTTGTAGATGTCCAATTTTATTTTGCGCGATATATGAGACTTGAAAATTTGTATATTGGCGTAAAATGCTCGGAAGCCTGCTACGATCCTCGATGAAATATCCACAGAAACGGAGTTTTGCTCAGTGATCAGTGATCTTAGATATTTGAACACATTCACATTTTCATATTGAGTATCTCCTGAAATGAAGTCCCCACGAGTCTGCCTTCTCGCGGTCACCATGTATTTGGTCTTCGCTTCATTGATCTGAAGGCCTATTTGTTGGGCTGTTAATTCCAATGGGAGGAGGACTTCTTTTAGATTTATGATGATGTTGCGACCCAGAATGCAAATATCGTCAACGTATGCTAATATCTGGGTTGATTTATAATACAGGCAGCTACGCTGCGCTTTATTGAGCTGACGAATGACATACTCCAATGATAGATTAAATAGAGTTTGAGCTATTGGGTCTCCTTGCAGCACTCCAGATGTTATCTCGAAGGCATCCGAAATTTTGCCTCCTATTACCACCTTACATATTGAGCCATCCGTTAAAAGCTGGCACATTGAAACCAATTTTGACGGTATGCCCAGGTAGGACAATACGTTCCATAACGAATTCCTCTTAATGCTATCGTACGCCTGTTGAAAGTCTATGAGTAGACTGTGTACAGGGATGTCCTTTTCATAGCATTTCTCCAGCACAATCCTCAGCATGAAAGTTTGATCGATCGTTGATCTATTTGGTCGAAAACAACATTGATAATTAAAATTTCCTCAAATCTGCAAAATTACAAAACATCTCGAAAATCTACCGAACCTCCGAGTTATTTTCAACGTTAACCTCGAAAATATCGAATAATCTCAATTTATCAAGCAACCAATTTATCACTCGCAATATCCGAAATACTCTAAAATTGATTTGAAGAACTCAGATAGTCTCAAATATTCTCAAAAAATGGCATATATGTAAATCAATGTCCCCCAAACTTAACTTAACTTTAAATGACTCGATGCTAAGCAGATCTTTAATTTTGTAATAAGAATTCATCTCCATCGCATCCAAATTTCGAGGAATATCGAAAACACAAATAATCGATAATCACAAAACTTTGAGTTTCTTGAAAAACTCGAATCATCTTGAAAAATCAATAAATCTTAGATTCCGTTAAAAAAATGTGTACCAACGGTCAGTACTCGCAATCGCAACACGAGATTGCAATAACAGCATTTTACTCATTCTAATTATTTCGTGAACATTTAATGACACTCAAAATTTTAAAAATTTTGCTTAATAAGCTGATCAAAATTCTCCGTCTGTAAAAGAAAGTCGTGTGTTGGCTTTGGCTCGCCTCAATTGTTTTATCTGTCCGATCGGACCAATTTAGAATGTTGGCAACCCTAGTCTTGACTGTCAAAGTTTCAATTTACGGATAAATTTGAAACCCTTGGCTCGAGTTACAGACAAGTTTTTCAAATAATATTTCAGGTTTCAACTTCAGCTTTCAATAAATCTATCAAATGACGCCAAAATAGAGAATCCAGTAAACGACAACTACAATTTCTGTGGAAGCTACTTGTTCCATTAACCACCATCAGAAATTTTCTTTATTATTAAAAAAACATTTCCAGTGAATTTTCCCGATGTGGTGAAAAATCGATTGTATAGCGTATAAACGCCCCATCAGTAATGCATTCTTGTTTCGCCATATTTTTATCCCGTTTACAAACACTCGTAAATGTATTTGCTAATTTTCATCTATGAATACAACGTTCACGTAGATTATATTATTTTCTTGTGCAATACGCTTTATGGCGATAAGCAAAAGTAGATGTCACTACCGCTGTGAATGTGGATTAAGCTTTCAAATTATTAAAAATCATTCGCCGAAAAAGCTTGTGAATTAAACTTTTGATAAATAAAATTATAAGAAAACCATTAATTAATTTGGCCATAAAATGTTACACGCCTATTTCTTAGAAAAAAACAACGAGCGAGTTCACCCTTAACTCGCAAAATCTTTATGCGAAAACTTTTTTGTATAACTATTGAATCAATTCGAGCCATTTCGTTAAGGCTCAGAAACCCCTCCATAAAGACGGATGTAGTTGGCTCAGTATTTAAACTAAGTTACATTTTTGGTTCAGAAAGTCAGTAAGTTATAATTCTATTTTGAATTTGGAGGACGAACAGTAAATGGTCACGGCAAACTCATTGAACAAAGCCAAATCAGGTTACACGTACGTTAAATGATCGTTACATTACTCGTTCAAAATTCTCAAATAAACATCGAACTCATACTGTAATAACTCATTTATTGCCCTTGTAACGTAAATAACTATTACACTTCACAAGCATAATGTGGTCCTTTTACTCGTATGTAATTTTCATTTTCAAAAACACTTGCTGGTGCGGCCATATATAGCAGATATTTTCACAACAAAATTAACTAAAGTAGGCGATTTTTTTTTAGATTTTTTTTTGTATTCGGCTCACGATGTTTTTGAAATGCCGGATGATGTTGTATATTGCATGAGTATGCGTTGATTTTGCATTAATTTTACGTTTTTTTTATTTTTTGTTCTTATTGATATCCACACATACCAGCAATATTTTTTGTTCGGCATTTTTGTTTCCGTAACCCGACTTCTATCCAATTTTTTACTTACTCCTGCCGCTAAAGATGTTTTCACATCAAAAAGTTTTGTTTTGACATTTAATCCGCATTCACATTACTAGTGTCACCATTTTAGTTACATAAATTAATAAAGCGTATTGTACGTGAATAACGGCCTTTAGAACGAAGCAATACAATCTACATTAAAATAGAAAATTTCAATTTAATGAGCTCACCCCCATCTACCAACACTTCAATTAAACACAAAACATCACAATATACTATCATTCAGGCGAATTAACTAAAAGCTTGAACCACTAATTTTGCTGACATCTATCAGAAAAAAATATAAACATAAAAGAATTTGATTAAAAAATTTGTGTCTTAACTATTTTGCTGCACTCTAGCGTGTATTTTAACCAGCTCCACGTTGTTACCGCTAGATTGGGCGGTTTTTAGTAAGATGATACAATTATTAAAATTAATGAATTTTCATTTAAATAATTATGTTTTCTCATGTATTGGAAATTGGAATTGAAAAAAAGCAAATAAATTAATTCTTTTTTACAAAAAATAACTTTATTTCATAAAATACAAGGTTGTACCATAGTTAATACAATATTATTGGGTAAAAAATTTATACGAAGTATAAATCACAATCTAATGCCTAAAATACTAACAAATTCAATTTTATTGTCTTAAATCTAACTAGCTAACCTAAATAAAAGTCATGTTTGTGCTTGAACCATACATATGCCAAAAATTCCACTTTCAAAAGGGCCAAATTATTCAATTTTTGTTTTTTTTTTTTAATCAAACCAAAATTATGAATTTTAAATACTGAATTTAATAAATATTTGTATATAATTAATTATAAATTAATAATAGTTAACAATATTGATAAAATTTCATTTGTTTCTTAAAATTATTCTTTTTTTTTTATTTTAAAGGAACATTTTTAATTAAAATTAAAAAAATAATTTATATTATGTATAAAAAAAATCGACAAGTATATATGTGTGTGTTCGCTTATAGAGATTCAAATTTTTTAATTAAATTATTTATATTTTAATATCTCACTCACTAATTATTCAAATTAAATAGATTAATGTTTATTTTAAATTTGTTGTTTCTTTTTTTTTTTGTCTTTTTCTTTATTTTTATTACTTTTAATGTTATCTTAATTAAAAATTAATTAACAAAATTATTAGTCTCTAGTTATATCTCATCACACAAGTAAAAGTTTTTGTTTTTTTTTTTATAAAAAAAAAATAAAATTAAGGTAGATTCACATAGGTAAATTAATAATAATTAATATTAGAGTTAGCTGCATTGGCAAGACCAGATCAATAAATTTATTTGCACCAAGTCTTTAAAATTCATTTCCCGTAATTGTTTTTATTTCATTTGCATTAATGTGCCCCTCCACCATTTCCGCTCACAATTTCCATTAAACTTGTGTATGTGCCTGTTAAGAAACCAATTAGACCAAATAAGACGAGGAAAATATTTTTCCATAATCGCCATTGGTATTGTCCCATGCCTGGACGTTCCCAATATACGACCGTTTCAATGATGGCAGGGAACATCAGCCCCAATGTACTTAGGCAGACGGCCCCAATTAATCCGATTAGTGGTCCCAAATTTGGTACAGCAATGGCGATCGCAATTGTGACAGTCTGTGAAATGATAAAAAAAATGTTTTAGAACTAAACTCAATTAATTATTGAAATTCAATTTAATTTACGCGCGAGTACTTTTGAAATTCTTGAAATAAAATGCTTATAGTTTGAACAGTTATTTGTGTAGGATTTAATTCTTGATTTTAGTATCACTACAAGAAGTTTCCTTAACGCCAGTCAAAATACAATCAAATTTTGAAGAAAATGTACGTATTACAATGAAATTCGTTACGTCAGATTCGTCAATTTGTGATGAAATTAATTTCAAATTTGAGGAAAATTAGAATTTGCTTACGGTTTCATATAAATTTACTGCTAAAAACATTTTAAACAAAATTTCTTCTAGAATTTGATGAAAAAAAAAAATTTTATTCAAACTTTATATTTTATTTTAATTCTTCATTTTGAAAAAAAAATATAAGATAGACGGCATGACCCAAATTAAATTAAGTGATTCAAACTTATTTGCTACCACTTGTAACAGATCCTCTCGGCAACTAACACGTTTTTCAATACTTGGATAACTGCAGTGGAAAATGGGGGATTCACTGTTGCCGAGAGGATCTGTTACAAAATGGCGCCGAAACAGGGACCTGAAGGTCGTATACCTCATGGTTCAATATTTATAATATTTTGTAACGTTATAGCTTGAAATGTGTTAGCTTAACTGGTTAATGTAGTAGGTTTTATTTTCATTGTCTCCAAAGGTCGTCGTAATAAGACATCCAAGTGGCTTCTATGCTCAACTACAGCTTACTATTCACCGGCTTATTTTGATTTTTTTTTTTTGTAACTTCCATTTCTTCTAGTTTTCATTTTTTTTATAGTTTTCTTAAAATATTTTTATCTGATAAAAGCCCCTTAATTTATAGATTGTGTATTGACAGCATGGGATAGAATCAAGAGTCGATTCACAATGATTTTTGTGTATTCTTATTGATTTAACCTTGATGTTTTCTGCACAGTTTCGTTTTAGTTTTTTTTGGGAATTTTTTTCAGTATTTTTGGATTTTGTTTCTTTTTAAGTTGTGGTGGTTTGAGTTCGCTTCGAATTTTGAAAGTTGACTACATAGTGACTCTGTGTTTATAATCTTTTCGAGATTTGAAGATGATATTTAATTGCAGGAAGCATGGAGAAAACAAAACTATAAATTTATTTTTCTAGCTTGTTACTACATTTAACATACAAATTATACCTGATTCCACTGAACTTTTGCGTCATCATCAGTAACTATCCAAATTACATATATCAAACAAGTTTGTTTAATTGTTATTGTCGATCAGAATTACGGGTATTAAAGGCTAAAAAGTTATCTTAGCAATGAGCTGGCTCTTTGTCAAACTAAGTATATGAAGAGATATCTAGAATAATATCAGAGCAAGGAGTTTCACCATCACTAGAAATTTGACAAAATTGTTCCCTAATGTAATCCATTATAAAGACAGAGTAGAAAGGTTGAGAATGTCATTCGGAGACCTATGGAATATTAACAGCCTATTTAGTAACATGCGCAGAGATTGTAATTGGCTTTGCAAGCGGTTTAAGGAATATCAAGATGCACGAACAACAGTGTGGATCAACCCCGACGGACCCAACAGGACTGGCGTTACAAGGACAAGGTACCGTGAACCACGGTAATACTGGAAGAGATATGACAGGTGCTAAAGAAGTAGCATGTAGCAAGTACGGTTCCAGCGCACACCAGCTCTGAGTCTCAAATTAGGCCTGATACTCTAGCGAACGAGGCAAGAGAATTGAGAGAATCAGTGGCGGAATTTTTCTCGCTAGTCGGAATGAAAGCAAAAGGACATCAACCCAATGAGCACGTCAGTAAATCATTTGATTTTTCATATGGTCTCGAAGAATCCAGTCAAGAGCAGCCTGTGCGGAAACGTTTTCCGAAGAATACCGCAAATCCAAGTAGTAATCTAGTAAGACAACAAAAGTTTCACCCTCAAGAAAATTACAAATTGAGAATTGAAATCTTTCATTCGACAGTAGCGAGAAACACAACGTCTATGATTTCGTTTACAAACTAGAACATTTAGCTAATAATGACGGAATTTCAGAAAACGTACTACCAAGGTTGATGCATTTATTTTTATCAGGGAAAGCGGAAGATTGGTTTTGGTTATTTGGACGCGACAATCAAAACGCAACATGGCCAGTAGTAAAATCAGCAATGCTCTCTTACTACAGTAGCTTCGATTTCGAGGATGAGATCCACGAACAAATTTTGCATCGTCACCAAGGCAATCGAGAGTCATTTTCCGACTTCGCGTTAAGCGTACAAAAATTGAATAGCAGACTTCTAGATCGCATGCCTGAGAGCCGCTTACTCTACCGGCTCTGTAAAAATATGATTCCAGTATTACAGAACGCAACTCTACCTTACCAGAAATCTATCACCACGGTTGAAGAATTGCGAGTTTTATGTCAGCGCTTTGAACGGATGTGGGAGCAGACGGGGTATGACCCGCGACGATTTACAGATGCTTACAATCCTCGGCAACGAATCGTAAGCGAACTGTGCCAAGAGATGGACAATTTCAATAGTTCAATTGAAACAAAAGGCCAGAGGCGAATTCAAATATAAGGTTGATTTGTTGGAACTGTAAGGATTTCGGCCACCGGTACCAAGATTGTCCAGATGATTTCATTAATGTATTTTGTTTTGGGTGCGGCGCCGCCAACGTACGTAAGCCAAATTGCCAGGCATGTCAGTCACAAATAGCTCCGGAAAACTTACGTTCGAGTGTGAATATATCGAGGGGATCACGCTCGGGAGAGAATTCGAATCGACAAATGAGGCCGGCGGAAGGGTCGAATCGATAACCCTCAACGCAAGTCCCTATTCTACTGACAAAAACACGCATAACAATGCAAATAAACATAAAAGACATCTATCTCCGTTCAATAAATTATTTTCGATGTAAACGTAAATCGATTCAGAACTGTCCCTCCTCATTAATTCAGTGTTTCTCTTCAAAAGATCCTCGCCCGTATGCAGAGATTTTAATAGCATCAGCTAAACGATTTAATTGTCTACTGGATAGTGGTGCGTCGGTTGGTGTACTGGGGAATAAGTCACTAGAATTTTTAGAAACCATATCAACGTCAAATACCATAGACTTTGTTCCAATATAAAAACCGCGGATGGTCTGCACCCTGATGCTCTAAAAAATAAGATAATGTGTAAACGTGTAAACTTGCAAAAACAGAGGCCTACTTAAATGAATTCGCAACTTTTCGATTTGATTACTACTTGAAATAAAATCGTAAAATTGCAAACTACTAAAAGAAAGCTTTGCTTTTTACGAGTTTACACGTTTACCCATTATGTTAGTTTTGAGAGAATCAGGGTGCAGTAACATTTGGAGCGAAAATCGAACAAATTAAATTTTATATCGTTCCTAGACTTCCTACTCTTGAATTTCCTTTAATTTAGGCATCGATTTTTGGGAAAAATTTAATATTACTCCAACCCCAAGTCTAAATGAATTAATTACAACTTCATCTTCTCCACAGATAGAATTCTAAAGTTGTGCCCATCTTCATCAAAAGAAGGTTTAGGTAAAACCAATCTACATCAACATGACATTGAGATCGAAGATGATTGTAAGCCAATCAAGCAGCGATATTACGCTGTATCTCCTGCGGTACAAAAAGATTTATATTTTGAAATCGATCGCATGCTAGAGCTTCAGGTAATAGAAATCAGTATGAGTTCTTGGAGTCCTCGGGTAACCCCAGTAAAAAAGCCAAACGGGAAATCACGACTATGTTTTGATGCGAGAAAGGTTAACGACGTTACAAAAAAAGACGCTTATCCTCTTCCACTTATAGACGGACTTTTAGGACGCTTAAACGATACAAAATATATTACAGGACTTGACTTGAAATACGCATTCTGGCAGATTCCCCTTGCGGAGTCTGCCAGAGACAAGACTGCATTCTGAGACTGTTTGGGCTGTGTAATGCAGCCCAATTCATGTGCCGCTTGATGGGCAAAGTGATCCCTCATGAACTTCGTGCGACAAGGTGTTTGTTTATTTGGACGATTTGCTTGTCATCAGCGGTACATTGAAGGATCACTTTGACTTGCTAGAGCGTGTTGCAGGCTTATTACGGACATCAGGACTAACCCTAAATATAGAGAAGAGTCATTTCGTCATGAGGGAGATAAACTATTTGGGGTTTATTGTCGGAGAAAAAGGACTCAAACCCAAACCGAGTAAAATCGAGGCTATAATAAACTTCCCACCGCCAACCACAGTTAAACAGACCAGACGTTTCTTGGGCCTGACGGGATGGTACAGAAGATTTATTACAAATTATTCTCATGTTACAGCCCCGATAACCGACCGCCTAAAAACGGTAAATTTTTGTGGACCAGTGAATCTCAAGAACCGATGCAAGTTCTGAAGGAGTGGGTGCGGTATTATTCCAAAAATATGATGAAGAGAATGAACGACCCATGTCCTTCATGTCACAAAAATTAGATAAGGTCCAGCGAAATTATACGATAACTGAGTTGGAGTGTTTCGCTGCAGTTCTCGCCATCAAGAAATTTAGAGCTTACTTAGAAGGACATGATTTTACAATCATTAACGACCATGCCAATCTCAAGTGGCTCATGTCACAAATGGATTTAAGTGGAAGACTTGCCAGATGGAGCTTGAAACTTCAGGGGTTCAAGTATCAGATAGAACACCAAAAAGGCAAGGAAAATGTAGTTCCAGATGCATTATAACGCGTATTCTGTGACTCGCTAGTGGAGTTTGTCGGCAGCGTGAAAACACTAGATTTAAACAAATTTGAGGACAGTAATTTTGATGAACCTGATTATGTGGAGCTCAGAACTAAAATCTCGCATAAGCCAGAGAATTATCCTGCATTTAAAATTGACCAAAAGCACATTTTTATCCGATTAAAACCCAAGAGAACCAGTGACTTATCCGATCTATCCATCTGGAAGCTGTGGATACCAGCCTCAATTAGACAAAGCATGATCCAAGAACAGCATGATGATTCATTGTCTTCTCACGGTGGAGTGGCGAAAACTTTGGAAAAGTTGAGGAGGTATTATTTTTGGCCAGCTATGGCAAAACAAGTTCAGGAATATATTGTAAACTGCCAGATCTGTAAAACAAACGATTTGACGTCGACAGGCCGTGGCAGTGCCTATATATAGGCCAATTGAGCCCATATCCAAGATCGAGCAATGGAAAAACCATGATACTGATTGTCGTAGACCATTTAACCAAATTTGTGTTGCTGAAAGCATTGACAAAGGGAACCGCACAAGAAATTATAGACTACCTAAAAGATGAAGTATTTTATGTATATGTAGTACCAGATACAATACATTCAGACAATGGAAGCCAGTTTAAAAGCTCGGAATATAAATCACTACTAAAGGACTTTGGAGTGTACGACTCAAAGACAGCGATATATTCTCTGCAATCGAACGCGTCAGAACGTGTAAACCGTCCAATTATATGTGCAATTCGAGCATATATTGTACAAAAACATACGACGTCTGTACGTCCTTGGTGAAGTGTAGTGAAAGATAAAAAAAGGAAAAATTATAAAATTTGGCGCTTTCTATTTATTATGGATGAAAGTTTTATAAGTGCCAATTGGCTAGTTAATACTTTTTGTTTGTTTTTTTTTATTTATTCTAAGTTACATAATACATACACCATTTGGTAATTCATAAAATTTCAGAAAAAATTGTCAATTAATTTAATTCATTTTATTCAAGTCTCTAGTTTGTTTGTAATAATCAAATTTAAATTCGGGAGTGCTTATACAAGTACCCGAAGTGTAAAACCGATAATAAACATTAGTTTTAAGAGACCACGTTCATGAGCAACCGGTTCTCTTTGGCGCTTTACGAATTGGTGAGTTTATTTTATTTAAATTATATACAAAGAATTTATCGGCCGTTGATTTTGTCCGACACTGCGGTACATCTTATAAACACAAAGCGATCTAAATTTTGTTTGTTTATTTTTTTTTTGTTGATTCTTATTAATACCATTTTGTGATAAACGGTAATAATTTAATAAATTTAATAACTTAAATGAAGAAATACATTCTAAAATGGAGCAAATGTTTTTATTTATTGATGATGACGTAAGGTATTGTGAGTCAGGTATCTTAGTTTCATATCTAATTCAACACGATGGACTGGTACTTATCCAATATTTTCGGCAACAGTGAATCCCCCATTTTCCACAGCAATTATCCAACTATTGAAAAACGTGTTAGTTGCCGAGAGGATCTGTTACACACTGTTAAAAATTGCAAATTCATTTCAAGATTTGATCAAATTATCTATCCAAACAAGTATCATTGGAAAATTTACCCGGATACGATTAAAATGTTATTTTGATTGGAGTTTAATAAAAATGTAATTAATTTAAATCGTAATTACAACTAGTTTGATTATAGTTTCAACATCGAGTTGAGCATAACTAAAATTCGTGCAGAACTTAAAAATAACTTTGATAAATAATACATCGCTGAGCGCGTTTGAAAAGAACTTTTATTACACCATCTAATCGAAATCAAATTTTATTGGAGCAACAATGTTCAAATTATAATCAAACTTTAAATTTTTTGTTTTATGTTTATGTCGAACATATGAATCGAATCGGTTTGAAATTACATATTTATAGGTCATTTTAATTGAAACTAAATTTGAATTACTATACCGAACAAACCAATTATATTCTACACTTTGTGAAAAATTTAGATCTAATTTTGCCCCAAAATAAATAATTTCATTCAATTGTTTGACTAGTTTTATTTGAGACAAATTTGAAGAGTGAATCGATTTTAAAAAAACTAAAGCAAACTGAGATAATTTTGTCAATTAAAATGTACCAGTTTGAAAATAACTTGAAACTAATTTGACTTATTTGGCATTACATTATATGAATATTGAAACTTTAAAGAAAACATGAAGAAAATTTAAAAGTACTTTTTTAAAAGAGTTTCTATAATTTCATTGCAAAAGGTATTAAAAACTTCAAATTCTAATCAAACTTGATATTTAATTGAATGGTTTTAAAAATAATTTGTCTGGAAGTCGAATTTTTCTAAAAGTTTGAGTAACTGAATAGAAGTTTCTCCTAAAAATGGGATTAAAATGTGGCGAGATTTTTGATTATAATTGAAACCAAATTGAATAAAATTTGATTAGGTATTTGAATTTGGCTGATATTTTAGTTAATCTAGAGAGAACAGTTCCTATAACGATAATACCAACCGTAGTGGTTTGACTGTAAATAAATAAACATTTTCTACTGCCCCATCCAAATTGCAATCAAATTTGGTATTATGTAATAAAAAAATCAAATTAAAATTAAACTTTACATTTCTTAAACCTATACTATGAAAAATAGTTTGAAACTAATTGGAAAATTTATTAGAGTAAGATGAAATTGGAGGTGATTAGGCGTAATACTAGTTTGGAATTATTTTTGCTCAAATATTTTTTTTCTCGAGGTAAATTCGTATTCGAGGTATAATATTGTTTTTATCATATTCGTCTGCAAAAATAGAAACTCACAACGATTTTTAGAAGAAAAATCTGCTAGTTCAGGTATTGTCAGCTGGCACTGGCACGCTAAATTCTGTATACGATAATTGACATAGTAAAATAAATGGCTAAGTAAGTTGCATTAGATGAAGTATAACGGTCTCCGTTGTATCCTTCGAGCCGGATGCGGTGCAACGCATAAATTTATTTGGATTCCTTTCAATCATTTACCAACGGTGTTTTCCAACCAGTGTGTAAGTGAATCACCAACGATGAATTAAATAATCTACAAACCGGTACTGTCAGGTAATCTGTTTTTTGTTCCATATCCCATTGTAGTCAATAAGTTAATTTTATTTTATTGCGTCATAATTTGTTTATTCTGTTATCCGTAAGTGGAGTGAAAACAAATCGATTCATTAAAGTACAGTGAAATCTATCCCGTCGGTTATTTAATCGCACTCCATGTGAATATTTTGTTCCGTTCTTACCAAGTGCAGGAATTCCAGTCTGTTATTTAATCGTACGCATATTTTATTGTGTTCATACCTTACGTAATTTTAGTCCTCACCAAGTGCAGTGAAATCCAGTCTGTCTGAATAAAGAATCTGAATGAAATATACAACGATATTGGTATTAAGTTTTGGCTTCTATGAATAAAACAAACATTTACGAGTAGTGCAAATACTTCAAAGACTGCCTTATAGACATTGAAGTACAACAACAACCGACGACATCGTCGTAAAGTCAGCAAAATGGTTATTGACAATTGCCGAATAACTATGATAGAGGTTACTGACGATGTTGGTATATCATTTGGATCATGCCATACACTTTTTTCCAAATGTTTTGGGTATGAAACGTGTAGTAGCATAATTGGCTTCGATATAATATTGAATTTCGACCAAAAGCTGAACCGGATGGATATTGCTCAGAATTCGCTAAATGAAGTGAACGACGATCCAGAACTGCTCGAACGGGTCTTAACTGAGGTGATAAAACATGAGTGTATGAATGGTGTCAAATTTACGTTTGTCACGTTATTTAAAATTATAACTAAGTTTATGTTTCAAGTTTTCTATCAAGTTTGATTAATGACTTGAGTTTTTTTTTTAATTTTATACTTCTTTGAAAAATAATTGACTTAGATTAAATTAAGTTTCGAATGATAATAAAATTTGATTTAAAAATTTATTTGAGCTCTAATTGAGGCCAATTTGAATATGTTTGATTGGTGGTGTTTTATTAAAATTTACAAAATCCATAACATATTGCTTAAGTTTGAAGAGAATGTTTAGTTTTTCGCCATTCCAATTCCAATAAAATTTATTTATTCAAATATTGTACATTTGAAAACAGTTTGAATTTAATTATGCTGAAAAAGACTGTTTCAAATTCCCTACAAATGTAATTGAAAAAATGGTTGAATGTGATTGAAATTAAAATTTGATTTGAGTTTGATAGAAAGAAAATAAATAATATATATATTTGATTATAATTTGAATGGTATGATTATTGTAATTAAAAACTTGACGATTAAGAAATAATTAAACAGCTTCATTTAAATTAGATAAATTCAAAGTAGTAATTAGCAATTTTATTACTTATTTACTGTAGTAAATTTGGCCGAGGCGGCCAAATCCCTTCATGGGATGTAGCGCCAGCGGAAGAAGAAGAAGTAGTAAATTTGTATAAATTCAATTCAAATTTCACTCAAACAAAAATTTAAAACACATTCAAATACCATACCAACACTAATTGAAAACTAATCAAAATTTGATTAAAATTAAAAAAATGCATAAAATTGATTTGAAATGAAATTGAAATTATTTTTATAGAAGGTTCTGTTTCAACACGGGTCATTGCAATCAAACTTCCCACATGAATTCTATACACTTTGAAAATACATTTGACGTATATTACACTTCAAGTTTCACTGTTCATTCAAATTCAACTAATATTGAAAAATTGATTCAAATCGACTTGAAATTAGAATTGTAGTTTGCTAGGAAAAAAACAAATTTGATAAGCAGTCAGTCCAAATTTAACTCAAAATGCAGTCAAATTTCAAACAAATTGAAAACGTAAAATCAAATTTATTGTCATCAATTTTGAATCAAAATTCAAATTTGAGCAGCATTTAGTGCAAAAAAAACAACTTACCACCAAAATCACTCTCAATGTATATTCAGCCGCGTCTTTATGCTCATTGAAATTGCCTTTGACATTCTTCCAGATAATTTCCATTGGTACGTAAAATTGTAGTGAGAACGTGAGGAATACTGCAACAGCAATCATCAGCTTAACAGATTGGGCCAATCTTTTATGAACAAAAAAAAAAAAAATTACTAAATTGCTTCAAACATTGTGCGCCAATTATACTTACACTTCATGAATCGGCAGATTCAACGTAATACTGCCTTGTGTTTCTGCACCAAATTTCAGGTATCCCAAAAATCCAATCATTGCGTACAGTGAGACAACAATTGCCATACCAATATTTAACACACTTGGACATCCAATAAAATGACCTGGATTCTTCATGTTATTCTCCAACGGCATAACTACACCAATACCTTCCAAAGCAAAGATGACCGTACCGAAGAATAGTGGCATGTGCGAAAAGTGGGCAATCGCTGGCCTTGACGATGTTGGCGGCAAATCAGTTGCTATATAATACGTGGTTATACCCATTCCGACCACAATCAATATATTCGCAATCATCGAGAATGGTGTCAACCATTTTAATTTCCTGACCAAATTCATAAACACTAGTGGCAACCACAGCGTTAACATATAAAATCGTACATCAATATCAACATCAGCATAATAATCAACAACTTGTTTCATATTCCCGGCAACAAATACAACATATACACAACAACATCCTAGTAAATCGGTAACGAGAAATAGATCAACTAAAAATCGTGCCAACCTTGAATATTTGTGTACCGGTTCGGGTCCAGCCAAAAATGCTGTTTCGGCAACATCGGCAAAACCCAATGAAGGGATTTGTGTACGCCGGCACAATATATGCGAACACTTAACAATTAAATGAACACAGTAGGTGCAAATGAAACCAATTATAAAGGTGGCGATTAAACCAAACCAAAGACCAGCGCTTAAAAAAGCGAGTGGCATAGCCAAAATACCGGAACCCAGTGATCCTTTCAGTAAATGAATAAAGGTTTCCATATCACTGTAAGAAGAAAAAAAATTTGAATTAGGTGTTATAAACCATAATATGATCCTTTTAGTAAAATTTTTAAAATTCAACTATTAAGGTTGAAATATTTCAAAACTGTGATTTTTCATATGTATATAGAAGAGATAATGTTGTATACTCACGTTGTTGGATGTGACACTTTACGATTCTCAAATGGATTATAATCACCGGCCTCCTCATCACGCGACAATTCAACCAATGGCAGTGTTGAACCGGCAACAGTTTGTACTGGTACGTCATTCATATCTGATTTGTATTTTGCATACATAAAATCAGATAAATCTGTGCGAACCGATTGCTTTATCGGATCATAACTGGTTATGACCGGCTGGATTTTCTGTAAATATAATCATGATAAAAATAGAAATTTGATTAATAATAATTTTTTGATCCGCATCGATGAATCTTTTAATTCTGTGACGTAAAAGTAAAGTAGTTTTAACCAGCCAACAGGTTAATATAAATCGGCGAGGTTTGTTTGTTTTAAACAAAAATGGAGGATTTTTGTAGCAAAAAGAAAAAAAAATTGTTTAATTGAAAACGTGAAAATATTGTAAATATTATGGTTTGGTAATTATGTATATGTATGTGAGTTTGTTGTGTTCTTAACACTAATTTTATTTGTCTACATATGCAAAATCTTGTTTGTGATCTCATCGCATTTTTCCAAAAACAAAACGCCTTATTGCGTAAATCTCGACCTAGATTTATTTAGTTTCCAAATACGCACAATTTTTGTTTGTGTAGGTTGATCGATGCTTCTATATCGGATGTTGTGATAGTTGCTAGTTAAAAAATTCGGGGTAGGCTATGTCTTCTACACGGCCGTAGGTGTTTTCAGTAATAAATTTTATTAAACTCTAAAGTTTTTACTTTAGAGAATTTTACTTTTAGGAATTTCAAATTTCGAAATAATTTGGCATTTATTAGAGTTAAAAAATATTTTGAGTATAGATCTTAGACAAAAAAGCACCACAGAAATATTGAACATTTGCCATTAACTCTATACGATTCAAGTAAAACTTTAGCAGATATTAAACCGATCGAAGAAGAAATCAATCCTAGCGAATCGCCAATTGAACCGATTGAAGGGTCTTCCTACTTCGGTTTACTATCTCTTAACAATAATTAAGAGATTCACAAAAATATAAATTAACCCTTAAAAAATACCCCGTGCATCTTAAAAGATGCAACCATTTTTTAAATCATATTTCAATGTAAATATTCAAAATCACCGTCTAACCAGTTTGTGATGTTGAACAAATTTCATTCTATCGACAAATGAGTTTTCTGTTTCTCAGTTATTTTTACATAGCTATTCAAAGTATTTGAAGTTTAATCAGCGCATTAAGTTTTTCCAATAATTCAACTAAATCTAACCATATGTGTTATAATATGATATTGCGCAATGTTTGCAAATTATTTCACCTGGGTCATAAAATGTATTCAGTTTAATTGTTGTGTCTTCTGTATATGAGACTAATAGGTAAGCTGTACACATTTGCGTTTTGTGTGTAATTTAACCGGGTTTTCTTTTTTTAATGATTTTTGCTACTTTCATTTACAGAGATGGCAAATGTGATCAGAACTGACCTTAGTAAAATTACAGAAGATGAAGTTCAAGAACTTATCTTTAATAGTTATGATAGCTCAGGCGAATTGGATGATAATGGCGACGAACTGCTTACAGGTTTGACCATTCAAACAGAAGTTATCCCGCAAAACCTTGCTGACATTCAGGTTATTAAAAATGAAGACGAAAATATTCTAGAAAGCATTCTACTCGACAGCGACCGAGGAAGTTACTGGTCAAATTTTACTGGCCAACTATCATCTAAAAGATTCTTCGCGCTCATTTCCGTATAAATTTCGCAATGTAATTATTGATCCCAGGGATGGCTCAAAAATTTGTTTGTAACCCTCGCGCCCTAGTCAAACTTTTTTGTTGCGCCCTCCTTACTCAAGCAAAAAAATAGGTAGTG
Source organism: Tipula helvola (assembly GCA_963556165.1). NCBI lineage: Eukaryota > Metazoa > Arthropoda > Insecta > Diptera > Tipulidae > Tipula > Tipula helvola. The sequence goes on along the minus strand of OY744483.1, from coordinate 204,353,178 downwards.
TTAAAAATATTCTTAAGGTGATAAAAATATTTGGATAAACATCGGACAATTTGTTTCGCAAATAAAATATAGGAGATCTTTTAGCGACGAACTCGGTTCAATATGCGTTGAAATAGAGTTCATTACATCAATCCACTGCTTGGATGTCTTTAGAGCCTTCATAAATTAATGCTATCTCAAGCTTAGAATACACGATGCATACAAGTGCTGTGTTGTTACTTGTTGTAAGCTGTGAATGTCAAAAATGAATCCAAAAACTGACTCGAGATTTTGCATCTGCTCAAACCTATCATTGACGGAGTTAATAGCAGTATCAAGGACTATGCAGAGTAAAAATGCACTTGAAATCTTTGCTGGGTGTTCTGAATGAAATTATCTTGCCCTTCATATGAAAATTGTTTTTTTAAACGAATGCAAATTGGCTCTGATTTAAATTCCGCTGGAAAGTCAATTTCCTTAGCAAGCTCAGAACCATCTACTAATATACTGCCACATCCAATGTCGCTAATTAAGTTCTCTAAAACAATTCCGTATTCTGTAATTGTTGGATAGCAGAATGAATATTTTTGGGTGTGCGCTTACACCGTGTAACCACAAGATGATGTTGCAATCACACGCAAAATGAAATGTGTAAATTATGTACACGCAAAATGAATTTGTGATGTTACTTTTACTTGTCAATGGATGTGTAAATTTGCTTTATTTTTGAATTTACAGACCTTATTATGAACTAATAAAAAAAACAAAGAGCGAGTTCACCCTCAACTCGCAAAATATTTATGTGAAAACTTTTTTATATAAATATCTATTGAATCATTTCAAGCCATTTCTATAAGGCTCAGAAATTCCTCCATAAAGACGGATATTGTTCGCTCAGTATTTAAACTAATTTACATTTTTGGTTCAGAAAGTCAATAAGATATTCTATTTTGGATTTGGAGGACGAACCCTACTGACATTAATTGAGCATGAGCAAAGTACAGTTCTGTTAAGTTAATCACTTAAACCTGCCATGTACGCTTTAAAATATACCATTACTCATACACAGCAATCTTGTTCAAGATTCCATAGTAGAAAATGGTCACGGCAAACTCACTGAACAAAGCAACATCGCATCTCTTTTTCTCTAATCAGTTTAAAATAAATTAAATAGTGCAGTTTTGTTTTGTTTCCGCTCATCAGATGTCATTATACTGTCGTGGCAAAGGTTACAATAAAGTTTAACGTTTAACGATTTACAATTTAAATGGATTTTTGAAAGAAAGTGATAGGTTATCTTTTTAATACAATTAATTATAACTTATTTTATGAATATGTAACATCTGTTTTTATCGACACGACTTACATATAAACGTTTTAAAATATGAAAACTATTTTGTGTTATTGAAATACTCCATACAGTTTCGATACAAAACATTGACATTTGATATTCTAACCTGTACTGAGGGGCTGCATTTAAAAACAACGGCGAATATTGTTACTATAAGCATGCCCCATTTTAAAATTTTATTATGTATCAATGGACGCATTCAGGTCTCTTAACATGTTGGCATCAAAAATATACTGATGGAAAAAATGACATTTAAACAATCACATTGCCATGAAATTTTGAATGTATCTTATGCGTTCAGGTCTAAACGTGTTGGTTTTACCCAACATGTTGCCAACAGTTGGCTTGCCTGAATGCGCCCATTGTATATGTACAATTTTCAAAGCTAGATAAGGTGACCATCTTTAAAACGCGTACATCATTCATACAGCCCAACCGAAACGCGTACGAATGGTCACCTTAATTGTTTACACTACACAAGCATAATTTGAGGTCCTTTTGCTCGTATGTAATTTTCATTTTCAAAAACACTTGCTGCCGCGGCCATATATAGCAGATATTTTCAAAATAAAATTAATTAAAGTAGGCGTTTTTTTTAGATTTTTTTTTTGTATTCGGCTCACGATATTTTTGAAATGCCGGCTGATGTTATTTATTGCATGTGTATGCGTAGATTTTGCATTGATTTTACGTTTTATTTATTTTTTGTTCTTGCCGATATTCACCCATACTTGCAATATTTTTTGTTCGGCACTTTTGTTTCCGTAACCCGATTTCTAGACAATTTTTGATGTGAAAACATCTTTAGCGGCAGGAGTAAGTAAAAAATTGTATAGAAATCGGGTTACGGAAACAAAAATGCCGAACAAAAAATATTGCTGGTATGTGTGAATATTGATAAGAACAAAAAATAAATAAAACGTAAAATCAATGCAAAATCTACGCATACACATGCAATATACAACATCATCCGGCATTTCAAAAACATCGTGAGCCGAATACAAAAAAAAATCTAAAAAAAAACCGCCTACTTTAATTTATTTTGTTATGAAAATATCTGCATATATTGCCGCAGCAGCAAGTGTTTTTGAAAATGAAAATTACATACGAGTAAAATGACCACAAATTATGCTTGAGAAGTGTAATACATAGTTATTTACGTCACAAGGGTGGTAAATGAGTTGTTACAGTACGAGTTCGATGTTTATTTGAGAATTTTGGATGAGTACTGTAACGATCATTTAACGTACGTGTAACCTGATTTTGCTTTGTTCAGTAAGTTTGCCATGATCATTTACTGCTATGGAGGTTTAGGTGATTAACTTAACAGAACTGTACTTTGCTGATGCTTAATTATTGTCAGTAAGGTTTGTCCTCCAAATTCAAAATAGAATTATAACTTACTGACTTTTTGAACCAAAAATGTAACTTAGTTTAAATACTGACCGAACAACATCCGTCTTTGTGGAGGGGTTTCTGAGCCTTAACGAAATGGCTTGAAATGATTCTATAGATATTTATACAAAAAAGTTTTCACATAAATCTTTTGTGAGTTGAGGGTGAACTCGCTCGTTGTTTTTTTTTACTTACTCCTGTCGCTAGAGATGTTTTCACATCAAAAATATCGTTAATTATATAAATAGATTTTAGATTTTATTAAGTCAGTGAAGTAAGCCCGAAGAATCAGCCCGAAGTGTTGGTTCATTTCTCGGATAAAAGTGTAAATTTTGTAAAAAGTATAGCCTCATCCCGAAAAAATATTATAATTAAAATGTATCTAGCACGAAAAAATCAAGTTTAAACCAAATGAAAACTAATAAATTTCTTATTATAATAAAAACATAAATTCGTTTAAGATTAAGAGAAATACCATTTAACATATTCTACAAATTCATGTAATAATTTATGTTCTGTTGGTATAGTGTAGTCATTTACTATGAAGAAACCTTAAATTGTATACATCCAATACTAGAGATATTGCTTAATGGTTTTATATACGGGTGAAGAGGCTATGACACTAGCTATGAGATGGCCTGCACCCCAGGTTCATATCATGGGGATAAACTAGAGTATTTGCTTTATATATAATTTAACATTTCTCCATATCACAAACGCTACACTAAAAATACAAATTATTCATAAACATACTTATGTTTATCACCATGGCATGAACCTGGGGTGCCGTGCAGGCCATCTCATAGCTAGTGTCATGGCCTCTTCACCCGTATATAAAACCATTAAGCAATATCTCTAGTATTGGTATACAATTTAAGGTTTCTTCATAGTAAATGACTACACTATGTATACCAACAGAACATAAATTATTACATGAATTTGTAGAATATGTTGAATGGTATTTCTCTTAATCTTAAACGAATTTATGTTTTTATTATAATAAGAAATTTATTAGTTTTCATTTGGTTTAAACTTGATTTTTTCGTGCTAGATACATTTTAATTATAATATTTTTTCGGGATGAGGCTATACTTTTTACAAAATTTACACTTTTATCCGAGAAATGAACCAACACTTCGGGCTGATTCTTCGGGCTTACTTCACTGAGTTGATTTTATTTGATAACCAATTGAAAAAATAATATATAAAGGCCGTACTTTTAGGCCCCCTTAACAGTTCAGCGCCCTAGGGGGGCCGCCTAGTTTGCCTATATGATTGATCCTAAACCAACGACCATAGAAAATTTCCTATGGAAAAAGGTAAATCATGTCTACCATGATTCATGAAAAAGAAATGCAGTTTAGAGGGAATATCCGCTCCAAATATTGTGCTACTTATTTCCAGAATCATTGGGCATATCACAATCTTCCAAATGTAAGAGACTATTGGTTTATCAAAAATGAGCTTTGGCCCGATCCCGGTTTGCAAAAATTTCGCAGTATCTCCGTTTTAATAACCAAAGTAGAGCGAGCACCTGCTCGTGAAGCCACAGATCACAATCGTCTTTGCTTGCTTATACCGGTAATACACACGCTGAACAATTCGTTTGGAGGTATTCCAACATTGAAGAGATTATAGGTTGATGAACAGATGTGCAACAATTTATGAAGAATCTCATTGCGCAAAAACCGAAAAATGGAGATTTGAATTTTTCATTTGTAATAAAAAGTAAATGAATAGTGGACTATCTGAAAAGGTAAATATCTGTAGGTACTAATATTGGCCTGAAGATAGTTCGATATGCTTAGTTTTCAAAACTTTATAATTTTATTGTCAATCTTATTTCAACATAATATTGGCACAAAACCTACACTTTCAAATAATCAGTAACCACCCCACCACAAACCGTAAAACGATTTGATAAATAGGAGAGAAAAGTAAAAAATGATTCCAGATTTACAGATTATAAAGGGCTATAATCTCCATATGGGCCGAATGGATTTAATGGATAGGCTAATGCGAAGGCATAAGATTCATATGAAAAGTCGAAATTGGACAAACAAAATATTTTTCCACTTGTTGAATATAATATGTGTTAAGCCGTTAATGCTTGGATCTATTGTGCGCAATTCTCTCCCACACAGGAGGGTACTCTATCCATAATCAGATATGTAAAATCCAGAAGCAGACAATCCGGCGGTTATTCCCGACGAAGTCAAGTAATCTTCAAGATATGATTGATATTGCCGCTGAACAATCAACTGAGGCTTATCTAAACTTCAATGGGACGAGCAATTGCGATTATTAAGGTTACCGATCACATGATCACCAACGATGCCTCCCACACTTCGAAATGTTAACATCTGGGATAATGCTGTTCAAAACCGTCTTGTGGCTGCAATACCACCCAAACGAAGCAAAACAACTACTATTAATCGCACTGTTTCTGAGATAACATCCACTCTAAGGCCTGATATGATCATCACAGATGAAAACAAAACAATTACAATCAATTATTGGGTGTGTGAATTAATTCTTAGTCTCGACATTTAGATGTCGCTACGTGAGATTGCATATAGCTTGACAAGGAATTCCAATTACATTTTGTAGCTGTCACAATTGTCAATCTAATTCAGAGCAGAAAGTGTTATTTTTCATATTACTTTTTTTTGTAATCGATTTAAAATGGATCGTGATAAGTTGTTTTTTCGAGGGGTTCTTCTTTTCTTTTTTGATTCCAAGAAAACTGCCGCTGAAGCTCACCGATTGCTTTCCGATACTTATGGTAATCAAGCTCCATCGAGAGCAAGCTGTTTCAATTGGTTTCATCTGTTCCAAAGTGGTGATTTTGACTTGACAGACAAAGAACGGCCAGGTCAGCCAAAAAAGTTTGAAGATGCCGAATTACAAACATTATTGGATGAAAATGCATGTCAAACGCAAAAAGAACTTGCAATGCAGTTAAACATTGACCGATCAACCATTTCTCATCGTTTGCTCGCAATGGGAAAGATTCGAAAGCTAGGAAGATGGGTCCCACATCAACTGTCCGAAAATCAATTGAGAGCACGAATTGAAGCATGCAAAAAAAATCTTGCTGAGTACAAAAACATAGTTTTTTGCATCGAATTGTTACTGGAAATGAAAAGTGGGTCTATTACGAAAACCCCAAACGTAAAGCAGCTTACGTCGATCCAGGCCAAGCAGGACCATCGCAGCCAAAACGAGATATTCATTGCGATAAGGTTATGCTGAGTATTTGGTGGGACCAGAAAGGTGTGATGTATTATGAGCTGTTAAAGCCAAATGAAACGGTTGTAGGTGATCGCTACCGACGCCAATTGGACAATTTGGCACGTGCATTAGACGAAAAACGGCCAGCAATAGCGAACAAAAGCTATAAAGTTCTGTTTCATGATCAAAATGCCAGACCACATCGTGCAAAAACCGCTCAAAACAAGGTAGAGCAACTCGGTTGGGATCGGCTTGAACAACCTGCGTATTCTCCAGACTGCACCTTCCGACTACCATTTGTTTCGATCAATGCAAATAGGCCTGGCTGACGTACGCTTCCGAAACGCAGGTGAAGTGGGAAATTGGATCGATGGCTGGATAGCTGGGAAAGTTGAAGGCTTCTTCAAATGAGGAATCCACAAACTTCCCAGGAGATGGCAGGAAGTCATAGCTAACGATGGCGAATATATTGGATAAAATATACTGTATCGGTATCTTTTAATAAACATTTCTTTTTTATAGAAAAAGTCTAAAAATTAATTCACACACCCAATACAATTATTGAAGCCGTCATCAACCGCCGCTACACTAACCTAATGCTAAAATTGATGGTGTCTGATGTCATTATGTAGAATCAACAACAGTGCTTTCCTAGTCATAAACAGTCAACCACAAATATTCGCCAATTACACTAATATTAATCAACGCATGAAAACATGTAAGTTATTAAGGAAACTTTAAAGTCACGCCTCTATAAAATAACTACCTATCCAAATGTAAAAAAAAAAAAATAGAATTGGAATATCGTAATTTAGTTAAATATTCTAAAACAGCTTTGAAAAGCTTTATTTCTTTTGAGAGTATCGTGAATTCTTCCAGCTTTCCACAAATATGAACTAAGGTAATTAACTCTTAGTACATTGAATGTACGGAGAATTTTAGTATGCTTCCAAAATTTGTGGCCAACAGATAGTTTTTAGGGAAATTTTTATACATTCCTGATCATTTTTCACCTGAATACTTGAGGTTTTTTACTTAAAACAATCTCGTTAAATAACTTTTGTGAAGAAACTTTTATGGATATCTGTGCTAGAAAGTTAAGCACACCTTTACATCAAGAGGCATTAAAAACACATTAATACGTTTAAAAATATTTTCAAGATATTTTTGCAACACTGATTTCTATAGGAATCCTTAGTAAAATGGTGTCTTTTAGCGTCAAGTATTTCAATGAAAAAAGCAAAAATAATATAAAACGTTTACATAAAAATTTTCTCCATATCTTTAACAATATACAATCACTTGGCATTACATAAATATTAATTGCAGAAATATTAAAAATTAAATTATGCCTAAAATATATTTTTCGAACTTTCATTTTCAAAAATATATCAAAGTTCGTTCGAACGAATTAAAATATGTACTTGCTAAATTTATCTTTAGTTTTACTAGTGTACGTCAGATGTCTAAGATGTTTACAGAAAAAAACGAAAAAAAATTATTTAATCACATAATTGCAAATAAATTATAATAATCTATAAAGGATATCACTGTGCTTTTCCATAGTAAACTTGCGGTCAATGATATAGGCAGATTTATCGATAATGCAGTATTATTTAATACGTGAAAACATAGTACGGTACTTCTAAAGTTGCCAGCTTAAGAATTTTTGGTACATGTAAATAAAAACAAATTAATTTTTGTTTTATAATTCATGTCTAGTTTGTGTTTAATTCGTGTTTTTTGCTTTGGTTTACATTTTTGTTTCGATACAACTAGTGATGTAAAATTACCGATTTTTTTTTAATTTGGTAACATTACCGGTAATATTACCGGTAGCATGGGTAAATAGGTAACACGGTTTTTATTCTATATTTTGATTCCCTTTTCTACCTAGGAAGAGTTTCAAACTTTTGACATATGGACAAAAGCGGGACAGCTACCTGATCTTTATTTAAACATAATTAAATATTTCAGTTCAAAAATAAAAATTAGAAATATTGTATTTCAGTGTAAAACATTAATCAGTAAATAATACATTTTCAATAATTATGTGAGCCGTTAATTTTGAAAGTGGTGCAAGTCCATTTTTTAAAAAATGTAAGTTAATGATAACAATAGACAAATAAAAGTATAATCTTTCTAACGGTGCACAATTTATAGTCAAAATAAAAAAAAAATAATCCCTAATACTTATTCAAAAAATAGGAAAATTCAAAATCTCATATGTTTTTTCATTTATTGTTTCTCTATTCCTTCATTTTCTCGTTTCAACAAAATGTGGACTTGCCCCACTTTCAAAATAAACGGCTCATGTAATTGTAATTAAACCATTATGTAAGTCATCGCCGCCAACGCGTTTATCATCCTCAACATCAACATCATTCATAATCGAAGTATTCATAGTTTCCTCTAGGTTACTTTCTTCTTCTTCTTCAAACGAATATACAGTTTCATCAATTACTAACTGATCGGTATTTGATTCCGAGGTTATGTTAGTTTTCCCGCGCGCTCTACAGTTAATCGATTGCGTTTTTGGCTGTGAATAAAACCGTTGATACTAAACGTCCTTTCCGTAGCAGCTGTCGATGCAGGCATGTTCAATATATAAATCGCCAACGCACTTAAAGGTGATGTAGAACATACCCTGATGTAGAACATACTACAAACGGTAGTGAAAAAAGTTCACTTCGATCATTGTAGTGTGCCAACGACTCTGCCTTCATTATATTTTGGGTGGAATTCTGCAATATTAAACATAAACTCAGTTGTTTCAAATTTTTGTGACTCCGAAAGATTATTTCCTCGAGCCGCATAATGAAGTGAAAATGCATATAAGTTCTTCATAATTGGCGCAATTATTTTGTTCAAAAGATTGTCTTATATTAACAAAACAGTCCACGACTTTGGACAAAACTGCTTTCTTGTCGTTTAAAAAAAAACGTCCGTTTAGCAATCGGGGAAAGCAAACAATGAACAGTTTCGACTTTTTTCCAAAACGTTTCGCTTAGGATGGAGGATATCGTAGATGCCGTTATAACTGACTGCACTTCGTCTTCAATAGCCAGCACCTTCAGGGCATATCTTGTTTCAATCAAAATTGAGAGAGAGAGAGAGATTATAAAAAAAATCCATCGCGCTTGTACAAGCAGCTTATACAATCAGATTAAGGGCAATAAACTGTGATTTGCGGTCGCGTTATATGCGCTTGAAAGTAGCATGCAAAATATGTGAGTTTTTTATTTCCGAAACCATCCGTATGACTGAAAATTTCAATGTGTTGATAGACTGAATCTTGAAGATATCGACAATGAGCAGGTTGAGTCCATGGTAGATGCACCCATACTCAGTAATATAAGAATAGTTTCTGTTAACCATTTTTCGGGCTGTTTTATATTCGCTCCATTGTCAGTAATAATTCCAATAAATTTATAAACCCCAACGTCTTTCAACACCGCTTCAATTTCCTGGAAAATAAACTTAGCCGTATGACGATTCTCCTTAGTGTGGGTAGATTTATAGAAAACGGGCTTGGGTGTGTTGATGACATAATTTGTTATGGGGTCCCTGTGTATGTTCGATCGAGCATCCATCTGTAACGTCAGTATAGAGGCGCTGGCATACGATGGTACTCAAGGCTTAACAATGGATTAGACGATCACAATTTCTTGAATAAATCGATCCAAGCCGAATTTTTGGTTAAGCTTAGTGGATCACCAGAAACGAAGATTGCTCGAGCTAATAGTTCATCGATGATTTTTTGCTCATTTGGTCTCATGATGTCAACTAAGTTCAGCATACTCGAGCTTTTCACCGATGAAAACATTGGGGTCACATTTGAAATTGTGATTGGTGCTTTTTCCACACAGAGCAATGGAAATTTACAGGATCAGAGTCCAGTCCAATTGATAATGTGGCCACCAGGGGTGCGATTCCGGTTCGATGATATGATAATGAAAAAACAAAAATATCATCGAATTTATCAATTGTTTTTGTCATTTTGCTTTCGCCTTTGTTTTTTATCTTTTTATTCTATTTGATCATCAACATATCAAAAGCGATTCTGGTTCGATGATAATAAAAAATGATAAAATTATTATTCTTCAAAGAGAGTTTCCTCTCTTGATGATAGTATATTGGTTAATTGGTTTCGTTTTCCAAAAAAATGGGTTTGAGTATGCGCACTGCGTATTAACATTTTGTCAAGAGAGTTTCTCTCTTTACAATCATAAATATTCATATTGGTTTTCAAATCGGAAATATTTATATTTTCATCATAGTCGTTATATCGGATAAGAAATAATACCCCAAAAATTATTTAAAACTGTGCAATCTTCTTTAAAATTAAGATCTATTTTACAAATATTCTGGAAAATAGACATTTAGATTTAAAATTAGAATGAAAATCTCCATTTTCCAGAATATTTCAAAGTTAAATCTTCCTTTTCCATTAATTATTGTTTTTAATTTTTAATAAATCAGTAAAACTATTAAATATTATTTTCTTAGAAAATTATTTTTACTTTTCCAATGTTGTAGGTAGTATATTGTATATTTGTTAATCGATTAATCTAACCACGCGCTACTAAAAACACGAATAGGCGAAGAAAATAATTTTTATCATCGGCCATAAAGCGACAAAAATAAAATGAAAAAATATTAATTTTTTTCACCAATTTTGACATAAGTTTATCATACATCGTCAAATAGGAATCGCTATTTGTATTTCATCGATGATAATGATATAATTTTTAATTATCATCGAACCAGAATCGCTTTTTATTATGGTGAAATCTACTATGATAAAATACAATGATAAAAGCAAATAAAAAATCCGATGATATTTTTGTTTTTTTCATTATCATATCATCGAACCAGAATCGTACCCCAGGTTGGATCATGTGGCTTCTAAATTGAATGACGTGTCCTCTTGGTTTATATCATTGCCCAATAATTGGCTGCGAACATCTTTCGGCACTTTCTTACATTTTAGCATTTTAGTATACGATAACCCAAATAGCAAAAGAAACGGGGAATCACAAGTTTATTACGAATTCATAAAAGGAATATGAAATAAATGGAAAAGGAAAAATAGTGCAGTAGATTATAATATTGTACTATACAGTAAAAGATGGTGTAGTAGATTAATATTGTACATAATGAAGTACAGTGGTAGACATTCGTATAAACGCACTATGTTTTTTGAATATAGTTCTAAGAGTAAAGTGTTTTGATTTTTTTCAAGTGGTCTAAATTGTGTCTATCATCTTAAATCTGTTGCTAAGATAAACCATTTGTAAAAATTTTAATGTTTTACTTTAATAAATTGAAAAATCTAAATTTCATGTGGACATTCGTATAAACGCACTTCTGATAATGTACTAAAATAAAAACCAAAATTAGCAATTTTTCATATATTATTTTATTTAATATTTGGTCTGGCCCCGACCTTTCTGAATAACTTCGAAAATTCGAGAAGGCATAGGATTTGTTAAATTTTTGAGGGCTTTCAGATCAATTGTGGCCCAACATTCACGGATGGCACTTTTCAAATCTTTAATTGAATTATATTGCTGTTCATTTTCATAAACTTTTTGGGGAAGGCCCTCTAAAGGTTTTCGATAGGATTGCAATCAGGACTATTGCCTATCCAAGATCTCAGCTCGCCAGAAAGGTCTAATCCGCAAAGAAGCTATACACGAAACCGTCTATCATGCAGGCCATTGGATCTTCCTGTGACGACCCGACACATTGCCCGTATTTTTAATAGTTCACCGAACATAAAATGGACAAAATTTTGGATCAAACCACTTTTAACGGCCATGCATACGAATAATCCGCTCAAAATTGCTCGTAAATACATGTCGTCGATAACGGATTGGCAGAGTGTGATTTTTTCTTACTGGAAAAAAATTAATCTGGATTTTCCCGACTGCTACAGTTGCTACTGGTATAATTTGGAGGAACATAGCGTCGTTAGGTCGAAGCGTAATTTTGTGGCGGTGTGTTATGGTATGCGGAGCATTTTCTTATAACGAGGAGCTTCTTATCTGCTTTATAACGACACGAATGAACTTCCGTATGTACGTGAAACTTTTGGAAGACGTTTTGATAAATTATCTGGATAATAACATCAACAAAAATTATAATTTTCAACAAGACAATGCCTCGAACCATGCTTCGAAGGAGACCACACCGTGTTTTCTCGAGAAAAACATTCCCCTTCTTGAATGGCCAGCTTGCAGTCCTGATTGCAATCCTATCGAAAACCTTTAGAGGGCCTTCCCCGAAAAGTTTATGGAAATGAACAGCAATATAATTCAATTAAAGATTTGAAAAGTGCCATCCGTGAATGTTGGGCCACAATTGATCTGAAAGCCCTCAAAAATTTAACAAATCCTATGCCTTCTCGAATTTTCGAAGTTGTTCAGAAAGGTCGGGGCCAGACCAAATATTAAATAAAATAATATATGAAAAATTGCTAATTTTAGTTTTTATTTTAGTACATTATCAGAAGTGCGTTTATACGAATGTCCACCTGAAATTTAGATTTTTCAATTTATTAAAGTAAAACATTAAAATTTTTACAAATGGTTTATCTTAGCAACAGATTTAAGATGATAGACACAATTTAGACCACTTGAAAAAAATCAAAACACTTTACTCTTAGAACTATATTCAAAAAACATAGTGCGTTTATACGAATGTCTACCACTGTATAACCCAGTGGTGTCACAACTCTTATTGCAATTAGCTTATTTGAGTTGCTTCGAAAGGTTGCTTTTAATTTATGTTACCGATATTACCACAGTAACAACACTTTGAGTAATATTACCCAAAATTACCTATTTTACCGGTTATATTGCCCATGAGAATATTACCATTTACATCAGTAGATACAACAAAAAAATATTAAAAAAAAAACTAAAAGTGTCATCTTTAGAGTTTATCCATCTATCGCCGTTTTTTGACAGCGAATAGATATTATAATTTATTTGCATAATAGATCATGTTTTCCGAAAGAGGCAGCGCAATTGTTGAAAAAGTACAGAGCGTTTTCCGAAAGGTGCAGAACGGTCAAAAAAGAAGTACAGTGCTTTTGCCACTAGATGTCACTAAACAACCATAAAATATTTCTGACGTTTTTCAAAAGGGGATAGTCGAAATCAATTTAATTATCACGTATTAATAATAATCACTTTTATAACACGAAAATATTTTTGTTTATGTTTACAAAATGCACACATAAAAATGTTATACAATTTTTGACAGCAAATATTTAGTGACACCTAGTGGTATTATGTGAAAGTTGCTTGTGTTTTCGGAGTTTTCCGAAAGATGGTAGCTCTTGCGGTTGTTGAAAATTTGACATTTAAACATGATCTAATTGTCACACGTTCTTAATATTTTGTAAATTTGTTTTGCATTTCCTACAATTTGTGAACTTGAAATTTCCCCGGGTGATAATTTTTGATACGATTATACCAAATTTGTACTGTCATCACTGCCATCTATGTAATGTATATTGACTTAATGACCACACGATTTGTAGCAAACTTATGATTTTTTTTTGTTGATTTTTTTGGTTTAAATAAATCAATTATTACAAGAAATAATGAAAACGATTTACTTAAGCGACATTCATATATATTGAAATTCAAACATTTATGAAATATTTCAGAAATCATAATTAAGAATTTGTAACGTTTTCATTTAAAAATTTGTGTTCGGAAAAAAGTGATTTCCTATATGTTTTATATGTTTTACTATGGAAATTTTGATATTTTCCTTTTTTTTTTTTTTTTTTTTTTTATATATATATTTATTGAGTTCAGTTTTAACAAGAGATTTGTACAGATAAACTATCTTTGAGTTCAACAGTAACCTATGGGGTTTTATGATTGAAATTACATTATATTTTTAGTGGTTATTTTAGTGTAAAATTGAGCTTAGCGCTAGTAGCAGATTCTGCCATTTAAGAAGCATTACAAATGTTTCTGAAAATTGATTTTTTTTTTTTTTCTATATACAACTTAAAACTAGAAAATGATGAACTTAAAACTAATCAAATACAAAACAAGCATGGTTTAACCTTGCTAGGTTAAGCTAAACGTGAGCCAGCAAACTCAAACAGATAAACGTTTCCAATTAATCAGTACCCGTGGGCAATACTAAGCATTAGTTCGTTTGATGAGGACAGTAGTTTATTAAGTACATTAGACGGCAGCTGTTCGTTAAACTCACCTAGTGTCAGAGTATCAGCCTTTTTGTGTAGAGCAGAGCAGGGCTCATGCCTAAAATCAGGTGGACGGGGCCAAGAGTCAAATGCGAATCTGAGTGCCTTGTTTTGGATTCTTTGAATAACCATTTTTTGACCTTTGTTGCTCAAATCATACCAAGCCGGTGCAGCGTACATTATTATTGGTCTTATATATAGCTTATAAATTAAAAGTTTATTGGAATGGTCGAGAACACTATTGCTACAGAGAAGCGGGTACAGTTTCTGAAAGGCCATCGCGGCCCGTCTGCGTACTTCGTTTATATGCGCGCCAAAACTAAGGTTTTTGTCGAAGGTAACACCAAGGTATCTAGCCTTGTCCACAATTTCGACTACCTGATCATTTATCGTTACCGGAATTGCATCTTTGAACTTGTTGCGGTGCTTATACGTAGGTCTAATAACCAGTAATTGAGTTTTGGACGCATTTATGGCAATGTTCCATTTGCAAAAATATTCTGTCAAAGAGTCGAGATACTTTTGTATTCTGATCGAGCATTGGTAAGCGCTGTAATTTGAACAAAAAACGGTGGTGTCGTCGGCGTACACCTGGACCCACGTGTCCTTAGAAGTAGGAATTGGAATGTCGCTTGTAAATATTACGTATAGCAGTGGACCCAGTACAGAGCCCTGAGGGACACCAGCAGATATTTTTTTAGTCTCAGAGATGAAGCTATTGCTAATACTGACATAAAATTTCCGATTTTGTAAGTAAGCTCTAATCAGAGCAATCAGTACCGGGCAAACTCCTCCTCGGATTAATTTTGATAGTAAGCCAATGTGCCACACTGAGTCAAAAGCCTTTCTTATGTCCAGCAAGGCAATTGTAGTTGTTTTACGACGACTTTTAGCCTTCTTTATTTGGTTTGTCAATCTCATAAGAGCTTCCGTGGATGATCTGTGAGGAACGAACCCAAACTGAAATTCAGGAATCAGGTGTCGACAGGAGTCCCAAAGCCTACAGTAAATGATCCTCTCCGCAATTTTACTGAGTCCGCTGAGCAGACTGATCGGCCTAGTATGTTCTGGTCTACAAGGCTTCCCGGGTTTGGGTATGAATATTATTTTAGACAGCTTCCAACTGTCAGGGAAGTGTGCAAAACTAAACATAGCATTAATTATGATTGCTAATTGAACAAACCCAGACTTTGGAAGATTTTTTATGGCCCGATTAGAAATAATATCTACACCCGGTATTTTTTTGTTTTTTAACCTACTAACATAGCTGGCTATCTCGTCCGAATTCCTGCTAAACTTTCTCTACTAAAAGGAGTAGGGTATGAGGAGACGTGTTTCGCAACCTCCTCCACAATATCAGGTCTGGCAATGTGATCCGCTCCGCTGAATACTGATTTTGTTCCTCGTGATGCGGTTGACCAGAGTGGAGGTAAAAATGAAGGGGGCCTTCCTGTGCCTATTTCTAACGTAATTCCTTAGTTTAATTAATCTAACAATATTGTCTGGCAGAGCGTTTTCGCTTGTGACACAATTAGGTACAAATTTATTAAATGCATTCGTGATGATACTAGAGAAGCTTGACACTCTCTGGTCGATGTCCTCGGTTGACAGTATCTCACACTCATTTGACGGAGCAATTTTATAGTGTACAAAGTGCCTAAAGCCATCCCAATCCGTATTTTTTATGTCCGGGACCTTCATCCTATCCGTTTGATGGAAAATATTAAATTTCTCGGGAATGTCAAACACAATCGGCAGATGGTCTGAGCAGAATTCGTGTAGTACCTCCATATTGTCTTCCACATGAATATTTTTGGATATAGCGATATCCAGTACTGCGTCGCCTCGAGTGCTCTCGGAGGGGAAAAGAATACGGATGTCGTTTGCTTCGCAGTACTCAAAGAGCCTCTTCCCGTTTGTATTTGAACTAAAGCAGTTCCAAAGAGGATGTTTGGCGTTGAAGTCCCCGCAGAGCACCACCTTGTCTGCAAGTCTGAGAAGCCTAGCAATGTCAGCCGATACTATTTTTCGAAAGTATACGGCCGCCAGCAGGAATGAATTTTCTCCCGTCCCAATGTGTACCGTGGTCGCAGTAAAATTTTCGTTAATCAAAGCTTTTGGTTTTGAGTGTAATATGTCCTTCCGAACCAAAACTGCCGTGCCCCCGGAGCCTCGTGGCTTTGAGTCGGTTCTATATATCGAGTAATTTGCTACTTTTAGACTATGGCAGGCCGACGGTCTAGTTTCGTTGAGACAAGCAAAATGGGGATTATGAACTTTTAAAAGTAACCTCAGCTCCTGACGACGCGTAAGGTTAACCAAACTGTTGCAATTTAGGGCTAAGACTTTCACTTTAAAAATTGGCAAACGAACCTCAGATACATAGCCTTACGATCGGCAATGTCCTGAACTAAATTTAATTTTGAGAGAAAGCCTGATACTTGACCAGTTAGTGTAAAAAAGCTAACTCCGAAAAGCTGCTGAGAGAGACCTAAAAACTCGCCGAGTCCGCCTGTTACGTTACCCGAGCCATCGTTCGGCTGAGAGAATCCAGTTGGATTATTAGAATTGAAATCAGACTGAATGTTATTTCTGAAATGATCAGAGAATGAAACCCCTGGTTTGACAAAATTTGATTTGAAGGAATTGCCTTCAGCACGTTTATCTGTTTTTAAATTTGCTTTTAAGTTTCTGCTCTTGGTTAGCTTACCCAGATACTGCATCCTCTCCTGACATCCGGAAAAACTTGCGACGTGTACTCCTGCGCAGTTCGCACATTTAACTGGGATTATTTCCGCTGAAGGTGTGCTGTTGCTTGCTTCATCTTCTTTGTTGATAGGGCAGCTGCCAGGAACATGTGTACCGGCGCACTTCACGCATCGGAACCCCATGTTGCAGGCTGATGCCACATGTCCAAACGCCTGACACTTTCGACATTGTGTCACCGGCTGCTTTCGCTTGGTTTCCCAAATAATTTTGTATCCGCAGCATCCTCCAAATACTGTGATGTCCGAATTTTTAGTGTTGTGTTTGAATGATACCGTGAAGCATGGGAGTTTGACCTGCTTTTCCGTACCGTTGTTGTCCCTGATTTTTTTTACTGTGGGGTAAACATTAATGACATTAAGCCCTTTGCTCAAGAGGTCATTTTTTATGTCTTCAGTGGCCGTCTCTTGGTGAATACCCTTAAGTATCATTACTTTAGGCCGGTTGCTTTTATAATTGTATGTATAGAAGCGTTGGTCAGCTTCCTTCAGCTTCTCCACAATACTTTTATGATCCTCGGTTGTTGTAGTGTATACGACAGTGCTATCTGGGTAAATTCTAAGAAGAGTTTCTTTGTGTTAATTTGTAATGCCTTTTAGCTGCTGGATATTGTTGCTGTCGAACCCTTTTAGGATGATAGGTGGTGGTTTGCTTTGCCTAGAGACATTTTGCGCTGACTGAGTAATTTCCGCCGGCACATATGTGTGTAGTTGTTGAAATTTACCACCCATTCCGGTGTTTGGTAGGTTGTACGTAAGATCCACATCTTCGTCCATGTCTGAACCCGAGCCTGATGAGTAATCGTTGGGATCAATTAATTTTTTGACGGTCTGCCGGACGTCGTCAGATACCTGGTTTTCGCAGTTACTGCGCTGGCGCTTTATGTCGACTGCCTTTATATCATCAATCGAACTGCCTCCAGCTCGTTTTTTGTTGCCCTCCTCGATGTTAGTGGGTGCAGGTGTTTTAGGGAGACCCGTAACTTGTGAGTTGATTGAAGAAGACGTTGATAGTTCTAGCTTGCTCATAATGTTGTCTGTGATTGTCTGAATAGACTTGTTAAGTAGTTTGCTGACATGTTTGTTTATGTAGCTGAGCATTCTTTCGTCAATTGGTGGCGAGCCACCAATTTTTTTTTTAGGCATTCTTGCCTTATGTAGTGGTCTACACGAATTATTATTTTTTTGCTTTAAGCCACTGACAATTATTAATGTCTTTGGTGCACTGTTTTAACACTAATGTTGTTCACTTTTGATCTTTGGGGTTTTGATTATATACTTTTTCCTTTTTTTTGTGTTTTTAATGTTCTTTTATATTATTATTACTATTTTTAGTCGGAATATTCCGCTCCGAGAGCGTTGAATATTTAATTTTATCGTATTTTTGGATTTTTAATAGTATAGCTTTTTATTTTTTCGCAAAAGAAAAAACATTCGCGCGTCGACGTTGAAGTCTCTTGATATTTTCCTGGTTTGTAATTCCCTTATAAAAGCTTCGTTTTTTAGGCTAACCCTTTGTATAATCAATGTTGCTTTGATACAATTCGAAAAGGGTGTGTAACAAAATAAACACAATTGTAGAGTTCATTTACCGGAGTTTGCGGCCAGTTGTATATTTTTACTGAATACATGTAAATGGAAATCGATGAAACTGTTTGTAAAATTATTCATGTAAAAGTTATGTATATGTATAGGGTTTTCCAATAGGAATGATACAATTTAAAAATTTTAAAAAAATTCATAAATTATTCAGTAAGCCCAAAATTTTTTTTTATTTGAAAGGTTACACTATGCCATTATGTATGGAAAATAATATCATACAAATGACCACCATGACTTCTCCGTACGTACTGCATTCTGTCAGCCCAATTTAACATCACCTTTTTCACATATAAGTTTGGCTGTATTTCATCAATGTTGATTTTTAAATGCTCAATTATTGTTGGATTATCAACATAAACAAGTGACTTAACATATCCCCAAAGAAGGAAATCACAAGGTGTTAAATCACACGACCTGGGAGGATAATTAACTGGACCAAATCTTGAGATAATTTCATTACCAAATTTTGTTTTCAATAAATCGATTGTTAAGGTGGCTGTGTGGTAGGTGGCACCGTCTTGTTGAAACCACATATCTTCCAGATTATTCTCAACAACAGCAGGAAAAAAAATCATCTAACATTGTTCTGTATCGTTTTCCATTAACTGTTACTCTTCGACCATATTCTTCAAAGACATATGGACCAATAACTCGACCAGCATGAATTGCACACCACACAGTGACTTTATCTGGATGTAATGGTGTCTGAACAGTTTCGTGTGGATTTTCATCACTCCAAATTCTGCAATTCTGTTTGTTTACATAACCATTTAACAAAAATGAGCTTCATCACTGAATAAAATTTGTCGATAAAAATGTTCGTCATTTTGATTCACTGATTTTGATAAAACAATTTAACAATTTCTAAACGTTGTTGAAGCGTGTATCTTTCCATGATTAAATGGCATAACCTACTGAACACAAATGACATAAGAAATGTCAAA
Organism: Tipula helvola; assembly: GCA_963556165.1. Lineage (NCBI taxonomy): Eukaryota > Metazoa > Arthropoda > Insecta > Diptera > Tipulidae > Tipula > Tipula helvola. Next base: position 204,333,672 of record OY744483.1, on the reverse strand, counting down.
AAATAATACGCAGATTTGCTAATATAACCAATTTAAATTGTATCATTCCTATTGGAAAACCCTTTATATGAAGATAAAGCAAACTTTTGAAAAAAGCAATATTTAAAAAACTTCACACTTTAAAAAAAAGAAATGTAAACCAAAAATTTTAAAATATAAATTTAAAATATTAAAACTTAAAAATTACAAATTCAAAAAATCAAACAGTTAAAACAAGAAACGAAATACACGTGCGGATTCATTTGATGAAAAATAAACTGTTAACAAACAGAGTGTTGCTGCACTAAATGGTATGACTGCCAGAAAGATTACAAGTTCATCCTTTAATATCTTTAAAAGTTATCTTTTCTAACAACTAGATCCTAAGTACAATAAAGTACTAACTGTATAGTAAATTCTGGAATTCTGGACAAAGCGCAGATCCGAAAGAAGCAAATATGTTAAATAAATGTTCTAAATATTAAGTGTATTCAAAATAAAAAGTTTGGCTACGTACTAAATAATATATATACTCAAAATACAAATATGTATTTTATCTGAATTAGATTAGTACCTTCAGAGAAAAAGTATTTCTAGCAGTAGCTCAAAATATTAAATAGTTGAATTGTTCCACATTATTAGTTCTACATTTGTTTCATTTGGCGATTTCTTCAAGTTAGGCTAAATAAGTTCTCAGGGTGTAGAAAAAATAGATTTGCATGCATAAAATTAGTACAAACATATTAAAGTAATTTTTAACGTATAATTTTAGTACACAAATATAAAATATTTTTGGTTGTGTACTAAATAGTATTTTTAACAATTTGTAGTAATTTGCAATATATTCATGTAAATGGAAAACGCCCTAGGAGCATTTTTAGCCCATCAATAGTACGAAACAGTATATTGATAATTTTTCGGCCTAGCTCTAGAAATAGTTTCTTTAATTGCACCTTATCTTTAGAACAATATTTTTTACACACAATATTTTTCTGAGGCTGCGCTTTAAAAATGATTATTTAAATACATAAGTCGCTTGGGTGCAATATTTCCAGACACAATTCGTCGTGTCTCTAATAATTTTACAACCCACCATTACTTCGTTTCCATGAGAGAATTAATCCGAATGATCTGTATAGTATACCCGAATAATCCGTATAGTTTCCATGAAATAATAAATTCATTAAATTTGTTCCATTTTTCTCATGGATTCCTCTACTTTTAAATTCATTTTCAATTGTTTTAAATATTTCACATCCATTTCTTTAACTCTCACTGCAAAATACTCGCGACGACATTTCGATTTTGTAATTGTTTGTTGTTTTTGTTTGGTATAAACTTTTAAGAAATTTAACGGAAAAATAAGCACGGTTGTGTCAAGCCGTAGTAAATAGCCATCATTTATTGAACAACGTTCAAAACTGAATGTTATTGAATGACGTTTTTTTAACATCACTTGTCGACGTCGCACGGTGCGGTGCAGTGCATACTGTTTTCATTGTCTACTTTGATTTATTTTCTGGTGTTGAAATAAAGCAAAAAATTGTACACTGCAACGCACCGTGCGAATTATCAAACACACCCAAAGTAAACAAATTCCGTGTACGAAATATTCGTGAGTAGCATTTGTTTAAAACAAAAGCGAAAATATTAAATAAATAATTATAAATATACTTGCAGAAGTAGTACAAGTAATAAGTATCGTAGTCAACTAACGTAATTTTTATTAGTCATTCGAATAATTACGACATCCGCTACCGGTCGTATCACAAACTTTGTCGTGATGCCAATCATGAGTAATAACTATTACAAAGTAAAATAACTTTTTTTTAGTATTTTTATTCTACGCGCGTCTATTTTTGAATAGCGCATTGCGGAATTTATTCCCAGTTCGCAGTTCACACTCGATATGTTTTACGTCTTAAAGGCAAAAATTGTCTCAATAGTTTCTTTTTGTGTACATTGTAACGTAAGAATTAAATATTTGACTGCCGAATTTCCTTCAAAAAGTGTTTAATTTTTGCATTAAACAATGATTATGTAATAAGGAAAATATCATCTTGCATTGAATTTGAATTGTAAAACAAAACACAATTTTATAAAAGAAGAAAGGGAACAGGAGACTGGCGCTTTTATTGTGAAATCAAGTAAGTTTGGATTGTAAATAAAAAATTTAGATTATTAGGCCCGATTCTCGAACGATAAAATTTATGTTATGGTATTTTATTTCCCCACTTCCTATATGAATTAACAAAAATAAAATAACATAACATAAAATTTTGGAAGGCAGAATTGGGCCTATTAAAACTCAGGAAGAACGAGAAATTTATTTGGTTTAAGATTTTAATTTAAACAAAAATTTGTTAAAATAAATATTCTTGGATAATTATGAAAAATAAATAATTTTAAAAAATAATTCTTTTACGATATAGAATTTTCTATTAGATTTAAAATATATAAAAAGTTATTTTAAGAATTTTGAAATAAAACAGAGTTCCAAATTTAAATTAAAAAAAAAACTGAAATGCGTCGAAAAAGTTTAAAAATTAAATTGCATACCGGCGAATGAAATAATGCCTGTTTCTCTAAATTTTACTTGTTTACAGATTTTTATTTGAAATTCGTCTCGTACTATTATTTGTTTACTTTACTTTGTTTACAATAAATTGAAATTAGTTGAAAGTATTTTACATTAGCCAGGAGAAATCCCGGAGTGTACGGAGTGTACGGAGTCTTCGCGAGAGGTAACTATATTTAAAAATAAACATTTTAACATGTAAATTGTATTTCGACATTGAACAAAAGTTTACAGATCAACTAGGAAATATTTTTGAAACAATTGCCAAAGAAAATATAACAGTTGCTCTTTTTTGTAAATTGTATCCTATGACTGAGAGCAAACAAGTTGAATTACAAAACATCAAAATTTTTGATAAATTTTGCGAAAATTTGACGCCACCATTCACATAAATACAAAATAAAACTGTTTAATGAACTTATGCCAACAAAAATGTAGGTATGTTTTATTTCTAGATTTGTATTTTTTTTTATAAAAATACATCGATCAAATCAAAAAACAATGTAATTAATTTAGTCAAGGATTATGAAATACGAAATTTTAATTAAATCTGACTAATTACTCGGCGAATAAATTGTAAATTAATTTATCAAGGTACTAAAAAAACAAACACACATACACAAAAATGTGAAAATTGTTCCTCATGCAATCATCTGCGTCATACATAACTGTTTTTTTAACCAAACAACACCAATTATTCACTCTCGTGCGATGCCAAAACAAAATGTTCTACTACTTACGTAGTTGCGGTTTTTTAATCTCATCAAATTCATAGTTGAATGAAAATATTCCGTCACGTGCCTGGTGCCGGATTATATAAAAGTCGTGAAAACATGTTTTTTTTATATACATATACAGATATTATAAACAAAACATTTTGTCAAAATTATTTTAAGATATTTAATTTTAAAAATCTGTAAACAAGAAGATCAAAAATTCGGTTTTTGTTACAAAAATAAACTGCAGTCGAAATACGGCGAGTTTATTGAATACATTGGTACGGTTAATGGCTCTATTTTAAATGTTCCAGCTGAACGATTTGCGTGCTTCAATAATTTGCTCACACAATATTTACATACATATGTATATGAGATTAAGGTGTGCACTTGTGTAATTGAACCGTAACCACGTAATTGGTTTTGTATTATGTACACAGACTGTATATACATTATTATACATTTTATACTATTGTGCCGTCACTAAACAGATGTTTCTATTACCTAGATTTTTTGAGATAAATATTAAATGATCGTGATTTGTTCGCGTATATTTTTATACATTTTAAACATATGCGAGTTTTTGTGTTTAGATGTTTATTTCAAGGTTAATGAAAAATTGTAAATAAAAAGTGGGTCATACTATTTTTGTCTCAAAAACTGACCTATTTTCGCTGGCAGTATCTTCCGGTTAAGCATTGTTTTGCAGTTGTATCAAGGAGGCACGACTAAATATCTGTTTTACGTAGACGACTCATCAACAATACATAATTACATACATGATCACGTTCAGAAGATGTATGGGTGCGATTGGAGTCAATTATATCCTGAGAAATTACATTGAATTCAATAATTAAGAATGACTAAATTTAGCCTGGCTAAATGAACTTTGCCGCCCCGGTGGCACAGTTGTTAGCATGCTTGCTTTAAGCCCCGGAGGTCCCGGGTTCGATTCCCGGCGGGTGATGAAAAAATCACGGCTGGTTAATGTAGGATCAATGAATTAATCACTCATTATCCATTAAAATATGATTACGAAACTTCAATATGAAGCGGCCAAATCCCTCCATGGGATGTAGCGCCAGCGAAAAAAAAAAAAAAAAAATGAACTTTTGGGAGGCTTGACTTTTCAAATCCGGAGTACTGTATAGCTAATAAAGAAATTTATTTGTTAGATGGAGTTTAAGTCACGCAAGCAGATATTTGATGACCTGACTAACAATTTTAGCTTTTTAGTCGCTAACAACACGGCACGATCTGCTGGCATTTGTTCATTTTTTAAAACTACCGTCTACAAATAACTGAAAATAAACTGTTAATTTTTAACTAAATTTATACAAATAATTTTAAATTAAATAAATTTTATGGTTTCTGAAGAATTAGCAGTAGACCCTTTTGAACGAAAAATATAACAAGTAGGGCTATTTTGTACCGTTAGATGAATCAAATAGCATTAATAATATTTTATTTGCAAAAATTAAAGATTCAACAATAAAGCCAGTAAATTACAAATCAAATATTTGTTTTCATAATTTAGCCAAACGGTAACAAAAAGGCTTCCAATTTACTTAAAATAAATCATTGTTTTATTAAAGTTTATAAATGGTCACAATTTAACCAAACGATAGAAAAAAGTTCAAAAAATACTTAACAAAACATTGTGATGAGCTAATAAAATGTTTGCCGCTATAATACTGTAGTTCAATATTAGTTAAGGCTTAAATAAATTATTTAATTCAAACTTAATTTACGAAAGCGACAGGTTCCGTTCTTTAAAAAGTTATTATGTAACATGATTTAAATTTAAACCAATGGATAAAACTTGTTTCCGGTTTAAAACGTTTTACTCATGGCCTGTATTCATACAATTTGGATGGATTCCTTATGGTTTGTTTTGTTTGATTTTTCGTTTGCAACATATGTTATTTCCCCCGATGACAAAACAAGTCGTGAGCACGATGGTTGCGGTTGATGCGTACACAACCACTTATCAATTTAAATTTTCCGATGTATCTTGTTAGATATGATTATGCTCAGAATTTTCCAGATTGACAAAATACGTATAATAGGAAACTAATATTTTAGACTGGCACATTTCAGGTATTTGATTAATTCGTATCGGCATTTGGTTAAAGGCCAACTTCAGTTTCCTTTTTGTTCAACATTTGTGACTTGATAATATTAATTTGTTCGAAAACTTTTGCATTTTGATTTTAATCCTTTAATCTTTCAATACTATCTAGTAAAAGGTCAATGAAGCGGATTATTGCCTAAGCAACTCCACTAATATTCGCCTTATTAAAATTGCAAAAAATATCTTCCATAAGTCGATAACGAAGTAAATATACGATTCTTTAAAACGTAGCTCAGATTTTCTAAGTTTTAAAGACGTAATTCGACTTTATGAGTTTCAAATTTGGTTAGCTAAATTTCTATATCTACTAGAATCTTGTTTTACATTCAGAATACGTTAGCATTTTTAGAAATGTGGTTTAATGTTCAATATTTTTAAATCCGTGGTTCTTCAAATAAGCTTTTATAATTCTGATTTCTGAATAAGCGTTTCATTAACAATTTCAGTTCCATTTAAGGTTTTATTGAGGGAATGGTCCAGACAGTTTATTAATATTTATTATACAAGTATGTAATATTTTAAAATTATTACTTTTCGTTGGTTTTGAACTTCCGGATCGGTAAGAACACTAATCGCAACTAAACTGAAATATTTCTACAATTTTAAGTTTAATTAAATGATTTTTTTAGCAGTCGAATTTTGAGCTTAGAACAAAAGAAACAATTCTAATTTTAGATAGTTAAATATAATTTAAAAATTTGAGATATTTCTTAATTGTTAATTTTAATTTAGTACATCGAAATTGGAAATAGACAAACTTTAATGTGAAGTTTCTGAATTAAAAAACGATTTTTTAGGCAATCTTAGAAGGGATACTAACCGAATTTCAAATACTAATTTTTAAAATTCTAAACCAGAATCAATTTCTTACAATTTAGTTAAACAATTTACTTTTAAAATTCGAAACTTAATAGAAAATTTAAAATTTAAAATATTTTATATGCCAAAATCAAACAGACAAATTTTTTTAGATTTGCTTTTGACGTTATAAATTTTGTTGATTTTGCTGATAATATTCCCTAAAATTGATAACATTTCAAATTTTTTTTTTAGAATTGAATAGAAAGAATTAACGGTTTGAGAAAATATTTAAGAATTTGCAAGTGCAGTTTCGATCTGAGTGAGAATAACGAAAAATTTAATTTTTTACCAGTCAATCTCATCAGCCTATAGCGACTGCAATGCTAATTATTACACTTTTCATTACTTCCTATATATAGAAAACAACCATGTAGTATCGGTGTGAAGTTCCTGACAAAATTTGTCAGAGAGAATATTGAAGAAAGTGTACATATTTTTTTACAGTGTAATTGAATAAAAATAAATTGAAACGTAATTTTAGGTTGATAATGATAAAATAATTACTAAAATAAGTACAAACAACACAAAAATTTAAGTTGCACTTAGAAATCTAAAACAAAATCAATCGGCAATTTAAGATTCTCAAAATTCACAAGTGTTTTGGTAAAAATTTTGTTCAATTAATTTTGTCAGGGCGATCCTAAAGGTTTCCGACTTATCTCATCGTATGCTTTAAATAGCTCATACTATAAGTAATCGGTATGATAATGTCAAGTTAATGGCTAGTGGGTAACACTGACAAAAAACGAGTGAATTTTGACCATCTTGGCACTTCAGAGCTTGTCAATTCATAGTGTATCCCACTAGCTATTAATTTGACATTATCATATCGATTGCTTATAATATGAGATATTTAAAGCATACGATGTGATAAATCGGAAATCTTTAGGATCGCCCTGACAAAATTAATTGAACAACATTTTCGCCAAAACACGTGTGAATTTTGACTATCTTGGCACTTCAGAGCTTGTCAATAATTCATAGTTTTAAGTGTTAAGATTAGTGTTAAGATTTCTAAATTTGAACTTAAATTTTTATGTGGTTTATTTTTATTATATTAATTGTTTAATCATTATCCATGAAATATTTCGGTTCAATTTTTTTTATGGAATTGCACTGTAAAAATATGTACACTTTCTTCAATATTCTCTTTGACAAATTTTGTCAGAAACTTCACACCGATCCATGTAGTTAAGTATGTATTAGCGAATTATACGCAAACACACATATTAAATCTTGCTAAATTTAAATTTTTATTTTTATTTACACATAAATACGATTTCTGTTTTGAAATGTTAGATATTGACTGGTAAAAAATCAAATTTTTCGTTATTCTCACTCAGATCGAAACTGTACTTGCAAAATTCTTGATAACTTTCTCCCTCCGTAAAAAATAATTTGGCTATAACCGATAAACCTTACATTTCAAGAAAGAGTTAAGTTTGCTTATAAAAAATAATTAAATTTTTTTTTATCGAAAATATATTGAAATTCAACAATTTCGAATATTTAAAAATTTAAAATTTTAATCCAATTTTGAAAACATTTTTTTTTAGATTTTCTTGAAATTTCTACGAATTTTCAAATTTTTAATGGCAAATTTCTATTGATGAGTTTTCAGGTGGAATTGGATGTTTGTTGAACTTTCGCTTTTAACCTTCAGTTTGACTTATATACCCGGGTATAGAACTGAATTTTCAGTTTTGAATATTTCTGTACAAACATCGAAAATTAGTTCGCTATAGGTGCGATACGTTTTCATTCAAATTATGATTTTCTTTTCTATACCGAGGTATTTGCTATCAAAATGAAGGATTTTTTTTATCGACAAAGTGAAGGATAACCGAATTTATATAAAATTTTATATACAAAACTTTGGTTAGAAATTTCTTGGGGGGCGAGTAGACAAGAGAGAAGAGACGCAACAACGATGTCAAGCAACATTTGCTACCGTTAGTACAAATTTGGGTGACCGCTTGGGAACATGATGATGGAACGAAATCTCGCCCCTCCCACCGCACAACCGCCGAAGGGAATAATAGTGTAGACTAATAAGTAGGGCTGTGAATTTTAGGTGCTAAAAAATGCATTTTAGGTACCTAAAATATGCACTATAAAATTAGAAAAAGGTGGTAAAAAGGTTCCAAAAATTAAAATTATTTGAGTAATAAAGCTGCTTTTAATTAATTTACTAACTTAAATTTGTTGCTTATTTCATCACAGTAACATTCATAAATAAAAAGTATTGGCTATTTGCTTTGGTGGAAGCTCCAAACCCAGTTCAAATTCTCTAAAAATTTGGACTCTCGAGGCGCTTTTAAAAATAAGTTTTTGACGTAAGCAATCATTTCTCTACATCGGAATGTATTGATCTTATAGTTTCGGCCACTCGATGTAATCCCGTGTGCCAAACAAGTAACGTGTAAAATTCTCGGGTAGACAATTTTAATTGCAGCAGCCGCCTACACCATAAAGGCACAGCATCTGATAAAAACATTAAAATTTTGTCTAGGTTAAAATCTTCGCCTAGAATTTTAACGGAATCGTCGAAAAGTCTAGCTACTGTGAAACTATTGGCTTTGTCTAATATGGCAGTATTCAATAAATTTTTTTTGCGGCTTTCGTGTTCATCCCAAATTAAAACACCTTCCACAACATTAGCCACATATTTGTTAGTTTCGTCTTTAGCCACCCGTATATATTCGTATTTTATCGCACTTTTTACTTGTAAAATAGTTTCATCGTCAAAAGCCGATATTGTTTAAACAAAAAAGTCCGGTGCGTAACGTTTCCATTCTTCACATCAGATATAAACGTCTGATTGTAGTTCTGTGGTTTTTTGTGGCATTTTTTTGTTTTAAAATTCATTTCCGTTCCATTCATTCCAATTTGATGTGAAATCCGGACATTTCATGATTATTTTGGAAATGATTTTAAATACTATACAATTTAGGCGACAAAAAGGTTCAAAAATGTTTATTTAGGTCAAAAAGGTTCCAAACCACGGAAAAGGTGAAAAAAGGTGCTAACAAACCGATGCCATATGAAAGGAAATTTTATGAATCAAGTTTCTATGTAACCAAAACACGTAAACCTGGCTCCAGCACGAAAAGGTTTTTACCTAAAAATCACAGCCCTACTAATAAGTAATTAAATTAAGGCTTTTCAGATATTGCAGCTACAACATGGGGACACGCTGTTTTAGAAAAAATTGTGTTGTCTTGTGATTAACAAAAACCGGGTCGAGTATTTCATGCTAACATACCTTTCCTTTCCTTCGATCTTGTTATTCGTAAAAGGGTGTACGGTGGACCCGGCTGATCTTGTTTATTCGTAAAAGGGTGTACGGTGAATCAATCAATCAAAACTTTAGTTAGAAGAAGTTTCTTGCTATTTTAATATGTAATTTAATTATAAAAATCATAATTCGAAATTTTATTGAACTTTTAGAATGTAAATTTGATGCTGAAGAGGAAATGCCAGTTACATTCTGGTTATATTCGTTCATTATTAACCCTAATCAGCATAGGTTGAGTCTCGGAGACTTATTTCAAATTTATCTGCTAAAAAATCATTTTTATGTAAATTATGCGAACTGTATTCTTGCATCAATTATTTTAGATTTAGATAACATAATAATATTTTATTAGTTTTTCTAAATATAAGCCTAACTGAACCATTTTCAAAAAACAAACACTAAAGCATGCGGTGAGTCTTACCGATTCACTATGAGTATTTCCACAACGAAAATAAAGATTTTAGATTTTGCATTTTTTTTAGTATTTCTGATATGTATACGGCATAATTATTGTTTTCACAGTTTATCAAATAAATCAAATTATTTTCCTTGTCTTGGCTATAATAAAAATTGTTCATGGTTACATAGAGAAAAGATGGAACGCAGTGAAAAAATAATGCAAGTATTCTATTAGCAAAGTTAAACTTTCACAGGGAAAGTATATCGATTATAACCGACCAAGTGATTCAAAATAATAGTGGAAACCACCAATTTCTACGGTTTTGAAAAACGGCACGTTGGAAACCAGAATGTGCAATTGAGATACGCTGCTTTATCGATTTGTAAATTAACGCTTATGTAAAAAGGGAAGGAGTATCAGACCTTTGAGGATCCTGGCACCCTTTGATAGGAAATACTTTTTTTAGAGCAAGCATGTCTTGCAACAGATTCATACTTCTCTTCCAATATTATGATATTTGATGATAAATCAAATATCATATATTGGACAGAAGAAGTTGCGATAAATTTGCACTTTTCCGCGAAATTTGGAATATTACAAATACCAGTTTATTAAAACATTATATAACGGGGGAAAATTTTACTATTGACGAGTAGATGCTGCCTTCTCACTATTAACGAGCAGACGCTGCCTTTTCGGGGGAGAGTGTCCTTCAAACAATATATTGTAAAATACAAAATATGGCGGATCTGCAATAATTCGAATAGCTATCCTTTATCCTTTAAGAGGAATTCCATATCTAGAAAATTAGGGACATCAAAAAGCATCAAATTTGGTATCGAACGTTGTAGATCAGGCATGTCCACTAATTTTTTTGAGGGATCTACTTTTTGATTTCCAAAGATATTACTATAAAGGTGCACTCAAGTATGCTGATGATTTTATTTTCGATGCAATGGAATTTAATTGGCGATCGGCCAAAAATCGATTAGTCGATCGCGATTGACCTTATAGACACCTCTGTTATGTTTCGCGGACTTTTGGTCCGTTTATAAGTTATAAGTTAAATAGTTTTAATTTATCTAAACCAATTTGACTAAAGCAATTTACCTAAAATCAATTTAACTAAAAACAATTTATCTAAATACAATTTGCCTAAAATCAATTTATCTAAAAACAATTCATCTAAAAACAATTCGTCTAAATCAATTCGTCTAAAACAGTTTATCTAAAACAATTTACCTAAAATCAATTTGTCTAAAACAGTTTATCTAAAAACATTTCGTCTAACTACAATTGATCTAAACACAATTTACCTAAAATCAATTTAACTAAAAACAATTTAACTAAAAACAATTCGTCTAAACTCAATTCAACTAAAAACAATTCATCTAAAATCAATTTGTCTAAAACCAATTCTTCTAAAGCAATTTAACTAAAAACAATTCATCTAATCCCAATTTACCTAAAAGCAATTCGTCTAAAAACAATTCGTCTGAAGCAATTTATCTAAAATCAATTCATCTAAAAACAATTCATCTAAACCCAATTTATTTAAAAGCAATTGTTAGTAGACAAATTTTGTCTTTGCTAAATTATCTAGTAATAACAACTTTTGCTATTTTTTCATTTGTTTAAGTAGTCCCGCTCAATTTCGCCGTTATTTATTAATTTCAACCATTTAGATTATTTAATTCACTTTTTAAGCTTTTTTTGTTATAATAAAATAATTTTCTTTGGTTTTTAACTTAATGTTTTATTTATTTTTATTAATTATTTAATAAAAACCCGACGTTTCGACGGTACATTCCGTCATTCTCAGGGGCATAATTTTTACTACACAATTTGAAAGAAAATTTTATTTTTTTAATAACGAATGTTTTCCTAATGTAACTAGAGTTCAAATTAAAATTTACGAATTACTCAGTTTAACCGAAAAAATTTAAAGTTATACAATTTGAGTGACAAAAAATTTTTTAAGAAAATCTACAAAATGTTGTCGTAATAATTTAACAAATATTTTGAAACTTCCTGGATATTTAATAAATTTTGAGATAAATTTTGTTCTTTTTTGATGTAAATGCTTTCCAAAATTAACCTTTTATTGAGATTTTGCTCCCTATCAAGTATCCTAGCGTCATCTATAGATAACGAGTGGTTACTTCCACGCAGATGATTCGATAACGCACTTTTTCGAAAAAAAACCTGGTCGGGTCGGTATCTAAATTATAACTCGTGGCTTCCATCATCTTACAAAAATAACACAGTGTTTCTGTTGGCTGAAAAAATTTTGAGATTATCGGATGAGGGTTTTCATGCCGAAAATTTCAAAATTTTAAGTAATGTTCTAACTCAAAATGGCTATCCAAGAGGGGTAGTGACTAGAGGAATTAGAAAGGCTATCGACAAACATAGTAATTCGGGAAATATTTTGGAAAATACGCGCGTAAATCCAAATTTAATCGTTGAAAATAATCGCAAACTTTACATTTCGATCCCATATGTTAAAATTCTTTTCGAAAAAATAAAATTTCTTTTACAAAATTATGATATACAACTTGTTGGTAGAGCATTTCACAGTTTGGACATGGCTTTATTCACTAAATTAAAAGACAAAATTCCCATAGAGTTACAATCAAATTTAATATATAAATTAAAATGTTCGTGTGGAAAAGAGTATATCGGTCAAACTAAACAAAATTTTAAAAAACGAATTCGTCAACATATTTATGATTCTACGTATGAGTTTAAACCGTCACACAGTGCGTTATCGAATCACCTGCGTGGAAGTAACCACTCGTTATCTATAGATGACACTAGGATACTTGATAGGGAGCAAAATATCAATAAAAGGTTAATTTTGGAAAGCATTTACATCAAAAAAGAACAAAATTTATCTCAAAATTTATTAAATATCCAGGAAGTTTCAAAATATTTGTTAAATTATTACGACAACATTTTGTAGATTTTCTTAAAAAAATTTTTGTCACTCAAATTGTATAACTTTAAATTTTTTCGGTTAAACTGAGTAATTCGTAAATTTTAATTTGAACTCTAGTTACATTAGGAAAACATTCGTTATTAAAAAAATAAAATTTTCTTTCAAATTGTGTAGTAAAAATTATGCCCCTGAGAATGACGGAATGTACCGTCGAAACGTCGGGTTTTTATTAAATAATTAATAAAAATAAATAAAACATTAAGTTAAAAACCAAAGAAAATTATTTCATTTAGATTATTTAATCAAAGAGAAATAAAATACATAGTTTTATTTTTAATAATCACTAAAACTGTTAAAAAAAATTCCCAATAAAAAACACGTCTTGTGTGTATCGACATAAAATCAAAAAGAAAATATAATTTTTTGATTGATATTATAATAATTCTAGGTTATGTCCAGTTCTACATAGCATAGACAAAAACCTTACTATTAGCTGGAACTACCGGTTAAAGCTGATTTACATTCAATCTTTCCGTTCTTTTCCAAAAGATAAAAGATTTACAATAAAAAATACGTTTTAGTATGATATCCTTGTATTAAAATCAGAAGGAATACTCAAAAAGTAGTATTCAATATTATTTACTGCAACACTAAACTTTTTTTTCGTGAAAAAGAACGGAAAAACCTAAAAAAGGTGAACTGGCTTGTCTTTTTTCGTTAAAGTTGCTCAAAATTTATAAAATTAAAGTAACATTTTGAAAGGAAAAATGAAAATTTTGAATATGCCCGTCCCATTTTTATATATGGGTAAAATGTATTGCACTTTTCTTCGTGTTTCTATTCTTTTGCAAAAGAACGAAATGATTGAATGTAATAATCCCTTTTACGTTCAATCTTTTCGTTCATTTTCAAAAGAATAGAATCACGAAGAAAAGTGCAAATACATTTTACCCATATATAAAAAAGAGACGGGCATACGCAAAATTTCATTTTTCCTTTCAAAATGTTACTTGGATTTTATATCTTTTGAGCAACTTTTACGAAAACAGTCAAACCAGTTCATCTTTTTCAGGTTTTCCGTTCTTTTTCACCAAAAAAAGTTGAGTGTTGCAGTAAATAGTATTGAATAATACTTTTTGAATATTTCTTCTGATTTTAATACAAGGAAATCATACTAAAACGTATTTCTTATTGTAAATCTTTTATCTTTTGGAAAAGAACGGAAAGATTGAATGTAAATCAGCTTTTAGTCGACTGGAAAGCGCTATGTAGGTTATGTATAGGTACCTACATAATGTACATATTTCTAAAACTTAGTAAAGACACATTATTAAAAACATTTTTTGGAATGGCCAAGTTTAATCGGTAATTATTTTTATTTAAATAATTTTACATATTTTGAGACGAATTCATCTAAAGAATTGTTTTTAGATGAATTGATTTTAGATAAATTGGTTTTAGACGAATTGTTTTTAGATGAATTGATTTTAGATGAATTGCTTTAGACGAATTGTTTTTAGACGAATTGCTTTTAGATAAATTGGGTTTAGATGAATTCCTTTTAGACAAATTGATTTTAGATGAATTGTTTTTAGTTGAATTTAGTTTAGACGAATTGTTTTTAGTTAAATTGTTTTAGATGAATTGTGTATAGACGAATTGTTTTTAGTTAAATTGTTTTTAGTTAAATTGTTTTTAGGTAAATTGTTTTTAGATCAATTGTAATTAGACGAAATGTTTTTAGATAAACTGTTTTAGATAAATTATTTTTAGGTAAATTGTTTTAGATAAAAAATCCGTTTTCCCTCTGTTATAGATGAACTATGCAGTCCATTTTTCTACACCAAGAGAAACGTGACATTTGATAAATATTTGACAAACTTCGAGTTGAAAGACTACTAAGCGTTGGCACAATATTTCCGGATTTCGAACAAATTTGACAATAGTTCATTTGTTGTGGGGTGAACATCAAACAAAATTATATAAAAAAAAAACAACAAAAAAGTTTTTAATTATATACATTTATTGATTTTGCATTTTGCAATTCTGTTATAACAATTGTGGGAAAATTTTAAATTTTAAAGAAATGTTTCTGTGAAGTTCTTGTCAGTCTTTGAATAGTAAAAAAGTGTACCAAGTTCTTGGATTTTCTTGTTTTTTTCATAAATAAGTAAATGCAATTTAAACTGTAAAATAAGTGGTAATTGAAACTGTAATTATGTCATTTACACAAAGTCATCTACGCATCGACCGGTAAGAAAACAAAATCAACTGTGTAATTTGTAAAGGAATTTTTTATGTTAATTGTGTGTTACCGAATAATATTAACATCGATGAGTTTAAAAATAATAAAGATTGGAGTTGTAAATCCTGTGTGACAAAAACAATAATGTTAATTCAAATCCTCAAAATAATTTAATATCTGATGCTATTTCTCCATCACCAATACAGGAGTCACCGCAAAACGTTACACTGGATGTAATATACAGTTAGCTATTGAATGTAAGATCTGCGTTTGATAAAATCTCAGTGGAACTTACAAAGCAAACCAAAAAATCTAAGCAAAGCTATCTATAGTGAAAATATAAAGCTCCAGCAAAAAGTTAATGATTTGGAACAAATTAGTGTGCAGAACGAGTTGAATATTCATGGAATTCCATCTATCAAAAATGAAGTTATTGAGGATACCGTCATTGACGTCATTAAGACGTCATAATTGAAAAAAACTAATATAGATTACAGTTATCGTAAAAACCTAAATAAAAACAAGACCAAATCATGTATTTTCATTAAATTTGTGAGAAGAGCCGTCAAAGAGAATATAATGGCTACCGTATACAAGGTGTCAAAAATTAAAAAAAATTTGGCATCAGACATCGGTTACAACTCTTCACAGCCGATTTTCTTCAATGATAGTTTTACTTATAACACGAGGCAGCTCTTAAAAAAGGCAAAACTACTTAAATCGGAGCTTAAATATAAATATTTATGGATTAGACGCGGCATTATCTTAATGAGGAAACAGGATGGTTCGAATATATGAATTATTAGGAGCAACTCTGACCTTGATAGATTATAAGTATAATTTTAATTTAAAATATTATTATTGTCTTATACATATATATGTAAGTAAATCTTAATATTTATGCTTTTTTGTCAGGGTTCTACAGATACTCTTAATAATGATAATATATATCTTTCCTTTGTAGTAAAAATGGTGCCAATGTAACAACTAAAACATGTTATGTAAGTTTCTCTATTGTTCAACAAAATATTCGGTCGATGAGAGCTAATTTTGACGTATTTTGCACAGAAATATCTGATTTGAAGGTTAAACCACACATTATAGTTCTAACGGAGGTCTGGATTAATAGTAATGAAGATGTAATAATAATTATTCATCAGGAGGTGTTGTTGCTTATGTTTTGGAAGGGATTAAATGTTCGGTGAGTAAATGTGCATTTAGGACTGCTGATATTCTTAAAATAGAGTGTTGTTCTGATTCTATTCAGTTTTCTATTATTGGTGTTTATCGCTTTCACTGGTTTAAAGTTGAAGATTTTGTCAATGAAATGAGTGATCTTTTTCTTAGCAACTATTACAGATAGGAATTTATTTTTCGTGGGAGATATTAACATCGACATTACTGACAGTGCTCTACATGATGTTCATAAATAGAATTACATGCTAATGATGGCTTCGTATGGCTTAGAGTCTCTGTTAAATTCCCCAACAAGAGTGATTCAATTTTTTTCTTCCTGTATTGATCATATTTTCTATCGTTGTGTGTCAGCTGAAATCGTCAATGCGTTTGAATTAGATTTAAATATCACAGCTCATCATTTAATTCATGTACCTACAATTTACTTTTACAACAGGATTCAGAGAAAATAATTTAAATGCAAAAAAGAAAAATTTAGATTTTGAATCTTTATTAACTATTCTGAATAGTGAAATTTGGGATACAGTTTTCTCTTCACATGATACGTCTGATGCTTTTAATTTGCTTATTACGAAGTTTAATAAACATATTGAGAATTGTACAAGTTTTAGTTCCGTTTCAAACCATAAAAATAGAAAATTAAAACCATGGATCTCTAATTATTTGTGTAACAGGGTTAACTTAAAAAATAAATTAGCTAAAGCGGTTAAAAAGCATCCTCTTCTAAAGAAAAGGGATGTTTCCCTTAAAAGGGAAATTAAAAAATTAGTTGAGAAAGAAAAAAAGAAGTATTATCTAGAAAAATTTAATAAACGAAAAAGGGACCCAAAAAGTCAATGGAAGCTCGTTAAAGAAATCATTGGCACGAAAAGAGAAGATACTTCGATACCATTTATTATACATAATAATATAAAAGTTACCGATAATGCATCTGTAGCTAGTGAATTTAACCGTTACTTTAACCAACCGCTCTGTATCCTGAGCTTAAAGATGTAAATATTGAATCTAGTAGCTTTTTCCTAACTCCTATTTCAGTGGACGAAATTCTATATGTTATACGAAATATCAAAAATAAGGCTTCATGCGGCCATGATTGTATAAACGCGATAACCATCAAGATTTCTGCGCAACATATAGTTAAACCATTGCAGTACATTTTTAATATTAGTCTCGAGATGGGAATTTTTCCGAATTTTCTGAAAACGGCTATAGTGTTACCGTTATTTAAAAAAGCAATGATGGCAGAAGAAGTTCTGCCGATTTACCCATTGAAAACGGAATTAGTAACTTGAAGAAATCACCTATCTCAATGACAGTCAAATACATATTTACATAATATACATATTCGTTGCGATTTATTTATGTGTTTTTTCTTCTATCAAATGTCAGTTACCTATTACCATGTCAAAATAGTATATTGTATAACAAGTGAAGAAAACGAGTCATTGCAATACGAAAGTGAAATTTGCAGCCTGAGCGATAGCGAGGGCTGCAATCACTTGAGTATTGCAATGACTCATTTTCACACGAGTTATACACGCTATTTTTTCTACGATACAATAGCCCTGTAACATTTATAAATAAGTAGAAACATAAAAAATTACCAACTTGTACGGATCAACACAAATTTATTAAACCATTAAAACATTTGGGTTTTCACAAATCGTGTAGCAACATTAAGAAATCGTTGTGCAATGAGAATATTTCCACACGATTTTAGTAAACTACGCAAAGGCTCCTTTTCTTATATAATTTAAATTCAAAAATCATCATCGAAAGTATAAGTTACTGCACTATCGTAGAAAAAATATTTTTATAATGCGCATCCTCGCTTATCGAATAACTATGTCTAACTGATTATATTTCAAAATTACAAACCCCAATAACACAAAATTTCCGTAAAAAAAATATTTCGCTTAGAAGGCTATGATTTTTTTCTTGTATGTATTTTGAAAAGGAAAAATTTTACTTTGTGTATATTCATTTCCTTATAAGTATGTATGTTTATTTAATAAAATTGTTTGAATGTAACACAATTTTATTACAATATAGAACCTAAAAAATGCCAATTCCTACATTTTTCAAATTTCTCTGTAGTACTTAGCAGAGTTGGCGGTTTTGTGTTTTGTTACATTTTTTGGGTCGATTTTTTTGGTCGTTCGCTTTTTCTTTAGAAACCCCAGTATAAACGTTTTCAACGTTAAAAGGGAATAAAGCCTTGTTGAATAATTATCGTCCAATTTCGCTATTACCCGTTATTTCAAAAATTTTTGAGAAATGCGTAAAGTCTAAGCTATTATCGTTCCTCTCCAAAGTTAATCTTTTCTAATTAACAATATGGATTTCGGCAGGGTCGTAGTTCTAAAGATGCGGTTTTAAACTTGTTAATCCAATCTATGAACATTTAAATCAAAACTTAGTCGTGGTAGGATTGTTTATTGAAATTACGAAAGCATTCGATACAGTTGATCATGATATTCTTCTTTACAAAATGAATTGTGCAGGTATCAGAGGAGTGGCAAACGATTGGTTCCGATCATATCTACTCAGCGAAAAGTTAAAAGTGAATTTTGAGGTTCCACAAGGTTCTGTCCTTGGACCGGTGTTATTTTAGGTTTATGTAAACTCCATATTTAAACTTCCTTTTTCTTCAATATGTCAAGTTGATTTTGCGGATAATATTTCATTGGCTTATTGTATGAAATCGAATGAAGATGTGTCTTTAAAAATTAATCATGATTTAAATTTATTAAGAAAATGGTTTGATTTTCATTTTATGTCCCAAATAAGCCCCAAAACAAAAGCTATGTTTTTTTAATATTTCACAGGATAAGCAGGAGGAATGTAATATCACCTACCGCTCCACATGCTGTACAAATTTTCGAATAAATTAACTCACTATTAATTGTAATGTAAACTGCAATTCTATCGAGTTAGTCGATAATTATAAATATTTAGACCTGAATGTGGACAGTAGGTTGAACTGTAAAACTCATGTTAGTATCTTAAGGAAGCACTTAATAAATTGCAACTTGCTTTAATATTCTTGTCCTAAATGTGTGCTAATATCTGTATATTATGGCCTGGTGCAAAGCAAAATAAGTTACGGTATTTGTTGTTGGGGTGGAATTTACCCTTGGAAATAGCACAAAAGTATTCTATCAAATTAATATGCGAGAAAAATAGGCGAACATCAAGTTTTCCATTGTTTCAAAAGTACAACATTCTTCCTATTCGTCATCTGTATGTCTTTAAGGTATTAAAAATGTTCTTTATTAGAAGCGGTAATAGGAATTTAAAAAAAAGTAAATATTCATTGCGTAACAAATTAAATTGTATCTGTCCAGCTTCTAAGAGAGAACATTTTAGAAGATATTATTTGTCCACTGGTCCTGTGTTATACAATAAAATATTTAAAAATGAGTGCGTATCACATAATTTGGATGAATTCCTGCGGAACTTAAATGTGTGGCTATTGAATCAGATATCTGTTGAACATTTATTCGAGTTTGTAAGTTAATAGTTGCCACATATAAAATTGTGCTTGCGATTTGTCAAATTACAGTAAAAATATTTATTAAATTACATGGTGTTTGTTGAATAATTTTTTGTGTAGTATTTTCTTTTTATGGTAGATGTATATACATATATCATTTATTTTGTTTAATTTATAATCACATACTGAAGAACTTTTCTTTTAATTAAAATAAATTTTTCTCACCCCACATTAATTATTTATTTATATGTTTATTTCTATGATGATGTCCTAAGTACAGTTTCTTTGAAGCTATGATGATTCCTAAAATCTTGTTTATTAATGTAATGTAAGAAATTATGTTCGCGAAGGCGAATTGTTTAAAAATTTGGAAGCCAATATTGAAACCGACGAATTTTGAGCTAGTACCAGAGCCTTCTAGAGTATAGAGCCCTAATCATTATGACGTATTTTTTAGAAGCTTTTTTAGTGGTATAACTTTTCACTAGTTTCCATAGGAATCCATAGTAAAAATGGTGTTTTCTAGCTTCAAGTTTTTCATTGAAAAAAGCAAAAATGTTACAAAATTTTTATACAAAAGTGTTCTACATATCTTAAGCAACAATATATAGCAAGGGTTTATTGGTATAAGGCAAATATTAATTGCAGAAATATTAAAATTAAATTATTTCTAAAATATATTTTTTGAACTTTCATTTTGAAAATACATCAAAGTTGGCTCTGACGAATTAAAATAATACTTGCTACATTTATCTTTAGTTTTACTAGTGTACGTTAGATGTCTCAGATTTATACAGAAAAATACGAAAAAAATTGTTTAATCACAAAATTATGCCACGATCTTAAAATTTTGAGAATTTGTTTTGCTTTTCCTACAATTGTTGAACTCAAATTTCCCCAGGTGGCGATTTTTGGTAAGGTTTTTCAAAATGTTTACTGCCCACTGCCATCTATGTATATTGACTTAATGCACACGATTTATAGTAAGCTTTTCTTTTTAATTTGACCAGAAAGCTGTTGTTATGAACTTTTTTTTATATTTTGGTTTAAATAAATCAATTATTACAAGATAATGAAAACGATTTACTTAAACGAGATTTATATATGTTGAAATTCAAACATTTATGAAAATATTTCAGAAATCATAATTAAGAATTTGCAACGTTTTCATTTACAAATTTGTCTTAGGAAAAAAAGTGATTTCCCATATGTTTTGAGTGTTTTACTATGGAAATTTTGGTTTTTTCCTCGTTTCTAATCAAAGCAACCTTGATTATACAAGCCATAATCTAAAAAACGAAGCTTTTATAAGGGAATTAGAAACGACGAAAAAACCAAAATTTCCATAGTAAAACACATAAAACATATGGGAAATCACTTTTTTTCCTAAGACAAATTTGTAAATGAAAACGTTGCAAATTCTTAATTATGATTTCTGAAATATTTTCATAAATGTTTGAATTTCAACATATATGAATATCGTTTAAGTAAATTGTTTTCATTTTCTTGTAATAATTGATTTATTTTAACCAAAATATAAAAAAAAGTTCATAACAATAGCTTTCTGGTCAAATTAAAAAGAAAAGCTTACTACAAATCGTGAGCATTAAGTCAATATACATAAATGGCAGTGGGCAGTAAACATTTTGAAAAATCGTACCAAAAATTGCCACTCGGGGAAATTTGAGTTGAAAAGTTGTAGGGAAAGCAAAACAAATTCACAAAATATTTAAGAACGTGTCATAATTTTGTGATTAAATAATCTTTTTCGTATTTTTCTGTATAAATCTGAGACATCTAACGTACACTAGTAAAACTAAAGATACATTTAGCAAGTATTATTTTAATTCGTCAGAGCCAACTTTGATGTATTTTTCAAAATGAAAGTTCGAAAAATATATTGTAGAAATAATTTAATTTTAATATTTCTGCAATTAAACCAATATACCAATATACCCTTCTTGTGTATTGCTGCTAAATATATGTAGAACACTTTTGTATAAAAATTTTGTAACATTTTTGCTTTTTTCATTGAAAAACTTGAAGCTAAAAAACACCATTTTTACTATGAATTGCTATGGAAATTAGTGAAAAGTTATACTACTAAAAAAGCTTCGAAAAAATACGTCATAATGATTATGGCTCTATACTCTAGAAGGCTCTGTTCTAATTCCCTTATAAAAGCTTCGTTTTTTAGATTATGGCTTGTATAATCAAGGTTGCTTTGCTAGTACTCGTAAGAGTACTATAGCTTTTATCGCCTGCTAACATTTTGAGAAAGAGAAGTTTGTTCATTTTAAATTGGTTTTAAATTAAGACGTTAAGTTTAGGTTGATTAGGGCGGACAACCGCCCAAATAGAAAATTGATGCTTAAAAAGTTATTTCTATCGGCTTTTTAAGTGGTTGGGAGAGCTTCTTACAAATTGTATAGAATATTATGGCGACACAGATAGTTGTTGCCTAAACAGTAATTCCTATTTGCCTGTTTTTGTTTTCCACCTAAATAGCAATTTAGACCTTCACAATTCTATGTAATTAGCGATTTAGGGAACCAATTTTCTTCCTAAAATTTTGAGATCTGTTGCCCACACTGCATACTGTAGGTGTCAAAATGCGATTGCTGACAATATACAGCTTCGAAAGTTGTTTCGTTTAATTTGATTAAAAAGCCACCGAATAACTTAAACTATTTACTATTATTAAAAATAAGCTTTTTTTGAAAATGAGCTTTTAAGTTTCACTTTCAATTATTATTGTAAACTTTCATTACAGTTTCACTTTTCCCACATTATGCGGAATTCTCCGGTCAGAATTCAAATATATTTTCGAAATATTTGAAGCTTTAAATCTATTTGTGGAATTTGAATTCTGCATCTGAAATTCCGCATAATGTGTAATAAAATAAAACATTAATTAAATTTAAGGGCTACATTTGCAAAAGCTCGGCCTAATAAGATATAGAGTATATGAGAATAAATAGTAAGATATCATAAAAATGAATTTCTGCCAATAAAGGTTTCTGAGAAGAACTATGTGTTTATAGTTGTCTAAACACTACCTACCCTTCTGAGAAATGTTAAGAACGGAAAGTTTTGAATGGAATTGGAATCGGTTGCTCAAATTGCATGAACTTGCTTATACACACAAATATTATGCACTTGAGTAAATAAACCACAAGTATAGAAAACAAAGAAGGGCACGTGAATTGTAGAAAAATACTTAGTTTGTGATTTTTAATGTTTATTTACTTTTTTTTTTCTTTTTGATTTACTGGAATCGGAAATCCAAATACTAGATTTTGCTGGAAATACGATAAAACCAAACAGATTAAATTACTGATTAGAATCGCAATAAAAATTCCATTTAATAGTTCTGTCATTATTAATTACACAAACGTATTATATCAGTATGTTCAAATGTGTATACATATTTTCTGGTTTAGATAGGAAATCGTAGTATTGCGAGTTGACATTACATAATAAAATGATTACACCCAAGGTAGTTAAAGATTAAAGTTTTTCATTACAGTTTTAAAATATGTAATGCGATTGAATCTTAAGTATATTGTATAATTGTTATCTTATAATTTTGTGTCATATCAAGTGTATAGAATATGGCAGATATTTATTTATTGTTTTGTTTTTCATAACCTAGACATCTATAAATAACTAAAATGCCCAAAAATCAATTTTATCTATGCGCGTGTATGAGTAGTGTACGCTCCAAATAATTTTATATTTTTGGCAAATTGACAGGATTTTTTTTTTTTTTTTGCGTGGATAGAGCAACGCGCACCGGTCCAAATTTGGCAAATAACGGAATCGCCAAAAAATATTGTGCGAACCTATATTCAAATAATATAAATAAACTCTGTTTTATTGTTTATTTCGATGAATCAAAGTGAAAAATTTATAAATAAGATTTTTCCTTGGCAAGGTCATTCGCTTACGTATTGTGTTTATATTATGCAAATATTTATAAACATAACATAGCAAAAACATGAACCGCCTAATGTCTAATCATCCATTCATAAAAAAATATATTTTTTTTTTGTAATGAAAACATAAAACATTATAAAATTCTATAATTAAATATGCAAATATTATAGACGATGGTTACGTTACATACGCGCATACAAAAACGACAAAATCATAAATTTTCTTTAAAATTTGCTCGTGCCAGTATTTTTCCACACTTGCTGTTTTCTGTCAATTGTACTAGGTAGTGTTTATAATATTATGATACATATATTGACAAGCACGAGGGAAATCTCTAAAAAACAAAATGTAAACAAATGAATGAGCTTGAAATTAGAAGAAGGTCGGCATTTGTATACATAAGAAATTAGTAATCATCATTTCATTCAAATGATTTTGATGATAAGGCGTTTCTATTTTGATTGTAATTTGTGTATTATATTGATGTCGCACACCAAATGTTTGTGTATATACAAATATGTATACAGTTTAAAGCGGCTGCTGAAATGTAAATAGTAGCGATTATCTGTGTACGGAAAATATGATTTTATAATAATTCTGACACGATAAATTAATAATACTCTTGAAGCGACAGATTTAAATCCAATTCGAGATAAAAAAAATTCCAAGGATGAAACAATATTTTGAAGGCTCGCAAAATATTGTGTTCTATTATTTTATAGGTGTAATATGATTACTGCAAAATAGAACATCGTCACAAAAGCTTTGATGGGTTTTCGAAAGTATAAACAAGTGAATATTACTAAAAAATTACCCCAAATCTACCATAAACTATACTACACCTTCCCCCCACTTTTGCATAATACATTAAAATGACATACATTAAAACCGTACTTCATAGTCTTAGGAAGTAGATACACAAACTGGTGTGAAATTTTTGGACACTTTTTTTTGGGCAAAAATTTATGCAAGTATACTGTGAAGTTTTTGGACAGAATTGAGATTATAGAAAAATTAAATTGTTAGACAAATATTTATGCGCGTGTAAATCTTTTAACAGTGTATTTAACAAAAATAAAGTTATTCAAATGAGGATGTAGGCCTCAAATAATTTCTAACGTCCATTTCCAATTTTCTTTTCAACAAATCAAAGAACTTAACGCTAATTTGATATTTTGATATGAGCCGTAGGGCTCTTGGAAAAAAATTTAGTAAATTAACAAATCAACGAATTTCGCTTGGAACAACGACGTTGTTCTCTATTATACCAAATAATATGAATCTCAGAGATTGCCTCATATAGTGACTATATTTGTAGGTTGTAAAGGGTACATACGTTGCGGAATTCAAATCACTCAGTGCCATTTTGATATGAGCCATAGGGCTCTTGCAAAAAAAATTATAAAACTAACAAATCGACGAACTTCGCTTGAAATAAGGACGTTGTTCTCTATTTTACTAAATAGCATGAATTTCATAGATTGCCAATCTTTAATCCCTACGACTCATATCAAAATGCAACTGAGTGATTTGAATTCTGCAATGTATACAAAGTGCAAAGTGGCTGACATCTGGTGAACGGTTTTACAACTTAGCCAATGGTGGTCAACCGGTAAATAAATGCATAATAATGGGCTGGTTATATAGACGGAAACGAAACGAAACGAAACGGACTAAAACGAAAGACGTAAAGAGACATGGTTATATAGACGAATTGACGAAAACGTTTTTTGGCGTTTTGAAAATGGTTTTATTTCAAAAATTTATTCGCGCGCACAAAAACAAAACTTCATAAAAAATAAAATAAATACATTTCTCGAAAAAATGGATGATTTTTATTAATCAATATATTATTGCTAATAAAAAAAACATGTATCGGCGTGTAAAGCTAAATAAATCAATTCAGAGACAAAATGGAATTTTTAATACTTTCTAAACATAAAACACGACTACACAGAACAAACACGGGGCCAAAGACACGCTTTTTCTGTAAAAGTAATTAATAATTCAGTTATATACACTGATTTTCGGGACTCAATCTATTTTTTTTTTTCAAAAACCTGCATCGATGCATTCTACCTAAAAGTCTGAATCCATTTTGTATTTTGTTTAGTTTGTTTTGACAATTTGACATAAGTGCTACTAAGGATAGCAAAATAAATTAAAACCGATAGTGCATAACCGCAAAGACGAAACGAAAGCAAATTGAATTGAATCAATTCATCCGTTCGTTTTCATTCCGTTTCTTCTGTATAATTAGTCTAGTAGGTTTTCATACAATCAATTCGTTCGTTTCATTTCATTCCGTTTCGGTTTCGGCTATATAACTAGCCTATTAGACATGTTTCTTAGTGAATCTATTTCAAAATAATCGTTTTTTTGCAATTAAAAAATTAAATTAATTTAGATAGGTAATTAATTTATCAATAATATTTGAATTTAAATATAAATGCGGTTCATAAATAACCGGTTACCACCATTGGCTCGTGCAAATCGTAGAGCCTATTGCGGCACTTTAAAGGCGAATATAGTCACGATATGTGCCATTCTCTGAGATTCGTGTTATTTGGAGTAATAGAGAACAACCTCCTTGGACAAAGGGAAATTCGTTGATTTGTTAATTTTCTAAATTTTTTGCAAGAGCGCTATGTGGCTCATATCAAAATGCCGCTAAGTGATTTGAATTCCGCTATGTATACCCTTTACAACCTATATAGTCACTACAAGAGGCAATCTCTGAGATTAGAGAACAAAGTTAAGAAAATAGCGCCAAGTTCTTTGATTTGTTGAAAAGAAAATTGGAAGTGAATGTTAGAAATTATTTTAGGCTTATTTTATTTGAATAACTTTATTTTTGTTAAATACAAAATGTTTGTATGTTGTTTACACTGTTAAAAGATGTATACGTGCATAAATATTTGTCCAAAAAAAATTTCCAAAAACTTCACACCGGTGATTCACACGGGTTCGTGAAAGTGGTGCCCAATGGTTAAATTTCAGTAAGGTGATACCTAGCTATTCACGTATTCCTTGTTATGTATCAACCTTTATTGATATTTTTAATATTAGACACAATAACAGTTAGTTGACGAAGACATAGTTTTATGAACACCAGAATCATTGAAAATAATTTATAAATTAATAAAATCCCTAATAATTGTAAATTATAAAAATTTATAATAATATTAAAATCGAATAAATGGTTTTTTCATTTATTAAAATCTGCAAATTCCCACCCCATAAAATCGGCGATAATTTTATCATAATTGGAAAGTACAATTTTGCGGTTCCATGTAGAACACCGAACATAAACTTGGTCTATCTCTCAAAATGAACTGTCAAATTGTATTATAAGCCAACATTCAATAAATTATTCATGAATACCGAACCATACCATATTCATTAATAAAATGTCGCAGATTTCTCTTTACCGTTATAAAATGCCGAGATATTGAATTTTGTTATTTTCAATCATTTACAACATTTCTAGCGTAACAAACTTATAAAATTAGTGGCCTGATCTGTAAGGATTGAAAGAGGGCAACGGTAAATCAAGATGAAGTGTGAGATGAAAGCCTGAGCAATAGTTTCCACTATCTGATTAAGAATATGATTAGGAACGGAAATTGAATACTTTGTCAAGTTATCAACGGAAATCAAAACGCGGAATCAAAAATCCAAAAATATAAAAAAAAAAAATTTAAATGGACATTTAGCCGTGGAAGTAATTTTCATCGGAAACTAGTTAAACACTGACCTTATGATGGTAACCAAACTCACATGCACGTACAAATTTTTTGATAAAACCAACATTCGTGGAAAATTAGTACCCTAATTCTGTTTTTACGCGAGCTTTTTTTACGCGAATTTGATTTAACGCGATTCAACAAAAAAATGACGTTCTTTTTTTACGCGATTGAAAAACAAATTTAGAAATAAAAAACATGTTCGCATGAAATAAAAAAAATTATGTGAAAATCTACGAGCCCAGAAAGATAAAAAATTCGAATTTTCTGCAAGTACAGGTTGGATGACAGGTTCATTCAAACGCTTTACAATATAAAAATTAGGGGTGAAATTGCATCTGCAGATGAGGAGGCAGTTAAATGATTTCCCGAAAAATTGGCTAAAATAATTGAAGATGGTGGCTACACTTCGGACCAGGTATGGAATGCAGATGAAACAGGCCTTTTCTGGAAACGAACATACGTGCCACACTGCCAACGATACAGCCAAGGATCGTGTGACATTTTTATTTTGCTCTAACGCTTCAGGAGATCGGATGCTGAACCCTTACTTGTAAATCGAGCTCTAAAAGCACGGTCAATGAAAGGTGTACATTTTGGTGGATTCCTCTGGACGGCTAATAGAAAAGCCTGGGGACAACTGAAACTTTTAGGGAATGGTTCCTTAAATATTTTGTCCCAGAAGTTAAGCGCTATATGAGTGATAAAGATCTTGACTTTAAAGTTCTATTAATTATAGACAACGCACCTGATCATTCCCATATTAAGCATCCAAATGTCGAATTTTGTTTTTTGCCGTCGAACACTACTTCGTTAATACAGTCGCTGGATCAAGGAATTATTGCAACCTTTAAGACCTACCATGTTAAGCAAACATTCCGGTACATTTTAGATAGATTAATAAATGATGAAACTTTAAATGTCAAGGGCGCGTGGAAGAAATTTTCTATTTATGACTGCATCAAACATTTTAGATTAGCTCTATTTGAACTAAGACCCTCATTTGATGTTGGAGACACCTTTAACCAGAATGCGTCAAAAATGACGATCCGATGTCTTCTAATACCGTTGAGTATTCCAATGTCATAGCATTAGCTCATGAAGTCGGCGGAGACGGTTTTGATGATCTTTCGTCTACAGATATCGATATCGCGCTTGAGACACCCGGTGCCCAAGAAATTAGTGACGATGACGAAGAGGTTGCTATCGTCACTGCAGATCTAATTTAAGAAGGACTTCAACTGGCTGCTAAATTAAACGATTAGTTTTGCAAGCATGATGATATTGAGGAAAGAGCTGGAAAATTTAAACGAAAATTGAATTATCAAACCTGGAACGTAACATGCAATTTTTGCCAAAAACCACGGCAACATCAGCACTACTTGAACCTGGAAGTGAAATTGAAAATTCTAGTGATGCAAGTGATGTTCAAGTTTCTCATAAACGAATGCGAATATCATCAGACAGTGACAGCAATTAAAATATGATATTTAAAGATATATTTTGCCATTTTTTGTTTTACTAAAATGAATTTTTTTTTATGTTGTTTTTCAATTTTTTTGATTAATTATATATGTACAACTTTATAAACATAAATAAAATGTGCGTAAAACTCGTAAAAACCTGAATTTATATACATATTTTATTCTCTACTTTTATAAGGATACGGTATCTATTTTTACGCGAATTTTTTTTTACGCGAGTTTTTGGGAAACCTATCTATCGCGTAATACAGAATTAGGTTTCGAAAGATTTTATGAGTGGCTTTATTTATATTATTGGCTTTTTCGGATAGGTCTAAAGAAGAATTATTGTGAACATAAATTGCGACTTAGAGCATCAGCGTTTTTATTCAATGTACCTGTATTATGGCGCTATCTAATAAGTCGAGAAGAAAGATTAGACATATACCACATAATCAAACTGGTGGTTTATGATCGGTTGCAAGTTGAAATTTATAACCATATAAGGCCTAAAATGTATTATTAACCAGTTGACTGCTAAAAGCCCTCTCCTATGATAATTTTTCTGAGTTTTTGTAAGGATTCTTCTGGCTAAAGCTACTGGAAGTTCAGCCATCATAGCGTTAAGACAGTAACGAACGAATCGTAATATTACGAGCATCCGTTGAATTAGGAATTGGTGTTCAATATTCGGAAGCCGTAATATTGGAGGTTTCACTGTCTCGGCTTTTAACCGATTAAAAATTTTTCGTAAACAGTTGTCCAAACAGAATTTCTATCTTTTTTTAAAAGGTTAGTTAAAGGATGCCCTATTTTTCAAAATCTTAAATAAAACGCCTGTATTAACCAACTAAACCGAAAAAAGTCTTAATATCTTTTGGAGTCTTTGGTTCAGGGTAATTGACGATTGTGTAAATTTCGGTAAAATCTGGTTTCACAACATCGAGTCCAATTTCATGCCCAGTATAATAATTCACGCCTGAGGAACTGGCAGTTCTGCTAATTTAATTTTAGGTTATTTTTGGGAAACAATTTAGAACATCCATCAATTGTTTACTGCGAGCTAAATGATTTTGCCCACATATCACTATGTCGTCTATGCAAACGAGACACTTTAATGTATTTAATCCCGATAATTCCTTATACAGTCATCCCCCCCCCATTGTGCAATTTGTTTTTACGCAATTTCGCTATAGCATTATGTCAAATATAAATAATATTTTATGTTTAAGAAAATACCAACATTTATTTTCGTAAGCAGTATGGAGTATTTTTGATATTACGCTTCAGCAAAATTTGATAACTGTACATTAACTGTTGAAAGGTTGTTGGCGCTTCGTTCAGCGCAAATGGCATGCGATTAAACCTAAAGTGTCTTTCACAATGCGGAAAGCGGTTTTCGGTTTGGACTCTGCACCTAATATCACTTAATGGTAGCCAATGGGCATATCAATTGTTGCAAAATAAATACATTTGCCAAGTTTATCCAGTATATCAATAATGTTTGGCAGAGGGAAAACCCTGCCGAATGTATATTGTTCAGGTGCCGAAAATCTACTACGACTCGCCACTTTCTAGTACCAACGCCAGATTTATTTAGAACTGCCAACAATGGGAACCTTCATGCACTTGGCTCAATAATATTCTATTGGAACTTGCCTTTGACGTGTTGAAATGGTTGTCGCCTTTGAAATGGTTCTGATGCCGAATCAAAAAGCTGGCAGGAGCAAGAAAGTGTGGTATCAAAACTGACAATATAATTAGTTAGTCCTAGTCTTAATAATTTCTTATGAGCTATGGATTACTATGCATTAAAGTATAGAGACCAAATCACCAAGGCTGACATGAAAATTAAAATGGCTGATGAGACCCGGTGTATTTACGGTCGTATAGGTAAGCATAAAATGTACGCTAGCGCAATTTAAAAAGGAATAAGGGAATGGA
This sequence comes from Tipula helvola, assembly GCA_963556165.1. Lineage (NCBI taxonomy): Eukaryota > Metazoa > Arthropoda > Insecta > Diptera > Tipulidae > Tipula > Tipula helvola. The sequence continues at coordinate 204,302,735 of OY744483.1, read as the reverse complement.
TTGTAAGTGGAGACTACAGGGCGGTCAATAAAAACAAAAATTTAATTAAATTTAACGTTGGACTTGTCAAAGTGAAGGTTCTTGTGTAGCAGTGTGTACAAAAGCTTCCATTACCTAATTTTCTTATAGCAGTTTCCGAAAGTTGAGCTTAGAGGGTTGTTGCCGAGAATTCCTAGGACAAATTTCCTGGGGAAACGGTTAAATTTGTATAAACTCGAATCCTGGGATTTTATTCCGGGACATTTACATTGTTTTTTATTTTTATTTTGTCCCGACAAATTATTATTATTTTTTTTTTCATTGTATAAGAATACGTTTAACAAAATATATTACAGTGTAAGATAATGTCTAAAAAGTAGAAAATTGTTTTGTTGAAAGACTGTTGAATTGTTTTGTTGAAAAACCCAAGGCTCACCATGAGCATTTTAAAGAATTCGCCTTTTTGTTTTTGTTGCACCTTATTTTAAGATGATAGTGCGATTTAAGCATTTATCCGCTGCAATTAAAAAACATGAAAATAGTACTAGACACATTCAATCCGCGGTTAATTTTAAAATATTCAATAAAATAAATGTTATGAGCGCAATTGATAGTGGTTAGGCTACTGCAATTCGAGAACATAATGAAACGGTTACTCAGTAGAATTATCGATATTTTAAAATTTTGTGGCTGTCATAATTTGGCTCTCCATTTCGATGAAATGGTTTTCGAAATAAAGAAAATGTAATACGAGCCTTCGGTGTAACAACTCGGGAAGATTAATGCGGTTAGAAATAATACAAATGTATGCACATCCAATCGAAATAATTTAAAACGGTCGAACCGAGTCTGGACTATTGCGATATATAATTACTAGGGCAACCAAAAATATGCAATAACATATTTTTTTCCAGTGCACGAATTTTGAAAAGAGCAAGATATAAATCCGTTTCATGAAAAACCAAGCATTTTAAGCCCTACTTGTTAGTGCATATTTTTGCATATTTTACTAAAATGGCATATTTTTGCATATTTCACCCAAAATTTCCCCAAAAGAACATATTTTGTGTCATATAAGCATATTTTGTCAAAATCCTTTACATAATTTCCAAATTTAAAAAAAAAAATTTCGCAGACAATTTTTATTTATTTATTTAATTTTTTAAATTTTCTTTTTACCGCAACTAGCGCTGCTACTAGCAGTAAATATCAAAATGAGGTTGTCTTTATGTTTTACGTTAGACGAATTTTTGATTCAGGTATTCCTCGATGGTGGCTAGTTTATACCAATAGTAATTTTCTCACTCATAGTGGTTCCATAGCTAGTTCACCATTGGTCGGCTTTTTGACGATTCGATTAGAATTTTAGGGGATAGTTTTGGGAAAGATAAAATTTTGCTGTTTATATCAAATGCAGCACCGTACATGATCAAAGCGGCCCGTGCAATACAAACTTTTTATCCCAAAAATACACATCTAAATTTCTTGCCTTTCTCACGGTCTTCATTGTGTATGTGAACTTATAACAGGGTTTTTTCCTAAGGTCCGCCTTATCTCGAATATCAAAAACATATTTTTAAAAGCTCTGTCGAGAGTCAAGATTCTTAAAAATTACAGCCCGGGCTCGCACTTCCTTCACAGCCAACATCCACAAGCTGGAGAACTTGGATCGCAGCTGTTAAGTTGTATGCCAATAATTTTGAAGAGATTATTGGTGTTTATGATGCATTGGGCGATGAGGAGGCAGCCTCAATCAAAATATCAAAACAGCTGTTATGTGACAATTCAGTAAAGGCAGAATTAATTTTTATTGTAGCAAATTATGGTTTTCTCGACGCGTCCATTACTAAATTGGAAAGTTCTGGGCTGCAGTTTGCTTTCATATTTCTTGCTGTTGTAATGTATTTTTTAGTCGTTTTTATCAAATTATAAGGAACAATTGTTTTGAATACATATTTTCAGTTTTTTAAAGCATATTTTGAATGCATATTTCAACATATTTAAAGCATATTTTAAGAGCTTAAAAACTATTTTTTAGTGCATTTTTTTGGTTGCCCTAAATTAATTACTAACCAAATAAGTCATTCAGTTTTCCTAATATGACCTTATTTACTGGTTTGATATGGTTAATCCGAAAAAAGTTCGAATTCACAGTAAACGTATCCCATCTGAAAATTGCCAAATTATAAGTAATAATTTTGTGGATTTAAACAAAACCAGGATGTCTACAAAAACCAAAATGTTGAGACATCGCTTAAATTTTGAATTATGTTTTTGAAACAACAGTAAATTTGATTATCAATTTTGTATAAAATGTGTTAATTAAAACAGAAAAACAATCCAGAAATATACAAGACTGAAATCCTCATGAGGTGATCAGAACGTCGGTCCTGAAAATTAACTCAACTCCCGAATCAATATCAAATAGAGCCTCTTAACTCAATATTCAGCTCAATTTCCAATTCAATCTTTCACTCAATCAGCAAATTAACCGCAATTCCAACCCTCAAATGAATCACCAAATCAACCCTAAACCAACCCCCCCCCCCTCCCCTCTCAAATAATTCCCCAATTGAATAACTCAGTTAACACCAAAGCAAGATAAATAAACCATAATGCAATTTCAATTCAACTTAGCTCGAACCAAATCGCAACCCTCTACTTAACTCCACACTTAACGAACGACAAAATCTCAAATTCAACTCTATGCAAAAGTTACATGCATATATGAACTCAACTCAAATCAACATAATCGAACCTTCCGCAAAACGTTAAACTCACACCAAAATAATCTCTAGACCCCTCACCCTCCCCTCTGCGTACTTGAACTCAACTTAACGTAATCTATACCACAACCGCCGACTCAACCCCCAAATAAATTCGCAACTGAACCCCTCACTAAACCTAAACTCAATCCCAACTCAACACCTAACTGAACCCTCAACTCAACCCAAACTGCTTTTTGGCTATGAACTCACCTTAATCCTAACTGAACCTCTAACTCGACCTCCAACTCATCAACAATTTAACTCCAAATTCAATGTCCAACTTAAATCAAGAGAGTCGAAAAACTACAGTCATACAATACAGTAACACAAAACAGCTAAATCTAACTGTCGACTTAACCCTTAACCCAAATAAATTCCCAACTGAAGCACTAACTCAACTCAATCCCAACTCGAATACAATTCAACTCCAACTTAACCTGCAATTGGAACCTAACTCAACCGCAAACTAGACGGTCAACTCAATTCTCAAACCAGCATTTTATAATAATCTATCTAGTATATCTGGTATTACCCGGCACAATCACCATATTACAATCATACCATCTTAAAATCATGTAATCGTACCACCATTCAATCATATGACATTACCATCATAAATACTACATACCGTCATGCCATCATACCATTATAACACATGTCTTGGTTCAATCGAACCATCATAGCAGCAAACGTACCGTCATATCATTAAACAATCATTCAATCATACCATCATAACACACATACGTGGCAATCATTCCATTACGCCTTCGTACTATATTAAAATCACACCATCATCGATCAATTTAACCGGTAAACGCAGCCCAACTCAAACCCTCAGCTCGACTGCAAAATCAACGCCTGAGCGTCATCCCCAAACCAACATACATAACAAATTGGTCAACTGCTCACTATATCCTAATCCAACCCCTCAACTTCAACACATCCCGCAAATTGACCCCTAACTTTCCAAAACTCGCCTAATCCCAAACTCAATGCCTAATTCAATCTTCAAACCAGCACATATAAAAAATTGGTAAATATTTATATAATCAGGTAGTTTTGGTCAATTCGTATAGCAGATACCCCCTTGACGTAGAAGTTTCAAAAGTTTTTCAATTTTTTGCCTTGACCACAGAAATTTTTTTTTGATGAAATTCATGATATTCTTTTGAAATGGAATTCTGAAATTCTTTTTAGTTTATAATGAAATTGTGCATGTGGGATGGAAGTGATTTTCTAAATTGATTTCAGGAAAAATTTTTGGTATTTACACAATTAGATGTAGGTTAACTATTTATTAACCAGTTTAGCTAAAGTTCGATGTTTTAATCATATTCGGGTTCTGAAACATTCACAAATATAAAACAACTTGGCTAAAAAAGAAAAAGTGCTAGAATATGACCAACTGGAATTTAAATAAACTATTTGTAAAAGCGATGCTAAATAGATTTTTTGAGAAAATTTAGTATGATGAACTATAAATAATGGAAGTTGTTTATTTTTTTAGTTCAGGAATATAGCCAAACATTAGTGGAACTGTAATATTATATTTCTGAATCAATTATAATAATATTCTAATATAACTGTTGGAATCATGGAGTTGAACCACAGTTAATCGTGGAAAAAACAATCAATCTCTGTTCGTCTTGGTTACTAACAATCGAACATCAGATACCTAGAGAAATTGTAAATAAACCAGGAAGTTTCATTAAATTTTGTTTATGCAGAAAATCATAAAGGAGTTTAACACTATTAACAACACACTTTCCAGTTGTACTTGCGTGAGCAATCGAGAATTTTTTTTGAAATGGCACGTTTAAAACATGAAACAGAAATATCTATAAAGTAAAAAAAAACAAATAAGAAAACAAACTCCGCGACTGACTAATGATCGCTCAATAATAAGTGAGTATTAGAATTGTGCTATAGGGAAAGTATTTACTTATTTTTATGCATTCCAGCCATTATTTTGAATCTCATCTTGAAACAGCGGATTACATTATACAAGTAGTGTTGCCGTGTGAAGTGGGTAATCAGGTACCAAATCATAACTTTCTACATCGAGGATTTATTACTCCGACATTCTTGTGATTACAACATTACTCGATGACGATCCGTCTCGAATCAATATTGTTTAGCCCTTATAATGGCATGTATGGTTTAGGGGTTGGGTTACACACCAGTATAATATCGATCCTCCAGCGAATTTTTTAGACTCTGCAATAATTTATGAATAAAAATACCAACGAATAGCGACTTGATAAATTGCAAGTTCTCTACACCCGTAACTCGAAATGCAAGATTTACGTAATCGACATCTAGAGGTAATCCTTAGTAGGTTAATATCGGTTCGATTTGTTTAGATATATCGGTTAACTTTAAAATTTTGTTCTATACGAACGGTTCTAAGCGAGCTATTTAAAATTATCAAATAACATGTTTGTATTTAACTATGCGGAACCGCCAGAATCTTTAGTGGTTTTTGAAATAAAAAATAAAAATGCTCCCGATTAGGATTTAAAAATAAAACAAAATAAGAATTTGTTTTTCCCAAATCAATTTGTGTGTGAATATGATGAAGAAAAATTTGTAAGAGAGTTTACCTGTATTAGTATAATTCGCTAATACAACTTGCACAGTATCCTGATAAGAAGGATTGATTTTTTCATAATCATAAGCTCATCAGTTCGAAACTGGATTAAGTAAGTTCCCTTACAATTTTTCGGAAATAGTAACCCAAACAAAATAAAAAACGTTGATGGTTTTATTTTGCACAAACGCAAACCAGAGCCGTGTCCGTGTGCTAAAAATATCATGTAAATCTTTCAAAATAAATATTTCTTTACAATAATGAATTGAACTCAGTTTACGTTTGGGACTCATGCGTAAAAGAAAATCGTGTGATGGCCACACCCCCAATAAATTTTTGTTTTTTGAAATGGTTTAGCAAATTATACTTTTCAATTTGCATTTTGCGCTTCACTATAATTCCGTGACGATTATAAAACGGGGTTCAATTGAATATGTTCGCAGCCAAGGATATTACCGCAGGTTCACCAGACAGGCCAAGGATAAATCACTTAATATAAAATCGGCTTCTTTGAAACGGAAATAATTATTGTGTAACTTGTCGCATCCATCAACCTTATATGTATGCATTATTTGACAGAAGTAAGTGAATAAGTGTATACGTGTGTTTACGACAAGCAAAATTTATATGGAAATTATAATTTTTATTGTTGTTGTTGTATTGCATTTAAATTATTTTCTATATTTATTTATGTAGTTTATTCAATTTTCACACTATTTTATTTACACTTATTACAATAAATATAAATATAAATGCAATAACAAACTGCAAATGGATTAGTTGTAGTTCACGTGGAAATAATTTCATTTTCTATGTCTCCTTTCGCAGCATTGAAATTACTAATTTTTAATTTTTTTTTTTGTAATTACATTTAATCATAATAATATAAACGTAATGATGTAAGAAGTGCGATAACCTAAGTATATAGTAAGAGGTAATTTTTTGGCTGCAAAAATGATGGCAGAACAAATTAATTAATACTTATCGATATAACAGTTTTTTGTATTAATTAAAATAAATAATTAATTAATATAATTTTCTTAGAACTTCAAAGTACATAATATAATAATAATAATGTAAAAGAAATGTACCACGTTTATATTTTTCTGTTTACACATTTAATAAAGGTGCGACCTACGCTTTGCATGAGTGAGACCTGTAAATTTCCATATTTAACGCTATACACTATAAATACGGAGAAAAACGTCATTAAACCACTTTTGCTAATTTCCGGACATTTTTGTATCCATATTTATACAGTTTAGTAGTTTTTTTTGCGGTAAATTAATTCCAAGGTGAACATTTAAATGCGCCGACTGTACAGTAAAAACTTACGACAAAATTATTTTTTTTTTACGTTGTAATTATGCCTGAAAAGTCATTATCACATGGGAAATTGGTTTTGTAATTATTAAATTATTAAGAATTTTTATTAGAAATGTGGTGATGTTAATGGGTAATTATAAATAGAATTTACTCACGTGCCTTTTCAGTATACGTTGAAAATATTCAGAGTACGTAAATTCATACTCGAAGGAAAGACAATCGCAACGTTTTAACTGATTCACTACCGGTGAGATATTGGTACGAATAACAGCTATATCGCTCAATATTTTAAGTGTAACCGTATTTATCAGCGACTGATGGAACAAATAAATAATAGCTGATCTTGAGTTTTATGCAGTAAAATATTAGTTTACCAAACATAATATACGATACAATGAAGGGCTCTACTAAGCGTATGTATTTTTAAAAGTCATCGATATATTTTCGCGACTATATATTTATTGCCTACATTAAAAATTAACAAGTGGGAGCAAATATAGGAATTGAAAAGGGCAAGTAATTCAACACAATCTAATCGGGAAGTCAGAACATGGTGAACGAAGACATCAGAAGCAACGTCTAATCGGTGATCTAAACGTTGTAGTTTTAATAAAATAAGACGACCATTATAAGGTAAATGGACGTACTTATTGATTCGCTCTGAGAGAGTGGGAATCATATTCTAGAACTAGCAAAGAATCCGTACTGTACAAAAATATTGCTGAAAAACTGGCAAGCGCATTCGAGAAATGACAACGAGCAGCACGAATCATTGATCTTAACAAATTGGTAACGATCAGAAAGGATGAACAGACAATATAATTTATCCACCCTATCGATATTGAATAATCGGTGTATACTACATCCACTTGTTCCCTATTTACTCCTGAAATTCTTTGGATTAGAACGTAGTTATTATAAAGAAACCAATTTTAAATTTTAAACCCACTACGAGTACTGTTGAATCTAGAATAAAACTCAACACCGTGTAACTTTTGTAAACAATGTAATTTAAGCGGATAAGCAGCTATATTATACCATGGGTCCCGATACCGGGAATACGTTTCTTATTGATGGGAAATGTCTTTCAATACCAGCCTTATATAAGTATATCATCGAACAAGAAAACAGAATCGTTCAAATTTCCTGCTCGTTCGAAAAATCCCAAATCAGAACCATTAAAAAATTTGTTTAAAGCTTCGGAAATCAAAAGAATTACTAGAAGTACACGAAGTATTGCAACTTTCCTAAAAAATGTATATCATAATTGGAGTACGATAAACGCCAGAGCTTTCTAGAGTATAGAGCCATAATCATTATGACGTATTTTTTAGAAGCCTTTTTAGTGGTATAACTTTTCACTGATTTCCATAGGAATCCATAGTAAAAATGGTGTTTTTTAGCTTCAAGTTTTACAATGAAAAAAGCAAAATGTTACAAATTGTTTATAAAAAAGTGTTCTACATATCTTTAGCAGCAATATACAAGAAGGTTATATTGGTATTAAGTAAATATTAATTGCAGAAATATTAAAATTAAATTATTTCTAAACTATATTTTTTGAACTTTTATTTTGAAAAATACATCAAAGTTGGCTCTGACAAATTAAAAAAATACTTGCTAAATTTATTTTTAGTTTTACTAGTGTACGTTAGATGTCTCAGATTTATACAGAAAAATATAAAAAAAATTATTTAATCACAAAATTATGACACGTTCTTAATATTTTGAGAATTTGTTTTGCTTTTCCTACAATTTTTGCACTTGAAATTTCTCCAGGTGGCAATTTTTGGTACGATTTTACAAATAAAACTTCTGCCATCACTGCCATCTATGTAATGTATATTGGCTTAATGCACACGATTTAGTTAAACGAGATTTATATAATGTTGAAATTCAAACATTTATGAAAATATTTCAGAAATCATAATTAAGAATTTGCAACGTTTTCATTTACAAATTTGTCTTTGGAAAAAAAGTGATTTCCCATATGTTTTATGTGTTTTACTATGAAAAGTTTGGTTTTTTCCTCGTTTCTAATTCCCTTATAAAAGCTTCGTTTTTTAGATTATGGCTTGTATAATCAAGGTTGCTTTGTAAACGCTCGTGCATCTTATAAAATATTCACACGATCATAGTTCCGAACACATAGGGTCTGTTGAAAAAACCAAATCAAGGAATGTGCCTCGACCATTAATTATTTAGTTCAACTGCATCATTCCTTTGCTATAGCAAAGTACAATATATGACTATAAATCTTAGGTTAGGAAGAAGCCAATATCAGATAGTGTGAAGTAACCAGTAACCCTTAATTTTTCACCAATAAGAACCAACAGTGAATCGCAGAACCGATTTCACTTACAATTAGTTGGGTGGGAAATATTCCCCTGAATTGAAACTTTTAGTAACCCAAGTTTCAGAAATAATAATCACATCGTAACCGTTGTCAAGAACGCTAAGCAAGAAAAATGTAGGTTTATCTCGAATACTAGAGGCATTGTGATGGTACGTCGGAGTAAACGTATTTTGTCTGGAGCTTAGCTTATAGGCCGGAGCATCCTATTTGAAATTGCATCACTTAAATTCCGGGATAGTTCTACTGCTGATATCCTAAATTTCAAATTTAAGGCTCTTTTCTAATAACAAATTCCATAATTTTAATAATTTGACATTAAACGATTGAAACTTCTTCAAAAAAGATTCAAAAAAATTTAAAACGATTTATGACCAAACAATTAGGTTCTTGCAGTAGCTTTACACAGTTGGCTTTATTACTGCAAGATATCATAATATCTAATCTAATAATCGTTTGCATATATTGGTTTGGTTTTAAGAAGATTTTTTTTTTTTTTGGTTGGGTGACTACAGTTAAACTGAGTTAAATAACAGCAGTTTCAGTTTATCTGAAAGACAACTTTTAACATCTATGCATAACATACAAATTATTATCAATTACTCGTAAATTAACATTGAAAGAAATTTGCATTTAATTTGTAACGGGGCGGTCAACTCGGCGGTCGTAAGAACACTTTTGTCATTTTTTTTTGTTTTGATGTGAATACGGATTAAGTAAAAACAATCGTATTTAAAATGGAATGGAATTTCCGGTAAAAATGAAAACGCAAACCACATCAACAGTAGATTGTTTTACAAGTAAACAAAAGTGATTGATTAACAATTTTACGAGCATGGAAAACCACTTTTCTTACGTGTAGAACATGCTATTTTTTCGTGTATTTGATGAATCAGGTAAAAATAAAAAAAATAAGACAAAAATCCAAAAATCATCCAAAAAAAGCGTTTCTATGAAGAAAAGGGTTTATAGTGAAGAAATGTGTTGCTAAGGAGAGAAGTAGCTGTTTTCTTTACTGTTTTCAGCCAAGAAATCACGCTGTCTGCCATTAAGTACACGAAAAAAAAAAATTATTCATGCGTTCAAGCACTGAAAAAGTTCACGCGTACTTTGAACATTAAATAAAGTGAAAATGACACTCATTTTTTTGTTCACTCTCGATTTTTCCGTTAAAGATACAATTATTTTTTGAAAATTGAGAGAGCTTCAAGTAACAAACGCTACCGACGTAACAAATAGGATAAATGGCGAAAACCAGTAAATATTTAATTATTTTGAATTTTAATTTTTCCAATTCGGGAAAAGCCCGAAATACGGGCGTAAACAATAACAGAAAGAGAACATAATGATATTGCAACATGACATTTAATTTGAAAATATTTCTTTATACCCAACTTTTTGGTAATTCCGAGTTGATCGGGGCTACATAGGTCAATAATGAATACAATTTCCCTTTTTGCACTTCCAGTTAACGTTCATCCGTCCCTCGAGTCATTTTTGACCAAAATCCAATATTATTTTTCAAAAATCTTATTAAATTACTGCGTTATCTTTCGTTTTAATTAATAAAATTAAAAATTAAAGTGAATTTTGTATTTGCTTAGCGTAAGTTTACTGATGAATTTATTTTGGTAATTTTTGCCCAAAGGAATTTTAGTGTTGCTTTTTTAAGGGATGAAGGCAATTATCAGATTTGGTTTCAGCTGTCGAATTAATCGAGTTCCATTACAAAGACCACGCTTTGTATTAAGATTTCTTAATAGAATTATGATACTTCCAACAATTAAATTCAATTTATGAAGCGGCATCCATGATTACGTTAAATTATTTAAGAATTCTGTCAGGTAGTTCTGAATGTCTTCATCATTTACATCATCAATCGAGTCAATGCTACAATACGTGACGGGGCTTTCCGCAAACCGTGTCAACACTTCTTCGTTGAACAAGTCCACATCTGTATTTTTTGAACATCGCCATTTTGAAAATGTTTAGGCATCAACTGACAGTGTTTCACCATAGATTTCATTATGGAGCCTTTGCAAATAAGGTTGCTCGGATCAATTAAGTCGTCGGTAAGACCATGATTGTTGGTTAAAGTTTCATCGCCTAATTTAAGTAACCAATTGCTGTATTGTGGGTCCACTGAACGTACGTTATTCAAAGACCATGAAATTTTCAGCTAGCTTGAACAATTTCAGGCTGACTACCATCTACAACTACAGGTAAAGTTTGCCTAAAACCAAGTAGCATTGTTTTTCCGCCAAATGGTTTCTGGTTTATATTATTTCTTTACAAAGCGATTTCGACAGTATTCGTAACAACACCAACACCAGGTGCCATTGTAGATTCATCCCATAGAATTAATTTTGCCTTTCTAATTAATTCTGCATCAATAGATGTCATTCGCATAGAGAACGTCGAAATTTCTACGATTGGTACAGGAAATTTAAACTGGGAGTGATAGAAGCAACGGTAAGCACAACGTTATATTCCTCGCGAATCGAGTTAAGTAGTGCTTTGTACAGATATTGTGTTTGTTTCCTGTCTGGCTCGATTTCGGATGTTTATGTCGGCTGGCATTTAATTATATTTGATAATAGATATAGCAGGTTTTGATAAAATCGAAAAAAAAAATTATAAATTGCGAAAGAGGGAAAACAGTATGTACACATTTTTAGTTCATGCTGTCCTATTTTATTGCTTCACGCTAGCATTTTATTATATTAGATGAGCCAACTAATACATCAGAAAATATAACGTCATCGAAAAGCCCTATTCCAGATCGAAAACCTCCTTGAGGTAATACTTACCTGGTGATTTATCGATAAATCGAAAGTATCGAGATTATAAGCTTGCCACATCTAAGGAGTTGCAAGTTAAACCTAGCTACTTCGTGGTTTTCAACATGCATTTTAACATCGGCTTTAATAATATATCGTGTTCAACCTGCATAAGATCAAATAAAAATAGAAAATGACTCTGATTCAACATTGCAACATTTTCATTCGATTGCCAAAGTTGCTGAATAAAATTTAAAACCAGGCTGCTTATTATAGCCGACAACTGTACCTATTCAATTTCGCCATTATTAAACGATGGTTTTGGTCCCATCTAAAACAAGACAATGTGTTCCTGTATCTCTGGACGGAAAACACTAGACCGAAAAGGTGTAATGACATCGCGTTTGCCGTGTAGCTCTACTTTTGCGGGAGAAGTGCATAGAGTTAGCTGTATATATGTGATGGGTGCGGAGCCCAAAATAAAAATCAGGCAATGATGGCCATGATTTCTTATTGGCTTTATAGTGAATAAGAAGAGATATAAGAAAAGTGAAACTTATTTATCCCATATCAGGTGCTCATACATTGCGTTCCGCCAGATCGTGTTTTTGCACAGCTTGAGAAACTGGTAAGAGTGAAGGAAAGGCTTTTGAATGGTGAATAATACTATAAGATGTACAATGTGGCCCGCGTGCCAAACGTAGCACGTTTAAAAAAATTTCCAGCACGCCAACAATTTTTAGAGTTTCTAATAATCGAGGTTTTTTGCAGTTATTCTTAGAAAAAATGAAAAAGACGCTTTTAGATTAAGCCCAAATATCGAAATACTGAGAAATGGCAAACTACAATATCAATTTCGTCATCCAGGCACCTTTGGAATGAATATCAAATATGATCCACAAATACGGAAAGAAAATTACTAGGTAATAAAACACATGGTTCGATACAAAAAATCATGGAATATTTAAACTTTGCGAGCTGTAAGAGTCCAGTTGTCAAAATTTTGTTTTTGTTATGTTGGTTGTCCCAAGTGTATCTTGACGTATGTAGCTATATTGGATGCTTAGTTTATTTTATAAAAGTTACACAGTTTTTGTATGCTCGGCAATTTGGCTTTTTAAACAGAAATCGCACGGGCCACTAAACATCATAATGGTGTCGTTTTGACGAAAAATGTACGAACAAGCAGAGAATTGTAAGCAGGTGCATTATCGTGGTACAATCGCCATGATTTGTTTCGCCACAATCCGAGCGTTTTCTTCGGATTGCTTCACGCAAACGGCGTATAACTTCCAGGTAGTACTCCTTATTGATCCTACGACCTGGTGAATAAAACTCATGGTGATACACTATGCCGTTGAAATCGAAGAAAACAGTGAGCAGAACTTTCACATTCTGTAGAACTTGATGAACTTAATTTCGCTTCTTCAGGAAGCTTCCATTGGAACGTTTTAACCTTAGTTTCGACGTCATTTTCATACATTCCTGTTCTACCATAAGTTGTCTGTCCCGTTCGAGCGAGTTCATTTGGCAATTTCTAAACAACCCCCATTCGGCAATGCTTTTGGCCGAAATTCAACAATTTCGAAGCCAATTTTGAGGTGACATGTTTCATGCCCAAAACATTTTAAAATACTGTATGGCATGAGTAGGGCTCGTATTCTCGGGTATCGGGTACCTGGGTATTTTTCGAAATTTTTAACTACCCGAATACCCGAGTAGTTGCTTGGGGTATCACGAAAAATGCATAAGCACTCTGTAAACTTCCTATTATTTATCGTCAATATATATAATATTAGAGCCCTCTAAATCAGCCGTTACAAAAAATATTTTGTCGAAGCACGTAGAAACGCGGGAAGGCAAAAATGTCTAACTTATTCTAGATTGCGGGCGGTGGAACACCCTAATTTCGACAATAAACCGATTTCTAAAATTGAAATAATCCAGTATCAGTAATCCATTTGGTGAATTAGGCGCCGAGAAAATCATCGACAAGTATCTAGAAAAAATAAAGGAAATCTCAATTATTCTTGAACTGTTTATGCTGGCGCTACAACGGCTGAGCAAAGAAAGGCAACCCTAATAACAGTTGAAGACACTGTTTACTACGGTATTTAAAAAGCTAAAGGAGATAAATACACTTCTTTCTCAAGAACTGTTTATAAATTTGAAAATCGAAGTTGATGGATGGCATCAAATGAAGTAATTTCTTTATTGTATCATACATTTGCATCACGGCAGTTATCCAAAAAAAAACGAATATTTAAATGTTGCATCAATACCTTGGCTAGTCAGCTTTAATTATGCTTAGTCTCGAGACAAAACAACATTAGAATGAGCAATCCAAGTTCAAGTTGAGCATGGAGATAAACGAATCACTACTTAAACCCTAAATCAACGGCTTGTGAGCGGGTATTTTCAGTAGCGGGAAATATAATTACAAAAATTCGAAGTTACTTAGTTTCTACACGTCTAATGGTTTATTCTATTTGAAATATTTTATAAATAGATTATTTTCTAGTGAATATTATAACACTTGAAACAAATAACATGCCTTTATTGAACGTACATATATTTACATAAGTTAAATTGTTTGAATTACATACATATTAACTGTTTTCAATAAAAAAAACTGTTAAAACATATTTTGCCTACTTTTTCGGGTAACAGGGGTTCGTGGGTATTTGGCTTTAAATATCTACCTGTTTCCCGGGTACTTAATTTTCAAGTATTTTACGAGCCAAATGATATACCAACAACTTCAGCAACCATTTTCTTCACTTTTTCGACTAAGTCATCGGTTGTTAGTGTGCTGGGGTGTCTAATGCGCCCCTCATCTTCAACATATTCTGTTTTAATCAAAGATCATATTTTCACCATCTAAAACTATTTTAGGTAGGTAACAAAATGTTTCAAAGCATTTGCCAGTCACAAGAAACCATCGCGGATTGTGCGAGTTTAGCGATATTTTATTTATGGCTTATGTGGTTTTAGTTCAAGATATGTTTCGTAGCACAAATTAAGAAGCACATTTGCATTGACATTAGTTAGAAAAAAACACCACCATTGGAAGTTGTCACTAGGCTGGCTAGGTCAAAAACGACTAAACCTGAACGAAGTCTGAAAATGTTTGAGAAAGTAGAACATTTCAATCTAACAAACTAGGACGGTTGTTAAGTCCCGAAGTTTATTATGTATTTGAACAACAAAAAAAAATCAAAATAAAATTGGTTTGTAGCCGACGACCATGGTTAGAAAACCGATTTGTAATGAAATCTCGTCTAGAAAAGTTGTAAAACCAGCCACATTGATTCATCATTTAAATGTGCTACAACTAATTCATTTATCAGCAAATGCGTTGGTTAAGTCAGATATGAAATTTTAATGGATTTACTGCATAATCGCAGCAGTTCCGTTTACGACGGGAATGTTTCTTAAATAAAAGATGGCCAGATTTAACGAATATTCCAGGGCACTGCTAATAATACTTTCGTACATAAATACACACCATAAATCAAAATAATTAAATTTGCCAATTCTAATATAAAACCGAATTTTCCATTCCCTGAAGAATTCTTTAGGCCACATCAATTGGGGTTGGATTTCTCAAATAAAATAAGACCCAAATTCAAAAAATATTACGGAACAGCACTTAACATATTTTGGTTGGTACCATTAATCAAAAAATTGCTTCACCAATTTTACATAGGCAACCAATTCAGGCAGTTTACTAAGTCTCCAGTTCAAAATGTAACTAAGGGACCATATTTGTGGAAGGATTTTAATAAAATTGTACATCTGAGACTTGCATGTAAAATCAATTGAAGAATCCCTTCAGCCACATCATCTGGGATTTTTTAATTAAATAATGCGGAACACTGCTAATAATGTTTTAGTCCATATCTTAAATCAAAAATTATATTCGCTCAATTTATGTTTACACTAAGTGTGTCAATTCAGATTATCTCTTCGTATCCAGCATCAAATGGGAAAAGCACATTTGTTGTCTTTATAAAACTTATTATTTTATAGGCTCAAGAGTTTTTTCAGCCCCAAGGTTTTGCTGGAATCAGTATTTGTAAATTAAAACATGACCAAACGGCAAGAAATATTTACGAAGACTACTCTTACTCATAGTATTCAAAAATTAGATTTGTTAATTTTGGTTTCCTATAAACAGCATCCAACACCAGAGCAACGCACACATTTGTCGTTGTATTTTTGTGAAATTTTATATCTGAGATGTTAAACCAATTATATAAGTAAATAGTTCCAAATGTAAAATATGAGCCGTTTATTTTGAAAGTGGGGTAAGTCCACATTTTGTTGAAACGAGAAAATGAAGGAATAGAGAAACAATAAATGCAAAAATATACGGGATTTTGAATTTTCTTATTTTTGGAACAAGTATTAGGGATTTTTTTTTTTTAAATTTGACTATAAATTGTTTACCGTTAGAAAGATTATACTTTTATTTGTCTATTGTTATCATTAACTTAAATTTTTTGAAAAATGGACTTGCACCACTTTCAAAATTAACGGCTCATATGTAGAATTAATCAACTCTTAAAGAATTTTTTAGGCCGTATCGTTTGGGCTGGACTTTGATTTCTTAAACAAAATATTTACGTTGTATGAAAATTATTGTTTTTCTGATCCTTCTGAGTTTTCAGGACAATGTCTTTTCCGGGGCGCCTGCAAATGTGTGAAAAATAAGAACATGTCCGAGGAAATCGGGACTTCTGATCATAGGGTTGTCACTCTTTTCAAACTCAAGATGTTTACAATTCGTATAAAGATCGAACCTTCCTCTACTGAAACCTACTTAGCCATTTAATTATCGATGTCAGATCATCGTAATTAATAGATTTTCCTTCAACATATCATTGTGTCAATTGTGTGTCTCGATTCCAAGCTAATAAAATTCGTCGCTCTCCTCTCCTTTAGAAATTTGCGTTGAAAAACCAAAGTAAAAATCTGGCGTCTCATGGACCCGGTTTTGACTGATCCTTAATATTAAACTTAAAAAAAAATTTATTTTAGTTAATTAGTTTGGCACGCACAAAAAGCAATAATTTAAAGAAATATATATCTATTGGCATGCGAATAACCAACTACTTCCGAGCATTGCTCTAGAGACAGTCGAATTTGGTTATAAACTTATAACGAACCTCAAGGATCACACAATTTTGTTCGTTATAAGGAAGAAAGGTTATGTCAAGAGATCGATTTACCTACATTTGTATGTATTTCTCAAAGTTTGGGATTTTATATAAGTTCCTTATAACAAGACTTTCGTTATATCCCGATTTTTGTATCCAAGTTTGATTGTAAATATATTTTAGGAATTTCTTACTGAAATTTTAAAACTTCTTATAGCTAATCCAAAGAGAAATTGTTTAAAGCCATTAATATGTCATACACCAAGCTCAATATTATGTAAATTGAGTAAGACCAATTTTGTTGTTGGTAAATTCCTCCAGGTCACCGACCCATTTGCAAATTTGAACTGTTTCTTTTTCTCGCCTTTTGTTCAACGGGGTTTTCTTTAATTTTAAAGCATTTACAAATGTTACAGACGGTGTTTCCCTAATTACAATTACCTCATTATATGCTCATTTCACTTAGCTACCCGTATCCTTCAGTACTTTTTAGATAATTGCCTGTGGTTTTTGCACTTCGATCTTACTTTCGGATTTAACTGGATTAAATTCCTAAACCCCTTACTTCTCTATTTTGACTTTTCAGCCATCGTTAAGATTTTCTTCCAAATATTTTATTTTATAAAGTAATAGAGTTAAATTTAATCAAGTGAGCCTAAAGTAGTGAAATTAAAAAAATATTGATATTTTGTAATGGAATTGCAAAACTTTTAAAATAGATAACATTTCTTGTCCTATACGTTGTTGATACCAGCTTGCATAACTAGGTATTCTTTCAATCTAAAAAAAAAGTTGTGCTTTTAACGGCGAAATTGAGCAATCACGGCAAAATTGTTTCAAAAAAAAGAGTAAACTCAATTAAGTGATAAGAAGTGAATACATTGGGTGCTTTCAGATCTGCCAACTGTTGATAACATATTGACTAAAATAAACACGCTGTTTTCTGAATGGCTCCGATTTATTGAAAATTGTATGTCAAAGTGTTTTGTCGAGTTTTATTTTTCCAAGATACTAAAGTTTCAAAATCAACCATGTTACAACATACAAAATAGCCTCAACATCGACAGAAAGCGAAAAGATCGCCGAGTATGAGTAATATAATATCATAAAGTGCATAGAGTAGATTAAGATGATTAGCTTTGATCATGTTCCCGAGACATAGTTATACTGAAGAATATAGTTGCGCATATTTTATAAATTTGTTTCTTTTTTAATTTTACCATTTAGAGTTAAAAGTTCACCCTCTAAACCCAAACTAGGAAAATTATTGTCTTTTTTAACCAAAAATGTACCTTATTTTAAATACTGAGCGATCAATAGCTGGCTGTCTGCAGGGGAACACATAATTATCTATTGACAATGTGTAAATGGCATTCTCGTGCATATAGTCAGTGTAAATTGTAAATCTTAACTACAAAATTGTAGTCGATTAAAATATATTGGGATACCATCTTATTCCCGAACGAAAAAATCCTAAAATAAAATACCGAAAAATACATAGTAAACTGCCCCATCGAAAGGTAAGACCCCAATTAATTTTTGATAACTAAAATATGAAAACAAAAGGAATATACATAATTTCATGTCATCATTGCGCGGAAAGGACCAATGCTAAGCGGCTTTGAGGAGTTTTTTATTTTAGTGTGTGAATTATTATTAAAAAATAAAAATTTTTCAAAAATGGTTCAATCAATATGAATATTATAATTTCAAAAAATCGTCAGGGCGGGTGTTTGGAGGAGGCATGGCAGCCTCCATCCTCCAAGGTATGAAACGAATTAAAATAATATTTCAAAAAATTGTTATTTTTAAAAACTGGGTTTTTTTGGGATTTTTGTTTTTTTTGGGATTTTTTATTTTGGATAACGACCCCAACCCAAATAATTCACATACTAAAATAGAGAATTCCCGAAAGCCGCTTAGCATTGGATGCTTTACGCAAGGATGACAGGGAAACGTCAGAAAAATTTCAAAAATATTAACATTATTGTAAAAATGTTTACGTTTGTATTTCACATACTAAAATAAAAGACTCCTCAAAGCCGCTTAGCATTGGTCCTTTCCGCGCAAGGATGACATGAAATTATGTAGATTCCTTTTGTTTTCATATTTTAGTTATCAAAAATTTATTGGGGTCTTCCCTTTCGATGGGGCAGTTTATTTTGTATTTTTTGGTAGTTTTTTTGGGATTTTTATTGTTGAGATTTCGAGGTGCTCCCATTTTTTCAAATGTTGGGATTATCAAATTTGGGATTTTCACCGTTTTCGAATTTATGGGATTTTCATATTTGGGATTTTCATTTTATGGATTATGCTTTTAGGGATTTATTTTTCGTTTGGAGATGTTGTATACATGGGATTAATTTTTCTGGGATTTCACTACGCTCCCGTTTTAAAAAACTTGGTTTTTTGGGATTTTTATTTTTTGTGGGATTTTTTTATTTTGGATAACGATACCAACCCAAATATATTTTGTAGTAGATTCCTTTAGCACTGCCAAATTCTAAATAAAAGTTCGGTTATGAGTGCAAAACAAACGAAAAGCGATATAAATGGGGGAGAGACAAAATCCCGAAAGTACAAAATCACGAGCATACATAGTCCCGAGGATACAAAATCCCGAGGGTACAAAATCTCGAAGATGCAAAATTCCGAGGATACTATTGGGTTGTTCGGAAAGTAATTTCGTTTTTTCCCAACAGAGGACTTAATTGTATTTTTTCACAACCAACTTCGCACTTAAGCCGCATACTCATATGTATTTTAACAGCTGACATAGCAAGGCTTGCTTGTGATAAAATTCGATTGATTCTACACAGTAGTTTTTGGTTGATACCCTTTTAAATATGGAAAGTGAAAAACAGCATTTTCGGCATATTTTACTTTTTTACTAGAGAAAAGATAAAAATGCTGTTCAAGCAAGAAAAGAATTATCCGATGTGTATGGAGAAGATGTGTTAAGTGAGCGCCAGTGCCAAAACTGGTTTGCAAAATATCATTTGTTTCGGTCTCTACAAAATTGTTTAGACGGTAAAACGTTTAATTCAAATGAGGAGGCCAAAAATCACTTGGATCAGTTTTTTCCCAGGAAAGAACAAAAATTTTATGAGCGTGGAATCATGCTACTGCCAAGAAGATGGCAAAGGATATTGGATCAGACTGGACAATATTTAATTGAATAAAATATTAATTCACTGTAAGAAAATCGTCTTTCATTTTTATAAAAAAAACGAAATTACTTTCCGAACAACCCAATAAATCCCGAAGATACACAATCCGTAGGGTCCCACATCCCGAAAGCTTATTAAAAATTCCAAAACCTAGTTGTTGAACAATTGGTGGAGTTTTTCCTTGATTCAAAGATGTATACACAAGAAAAATCGAACATCGAAAATAGTGATGGTTATAACGGGATACCATCATCTTCCTGAACGAAAACATCCCAAAAAAATATCAACTATACACCAACAAAATACAAAGTAAGCTGCCCCATTGAAAAGGAAGACCACATTAAATTTTTGTTAAATACAATATGAAAACAAAACGAATCTACATAATTTCATGTCATCCTTGCGCGGAAAGGACTCATGCTAAGAGGCTTTGGGGAGTTTTTAATTTAGTAGGTACGTGAATACAAACGTGAAGATTTTTAACTATTGTGAACTTTTTCAAAATTCTTCTGATGTTTTCCAGTCATGCTTGTGCAAAGCATCCTAATGCTAAGCGGGTTTAGGGAGTTTTTTTATTTTAGTATGTCAATAATTATTCAAAAACATAAATGTTTCAAAAATGCCGGATTCACGATATTGTGTACAAATATACACCACTTTGTGTTACAGGATACGAAATTCACAATATTGTGACAGCATTTATGTATTCGGGAATAGGGCTCCAAGGCTTTCGAAAAGTCAATTTTAATTCAATAGATACATTTACGTACATGTTTTCGTTTTACGAGCTGAGTGCGAGTTTTGTTTTTGTCATTCAAGCTTTGTGATTATAACATAATACATGTGTTTAACATCAACTTATCGCAATGTATGGCAAATTATGAAAAAATAGAATTATAAATTAAACTTAAGCACATTTTTGGATAAATATTAAGATTATAATTTATAATCGGAGCGCAATGAATATTTAGCTACGAATGGATTCAGGCTGCGAATAGGTTTTAAAATTAATTGTTTAGTGTTATGTGCATTTATAATTAAAAATGTGCAATCGTTTTTGTTAAGATGCTTGTTAGTTAAAAAAAAAATGAAAACAAACACTTTAGCTACATCATCTGTAATTTTTTTAAATTAAAAAGTGCACAGATGGGGAAAATATTGTTTACTAATATTAATAGCAGAAATAATAGATAAACAAACTAGGTGAACTTATTTTCTCTAAAGTGAATGAACTGTAATATTTTAACAAATTTACAAACATGATTTTATTCATATATTTTTAAGGTATGACCATAGTCAAGTATGAATGTCTATGGTACACACAAAAAAAAAAAGGTCACCACAACACCGAATCGGTGTTACATAGTGTCCCACCGATCGGATATTTATAATTTGAATCCAATCGGATATTATAATAAAAATGGCATAAAATACATTTGGATAAAAACTTTTACACCGCATAAAAACCAAACAGGTACATTCATCTTTAGGAAAACACCTAGAGGTGCATTTTATTAAATCCAAAATGAGTTTTTATAAAAATTTATCTTTTCGGATAGATAAAAATATTTATCCGTTGATGCGCATTTAATTTTATAAAACTATATTCAGTTGGAGAAAAATAAATACTTTTTCGGATAAAAAACCAATTAACACCGCACATTTTTTGAGTGTGTGTATGGTTTTATCCCATTGGTATTTTATTTGAATGTACATATGTATATGATTTTAATATGTTCCGAAGATTGTAAGAGAATTGAATCTTCTCATCAGGCCGCTGCGACTAGACTGATTGTATCACAATTTAAATTCTATTATACAGAAGGAATATGCAGGTTGCTTTAGCGAATTTAACTAATACAGCCAAATTCTCTTACAATTTTACTTTTTCACGAAAACTCCAAACGGTGTAAATATTTACTCCGATAGAACGAAAATAATCTCTGGGAAGTACCTTTTAAAAAAATCCGCTGTTGACAATTTTTGCATTTACTCCAAACGGTGCAAAAGTGTACTGTTCGATCCTTTTAGATATTTTAAAATTTGTACCCGATCTTGCGGAGTTAATAAGGTACTATTGGATAAAAAATAAAGTCTTTTTCGGATAAAATACCATTCACACCGCAATATTTTTTTGTGTGTATGACTATGGAAATGAGCAAATGTAAAATTGAGAGAATTATATATATGACTGAACTGACGCCCAAACAATTCCACAACTCAACTCATCACTCAACTGCAATACTGCAACTCAACCTAACCGAACTCCAACTTAACTTCAACTCAACCCCATCTTAAGCCAAAACTCAACCTTCTACTTAACACATCGAAAACAATATGGTGTTGAGTCAATTCGTGTGGCAATGTCCGATCTAATTAACGTACTGGTTCCAAAAGCTGTTCAATTTGTCGCTTTCTCCTTAGAAACAGATTGGCAAAAAAAACGTGGGTATAAACTTTCAGACAAACAGACGGATATTTTTTCTTTTTTGCCCTGTCAAGAAAAGTGAGTTTGAACAAAAACGTTGTCAGATTTTCAACAACTTTGGTCCTTGCGAACCGAAGTTATAATATCGTAATTTGTTTTTATCAATAACTGATTACTTCCAACTACTTTGTGGTCATCATCAGAATGATTTTGCAATTGACGATTAGTCAATTTGACGATCTGCAAAACTATTTTCTGAAGAGTATTGGAATGAAATCATGTTTGGTAATCATTCGAGGAATAATATTTATTTTAATATCGTTTTGGTGATTTTTAGTCATGTAATTAGTAATATTTTAATCAAATTAAAATTTATTAACACTAACTACTTAAATAAAAAATCTGTGGTGAAGATCTAAAATATATACATATTTATTTATATTTAAATTGAAAAATAAATAAAAGTCTCTAAATAAAAGAATTTTGTGAACTTGTAAGTTAAAATGTCATCGTGTACTTTTTGTGGTCAAGTTATAAAAAATGGCGAACAATGGTGTGAGTGTAAAAATGCAATAATGTATCATCTCACAATATTTTGTTGCAAAATGGATGATCATAAAATTGTTAAATTTAATAGTGATCCGATAATTACTCGAAGTGCTACTAAAAAACAAAATAATTCAAGTGAAAAGACCACTCCGTCTGTAACTATTTAGAGTATTTTCAATAAACTGTTATATATTGACGAAGAAAATAAACAAGTGCGTGCAAGCCTTAATAAAAATAATCAGCTTATTAGTGTTGTCTTAAAACAAGTTGAAGCGTTCGAAGATAACTTGAAAATTCTGAAAGGGTAAATTGTTTACATCGAATAACATAAACACAGATAAACGGACATCTATAATTGCATTGAAGTTAATTTCATATAAATTGAAATAGAAAATCATGGATATTAAATACAATGCCAAAATTTCTTCCCAGGGAGTAGTGGGTTTATTTATCTGAATGACAGCCTAACCAAGCAGAGACAAGAAATTCTACGATATGCAAAAAAGTTACGTAGGGAAAAAGGCTGAAAACGGAAAAGTTTTCTATATTTAGCCGATTTTAACGAAATCGAAATTTTTTTTTAAAAAACTGTTTAAAAACTGTCGAATTCTTTAAAGGTGGAAATAGTCAACCAGAAACGTGTTTCTCTAAGTTTCATGATGTACAAGGTGATAGCAAGAAACAATGGGCTATTGTAAATAATATTATTGGCAAGAACAATAACAATAATGTTATTACCAGCATCTTTCACACTAATAACAAGGAAGTTACAGATCCAGCTCAATTATCTGAAGTGTTTAATAACTTTTTTGCTAATATTACCTCTAATTTGATCGAATCACATTTTGAACCACGCATGATCTTACTCAAAATGCTGTTTCCGATTACACAATATCTTGTTCATCAATGGTCTTTGAACCTATTTTACCAGATGAAGCGGCAACCGCTATTAAAACCCTAAAGAACAAAATATTCCTCCAACTCATTAGGTGGTGTCAGCATCTATACCTTAAAAATGGTTAGTACCAACATTTGTGATATTTTGGCTCATATTTTTAACGTTAGCTTACAAACTGAAATTTTTCCAAGTCACTTTAAACATGGTATAGTTATTCCAATTTTTAAGAAAGGTACTAAAACAGAGTATAATAATTATAGGCTCATCTGTCTTCTTTCATCTTTTTCGAGAATTTTTGAGAAAATAGTTAAATGCAAAATTCTAAAATTTCTAAACAAAACAAATTTTTTTTCTGATAATCAGTTTGGGTTTAGGGGATCTTTAAGTGCGGAAACTGCGTTAAAAAGGTTAATGAATACAGTACATGTGAAGTTTAACAGTAAGAATTATGTTATGGCGCTGTTCATAGACTTGAAGCAAGCATTTGAAACCGTCAATCATGCAATTTTACTTAGGATTTTAAATATTTTAGGTTTTTGTGGTGTTGTGTCTGATGTGATTTTCATCTTATTTATCTGATAGACTATACCAAACTAAGGTTGAAGACTCACTTAGTGGCTTACAAGTTTATAGTACAGGTGTCCCCAAGGCTCGGTCTTAGGCGCTACACTATTTTTGGTCTATTTGAATTAAATTTTCAAGGTAAATTTCAAAGGTGAATTAATAGCATTTGCTGATGACTTAGCATTTTGATATTCCGATAGCAGAATGTTACCAGAATGTTTATGAAAATATCGATTTTGTCATAAGCATATTGCGATCCTGATTGAATAATGAATACCCATCAAATGATTGTTAGTAGTAAATCTAAAGCCATGGAATTTAAACTTAAAAGTTTGTTTAATAATAATACTGACCATGAAATTAAATTCCACACTAGTTCCTACAATAATAATTATTGCTCAGCTAAATGCTTTTCTATTGAAAGGTATCAAATTACAAATATTTAGGACTATTTTTGGACTCACAGTTGAAATGGAAAATGCACTGTACCATGCAAAAACAATATTTGTAGTGTTACTAGTTTAATTTATAAGTTGATAACTCTGGTTCCTAACGATGTGCTAAACATGATTTATTATGCTTTAGTGCATTCTAAATTATGTTATGGAATAACTTTATGGGGTTGTCCATATGATGTAACTACGGCTCTTATTGCTAAATTACAAAAACAGATACTTAGGATAATGAAATTTAAGAAACCAAATCAAAGGGGATTTTACCATAACAACATTTGTTCATTATTTAGGGTTTTGAGGCTGTTTTTTTAAATGAGTGGTAATAGGTTAACGAGAGTACTGAAGGTCTGAAGAGCCTCACACAAAGCTCTAGAATACTGAAATATTGAAATAAAAAGTTAGATACAGAGTTAGAGCTGGCGAATCGGAATTATAAAACCGATGTGTAAGTTGAAAGAATGCCTTTAGGTGCTCATAAGATGCTAAGCGAAAAGCTACACTGAGAAATGAAATAAAGAAAACGTCAATGAAATAATCAAATAAGGTATCCAACAAATCGATGGCCTCCAAAAATCGATGTATCAGTAGAACTTAAAAAAAACATAACGAAACAGACAAGATGTAGATAGAGAATAAATACAGCACTAAAGAGCAACTTCTAAAAGAAATTCTGTAAGCAAAGTTATCAGAAAATAATCAGAAAAGTCACTTGGTTCGCCTTATTATATTCGAAAGGTATTTTATTACGCAACCTGGCTATAAAGTTAAGAAGAAATATTTTGCACAGCGTAAAGGAAAACATATAAAAAAATGGTGATCGGGAAGCGCTGAGGTCATGCTTGAGGTGTTAAGTGAACGAGCGGCACTTTCACGTCAAAAATCTATTCCTATTCTCCTGCAAAGCAGTGTTGCATCACAGATTATGAAGGAAAAATGAATTTATCGAAGGCCGCACAAAGCTTTTGAGAGAAAAATAAAGGAATGTTAGTTCTGGTGGGGATAGTGGGGTGAAATCAGTTGGATCGAACACGGGACGAATCAGGATTTCCTAACTGGTTGCTATAACTTTCAAGAATTTACAAAATGTTTTTTTCGAAAATTATCACATCGGGGCATTCAGGTAAGCCAACGGTTGGCAACATGTTAGGTAAAATCAACACGTTTTGACCTGAACGCACATGATATATTCAAAATATCATGGCAATGTGATTGCTTAAATGTCATTTTTTCCATCAGTAAATTTTTGATGCCAACATGTTGGGAGATCTGAATGCACCCATCGATGATGTTTCAAACAAACAATAAATGGTATGGTTATTGTAATCGAACTCTGAGGAAGAACCCTGGATGCAAATAAAAGCAACAAAAAATTCTAAAAATTATTACAATTTAATAATTACTGTTGTAAAATTATTTCAAAATTTCATTTGGCACATCATCAAATTTATATTGCATTTGATTTGGCTTTAGACCAATGTGAAACAATAAAATGAAATTTGATCGCACTAATTTTTATACCTTCCCCTCTCTCTATCCGCATATTAACATAATTGAATTATTGGTGTTCCATTTAAATAAAAAATAACGCTAAAAGCCACTTCATCTGATCAATATTTATGAAAATCCTACACGCAATAGATTAACATATGTGGTTCAATTGATAGTATATCGATTGATAAGAACTGAGATAAAATTCTAATTTTTTTACAACATATGCGCTCTGTTTTATGATAAGCGGAAGTATTAATGATGCAATTCCCATTTATAATTTCATAACACGGAAAACGTGCGACTCGGAAAATCATTAATCCCATTCAAGCTACTTTATAAATAAATATAAAGGACGAAAAACCTTGAAATCTTATTTCACGTATTGTCTTTCATTAAACTACGGAATAAGACAATATTTTGTTGTTTGACCCTTATGAAAATATGTAAAAATAAAAATGTTACTCTCTTTTGTATTGTGATTTGCTTTATCAGGGTTGTAAAATAATTTATAAAATTTGTGGGCAAAATCAAATTAAATTAAATTACTCGAGATTAGATAAAATTACACGACTAATAATGCCACTATAGACTTATATTTATGAGACAAGGTTATCATCTATCATCTATATAAGCATATTATTTCGTTGTAATTCTCCACGTCATACCTCACCCGCCGCCCAGTCGGTATTCGGTAATCTAACCATATCATATCAAGAAAATATTTTTTTTTTTTTGGTTTTTTTACAATGGAAAATTTTTTACTTTCACTTTTTGCTGAGTGCTGCAAAGAAATTCTTTATATTTGCGCATGGAATTTAACAATATTACGTACGTATATACATTTTTAATTATAAGTATGTGAGCGCGCGAGAAATGCAAACGAAATAAAATTCTACAAAAAAAAAAAAAAAAAATATGTTGCAAACTCAGCCGAATATTATGCGATTACATGATTTGTTATGTTGGAACGTACTAAATATGCTTTTTTTTTTTGTACACACTCAGAGTTGCGAGTTTGCCAAGAAAATCAACAAATTTCTTTATACGTCCTTTACCTTGATTTGAAATTGTCTTCTCTTTTGTTTTCATTCTTTATACTCTCGACACACACGCACACATCATAAGACGACGGCATCAATCATTCGTCGCCGAGAAACTCAAATTTTTGGCACACAATTCACATTTTTGAATTTTGTTCGTTTAATTTTGAGTGAGGAAATTTAAAGTTTTTTTCATTCATTCGAATGTCACGATCAATGTGATCATATTTTATGGGTTAGTAAACCCTGATGGAAATAAATTATTTTTATTTATTTATTTAAATTTTAATTTTTTTTTTATTTTTTTGCTTTGTTATGCAAATTATTGATATACATTTGTATAATAATGTCATTTTGCGAAATATGAGATTTTCTGATTTGATTTGAATGACGTGGTGAGATGTTTTTCGAAAATTTCCATTTCGGGTTGCATAGAGAAAATTGGGTGATCACAAAAGTCGAATAGTTTATATGCCTTAACAACATTGAGCGCCAGCATAATACGATATATCGTAAAAACATAATATCCATTTAAAACATGCAAAATTTCCATGGAAATATATAAACAACTTGATATAGATAACAAATCCCGATAAACAAATAAACAAATTAAATCGATTTATTAAAATTCACTTACCGTATAATCTTTTGGTGCCAAAGGCACTTGAGACGAATTTTTGTGTAATTTATCCATGTTTGCAAAATTGGTATTTAATTAATTTATTAATTAATTAAATTTCGGTATTTTTTAATAAATTATTTTTTTAAATTAAAAAATTAAATTCTTTTTTCTTTTCATAAAAAAAATTGTTTTTTTTTTCCTACAATTTCTTGTCTATAACAAACACACAAAAATTTATTTCTTTTTTTTAAATTTAAATAAAAAAAATTTGGCGAATATGAAAATTCGCGACACAATTATATTTGCACTGTATCCGACTAAAAATTGAATTTTCACTTTTTTTAAACTAAAAATTTTCGCTTAAAATTTAAATTTTCATCAACTAAATATTTTTTTGTGAATTTTTTTTTTTTTTTAATTAAGTTTGCGATTTAATTAAAATTTTATGTGCTCGCTCTTTTATTTTAAACTAAAACGTTATAGTTTTTATTTTTTATTTCTTTATGTATTTAGAGCGATCCGTCAACGGCGAAATTCTAATATCAAATGAAACTTAAATGTTAGAAAATTTTTATTTTTATTATTTATAAATAATAAAAAGAAACAACAACAAGTCTAAATGAAAATATTATGTATATATACTTATAAGAATAGAGTTTTGTTCAATTTGTATATTTCAGAATTTTTGTGGCTGCATTTGTATATGTATTTATTTGTGTGTATATGGTGTGTATAGATTTGGTGTTCGTGCGATTTTTTTTTTGTATTTTTACTTTGAGCAATTAATTATACAGTAATATAAACGTTGTACACACATTAAGTAACTTAAAATTGTACGCGAAATTTAACTAAAGATTCGAAAAAAAAAATTCGCTCCACCTTGGCCTTGATGAAAAAGAAATTTTATTGTTGTTTCTCGTACCATTTTCTATTATGTTTCCCATAATAATACGAATTAGTTTTCTTCAGACACCCACGTAATATTTTGGTTTATAAAAATGCAGAGGTTGAGTCATACTCGGTATTTAATGTCCCTGAATTTACCCCAGATTTTTTTTTTTACTGGATTTATTGCAGAAAATTAATAGACTGTAAAACAATTGGAAAATTGTGTGCATCAAACAAGATATGTATGTAGGTATATAGCCAATGGCAGCATGCAACAAGTCGATATATATTTTTTAGCACTTGGACCTTTACAAATTGATTTGGATATTTTGGAAAACACATTCTTGTTGTACTAAAATATTAACCAAAGGTCTAACTAACTTGAAAATATGGAAAGATTCTGCTTAAAGCATGAAAACCACCACACTTCTTAGGAAGCTAAAAACAGGTTAAAGAGTTAAATGATTAATCTAACCTTTTCCGTTTAATCAATCATTTATTATTCTATTCATGACTCAATTTTTATCAAGTTTTCTTAGAGGATATTCCAACTTATCGATGTTGTTCTGATTAAAACGAATTAAAAAATTTATTGAAATTATGGAATGTATGTAGTACTTATAAAAATTGGGGAATTTTGGAAAGAAAAAAAAATGGAAATACAATTTAAGTTAGTAGAATTTATAGAACTCTGCCAGTTAAAATAATTAATGGAACTTAGAGAATTTACAGATTTAAAGAATTTAAAAAATTCATATAATTTATTGAATTTATAAAATTTTTAGGAAGGGGAGTCCTATCTCAACGCTTAAGCTGGAAAGGTTGCCTAACGCCGTCTCTTGAAGCAAGATAAGTCTGGCCAAAGCTAGACTTGGAGAACGCCAAAATATTAAGGTTTCGTGAATTAAGAACAACAGGAGGAAGGGACTTTGCTCGTGTCTGGCATTAGAACCCAGAAGGCATAAATAATTAGGTAAGTTCATAATGGACAATCTGCTGGATCTCGAAAACAGTAAAGTGTGAGATATTCTATGCTACCCAAGTAGCTCTAAATGATTCCATTAAGGGTGAAGGGGATAAATTATGTACACTCCAACTAACCTAACCTAACCTACTAAAGATTTAGGCTTTGTAGAATTCATAGAATTATAAGAATTGATAGGATTTATATAATTAGTTCCATTTATGGAATTCAAAGAATGTATTGAATTTATAAAACTATTTAAAATTTAAAAAAAATTTAGAAATACTAAAATTTATAGAATTTATTGGATTTTTATAAATTATGGAATTTTTAAAATAAGTCAAATTTAAATTTGCAGAATTTATAGAACTGACAGACTTGAACTATTTACAGAACCCATTGAATAAATAAAATTTGTAGAATTTATACTATTTATAGAATTTGTGGAGTTTATATGATTTATAAAATCCTTAATATTTAAAAAATTTATAGGTTTTATAAGCATATTAAAATTTATAATAATTACAGGCTTTGTAGAACTTATAAAATTTATTGAACTTTTAAGAATAGAATTTACAGAATAAGAACTAACGAATTTATTAGATTTGATTTGAATTTAAAGAGCTTACTGAATTTTAAAACTTTATCCCTAGTACTATTTATAGAATTATTCATAGAATTCATAAACTTTATTAAATTTATAGAACTTATTGAATTTATAGGATTATTAATGTTTATAAGATTTATCGAAATTTTTGAATTTATATAATTTATAGAATTCAAAGAATTTATAAAATTTATACATATAGAATTCTTATAATAAGTAAAATTTGGGTGTGTGTAGAATTTATAGAACTTCAAACAATTTATAGAACCCATAGAATCTAAAAAATTTAATGAATTTACAAAATTTATAAATTTTGTGGACTTTATATAATTTATAGAATTGATTGAATTTATAAAATTGATAGAGTTTATAGACATATTAGAATTTTTAACATTTATTGACTGTAGAATTTAGATAATTTATAAAATTTATAAAATTTATTGGATTTTTGTAATTTGTAGAATTTATCGACTTTACAGAATTTAAAAGAACTAAAGAATTTATGAGATTTGTAAAATTTAAAGCACTTACTGAAGTTTTAAACTTTATTCATAGAATTTATAGAACTTATAAAATCTATTGGACTTATAGAATTTAAAGAAATAATTGAATTTATAGAATTGCTAAAGTTTATAGGATTTATTGAAATTTTTATATTCATAAAACAAGTAAAATTTGAGTTTCTAGAATTTATAAAACAGACACACTTGAAACAATTAATAGAACTCAAAGAACCTGCAAAATGTATAGAATTTATAAATTTTAAAGAATTTGTAGAATTTATAGAATTGATATAATTTATAAAATTTGGAAAATTCAAAAACTTATGAGGTTTATAAACATATTAAAACTTCTAAAATTTATAGAATTTTTCAAATTTACAGAATTTATAGGATTTATAGAATTTAAGAAACTTATTGAATTTGTAGAATTTATAGAATTTGTAGAATTTACTGAATTTATAGGATTGATAGAATTTATAGCTTTTAAAGAATTTTTATATTTAAAAACATTTTTATAATTACTAGGTACAAATTCTATGTAAAATTAATTATTAATTATAGAAATATCTAATATTTTAAACGAAATCATCAGAGATTATTAAAAAAAAACAATTCCGGAATTCCGGAATCGAAAACATCTAATTCAAAAATTCCGGAATTACATTTTGACCAAAAATTGGTAAAATATATAACCCGCCTTTCGAAATATTTTTTTAAATTTTGTGAATAAAATAGTTCCAGCGAAGGTTTAGAATCTACAAGCAATTCCCTTTTACAGATTACAGCAAGTTGTAATTATTGTAAGCCACCTACATAATTACATTTCAAATTAACCTGTAAGTGCACATGTGGTTGGCTGCTAATCATTTATCTCTCGTACTTCCAGTTATGAGTTTCGACAACTCACAATTCGGAAGTTTGAAATCTCGCGATTTTCGAATTTAGTGGTTTTATATATTTTTTAAAATAAAGTTTAACTTTAGGCATGTATTGGAATTATCTAAATTAATCCAGGGCTGTTTTACCCTTAGACTCTAAAACTACTTAAGTTCATCTCTAAAACTCAAAATGCAATAATACCCCTTTGAGGAGTTTGTCGCGTTTATCTATAAACTCATTTTATGAGTAAAAGCACATACCAATTTAAAAGTAAAATTGTTCTTACATATTTTAGGGGTTCAAATTATCCCTAAATACCTCAGAATTTTAAAATAAGAAGTTTTTTTTTCTTTCATTTGTTTAGGGTCCTTTTTTAATGCTATTTGTAAGAATAATGAGCAACACTGATCCAGTAATTTTTAAAAAAATTCTTATAAATTGGCTAAAGTTTGATAAATTTGAACTATTAAATTAATGTCTACCATTTTAGCTTGAATGTCGATCCCCTAAAGGCCGTCATACGAGCACAGTTGGGCATTTCACAAACATTTTTTTTACATTTTACAAGTAAAAAATATAAGAAACTACGTAAATTATATTCAAATTTAAATTAAATGTAAAAAAATTTACAGATGTCAGAATGCAGTACCATCTGTTTGATAAGATTAAAAAAATCACTATTCGATAAAACTAACTAGCGTCGACATTTTTGATAAATCTCCAAACAATTTTAAAGTGAAAACCTTCTACGTTAGACAAATGGAGAATGATATACCTAAGCTATTTGGTGTAATAAAACAAATAAAAATAATTTAGAATTTAATTTTTTTTCATTTTAATAAATTTTATAATTATTTAATTTAATTTAATAGTTTTGTCAATATTCAAATTTTATTATTAATCAGAATCACCATTTTATAATTAATTTTATCACCGCACGAGTTGGGTGGCAAGTCGCCGTACTAAAAATCGGGAGCAAACTGGTAGTAGAAATAAAAAAGAAATAATTTTATTTATTATTTTGTATTCGTCATCACGTCAGTCATGAAAAGCCGGTAATGCAGATTGTAATTCTCCAGCCGAACGTTTCCGACCGAAAGTAAAAAAAGGTAATACAGATTGTGTTATCCCAGCCGAAAATAAAAAATGAAGTCGAAGTCAATCGTTAATATTTAGCCTAAAATTTACTAATGATGCATGAATAGCATTGAAGACCTATGTTAAAATTCATATATGGCAAAGTTTCCCGTGGGAAATCTCAGAAAACTTGAAAAAGTTTGTAACGAATGAGTCGTTACCGGGATGAGGAGGATCCTCTAAATCATTACATACCAGTTTCACCTGGGAGTTCGCGCAAGTCTAGGCACAGCTATGAATGGTATATCGTGTCGCTTAAATCGGTGCGCAACTGTGTTGAATTTTGGGTTTTGTTTCGGCTATTGGAGACACGTTTCTGAGGCGCTGGTGTTATGATGAGGGTTATTTTTGTTTTTTTTTTTGACAGCAACTTTTATTAACGTGGAGATCGATTTTGGAATTTACGAGAGACAGACGTGCTGCAAGCTAATAATGTTTGTGTCTATGGAACAAAGGTGATTTGTTCCAATAGAATTTCATCGACACGTTTGGTACAGCTATATCATCAAAAAAATAGTGATTAGTGGCATCGGATTTGTATTTTCCGTGATTACTAGGAAGTGAATTTTCGCTGTGAAATATGTTGTGCGAACTCCTTTTTGTTGGTAATGGAGTTTGGATTATTCACCGTTAGAAAGAGTATACTGCCATTTATCTATTGTTATCAATTTATCATTAACTTGATTTTTGAAAAAGTGACTTATTCCACTTTCAAAATAAATGGCTCATATAATAAAAGGTTAAGGAAAAGAAAATACTGAATCGAGATTTTGACAGCACATAAATATCACACAGCACCAATGGAACAGTATGGTTCTCCCGTGATTTAACAAAACATAGTAGGTAAGCACATTTTCATAGTTTTGAGCCATTTGTTGGTGGTATGACAAATTTAAAACTATTAAGTATTTATTAGGGCAAAAAAGAGCTGCGCTTATTCAAATATTTGCTTATTCAAGAAGACGAACGGTTTAAATGTTATGCTGCATGCTTAGTTCTGTGATTTACAAATGGAAATAATATGCTTTCACAAAACTTAGTAGGAGCACATGCTATGTTTTTTTAAATTCCTAATATCAAGGTCCTTTCGGCTGATAACCATTAAATTTTTATTTTTTGGCTTTAATGTTAATAACGTAAACTGCATTATCGACCTTTTACTTTCGGCTGGAAACTTTCGGCTAATTTTAACAGAGTATCACATCGTGCATTTTGTTTTTCGTGCGGAGTATGTTCAGAGCCAAGTGGTTGAATATATTGTAGCGTGAATTGGGTGAACAGCTACAGATACACAAAATAATTTTCTGTTTTATTATTGATTGATTGATTGATCATATTTAAATGTAAAAAATGGCGCTTTCTAAAACTCGCTCTTTAAAATTTATTATTCGTTCTTCATTGATGGAATAATCATTTTTTACTACTGATCGATCTGAATTGTGAATAGAAAACCTAAAGATATTGTGATGGTTATTCATTTGTCATCGAATAAAGAAGAATTAAAAATTATTTTTTACTCGGCCAACACTATGTATGTGTTGTTCTATTCATTATTTAAACAAAAGAATAGAAGGGTGATCTTTTTCATGTTCGCATAAAACAGAAAATTGTCATTCTGCATCAAATTTAATCGAATCATAAAATAACCGAATTTTTGGCCAAAATTATCACTATCCGAACTCGATTCTGGGTATTGCCCCAAAAATATATAAAAATAATATTGCATAAAACTTGTACATTAAAATACTACTTAAAAAATTCACTAAACTATTCAACTATTTATTCAGAAATGAACGAGTGTAATTGTTTAAAGTGAGCGAATTTGGTAGTCAAAAACTGAGCAGTGAAATTAAGAAAACAAAACGAAATTGTATAGAAAGCACAAAGCTCCAACAACAAAAAGTTTGGGAAAGTTTGTAATTCTAAAAAAAAAACATATTGATAATTTGGTGAAACAAACTCGCACGCAATTTTATGAATAGGAATTTAAGAAAAAATTGAAAAATATTAAGGGACAATGCCGTACAAGTAGTCAGCCAACCAGTAAAAAAATTGGCGAGGAAGGAATTATTGAAGATGAACCTTTCTTTGTAGGATCTTTATACCTTTAATATTTTTTTTGTATCAATTCCGTTTAAGATATATACAGATATCATTGAATTTAAAATCAATTTATTTTTTCCGAATTATTAAGAGTCAAACAATTATTTCTTATCACCTGTAACAGCGGATTGAAATTTATTAAACCAATGAAACTGTTTGCTTATTCCAATTTTCTCCAAAATTGAATTTTTCAATAATACTCAATAGGTATGTCTTTAGAAAGTTAAATACCGAAGACGCTTTATAACATTTTTTAGATAATAATAATTGTTTAAATAATTATAAAAAAGTTGCAGGACTGTTTATAGGTATTACGAGAGCTTTTGATACTGTCAAGTATTCAATTTTGTTGTTTAATAAATTATGGAATGCTGAAAGTATCCTGTAGATCACAATCGATAAAAATGAATAATATACCCGACAAACAATATGTAACCATGGATGGTGTACCGGGAACAATGTAACTGACGTATGGTAACAATATTTTGAAAAAATTCGCAAGAAACATATTTTTCATTTTACTTTTAACATTTCATCCCAATACTCTCTTTAAATTCAACTCTTTTCTCATCAATTCTCTCATCTTTAAGCCAAAATAATTTTTTCGTTTATATTTTGGTCCTAATTTTCTATTGTAGCAAACAAAACAATAAACATTGAAATTCATACCTCTTTTCTTTGTTTTTGTTTTGTGATGTAAAATTTAGTTTATTCATGTAGTTCAACAAGGTGATACGTTGGTGACAGTTGGTTAACGTGAAAATTTGTGTGATCAAAAAAAGAAAATAATAATAATTAAATAAAAATAAATTTTATATTTTAAAAATATAATTAGTAATAATAAATTATTAACTGCGAATAATTTATATAGTAAATTGTAAGTACATATATATTTTATTATATTTTTTACATAAATATTGCAAAAAAAAAATCGGTACAGTGTCATTTTATCAAGGATAACGGTATAAAAACACATGGCAAAATATTATTTTGTGTATCCGTAATTTGTCGGTATCAAAATGTTTAATACATCGGTAATTTGTCGTTAACATTGTGGGTCGTTCTTCGAGTATTTCGGTAATTTTTCGGTAACATACATAGGCCAAACACTAGCATATCGTTAATTTCTCCCTTCCATTTGATAAATTAATTATAATATCAATTGCAATGAATTATAATAACGTTAAAGATAATAAATTGTAACTACCTATTATCTTATTAAATAATAATTTTTAGATATAATTACCATATTAAAATGACATTTATTGACATAATTATAAAACACATGGTAAACTGATTCTTGTGTATATCAGTAATTTGTCTGTAGCAATCGGAAAAAAATTTTAGTATGTCGGTAATTTTTCGTTAACATTGTGGGATATTCTTTGAGGAGTATTTCGGTAATTTGTTGGTAACATTGACTAAACACTAGCAATTACCCATTTCTCGTTTACATTTGATGAATTAATTCTGAATCGGTAATTTCCTGACAAATTCAACATTTTCCTTTTGTGTACCGCATAATTATTATAATACGCAACGACAATTTTTTGTAATTCGGTAAAAATCGAGGGAGATACATTTTGTTGTGAAATTAATTTATAGTTATTATTTCGTATGGCAATACTGAACTTTCAATAATTGTTAATTTGTCGGCAATATAGAAATTTTATTTCAGCTCTCCGGCATATTTTTAATTGGCATATTAGATTTATAATGCCAAAATATAAGCCATTACATAAACTCTCGAAGCAATCAATACGACGTCGACTTAATCGAGATCGAAATCCAACAGAGCTTGAAAATCTCGGTGCTGTATCAAACGACGATAATAATCGACCAGATCCAATTCCTACGTATGAAGTACTAAGTGTGAATGCAGAGAATGCCGACGTCATAAGTAATGATGATGCATGTTCTATAACTTATTTAAGTGATACGGACGATGTGGAATTTGATGATAGTGACAACAGCCATGACAAAATACATGATACTAAAACTTTTCTAAGAAGTTGGAGTATAAAACACAACATAAAATCTAGTGCATTAACAGAATTACTCACGTTTTTAAACGAAAATGGATTTAGTTATTTACCGAAGGATAGCCGAACACTTCTTAATACTCCCATCAGTAGAGATGTATTGGCGTGCGTACCAGGAAATTTTGTTTATATTGGTATTACTAGCGGCTTAGACAAAGTGTTGTGCGATCTAGAGACTTTGCCACAGACAATTGAATTAGATTTTAATATTGATGGAGTTCCAATAAGCAAAAGTAATTTAAGCTGTTTTTGGCTAATATTAGCCCGCGTATGCAACATTAACCCTGCCAGAATTTTTGTTGTAGGTGTATATCACGGCTATAATAAGCCAAAAAATTTTAACAATTTTCTTCGTCCGCTTATTGATGAACTTAAAGTGTTAGCATCTTCAGGATTTGTTTACAATAATACAAAGTATTTGCTAAATATCAGAGCATTTGTTTGTGACGCACCCGCAAGGGCCACAATTTTAGGGATTAAATCTCACAATGCTTATTTTGGATGTCCGAAATGTTGTGAAGAAGGTGAATTTATAAAAAATCGCATGACGTATCCAATTAGCAATGCCAGATTACGTACTGATAAATCATTTAGAACCAAAGAGAATGAACACCACCATAGAGAAACGTCGATTTTGGAGGAATTGAATATTGATATGATTGAGCATTTTCCACTGGACTACTTACATTTAGTTTGCCTAGGAATTGTAAAAAAACTTCTAAAAATGTGGACCAGTGGTATAACATCTGCTTTAATTCCTAGCAGAGAACAGACTGCAATTTCTCGAAGGCTTACATCATTAGCAATAACACAACCGACAGATTTTCAGAGACGAATCAGATCATTATCGGAACTGTCTTATTTTAAAGGATCAGAATTCCGTGTGTTTGTACTATATTCAGGACCATTTGTTTTGAAAAATATATTATCTTTGCCAAAATATAATAATTTTTTGTTGCTGCATGTGGGTGTACTGATCCTTTGCCACCCGATATATTCGAAAACCAAACTAAATGTCGCGGAATCAATTTTAAGACAATTCGTCGCAGGTGTCGCTGAACTGTACGGAAGACATAATTTAACGTATAACATGCATTGCGTAACTCACTTACCAGATGATGTAAGAAAGCATGGAAAGTTGGACGATTGGTCCGCTTTTGCTTTTGAAAGTTATATGAGTAATATTAAACGTATGCTACGAAAGCCAAATCAACCTCTGGCACAAATTTGTAATAGAATTTGTGAAATAAATAATATAAAAGAGTCAAAACACGGAACAACATCTAAAATTTATCCTATATTGAAAAATAAAGAAATTACTAGGGAGGTAAAAATAATATACAGGAAAATAATTTTTCCACATTTTCAAATCGATAATGGATGTAAAAATTGCTATGTTTTATTAGAAAACAACGAAATTATCAAATTTGATCACGCAGCTGTCGAGGACAGTAAGGTTTTCATGTTTGGCAGTCGATTTATGAATCCACGTAATTTTTATGAAATTCCAATCGAATCCAGCAAATTCGAAATCTTTGAGACTGATTTAAATGAAGATAAAGTGCGTGTTTGGAGCATTAATCTAATTAAATGCAAGCTATTTGGAATGGCAACAGAGAACATCGGGGACGCAGGAACATATGTTTTCTTTCCGTTGATACATTCGGAAATGTATTATTGTTTTACTATATTCAGGGTAATATTTTAAATATACACGAAATTTAGTTAATTTTGCTTTTGAATTTGGCTAATTAAATATTTTTATTTTCCGTGTTTAAACTTTTTGGTTTACAAGACTAAAAATATTATGTTATTCCTTAGGGTTATGTATGCTGTTGTGGAAACGAATAATGATCTTGGACAAAAAGAAGTGTCAATAGTTTTATCGTCATGGATTATAGATGAGGAATATATATATTGGCCGCCTAATCACTACAAAGCTTTAAAAAAAGGAATGAAACCCGATGATAGTTGGACTCAACATCCCTGCGTTGTTTTAAAACGGAATATAGGTAATTTATGTAAATATTTAATACAAACTGTAAATTAACATAAGTATATATTTTATTTCCAGCAACATTTTCGGAAGCTAAAGCGAAAGAAAAATTTTTGTCGGAAAATTCTTGCTCAGAAATTGACGAGGGTTCAACCCGTCTAACAGCAAAATATAATTTTAATGAAGATTTTAAGCAAAATGCTATAGAAACCGAGATATCAAATTTCAATGCAACGGTTACAGTGCCAATAAATGCTCTGGGTCAAATTAGCAACGTGACATCTAATGACAACAGTGATTCAACCCAATTTATAGGAAAAGATTTCCGCTCCCCGCTTGCAATGGAAATAACACCTCAAACTCTCCAATGTCCAGATAACCAAAATGAACCAGATCAGCCAATGGTATCCGTTTCACAAACACCAGAATACATAGAAGCAGCTGTCAATTCCACGCTTGCAATTGAATCAACTTCTCGAACTTCAATCCCTCATGACCGTGAAAACGACGGTGCTTTAGATGACAAATTTAATTATATTTACACCGAAATAAAGAAAATTAGAAAATTGACAAAATCTCAAACGGAACTAATAAAAGAACAAAATTCGAAAATTGACAAATTGCAAATAGAGCTGACTAGAACAAATCAGACCATTGAAAACTTTATATCATCGTCATTAGTAGCTCAACAAAAAGTAAAAAAGATTGCAAAAGACAAGAGCTTCGTGTACCCTATTGTGCCAATAAGAAGAGTCGAGGAATGCGAATTACTCAATGCTAAATTAACCGAAAATTATTATATGGAGCAAATGGTAAATATTTTGATTGAAATCAGTTACAATAATTTCAGATTCTTAAGAAATTTTTAATTATAGGTTATTCGACTTTTTAAATATCGGACTACGAACATAAATAAAGCGGTAAAACAAATGTTCGAGCATTTGTTTCACTATGATGTCATAAAATTATATTCATGGACTGGGCAATCCGGAATTACAAAAGGTACACATACATTCTCCAAATTTAATGTAAATAATGACTTTCAATATATATAGTTTTCCAAAATTGATGATTAAATGTAGTATAAAGTGTACTTACAGAATATTACAAGACCCATAGTAGAGAGATTGTAGGTCCTGTGCCTTTCAAATTTTCTTGGTAGTGTTAAAATGTTAAAAATCACTTTAAAATCGAATAACGCACATACAATTTCTTCAACCAAATAGTACATGTTGACTAAGAGTACGAAATTGAAACCTAGCTACATCGAAATTTAGGAGCAAGAGCAACTTTAATTTGTCAAATGGTGGCGTTAAAGGTGAAACTTTCTATTTTAGGGATATGTTGCTCTCGAAAACCCGCGTTCTACACCTCTTAATCCTGCAAGAGTTGAAGGAGAACAAACCTAGGATTTATAAGAAAAATGTATGTCAAAACAATAATACACATGTCTTTATCGAATTTAAAGAGATTTTGTTTGACTCGTAATTTTGCGTAACTCGACATGCCTCCCCAGTCTGTAATTTAGTCGAAAAAAATCGTATCAGGTACACGGTAAAAATCATTATGACACAATCTACTATTGCCGTAGTTAAGGCTACTGGTTCATTTTTCGTCCTAGGTTCGGTTGGTTAGAAATTATCAACTAACTACAATTGAATAGGCAACCATTTCAATAAAAATGTTTTCACGGCTACATAAAACCAAATTGATAATAATATTCTTCAAGAATTTTCATAAATTTGTTCAATACGATGTCAAAATTCTGTTGTACGTATATAATAAATAAATCAAAATTAAATGAAAAATTAGAAAAAAAAACTAATAGAATAATAATATATATAATTCGAATATTCTTTGTAATGTACATATGTTTCTCTTTCTCTAGGTATCCACAAACTTATCTTTATGGACCTAAACATGATTATCCAATTAACAGAAAACACGTTAAATTACTTAAATACTGATGCTCCCGTAACAACGGATGAAACAAAAAAAGCCATTAAAGAATTTTTGAAGCGGTCAACTATTGTAATGGCCCGCAATAGCAAGAAATGTGTAAAAACTTAAATACATATTTTAGTAATTAACAAAACTCTTTACTAAAAATAATTGATTAATAAATGAATTTAGATGAATTTTAAGTATAATAAAAATGAATTAACTGAATTAAATTTTAATGTGTTTTATATTTTTATTTTAATATTGCGAATAATATTAATACAGGTAATACTGGTTGTGTTGTTTGCTTGATTTATATAAAATAAACTTGCTTGATTTATATAAAATAAAAAATTGGTAAAATTATAGTACATACCAAATTTAGTAATTTAACCAATATTTTATCTGTATCTATTGCAACCTAATACCCTATAATATAATGTAAGATTATATTATAATGTGTCGCAGTCTATGTCGGTTTCTAAAACTAATTTTTAGTAGAAACATTGTACAACAAAAAATCGGTATCATTTCAGTAACAAATACCAGGATATAAAAGAAATTGTTTACTATTCGTGTCTTGTAAGTATATTCCATAAAATTACGGTAAATAGTGGGTTATCCTAATAATACTTTATTCAAAACATTACAACATAAAATGCTGGTTACCGTAGAGTAACAAAAACCACTATTTAACCAGTGGTAACAGACCGGAAATAGTTCCAAACCATTGTGTGCCAGAATTAGGTAATTTTTTGGTAACCGATCGGGTTCGTTACTACCTCGGTCTCCGGTAACACTTCGGTTTTTTTTTGGTTTCAAAACTAAAATTGTTTGTCGGGATAATATCCCATTATATGTCATGGTTGATGTACCACAAGGGACCAACTCATTTTTTTCGGATCTTGGTCCAACTTATTTTTTAATATAGATAAATTTTATTTTTAAATTGATCTTCATGGGCATCCTGTAGAGTTTACTGATGACACTGCATGTACCTATTTATCGTACAAATTACTGAGGAGATATTATATATAGATGGCATCTAAACTGATTTCTCTAAGCTCAGAAGATGATTTAATTTGCATTGTATGATTTTGAGGTAAATACGCGATTCATGTTATTTCACAAGAAAAATGGGGATGTTTTACCAAATGATTTCATAATCTACTATTCCTTGAGCTGCTCTATTTCCGACGGTAATGCTGACTGTTTTCATATACAAAGGATGTCCACTTTTAAATACGTATAGGTATTTTTTTGGACCGTAAAAGCATTTAGAAAAGATCTAAAAGGCTCGGATCTGAATTCTATAAACACTTTTGTTATCTGGGGTGCGATTCCGGTTTGATGATCTGATAATGAAAAAACAAAAATATCATCTAATTTTTAAATTGTCATTTTGCTTTCGTCTTTGCTTTTTATCTTTTTATTCTATTTTATCATCAACATATCATAAGTGATTCTGGTTCCATGATAATGAAAAATGATAAAATTATTATTCTTCAAAGAGAGTTTCCTCTCTTGATAATAGTAAATATTGGTTAATTCGTGTTCTTTTCGTTTTTTCAAATCAATACGAATTATGAGGGTGAAACAAAATTGACGAAGTTTTGTGTTTGTATTGGTTACTTGATTGACATTTCTGACGTCAAATTGAAATTTGGCGGCATCATTCTCAAATTGACTTTTGCAGTGTTTAATTGAGTGCTTTAATCCAGTGTTTTGTATTTTTGTTTGAATGAAATTAATCCAGTGTTTTGTATTTAAAATTTTTAATTAATTGTTTGATTAAAATATATATTTAATTAACAATTATGGAACAAGTAGTTGCGGAATTGGTGGCATCTTCATCGTCGTCTTCGGACAATGATTTGAATTTATATTCATCTTCAAGCGATGAAGAATTTTTAAATCTTCAAAATGATTTATTTAAAAGAAATAAAAAAATCGCGTCCAAAATTTTACCAACGACGTAGTGGAAAAATACTCAGAAGAAAAAGTAACTTGTGAATATATTTACATTTTTCTATCAAAAAAGTGTTACAATCATTTTTGTATTTATAGTTCCGTCGTAATTTTCGAGTGTCACGAGCAGTAGCTGACCATCTAATAAAACAGTTTGAAAGCTCCTCTCATTACAAAACGAGCAAAGGCGGACGAGTGAGTGTAACAGCTGAGTCACAATGCTTAGCTTTCTTATGGTAACAAAATATTTTCATTTTACCTAATATAATTCCAAAAAAATAATAATTTAAAAATATTTTTAGGTTTGCTGGTAATAAGGAGACATATAGAGAAGTCGCGAACCTGTTCAACGTATCACCGTCAGCTGCTCACACTCATCTTACCAACTTCTTGGAGTTCTTATATGATACATCCGATCAGCATATACGATTCCCAATATCCCAACTACAGATAGTGAGAAGGTTGAGAAATCCACAGCATTTGTAGAGGTAATACAAACGAAATATTAAATTGCTTTTCAGATCATTTATATGATTAATTTTGTATTTGTCTAATTCCAGCTAGCCGGTTTTCCTAATGTAATAGGCTGTATAGATGGCTATTACATATGCCTGTGAATAAGGTACGTTCAACATATGTGAATCGTCATGGCTTAATTTCAATTACGCTACAAGGAATTTGTGATGCCAAAAAGAAATTCCTTGATGTATTTATTGGATCGCCAAGTAAAATACACGATTCAAGGATATATAAACTGTCGTTTATATCGGAATCGGAGTAAATTCCAGCTATTTGCGGAAAACAGTACCACATTCTGGGGGACGCAGCTTACCCGTTGAGGGAGTTTTCATTAACCCCTTACAAAGATTATGGGGATTTAACCCCCAAGAAAAGTCTTTATA
Organism: Tipula helvola; assembly: GCA_963556165.1. Lineage (NCBI taxonomy): Eukaryota > Metazoa > Arthropoda > Insecta > Diptera > Tipulidae > Tipula > Tipula helvola. The sequence continues at coordinate 204,258,630 of OY744483.1, read as the reverse complement.
ATAAAAAGCATGCCCAGACTAGGCTAAAAATTGAAAATACGTTTGGGTTGCTTAAACAAAGATTTAGGCAGCTCATTCGTCTCGATTTTTTCTCTTTGGTACGAATGTGCAAGTTCGTATTGGGATGCTGCGTTCTACACAATTTGTGCATTGATAATTGAGATTTATGGGATGAAATTGAGCCTGAACTGCAAGAATAAATTGCTGCTGAAGCCGCCTTGCCAGACACCAGAAACACCGAACGAACTGGAGAAAATATAGAAGTGATTTCTGAATCTGTTTTAAAACATTTAGGGGAAATCAAGCGGAGCATAATTACAGTCATTTTAGTAAAAATAAATAAAGTTCTATTTAATTTCATTTATTTTTGATTCAAAATTCAAAAAAAAAAGGTTATGCTAAGTCTAATTGAAAATATAGGGTTTTCTCTTATTAAGTTTTTATTTTAATTATTAAAACGATTTATTTGTTTTTTAACTTATTTTTATTTTGTATATGCCCCTACGTTTCGACGGTATATTCCGTCATCATCATCTAATTAAAAATTTTAATATTATAAAAAAAAAATATAAATTTTGTTTTTTTATTATTTCGTCTAATTTTTTCATTTTCTCTTCGTGCCGTTTTGCTCGATTTGCCTCCTTTTCGCGAAGAAGCTTCTCTATGGTCTCGAACCGCTGCTGTTTTAAAGCGAAGTATTTGTCTGCAATAATTTCTTGGCTCGTTTTTTTTCGTCGGAATGTGGTTGGTGATGATGTATCCGAGTCCGATGAAATTTCTACTGGTACTGTTGTTAAACTAACCGATGAAGCTTGTGATGATGTTGACGGTAAACTGACAGGTTGTGATGGTGGTGCTACTTTTGATGCTATTGATGATGTCGCTGATGATGCTAACATTGATGATCCAGGCTTTTTTTTTTTAAAATCGCTTTGCTGACAACACATAGTCCGGTATTAGTGAATCGTCCATACTGACGATCCGGCTCACTTCCTCCTCTAAGTCCGACTCTATGCGTGTCTCTCCGCTTGTACTATTTTGGTCGACACATTTTTTTATCCGTTTCATGACGACGCGATACCGAGTTTGGACCTGAAGATAGGTACATGACATCCCGAATTCTTTATTTAATTCGTCCGCTACGAACTGCCACATACATTTTTTATTTCTAAACTTTTTTATGACATCACCCTTTCTGGTGTAGTACTGCTCCAGAACATCAGCGTAGTCTGCCATTACAATTATGCCGCCTGGAAATCGATTTTTAAAATTTTAATTTTACAAAATACATATAATATATATATAAATATATATATATATATATATATATATATATATATATATATATATATATATATATCACTTTTTACACACTTGTTTTGCTTTCTAGGAAAGCCTCCCCGTCTTTATGAATAGTGCATCCATCTGCATCTAATAAGATATAAAAATCTCTTAACTGATGAACCACCTCCATGCCAAATTATTTGATTAAAATTGTTTATTATTTTTATAATTAAAATGAAAAAACAAATCGAGACGCAAAAACTGTATTTTTATTTAATTAAATTAAAATAATTAACACAACAATTATTAAACACGTTAAACTAAACAAATGAGAAATAAAATGATCGAGATACAAAAAATCGCTGCTATATATTGAAAAATTTTGACAACTAAATTGACGTTTCTATTTTTGTTTTTGTTGGTGAATTTTGGTGAAAAGAACACAGTTTTTAGAAGTGCGTCAATTTTTTTGACGATTTTGGGTGAAAAGAATTCAACATAAAAGATTCGTTTTCCAAAAAAAAACTGGTTTTGAGCATGCGGCGCATTAAAATTTTGTCAAGAGAGTTTCTCTCTTTTTAATCGTAAATATTCATATTGGTTTTCAAATCGGAAATATTCATATTTTGTCATTAGTCGTTATATCGGATAAGAAATAATATCCCAACCAACAATTATTTAAAACTGTTCAATCTTCTTTAAAATTATCTATTTTAAAAATATTCTGGAAAATAGGCATTTAGTTTTAAAATTAGAATGGGAATATCCATTTTCCAGAATATTTCAAAGGTAAATCTTCCTTTTCCATTAGTTATTGTTTTTAATTTTTAATAAATCAGTAAAACTATTAAACTATTTTTAGTTTTCCAATGTTGTAAATTCGAGAAGTACACTAGTATAAGTTGTCTACATTAAATTATATATCCACATTTACCAACGTTAACTGGTAAATGTGCACATTGTCCAAATTATGAGTATGAACTTGCCACCTAGTGCAATTTAGTGTAATATAAGTGCAAAATTAATATTTTTTCATGATATACCTACCTAACTAAGAGTTCTTTTCATGATACCTAACAATCATTTTAGAATCCAATTTCCAACGCACATGTAGAATTTAATCGAAATCAGTCGGGAAATGGCCATGATCCATCCTACTTGCCCATATTCTAGAACTTCATCTAAAAATCATTTTAGAGTCTCATTTCTATCGCACATATAAAATTTCACTAAAGTCGGTTCACACTTGTTGTTAAGAAAATAAATTTTCGATTAATTAATCAATTTTAAACGATACGTTAATCGATTAATTTTACCACGCCATACTAAAAACACGAATAGCCGAAAAATAGTAGATTGTTCTACAAGTAAAGAAAAGTGATAATTTTCCAGCGAGTGTAATTGCTTAATTCACGAGCGAGCGCTAGCGAGCGAGGGGGGGGGGGGGGGTTCGCAAATTGTTTAGAAGGGGATGGAGGGGGTTAAAAAACGGAAAAATTAAGTTACGTAATTTATGAACAGCCCTAAGCTGTTTATAAAAAATGGTAAATCTCACCGTGAATTATAGCCTAGTTTGGTATATGTAAAAGCAATTGAGCATGAAGAAGAATACAATTAATTTGGTCTTTAAACTACGATAACAAGTAATTAACACAAAAGAAAAGAAACAACAAATCAAAATATCATCACCATAATATATTAAATAGAAAATTTTTCAACTTGGCGCCACTCGATCTGTTCGCTATTATGAAAATACATATGTATGTATATTGTATTCTAATTTTAGCGGCGCGATGAAACAGCGGTCTTTTTGTTTGGTGGATACGACATTTTAATGAGTGATATTTTGATGACCTGTTGATCGGTAAATTCTTTCATGAATTGCTTAAATTGCTAAAATTGATAATAATACCGTTCAAAGAAATCCAATTTTATACTTTGGCGTCCGTCAAGCAGCCGTGTTTTTTACTAAATGTATAATATTTTCAATAGCAAAAACATTATTCACAACCAAAATCATTTAAAAAGTAATTTAATAAAATTTAATATTCTTGTTATTTTTTTCAGAACAACGTATATATTCAGAATAATAACACGAGTCCGTTTAAAATTGAATAAAATGATTTTCATTACCATTTTGAACGAATGATGTATTTGTTGACAATGTTGACAATTTTATGTGAATCAGTTTTAAAAACCCATCTGACAAAACACTCAGGCAGTGACTACAATTTTCTTGGAATATTATAAAATTTGGGATGCAGTGTATTAAGAATTAAAAAGAAATAGAATTTAACGGCAGGCTATTTGGAATGAAGCTATCAAATCAGTTCCAAAAAGCAACAAAATTGTATACTTCAGCAGTTTGCATGCTATAATAAAACGCAGGAAGGAATTTATGCCTCATGTACCTTCGAAAGCTCACATTGATGTTAACAAAATCAAGAACTTATCAAGGATTTCATGCCAGGACACGGAGTTACTGAGTAAAACCATTAAATTGATCTACTGAATTCCATTGAATAATAATCAAATAACACATCTGTTCAACAATATCATTTCTTCAGGGTTATTTGCATTATTAATTAATTTAGCTAATTTAGTTAAGCTGACCTGAAAATCCCTATTTAAAGTGAACCTCATCATTAATGAAATTCATGAAAAAGCGTGAAGACATGAAGAAGGCAACACGAACTTAGTATGCAGATTTAAAAGTACCAATCCTTTTGAGCTTGTGAAATTGTTAGCTTAAACAGCATTGTGCTAATCTAAAATCCCCTACAAATATGTGGTTTACTTCAATTTACCAGACACTATAGAACGCCAATTAAGTCAAACAATTGCACAAATTGCTCATTATTCCAGGAGACTAGATTGTAATTACATAAAATAAATAAAAAACACAGACAGAGTCTGGGATTTTCTTAAGTTCATAATCATGGAATCACAAATAATCAGAGTAGAGTATACAATTCCTATACCTTAATAATTAACCCTTTCTTCATAGAGAATTTTGTGAAAAGAATTTATTTCCAATATTTTCTATTATTTTGTAACATGGCTTAGTAAATAAAACTATAAACGAATACCCAGTGTTGCCAACTCAGCACTTTCAGTGCTATTTTAGCACTATCCATCCAAGTTTAGCACTATATAAAATGATTTTGCACCCAGGTGCAATTTGGCACTATTTAAATATTTGTTGCACTCTTTTAGCACATTCAATACAATTTCGTTGCTCTTAATTTAATTTATGTCGCTCAAAACAATTTCCTTGCTCAAAATGTGGAATAAACCGCATAAAACAAACTTATCCTATGTTATAATAAAACGAACTCATTGCTTTTGCCGTATCTATTTTATGACAGAGAGAAAAAGATAAAATGACGAGGATCGCCATCTCACTCATACTCGTATTATTTATGTCATTTCATTTATCAACCGCTTTACCGCTATAAGAAAAATTTATAATTACAAAGGATCTAATACGAACCACAATACGATTAGTGTTTCTGCAATTTAAATTATTTAAAAAATACCTATAAGTAAAATAGTTTAAAATATAAGTGTTTAATATAATATAAGTGCATTTTGGCGTTCTTTAACAATTGGAAAAAATTTTATTATCATTTTTATTGTATTCGTACATGCTTGTGTTTTGAATAAAAGTTTATTCTATATAAATATAAAACAAAAATTTCACAGTGCAGTACGGTGTTATTGTGTTCGTACGTACATCATCAGTCGATCGTCATCAGAAGTTCAGGCATTCAGTGATAAATGGAATGGATTTAGATTGCTCTGAGTTATCCGAATCCGACAGCAATGAGTAAGTTTAATTTTGGTTATATTTAAAAAAAGTTTAATTGTCAATTATTATTTGTTGGTTAAAACAAAAAATTAATTTCAATTTATTGTGTATAGGGCAAAGAGCGAGCGCCAGGTTAAAAAGAAACAACCTGTGAAACAAAATCGCAGCGTCATATCCAACTATACAATTCGTGAAGAATGGTTTAGGAACGAGAAATATCGAAATTGGATCGTACGTGTGGAGAACCACAAAAACAAGTTATCATGCAAGTATTGCAAAATTTCTTTCTTTGCGAAAAAATTTATATTAGATCGGCACGCCAATAGCAATACTCATATTTCTGCATCAAAACCCTTTAGTGATCGTCGTCAGCGTACTATAAGCTACCCCAATCAAAACCAAACTATTAATGACTTAGAAGCACATTTATGTTTATATGTCGCGTGTCACCAATCCATTTTGCCTACCGGTCATTTGTGCGACTTAATTAATTCAAAGTGTCGTTTAATCCCAGAAATGAAACTGCGTAGAACAAAATGTTCTAATATAATACAAAACGTGTTAGGCGCACATTTTCGTGACGATTTAAAAAAAGATATAGGAAATTCCCCGTTTAGCATTCTAATAGATGAATCGAATGACATAAGTGTCACCAAATACCTGGGTCTAGCGATTATCTATTTTTCCAGAATTCACTGTAAAATTATTTCAACGTATTTGGAGTTGACCGAACTGTCATTATGCGATGCAGATTCGATTGTATGTGCAATGAAGGAAGTATTACGTAAATTTAATTTAGATCTAAAAAATCTTCAGGGATTGGGGACGGACAACGCTGCGGTAATGATCGGGATTAATAATGGTGTTCACGCCATTTTGAAAAAAGATGTACCAAATCTCATTTTAATTCGATGTACTTGTCACTCAATTGTTTTGGCCGTGCATCATGCCAGCAAAGCTCTTCCAACAGAGTTAGAATTTTTACTTAGGGAAACCCATAACTGGTTTTCTCATTCCAGCCTCAGAATGCACAAATACCAAGAATTATATAAATTAATTAATGACAATTTAAATCCGCTGAATATTCCGAGAATATCGGATACTCGTTGGCTCTCCATTGAAAAAGCAATAAAAACAGTTTTATCAGCTTGGTTAGAGTTAAAAACAATGTTCAATATCGAGAAAAATGAATGCAAAACCGCAGACATATTAAGTCAAATGTTTGCTAAAAACATTTATAAAATTTATTTCATTTTTTTAGCACCAATTTTAAAAGAAGTCTCAAACGTAAATTTAGCTTTTCAATCGAAAACAGCCGATCCGTCTAAACTACTCAACGATATCGTTAATTTATTAAAATCTTTAGCCAGAAAGATAGTTTATAATCGAATATTCGATGTCATCGAAATGAACATAAATGACTACATAGATTGGTCATCCCAGTTAGGTTATTATTTTGAAACTGAAGTTAAAACTTTACCCGAACTAGAACAACAGTCTGTCAGAAAGAATTGCATTTTATTTATAAAAACTTTAATAATCGAATTAAAAAATCGATTACCAGACAACATATTACGGTTGAAACAAATGAACGTAATCAGTATTGATAAAGTTTTAAGCAAGCACAAGGAGTCAATAATACCAATTTTGAAATGTTTTGAAACTGATCCAAATATCATAACCGAAATTGAATTTGAGTACAAAAACATGGACACCATTAGGTGGCAGTCAAAAACAACCACAGATTTGTGGGTAGAAGTCGATCAATATCGAGACTCTGCTGGGCAAAATCCATTCGAAAATATCTCTAAATTCGCGTTAAAATTGTTAGCGCTGCCTCACTCAAATGCAGATATAGAGCGAGTTTTCAGTCAAATGAACTTAGTAAAAAACAAAACTCGAAATCGAATGCAGCTGGAAACTTTAAACGCTATTCTTACAATTAGATTTGGTCTGCAAAGGTATGGTCAATGCTGTAATAACTATATTTTACCATTTGAAGTTTTCAAGAAAGTGGGTACTATGGCCGCTTACAATAAGGAAGAGGAGGAACTGCCAATTGCTGAATTATTAAATCAAATATGCTAGAACTTTTTATATTTACCTTACACACGCATTTGTACCGAATTCTCTAAACCAAATATATTCTAGTATTGAAATTTAAATGAAAAGAGTTCAAATTTAGTTAAATTTATTTGTTATTTTTTAGTTAGTTTTAAATTTTTTCCGCAATTTTATAAGTTTTTGTTATTTTGTATTTAACGAATTATTTACATTCATATTTTATTTATCGCAATTTCTAATTGATTTACCTTATAAGGTACTTAATATAGAATAAATGGAATATTGTTAATTAATATTGACTGTGATTTGATATTAAATTTTTATTTATGTTTATTTTAAAGAAATTAAATATACATTAATTTTAATTTACATTATTATTTATAATTTATTATGAAGATCGATACAAAAATGTCTATGTTGTTATTGTTCTTATACATACAATTTTTAATTAAATCTATACATATTTTATTAATAAGTACTAAATTTAAAATTACAAAGAAAATGAAATAAACGAGTGAATTTCTATATAATTTTTATATACATATTATTAAATTTTTTTTTTTGAGGAATAAAAATTTGCACTCTGTACTATAATTTAGCACTATTTTGACTATGGGCTGGCACTCACCAAAAATAATAGTTGGCAACACTGCGAATACCCCTTTACATATAAGCGCAACTGTTATAATTGTTTATAATATGGGTATAAAAGAGATTTCTTTCTGCCATTATAAAATGTAAGCATGGCTATTACAAGCGTGGTATTAAACTGTTTTAGTAACAAATATCCGGTGTAAACCCTGCAAATTTATTAAATAACTTAATTCAAATTAACCGTACTCGTAAAATGTTGTTAATAATTTCCTCGATATAATTTTCTTTTAATCTGTAAATTCTGTGAACGATATTAAAATAGTTAAACATTTTAATAGGATTAATCACTTTGGTTTGTCTAACTATACTTATGTATGTATGTGCAATAGTTTCAATTGGTTGGATGGGGGAATCAAATAGTATAGAACATAATGAATGTGGTAGTTTATTTTAATCTAAAATGTTGAATGGGTTTGATAAGTACATGCCTAAAAACGAAATAAAACAATTGCCAATTCACTGTCCTTGAAGTAATAAAAAATGTGCGTAATCAAAACATAAAATAGGGTAACTAATGGTTGTTTGGGTCATTTAACACTAAAAGTAAGAAGCTGATTTTCCCAATTTTTACCCGAATTCCCGTTCTTGGACAATAATGTTTATGGGAAGTGACTATAGATCTTTTATTTCTACGCTGATCTCTTTTCATAAGTAAAAAATTGCAGAAAACTGCTACAAAAACTAAATTTCTTCATCTTATATCTTAGAAAATTTGAATCGAGTTGAACACAATTAAAATTAGTCTTAACTAGCGTATTAGATTTAATTACTACTTCGCATGGGCAGAAATCGTGTATTTTGAGTTATGGTCGGTTATGTGTCTCTTGACCTTGTTTATGCTCCATACCAGTTTAGATATACTCGTGAGAAACCTTTATTTATATATGTTTCTAAAGTAGACAGGTGTTAATTATTAAATCTTTCCACACAATTAAATTGGAATTTTATTTTGTGCTATGCTATGCCAATATTAACCAACAAATCAGCACTTTCAATTTTATTATTATCTTACTAATTTATTCTGAAGTTAATATTTCTAAAAAATTGTATGAGAATTTAATCCATTTCGAACTGATGAGCTTATGATTATGAAAAAATCAATTCTTCTCATCAGGCGCGGCGACTAGACTGGGTTGTGGGTCTGGTTCTGGAAATCCAGTTCTGGGTTTAAAAAAACAGGATTTTGAAAACCAGGCTTTTGATAAGCAGGCTTTTTAAAACCAGGCTTCTAAAAACCAGGCTTTTGCAAACCAGCCTTTTGAAATCAGGCTTTTGGAAACCTGTTTTCCAGAAGCATGATTTCAAAAGCCTGGTTTCAAAAGTCTGGTTTTCCAAAGCCTGGTTTTCAAAAGCCTGGTTTTCAAAAGCCTGGTATACATAATGCTGGCTTTCAAAATCCTGTTTTTTAGAAACTAATTTATTTTTATTAATTTTGGTCGGCCCGAATTAATAAAAATAAATCAGTTTTTAAAAAACAGGATTTTGAAAGCCATGATGAAAAATTACTTATTTTTTCTCTATGGAGTTTTGTTTGCGAGGATTTACCGAATCAAGCCACAACCTACAAACCATAGCCATGACTCCTCGGCATATGATAAATCGATTTCTGAAGCCAACACAAATTTGAAAATGGCAGCGAAAAATTCAGCACTACGGCCGTCACAAATTATTCGTAATAACGTTATTGAATGTATTGCAGAAACACGCGTTTATTTGCCAACAAAGCAGATGTAACAACACAAAATAGCGCGTATAAAACGCGTATATAAAAAAACCGGAGAATACATATTAAAAATATAAATGTTCCAGAGAGGCTGCAATATATCGAAGGAGAACATTTTGTTTTATCTGTAAAGGATTTTGGAGATCAAGCTGTAATAGTGTTAGCAACACTTTCGATTTTAAAACTATTGGCAGACGCAGAATGTTGGCTCATGGACGGTACGTTGATTATATTTCCAATATTTATGAGCCATTTGTTCACTCACTATACATGTTCATTTGGTGTTCGGAATAATGAGCTCCAAAAGTTAAGAATCTTACTTCGAATTCTTCTATGAATATGTATATGAATATGCATGCAATTCGGGAATAAGATTGAAACCAAAATTGGTAATGTCGGATTTCAGAAAGGCGAGCGTTAAAGCTTAAAAACGTTTTTTCTTCGAAACTACTTTTAAAGGCTGCTTATGTCACTTCGGGCAGATAATCTGGAGAAAGGTACAGATACAAGGCTGTGCTGTGAAATGCGGCAACAATGAAAATTTTACCATGCAGAGCAGAATGTTGAAAAGTATAGCTTTTTTACCGGCGGAAGACTTACTAGGATATTATCAGAAACTAAAACAAGGTCGACCCTGATGCTCGACGTATCGCCAAATGGTTCTGATAAACTATTTAACAGGGATTCCTAAAAAAAAAAAAATTTGCCATCAAAACCGCACTCTCCAAATTTCTGCTCTGTTTAGAATAATTTTCAAGCAAATTTACCTAGGACACAAAATTCTGTAGAAGGATGGCAACGAAGGCTAAAAGTAGTAGCAGATCTCTCATCGGCGTTTACCAATTAATATCGAAATTGGGGAAAGAGTTGATAATGGGTAAAACGGTAATTACGCAAATGAAAGCGGCAGTATCAAAGCCAAAAAAAAGAAAATTGGTAATTAAAAATATAATAAACCAGTGAGATAATTTAAGTAAAGTGGATTATCTTCAAAATATTGCCTATAATCTTGACTTTTATAAGTAATTATAAAGTTTTATAAAAAAATATTTGGTGTTATAATTTCTAGTAATTTGGAATGGATGTGAAATATTATTCTTATTTATTTAATTATTATTAACCATGAATTCTTAAAAGCTCATTTTAGAACAACTAAAGGAAAGCTCTAAGAACAAAAAATACTAATTTTAGAAAACCGGGCTTTTTAAAAACCAGATTTTTTTTTAAAAAAATAGGATTTTGAAATCAGGCTTTTGAGAACCGGGCTTTTGAAAACCAGTGTAACAATTTAAAAAAAATTTAATGGAATAATGGGTGAAATATCCCTGATTTATTCAAATCATTATTTTGTTATTATTTCATAAACCATTTCCCTGAACCTTTTCCACAAATTTATATTGCTTATCAATATGTGAGCGTGTATGTGAGTACGCGCAAAGCAGATTGAAGATGAGAGTGGATGTACCATTGAGGAGGAGAGAAGTTTCAGATGGCTTTTTTTTCATAATGATCGAATGGAATATATTTGAAAAACAAAAGTTTTTTTTTAGATTTTAATAATTTTTAATTGTATGATTTTTTAATTGTATGGCTGGGAAACACGTTCAATGAACCAATTCAATAGTTTTTATGTTTGGTAAAACATTTAGGCTACTAGTTTTGGGTTCATGTTACACGCTGCGTTAGATAATGTTATATTAAATGTTGCGTTGAATTTGTTGCGCTGAAATGTCATGTAAGATGCTATACTAAATAAAAATATTTCCTCTTTTTTTATTTAACATATTAAAATAAAAACAAAAAATACAAACAACATAGGGAGAGACAAGCCGCACGCCATATTGATTTAAAACTATAAAATAAAAATAAAATGTTCAAAAAAATTGTATTCTCATTATGTTGTATATTGCGTACATTTTTTTGATTTTATATGCTATATAACTTATGCAATCCTATAAAATGTATATAGTCGCAAAGATGAGGCCGAAAAATGTTTAGGTTTGCGAGTTACGGGACTTCAAAGTTTCCAAATGACCGGTAACTAATTTGATTTAATACGTCATTTGAATCGTCAATATTAAAAAATAAATTAGATCTTGTAAACATTAAGAATCATATCGGTTAATTCTGGCGTTGCTCACATAATATTGTGAAATGGCACAAATTTTCAGAAAAGAAATTTTGAACATTGTGGGTACTCTCTAGACGCAGTCTAGTACTCTGTACGAAACCTTTGTTTTATCGGCCACCAAGCCTTTTTTTGATGTTAAAACCATCCCTTAATTTAACCTCAAAAACGCTTTTTTGGATATATCTCCACTTCTACTCCACTTTTTTGATAAAACAAATAGGTAATTATTCCTCATAAAAAGGACAACTAATCCATTGTAAATTAGATTATAATGGTTGCATCTCTATTATTTACGGGATGAACTTACATTTTTGCCGCAAATTAACTGGTGGTTTTAACGCCCAAATATTGCTTCTTTGCCGATAAAAAAATGGTTTCGTTATTGTCTCACAGAGTACGACAACTTAGAATAGTTTTTATAATTTTTTGAATTTGACAGTAAGGTTCACTTGTAAGATTATTTGTGATTCCGTGATACGTATAGGAAGTTAGCACGAAATGTCCATCTCGAAAGGGCTTTTTTTCAAAAAATGTGTCTCGGCTAAAATATAAGGGAATTGTCATTCCATCCAAAAAAAAAAAACATTCAAAACTCTTATCCAAATGGTATTCATCCCGAAAAATAATTATAAAGAAATTGATTAAGATTTAAAAGCATTATAGTAAAATAAATATTAATTGATAGTTTCTTGGACACAATTTTTACAGTATGTACGTTTATACGGAATAAACACAGCGGTCAAATTTCAGTTTCAGAATTTCTTGTGCCGCTCTCAGAAATGTCCTCCTGAAATGATGTATGGTATCTGACTTATCTCTTTCAGTTTATCTTTTCTGTTGTGTCATATATTTAACAATAGTTTTCTTCAAGGCCAATTTCCAAAAGCACTAAAAAAGGCTGTTGTAGTTCTACTGTTTAAGGGTGGGGACTCAAATGTAATAGAAAACTATCATCCAATCTCATTATTTTCAGTATTCTCTACGATTCTAGAGGAATGTGCGAAAGTTCGTATGATGTCTTTCTTAGATAAAATTCTATTTATCTCAAAACATCAATATGGATTTCAAGATCGATTAAGTACTGAAAATGCTCTAATGGAATTATTACCTACGATTTATAAGAATCTAAATGTAGGCCGTGTCGTCAATTTCCTGTTTTTAAATGTTAAAAAAGCATTTGATACGGTAGACCCCAAGTTGTTGAGTGATAAATTGTTAAAGATTGGATTTCAGGGTACAGGAAACAACTGGTTTCGCTCATACTTAGAAGATAGAACACAAGTATGCAAAATAAATGAAAATATTGAGAGATTGGTTCGACCATTAATTTATGATTATAAGTAACAAATCCAAAATCATGCAGTTCCAAATATCAAATAACTTACACCGTAGGAGTAATACATATTTGTATATACTCACATACAACTGCAACATGTCAAAATAATTCTAATATTAGCTTCAGTGACAAAAATTGTTCTGAATCTTATTCTTTTTAGATTAAAGCCGTTTGTAGCCGTTTCCACCAAATCTTTTTAACCTGATCTTACGAATGATTGACAAAATGTGTAGCCCTAGTTAAACAAAATATGTATTTATGAAAAATATTTTGTTGTTGTTCTTTTTTAAGATAGAGGGTGTCAAATATTTGAAAAATGCATGCACTTGGTATTGTATTTATTGCTATAGAAAAAACAACAAATTATCAGGAAATTATAAAATTGGGCTCATTTTAAAGATAAATGAATAGGGATTATAAAATATGTAATTTCTTTTTTGGACCAAGAAAAGTTTTTGAGACAATTTTTTTTTTTTTCTGTTATATGTAATGATAATAATAAATAAATGAAAAATCTATGGTAAAATATATTGTCTCTAGTTAAACAATCTTATAATCTGTACACGGTAGGGCTAGACAGCACTGTTATACAATAATCCCTCGATTTACATGGTTGATTGGTTAAATGCCCTTGCACGAAAACCACGTTAACACGACCAAATACTAGAATTCCCTTGTTCTGATAACTAATAAATCGAGACTTTTGTTGAGGGCTTCGCGAATTATCCAACCAAAAAATTACGAAACTTACAGTCTACTGATCGGGATACGGAATGGACTCTCAACAAAAAAAAATCCCGAAAAACACAAATATAATTGCCAGAAGACCCCATTAGCTTTTTATTAAATACGATCAACTATAATTTGATATCAAAAAGATGCGACATAATTTCCTGTCATCCTTGCGCAAAGGCTCTGATGCTTAGCGGCTTTGGTAAGTTCGTTATTTTAGTATGTGAATAAATATTTAAAAAGCACAAATTTTTGAAAACATTCTTATTTCTATTAATATTGGAATTTTAATAAATCGTCAAGCGGGGGTTTGGGGGCGGTAGCCCAATTTTTAGAACCTTACAAAAAATTGTATAATTAAAAAACTTGATTTTTTGGTATACTTTTTTGGACCACCATCTCCAATTTTAAAGTCGTTGCAACTAATCATTTTCAATGTTTTAGGCGATTTTCCGTAATACATAATCGTGGACAACGGATTACCCTCGATTAGACAAGCAAAAAATCCCAAAAAATCAAATTTCTTAATTATAAGAATTTTTGAAAAGATATTTTAATTCGTTGTATATCTTGTAAAGGCACATATGCTTCTCTTTGATTTTTGACATTCTTGACTTGAAGTTTTGTATTTGTATTGTAAAATCGTTTCTCTCATTGTGTCCATGTACAGCAAAATGGCACGAAAATGACGAAATCAAACGATGAACTTACCTTCAATCAAAAATAAATTTAATTTGACAAAATTCACAACACTATTGCACTGGTGAGATTGATAAAGGAGTGAATAATATGAAAACATAGATTCCAACGAAAATATTCATAAACCGGCCATCGGTGTGCGGATTAAAATCGGCGTGGTTTATCGGCCAATTGGTTTAAACATTTTGGTGTAAATTTTTTAAACCAAGTGAATAATATGAAATTTCAGAAAAAATTTGGCCTAAACCGATTCAAACCATGGAGTGAATAATATGGCCGTTAGTCTATTTTAAACAAACTATCAAGAGACTCAATTAATGTGAAAACAGTAATGTCTGTTTTGTGATGGTATTTCCTTTGGAAACCAGTTTTAAAGACATATCACTTAACCTTAGGAACGTGCTCATATAAAATAACCTAATATCTTGTTTAGGGGCATTGAGCACCGCCATTTCAATGTGTTTCACCTTGCAGTCTTCACAATCACATCGCTTAGATACTTTGTTATTCTCGCGAATTGGAGGACAAACGTTAATATACCTAGTTTCGACAGCATATCCACTCAATTTTACGGCTGTCATTGCAGAATCGCGTAGGTTACCTTGCACTATTCGATTTTTATGTCGTCCAGCAAGTTCCGTTGGCAATGATTTTAGAAAATTCTTGTGTCTGGTGAACTTAGCCCGAGACCACGATGGATTACTTAAATCGAATAAGCGATAAGCTGCCAGTGCTGCTGTATCGATTATATTAAAAAACAAGACCATCGGCCAGCGATTGATTTTTCTCTTATAAGTGTATAATTTTAAAATCTTATCGAAAGTGTCTACATCTTCTTTATTTTTATTGTAGTCCAGAATTATTTGAGGTTTATGTTTAGTTTCATCGATTTCCCGTGTAACGTGTCCTGTAGACAGTACCAATATATTCTTTTTTGTGTTACTAGTGTAGCTAACGAGACAAATTGGACCTGAGAAGCAAAATATCGAGCTCAAGGGGCCTCGTTTTTTTGCTTCATCAGAGTTGTATTCTCATGCTGGTAAAAAAATTGTCCATAGTGATGTTATAATTATTCAATTAATTTTGTGATAATCGTAAGACCAGATCTGTTGCCACATGCTGTGTTTAATTCTGAGTTGGTTGTGTTCCAAGATAAACTTCGCCAGCTAATGGGTAGCTAGTGCGCACATCAACCAGCTAAAATATTTTATGCCATACTTTCCCGTTTTACTCGGTATATATTGACGAAGGAGCACCGTCCTCGTGTAGCAACCAGTTGTTTATCTATTGTTAGTTCTCAATATGGCTTATACAATCCTTGCAAATTGTATCGAATTGCAGCTAATTTGTCATCTTTCATCGTATGGCTCTTCTGTGTAAGTCATCAAATCTAAGGAAACGGTTAAGCTATTGAAATCGTTCTAATGACATTACAGTACGGTAGAATGGCATATTTGTTTTATCGCATAAATCTGTTGCTGGAACTAATGATCGTTTTTCAGCACCTGCATAAAGGAGAACCACAATATATAAGATTAGTTGCTCCATGCGAAGCTGACCATCAGCACGACGACTTCGGGGAGCTCTCGTTTGTAACTGAGTAACACTTGAAAACAAAAATTGTCACACCCTCATAAATAGCTATTTAAAAGACATACAATATTATATCATGAGCCAGTATAGCTGCCCTTAATAACCGAAGATAGAATAGCGAACGATCACGTTAGTTCCCACGAGTTAAATAACCATTAAAATTAATATTATAGTAATAAGTTTGAGATGCTGCATTTGTTACAAATATGTATATTGTTTCATACTTTAATTTTATGGTAATAAAACTGTGCAAATCATGAAGTACAATGATACAATACAACAAAAATATAGTCAGTGATTAAAGGTCCAACTGCTACAAGCTAAAGACAGCCTTCCAATATATTTCATTGATGTAAAATTCTCTTCAATTTTACTTCCGTCTTCTGTTCCCCCGACAGCCATTTCCTTTTATTTTTATCATAATTAGATTGAATGTAGAAATTTAACTTTGGCATATAAAACAATATAAACTGGCATATACGAATAATGAAAATACCTTGAATATTTCAGCATCTCGAAATTTTGTTTCTATCCTCGCGATTTGATTTCAAAGTGCAACAGATGCATTTTATTAATCAATTATAAAACCTTCTATAAAATTATTTGTACTTCATCATGTTATTCGGGCGTTGTTATCTCATTCATATTTATTTACAATTAAAGTATGTATGAATGGAAAGCTCAAGTGTTCCAAAGGTTATTGATACACAATTTTCTGATAAATTTTAACAATTTTGTCCCTCTTTATACGAGTATAATAAAATATGTATACGCGGAAAACAATTAAGGGGTGTGTGTGTGTGCCTATGCGTGCGACACAGATTGCATTGAAAATCAATCAGTATAAAAAAGATGACGACCGACACAAACGATTCGATTTCGATTAATTGAAATTTTTCACTTCAAATTTATTGTGATTCATTGTTTAAGTATCAACTCGTGTATATATGGCTTGCAAATTCATGGCCAAAATTTAAATATTTTTATGATTTTGTTAATTGAATTTTGCGAGAAGCGGGAACCGAACACCGCGAATTCAATGACATTTATAAAAATGTATATTTTAGGTACATACGGGCATTTACAAAGAAGGATGTAAGCTACAATTTTCTTTTGAGAGAACATATAAATGTTCAAGGTGTTTTTGATTTTGAATTTAGTTGAATAAAAACTTAATTAATGTATTGTTACGGTATATTTATTCTAGATCGCGCAGGTAATTACTTGACCAAGTGTAAAATCTTACATAACTTTATTCAATTTTAAGTTTTGTTTTTTTTTATTTGTTTATTTTTTTCAGTATTTCTTATAGTATTTCAAACTGCGGAAACACGAAATACACTAGTGGAAATAAATATAACGACAACTGCAAAAATTATCTAAATGATGTGATAACAATTCGAAAAATAAAAATTTATGTATTATCTTAAAATAGTAATTATTGGTGCTTTAATTCACAATATCTATTAATTGTATTTAAATTAACAATTTTTTTTTCGCTCGCGCTACATCCCATAGAGGAATTTGGCTGCTTCATTATGAAGTTTCGCAATCATTATTTTTGACGGATAATGAATGATTAATTCATTGATCCTACATTTACCAGCCGTTATTTTTTCACCACCCGCCTGGAATCGAACCAGGGACCTCCGGAGTTAAAAGCAAGCATGCTGACCACTGTGCCATCGGGGCGGCAAATTAACAATTACCGGTTTTTAAAATTCAATATTTTTTCTACCAAAATAATTGGAAATAATTATAACGGCAACGAGCACTTATTGCCGCCCCGGTGGCACAGTTGTTAGCATGCTTGCTTTAAGCCCCGGTGGTCCCGGCTTCGATTCCCGGCGGGTGATGAAAAAATCACGGCTGGTTAATGAAGGATCAATGAATTAATTACTCATTATCCGTTAAAAAAAAAATGATTACGAAACTTCAATATGAAGCGGCCAAATCCCTCTATGGGATGTAGCGCCAGCGGAAAAAAACGAGCACTTATATGATTTTTTTTTTATTTAGTTAATAGTGTGTGCTATAGCACCGTCTTTATTGATAAGTTAAAAAATTCTATCTGGCATCGAATTAATTAATTTGTGAAGCACCGAAACAGGTATATTAGTCCATTCTTTCCGAATTGCATCCCTTAGTTGCTCGACCGTCGTAAATTGCCTTCCTTTAGCGTATATGTTTCGCGCCAGTATACCCCATAGATTTTCTATACGTTTGCTTATAGCAGGCCACTCTAATACTTCAATATTTTTACTTCTTGGCCAATTTTTTGTTGCCTATGCAGAATGAATAGGAGCATTATCATAATGAAATGCAAAACTGTCTTCAATACTATCGGCAAACTCCAACAAAACTTTGTCTAATAAATCATGTAATAGTCGGCATTCATTTGAGTACTTATCCAACAAATTGGAGTTTGACCATAGTAACAAAAAGCTGGCCAAACTATAAGAGATCCTACTCCAAAATTTCGACTCATTCTAACTTCAACATCTATAGACAAACAATGCCTATAGAATTGATTGCCATCAGGCCTATCTTAATTACATTTTTTTCATCGTTAAAAATTACATTCTGCCATTCTGGCCGCCACTGCATATGTTTTTTTGCAAGTTTTATTCGTGCTTGTTTATGGTGTGGTTTTAATTTAGGTTTCTTTTTTCTTTTCAGCCATTTAACCTTCTCAGACTGCTGCAAAATTTGTCGAATCCTCCTCGTTATTGTTGGTACGTTTAGATCTGCTTTTGTGTCGGACGATGTGCAGTGTGCTTTTCTACATTTCTGGATGATAGCATTTTTCACTCTTTTTGATATGGTCGGCTTTTGTCCTGGTCTTTTTATTTTGCCATAAAATTGTCCCAATTTGACAAAATTGTCCACCTCGGTTGGATTTCTTCCTATTTCTTTTGCTATTTGCCTATTAGAAACCTCCATTGAGTTGTAGGATTGAATTCGACCTTTTTCTATTTCACTAAGAGACAACCCTCTAGGCATTTTAAATTAATTTAATTATAACACCACAAAAACAAATAAAACTAATTTTAATTTAAAGAATTTAAAGAAAGGTTCAAACAATAGAAGATGAAATACGAAACTAAAATATATTGACGCGATAGCAAAAAACGACAATCGTATAACTGCCGTTATAAATATGTCCTATGGGAAACAAACAAAAACTCTAGAAAATATTACTATATTCCAATAAGAAAGAGGGAGAAAGAAATAGCAAATGAATTATATTGACCTTTTTCCCTAAAAAAATTTGACAAGTAAGATCGGCGATCCGTAGGTGGTCCGAACTAAAAATTAATGTTGTAGAAAAATAATTAATGAATTATATTTCGGGAAACCACTTCACAATTCCGCAAAAGTGTTTCTAAAGTTAAATTTAATGTAAAATTTAATTTATTTAGTTAAAACACTAAAAACAAGATTCCAATATTATGCCACACATACAGATATTTCTGACGATTCACTATGTTTGACAATTAAGGAAAAATGTATATTGTAGAATTTCATAGAGAATTAAATAATACAAAATATTTATTGTCAAATTTATATTTTTAATAATTTAATATGTTTAGTGGTTGCTCTTATATTTATTTCCACTAGTGTAATCTGAGATATCCAGAATGGGATCGTAACGATATCCCGCATTTCAAAATCCCGCTTTATCAAAATCCCGCTTTATCAAAATCTCGCAAAAAAAAATCCCGCTTTTTAAAATCCCATTTTTCATAATCCTGGTTTTCAAAATCCCGCTTTTTAAAATCCCGCTTTTATTAAAGAATAAAAATCCCGCATTTAAATCCCGCTTTTTAATAATTAATATTTATTTAATAAAATTGAAATTTAAAAATTTATTATGTATTACGTACAATTCGATAATACTTTAACTACGTGTTGCTTTCTATATACATATATGTATATACAGCGATTCCACACCAAACCGATCAAAAAAACGCAAATTTTGTCCTGGGCCCGAATTTCGGTTCGATGACAAATGATAATGAGAAATGACTTGATTTTTTATTTCAACTGTTCGGTTGCATTTTTATTTAGAGTAGGCGAAATAAAAAATCAAGTCATTTCTCATTTTCATTTATCATCGAATCGGAATTCGGGCCCTGACCCCTTTAGATTTTTATGAAACTTTTCAAAAATGACCTTTATATCAAATAACTCGACACGTATTTTTTTATTTCCTTCTACGGCACTGTTCTTTGAAACAGGGGCGTATGGCGTTTTTCCTGTTTTTTCTGAAAAATTCTAATTTTTGGAGGCCTCTGTCGCAAGAACCACTTAATCGATTTTAACAATTTATATCTCAAATTAAAGGAAATAAACGGATCTTATAAATAGCGGTACAATTTTAATTTAAAAAACATTCGATTTTAAAGAAAAAACGTGTTTGTTTGGAAAATGTGATTTACCGTTATGTTGGACTTAAACGAGTTATCGATTTTTTAATTTTTTTTGAAAGCTTATTCATTTTGTGAGCAATTAAAAAAATAAAAACGGAAGTGATACCTTTCATTTTAAAAATATGATTTTTTGAATATGTGAAGATCTAAATATTTTAAACGAGTATTCAGAAAAAATTATTCAAAGTTCTCCTCTGATAATTTTATTATGATTTTAATTAATTTTTATTTTTTAATGTTGCAATTCAACCACTTTTTGCAATGCAATAAAACGATAAATTAATTGTTAATATAATCTTTATTACTCAATATCAAAAAGTTTTGCCTTGTACGTACAAAGTTCACCTGACGTAGTTATTTGTTTTTCAAAAGGTCTTTGTAAACTCACTCCAGCATTCCTCTTGAGAACTCCTCCTAATGCATTACAAGGTCCTTTTCGATGGCAAGTTGCTAAAAATCCCTTTCTGCTTCCATATCGAAGTCCTCCTTGAAATTGCAAAGATTGTAGAAATTCATTTTGTATTTGTACTGGATCCCGAATCCATCGGAAAAGAAGCAAATTTTCTTAATGTGCCGTAATTTTTCCTTTATAAAATTATCTAGGCCGGTAATAAACATTCTCACAGCTACATGATTATGTTTAGTTGCCTCAGATATAGCTATCAAGCTTGTGAATTCCAAACTACTATCGTTTTTCATCGTAGGGCTGCTTTCTCCGTTTTTATAATACACTGCAAATGAATGTATTGTACATTGAGCAATGGACCAATGAAATCCTTGAACCGCATCCTGAACTACAAATGAATAGTTCTCAGAAAAGTCACATATAACAATACATTCATCAGTTTGATGAATTTGCTGCATTTGATTTTCTATATTTTAGGTAATCTGCTTGTTCTTTTGCAATAAACGAATGCGGTACTATATTATGCAGTTGCTCACCCAGTTTATCTGTGTAGGCCAATGATGATACGGTTATAGTTTCCATGGTGTATCGATCTACTTTCTGTCACTGCTTGAATATTATTTCATTTATATAATTTTGAAGAAATTTTGCAGATAATTACTCACGAATAATATCGGTTTGCGGGCAGGTTGTACATTCGTTTAAATAGCATTTTGTGCTTGGAATAGCGCATATAATCTGCGAATTAAGATCTTGATAACTTCCTACTTCGTGTGATAGAAGGTTTATAGATTTTATTTTATCAAACATAAGTTTAATATTTTGATGATATGCAGACACAAATACTATGTGTACCGCTAGAGTTCTTTAATATGCAGTGCCATGGACGAAGTGGAGCAAAACTAGAAAATCTAAGTTTTGTATTTCGATAGTTTTTTTTAAATATTTTATGATCCTCCTTCAAATTACAAAGAACCTGGCTTTGTTTCAATAATATAAATCTGATGATATGGTCTTAAAATCTCGCTTCCCAGCACACACCCGACTTATATCGCCATCTTCATAAGATTTCTGCGCCAATAATGCGATTTCCTGATTAAGAATTGTTGATCCCAATTTGATGTTCGGTATTGACGTGATACATTTTTCGTTTTGAATATGTTTTGCTCTATTTGCCATATAGTAAGACACACCAAACTCATCTTCAATTTTCCGAACGGGCCAGCTTTTTGGTACCCATGTTAAAATCATATACTTTTCATTAGTTCTCGTAACTGTTGAACTATTTCAATACTATCGCCGGTCATATGTCAGTGACAGTATGCTCAGAACTGCACGGAAATCTAAATACATATTTCCTCAGAAATTTTCGCTGTAACTTCTTTAAATTTTTGTTGTTTATAATTTTCACTTCTCATTTTCTTATGTACTAAAGGAGAACTATAGGTTTGTCAAGATAATAAAAAGCAAAAAGGGACTACATGCTTATCCAGATGCTGATAATAAAGTTTATTACCATTTGCATACCCTCATTTTTATGATTTGTTATCTTGACCAATAAATAATTATCTTAAATAAAGTATAAAAATGTAGGCATGAACAATAAGAATGAGTCAAAAAATCTCTGTTAGCAAATTTTTTTCAAACAATGGGCGCATCTAGCACACGTAGAGTCTACCGAAAATACGTAGACTCTACAAGTCTACATGTGCTGGATGCAAAAAATCTCAGTAAAAATATGTAGACTCTACGTGTTTTAGTGAGACTAAAAATTTTTGTCTACATTTTTATGTAGATTATTTTGGTTCGAAACTAGGATTTTTTTTGACATTTGTATTACTATTTCATATTTTCGGTAGATTTTACGTATACTATAGATGCACCCAGTTCATTTATAAGCTAAAAATAAACATGGAGGCTGATCAACAGTATTCAACGCATTCTAAAGATTATTATATTTATGATATGTAGTATGTTTTACATAATTTCAACAAGTTATCTAAGACAAAAACCAAACTAGATACCTAGATATTTACATCCAGCACACGTAGAGTCTACAAATGAGATTAGTCTACATTTTAGACTATCTCAAATGTAGACTCTACGTGTGCTAGATGCGCCCAATATCTAGGCCTGTACGAATTCTGTCGTAAGCAATAGATAATGAACTATAAAAATATTCACTACGAAATAATTAATAATTAGCTGTAAATTTATGATGTCCGCCTTTATTTTGTACAATTCAAAAATTTATAGTTATTTACATAAGTTAGTTATCTTGTTTAATGAAACATTATTATTATTGTTCCTTTCGTTTTTTAGATAATGACTGTTCCTCATTTTAGAAAGGATTTTCTTCTTCTTTTTTTTCAAAAAGAACTGAAGAACCAAAAAAAAAAAGGCAAAATAAATTAAAATTATCAGAGGAGAACTTTGAATAATTTTTTCTGAATTCTTGTTTAAAATATTCAGATCTTGACATATTCAAAAAATCATATTTTAAAAATAAAAGGTATCACTCGCGATTTTATTTTTTTAATTGCTTACAAAATGAATAAGCTTTGAAAAAGAAATTAAAAAATCGATAACTCGTTTAAGTCCAACATAACGGTAAATCACATTTTCCAAAAAATACGTTTTTTCTCTAAAACCGAATTTTTTTAAATTAAAATTGTACCGCTATTTATAAGATCCGTTTATTCCCTTTCATTTGAGATATAAATTGTTAAAATCGGTTAAGTGCTTCTCGCGACAGAGGCCTCCAAAAATTAGAATTTTTCAGAAAAAACGTAAAACGCCGTACGCCCCTGTTTCAAAGAACAGTGCCGCAGAAGGAAATAAAAAAATAAGTGTCGAGTAATTTGATATATAGATCATTTATGGGAAGTTTCATAAAAATCTAAAGGGGTCAGGACAACTGGTGATCGTTTTGGTATGGAATCGCTCTATATATATATATATATATATATATATATATATATATATATATATATATATATATACATATATCAGTGGCGGCGCGTCATAGTAAGCAACGGAAGCACTGCTTCCGTAAAGATTTTTGGTTAATTTTGTAAATATAATTTATTACAATTTGCAACATTAGCATAATAAATCTTTAACATATTTTACATAAATAATTAATATTTTATGCATAATAAGCATCAATATATTTCATTAAATCATAAAATCTGTTAAATTCCATCAGTTTTATCATTTTCTAAATCAAATACAATTTTTTCTTTTATAAAATAATCTTCAATGCGCCCCGGCTTCACGTATTTTTCTCTACGAATAAAATAAATATTGTTGTTGTACGGCCCTTTTACCATGGAGAATAATCTACTAAAGTAAACGATTATTTTTATTTTTATTCGGGGTTTTCGATGTTTTTAAATGTTATAATTGTAATTATAACTATTATAATTAGTGAAATTGTGAAAAGTAGAGAGGGATACTTCTGCATATTGTAATATGTAAACCAAATATAATTAAAGAAAATAGTTTTTAAATAAAATACAGGGTGTCCTATTCAAAACGCAACTCAATTTTAAATTTATAATTTTTTTTATTTATCAAAGATGGTTTCACTTATTAAGTAATTAACAATCAGTACTGTAATTTTATTCAAATTAAACGAACAGCATTACAAAATGAGATATTCAAACGATTAAAAAATCTTCATTGTATAATGGAATCTATGAGAGGAAAACTCAATTGAAGAAATAAGCGGGAATTTCAAGCACAATTTCAACAAGTATCTCCAATAGATCTACCATATTTAGGTTGGTTAAGAAATTTAGCATATTCCGAGATGACACCTTGCGGGCTATCTGGTTTATTTATGAAGCACACTCAAGTTCAAAAGCCTACAGAAATGGTTAAAGTGAATCGTCTTGCTTTTGACCAAAACGTTTTGAAACACCTAAATTTAGATTACATCTTGAGGGATATCCGGTTTATTGATGAAGCATACCGCATGGGTCAAGTGACACACAAAATCTAAGGTATTGGAGTACAGAAAACTCAATGAATCACCCTTACACCCTCAAAATGTACGTTTTTTAGGCTAAAGGTATTGCAATGGTTGTTGTACGAGGTATTGTTACTTCAGGAAGTTATTTGGAGCAGCTTGATGAACACTTTTTTCCAACAGTAATAGGAATCGGAGAAAATTAAATTAACATGCATGGTTTATGCAAGATAGTGCTCGTCCACATACTATAGATGTAGGTTTGATGAATTACATGCACGATTTTTTTTATAGCAGAGTCATCTCGGATTGCTTTGCTGACCGTTTTAGTGGAGGTTTTCAATGGCCGCTGTATTTACAGGATTTAAACCACTCTGACTTTTTTCTATGGGCTATTTAAAAAATACGTTGATAATCCACGAGATGTGAGTGAATTGGAAAACATGATTCGAACGAACGTAAGTGAAATTATGAGTTATCTCCGTGTTATTAATTCCATACCTAACAAGCTAGAAAAAATAATTAATGAAAAGGAAGATAGCTATGTCGTATTGTAAACTTGTAATCTTGGTAAACATGCCTTTTGTAAGTCGTTTTGAATAGGACACCCTGTATTATTAAATTAATTTACGAAAATATTAAATAGTTAAAGATGAATCTACGTCCATTTATTTAAATGCTTCCGTCGGTAGAAATACCAAGCGCTGCCACTGATATATATATATATATATATATATATATATATATATATATATATATATATATATATATACATATATATATGTGCCTATCCATTACTTTTTAAAAAACCGGGCGCATGCATTTCATAACATTCACCGATTTCGCTGTAATTTTTTTCAGGAATAGTAGTCGATGAAGAACTTTGTTTCCCAAAATGTTACCCCTTCATGGCCCCCCCTTTTCGAGTTATGATTTTTTAAAGTTAGGAAATTTAGTGATTTTAGGCTTTTTTCGATAGGTAACCGTTCTACTTAGGTTGCTTTGTTTTCAATATTATGGGCCTCATTCTCTTCGTATTTTGTTGAACTTTTATTTAAAAGCAGTTTCAGAGCTAAATATTTAATATTGGCCAAATGCGACACAAAAAAGTGTAATTATTTTTTCTTAAAAAACAGCATATTTTAAGATGGTCGCCAAATTTATGGATTTCAACTAAAATCCTTCTACATAGGCTCATTGTTTCATCTTTTCATGATCTTTCCAAATTTTTTAGCCACATTTAATTTAGTCAAAAACTTCTAAAGTTACATGGCGTCATAATACATCCAATTTTTCGGAAAACGTCATATTCACACAACTGTAACTTTTGACGTTTTACTCCAAAAGCCACCAATTTTTGGAAGACTATTCTTTATTTTCTCCCCACTATACCCCATGAAATACTTTTTTGGATATTTAGATCCAAACTGCGGTATATTTTTTTCTAAAACACCTTATAACCCGTTAAAAAGTAAGAAAATCAGGAGTAGTAACGAACGGTTTTTTCAGTATTTTACAAATATCTCGACTTCAGGTAACTGCATTAAAAAGAACAAGTACATATATACCACTTTACTCATTAAGAATTTGCCTTTAAGTCTACATAGGTCTAACAGAATTGGGTTTTAGAAAAAATTATACCGCAGTTAGGATCTAAATATCCAAGAAAATATTTCATAGGGAGTAGTGAGGAGAAAATAAAGAATTTTCTTCCAAAAATTGGTGGCTTTTGGAGTAAAACGTCAAAAGTTACAGAGGTGTGAATATGACGTTTTCCAAAAAATTGGGTGTATTCTAATGCATGTAACTTTAGAAGGTTTTGACTAAATTAAATGTGGCTAAAAAATTTGGAAAGATCATGAAAAGATGAAAAAATGAGCCTATGTAGAAGGATTTTAGTTGAAATCCATAAATTTGGCGACCATCTTAAAACATGCTGTTTTTTAAGAAAAAATAATTACACTTTTTTGTGTCGCATTTGGCCAATATTAAATATTTAGCTCTGAAACTGCTTTTAAATAAAAGTTCAACATATACGAAGAGAATGAGGCCCATAACATTGAAAACAAAGCAACCTAAGTAGAACGGTTACCTATCGAAAAAAGCCTAAAATCACTAAATTTCCTAACTTGAAAAAATCATAACTCGAAAATGGGGGGGAGGGGGGCCATGAAGGGGTAATATTTTGAGAAACAACATTTTTCATCGACTACTATTCCTAAAGCAAAATCGGTGAATGTTATGAAATGCATGCGCCCGGTTTTTTAAAAAGTAATGGATAAGCACATATATATATATATATATATATATATATATATATATATATATATATATATATATATATATATATATATATATATATATATAATATATATACATATGTAGAAAGTAATCAATGGTAATTAACAATTCATTTATGTTCAAATGAGTAGTTTGGTACTATTTTGATATTATTAACGAAAAAACAACCCGAAAAATGTAATAAAATACAAATCAGCCAAGCCTATTTAAATACATACTACAAAGGCATGTGAACATACAGGAATTGACGTTTTTCATAAACGCTTCTTAAAATGTTATTTTTCATATTCCCGTTTTTCAAAATCCCGGTTCTGCAAAAACAAATCATCCTAATGACAAAACTTTATTGAAATCATAAATTAAATATAAATAAATAAATATAAAATTAAATTAAATATATAAATTAAATATTAATAAATAAATTATTAATTATAAGCAAATTTTATTGATTTTACATCATATAATATAATTTAATATAATCGGTGAAATAGTCGTAAGTAATAAATAAATTTTGAGGGTGGTGGCTAAAACGACATCAAGCGCTTATACATATACACTATTTTTGTTTATTCTACCTTCTATGGTATAATTATTTAATTAATCTCAAAATAGGTAACGTGATCAACACATAAAGTAAAGTATCATAATTCATGTGTAAACGAAATGCTCCCGATTGGCACAGTGGCAAATCTTCCTCAAAGGGATATAGAACTCCGATAACAGCGCAACCCGCACGGCCTCAAGCATTCCCAGTTTTCTTTGAATCGGGATGACTTGTTCTTCCAAGATCATCTTCACCATCATGAACAACGACCGCATGACCAATAATGCTGCGCCCTTCGGTGAGCGAGTTTAAAGCATCCGAATAATTTGTAACTGCAATACCATCTTTATCAGCAACAACATTACCTGAATCACCAATGTGACGTACTTCGTCATTTGGGCCACCATGATCTAGCTTATCTGGGTTGTAATGTCCACCGGCTGTTCCACATCCACCACTCAAATCTCCTTTTTCATGAATATGGAAACCCGGTGTTAAACCTTTTAGCGAAATATCTACGTGCACCGCTCCGGTACATCCGTTTTGTGTAAATGTTACGTTGCCATTTACATTTCCTTGGATCACAGCAATCGCTCGAATTGTTTTCTCCTGTCCATAAGTACTATCGCTTAACGCAATTACACCACCAATAATAGCCAAAATTAAATTTAAATATTTCATTTTAAACCGGTTAAGTGTTTATACAAATAATGTATATAATTCAACAGTCGAATCGTATCTTATAAAAAATTATTAGTTTCCACAATTTAATTGAATTCACAATGTGCACAACACAACTATCTCTTTGGACGACTTTAAAATAAAATAAAAAAATAAAAAATCCATCCAAATACAAATTACAATCGTCCATATCCGCACAAAATTGCAGCTTACAACTATTTAGTTCAAACATTGAATAGTATTAAGATGTCCGAACAGGATTATAAAGATGAACTTGAAGGTTATCAAATTGATCGCAAGCCAGAACGGTTATCAACTAGATAAAATTGGTGATGGTTCACCACATTGAATTTCGGTGATGTTAGACAACATACGAGATATATAAGATTATATAATAAAATAAACCAATTAAATGTAAGTTTACTAAACAATAAATGAAAGATGTTATAAATTCAAATCAAATGTCAAAAATGGTATTCGTGCAGCAAAATGGGAGAACAAAGCAATTTTTCACAACCAATGTCAAAAACTACTACGATAAAACAATTACTACAGTATTCGAGCAGACCCGAAGTCAGTGTAGCATTTTCTTCGCCACAGGAACTGACCAACGCAGTTATTCAAGCTTAGGAACAAATTCTTCAAGATATTGTACCCAATTTGTATGTTTTGTATTTTAAATTCCGGATTCAGGGTTATTAATGTATACAACACATTTTATTTTACATAAATGAGTGTTTATTCAACGTATTGTGAATTACACTAATTTACACAAAATTAAACTTATAGAAAAGACAAAAATTTGACAGCTTTAAATTCTAAACTTTAAAGTACAATAATTATGGTAATATTTCCCGCTCACAGATAGTAGTACTCGTATCATCAGCATTATTATTTTATTCGCGATTTGCAACAAAGTAGCTGATATCTGGTGACCGGAATAATAACATACGAAAAAGGTGATCAGAACTGTCAAAACAAAGATTTCTATAGGAAAATGCTTAGAAAAAATTTATCATGGTAAGGATTTGTCATGTGAACCCACCTTTTAAACATTAAACATACTCTTTTAATAATACACTACGTGTCATAAAGTAGGCGAGAGTTCGTTTTCCTGTACGGACACGTATACCATATTATTTACTTTATAAAATAAAAGATAAGCATCAAGAAGCCATGTTTTTTATTCCAATATATATCGTTTAGAAACACTAAACATAACATACTGGCGACGAGGATATTAACAATTAATAAAAAGATTAATTATTTCCATAAACAAGATGGATCCAAATCAATTTCAACAATTTGTGGAATTGATCAGCCGCAACAACGAAACGCTCATGGATACAATTGGACAAGCAATACGGGCACAAAACCGAGATGCACAGCCTCCACAACCAAATCCGCAAAATCCTGATGAAAAGGAAGTACGTGAAATTAAAAAAAATTTCAAATGCGAGCAATACATCGCATCTCCAACATCATCGGCCGACAATTTTGTGGATACCTTCGAAGCGCAATGTCGCATGAGGGGACTCAATAGTTCAAACACAGAACTATACGTAAACGCAAAATGCGATTTATTTCTCTGTTGTTTGGCACCGGACACGCACCACGAACTCAAAGTGTCTTTTACGGATGCCACCACACCATTCGAACAAAACACATATAAAACCGTAATCGATCGATTCATACATTTGTATACACACAAAACGACTCGATTTAAGGCATTATCACAGTTTTGGAATTGTATACGGAAGGAGACACAATCCTTTGAACAGTACGCAAACGAATTACGAGCAATTAGTCGCGACTGTGATTTTGAAAATCTCGATCGTCAATTACGCGATCGTTTCGCAACGGGTATTCGTCATCAACATGCCGAAATTGAATTACGACAACGCTTGCCAGATTTAAAAACAGCACGTATTATCAGAAACGCTGATAATGAAGAAACAGAGGCCATGGGTGAAGTTACTTTTAAAGAAGTTTTCGAAGTGGTTCAGTCACGCGAACGTGCTGAAAACGACGTATTAAAACACAATACTACAAACAGTGAACATCAAAGTGTTAACAAAATTCAACAAAAGTCAACATCGAAACGTGGTAACACACACACTCAACAACCACGCAAGTTAGATGCAAACCAATGCAAACGTTGCGGGTACGAGAAACACTCAAATGACAATTCATGTCCAGCAACAAACACGACATGCAATTCATGTAGGCGAATTGGACACTACGCGTCATGCTGCATCAAAACAGACAGAGCACAAATTTGTCAACAAGAAAGAAACAGCATGACAACACACACCAAAGGTGATTCACGCAACAAGTCGAACAACATTCACAAAATGTCCACGGCATCCACATCTTACGACAACAATAGTGATGATTCCAGTGTCTTTATTTACACCATCAACCACCTGAATAAAACAAGCAAACGTATTGACATACACGTCAATGGAATCAAAGCTACATTTGATTACGACTCTGGGGCCTCACATTCCATCATTGACGAGCAATTTTGGAAACAAATAGGTAAACCAACATTAGTACAAGCTCCTAAGCTTATGGCATACGGCAGTCATAAACTACAAACATTAGGTCAAGCAGAGATACACGTAACCTATAACAATAACACACTTAAGTTACCGGTAATTGTCATGAAACAGGCAAAACCATTTTTGTTTGGGTTACCATGGTGTGAAGCATTCAACATGCCATTCCCTGCACACGTTTATTCAGTCACAAAATCTGAAACACATACAACGACAGAGGTATCACAAACACACACAGCGCTATCAAATATGCTTGTTAAGTACAGCGAGTTATTCAGTGATACCATGGGTCGCATCAAAGACTACAGAGTCAAAATACATTTGAAACACGGTGCACAGCCGAAACGCTTCGATCCTCGATACGTTAAATTCGGTATACAAAATAATGTCGAAAAGGAAATCAACAGGTTAGTCATCAAAGGCGTTTTAACACTAGTTGATCCAAACGAAACACCTGTCGAATGGGCGACACCAACTGTAAACGTGCCGAAACGCAACGGCGACATACGAATTTGCGGGGATTTTAGCGTTACAATAAATCCCTGCCTACTGCTGGAAAAACATCCAGTACCATTATTTGATAATTTACAACGCACACTTGCTGATGGGGAACGATTCTCCAAAATCGACTTAAAGGATGCTTACCTACAGTTCGAGGTACATCCAGAGTCCCAACATTTGCTCACAATATCAACACACATGGGATACTATAAATACAGTCGATTACCGTTTGGAATAGCAAACGCTCCAGCTATTTTCCAACGATACATGGAAAAATTATTATCGAATATTAATTCAGTTGCCATATATTTTGATGATATTGCTATCACAGGAAAAAACGACGCCGAACACATGCAAAACTTGAAGGAAGTTCTCGCACGACTACAAACAGCGGGTTTCCGAATCAAACGAGAAAAATGCACTTTCTTCCAAGATGAAATGGCATATTTGGGTCATCGTTTCAACAAAAACGGAATTTTCCCAACACAAGACAAACTGGATGCCATCACCAGCGCCAGTCCACCAACGAACATCAAAGAACTACGCTCTTTTATGGGTCTTGTTAATTTCTACGAACGTTTTATACCAAATTTGTACGGCATGGCTGCTGATTTACATACACTCTCAGGACAAAACCAACGGTTTAAATGGACAAATCAAGAACAAGCAATTTTCGACGATATCAAACTCCAGCTTGTACACGCACAAATCTTACACCCATACTACGATAAGAAAGATTTGTATTTAACATGCGACGCATCCGACAAAGGAATCGGTGCAGTTCTTAGTCACCGTAACGACAACGGAATTGACTTACCAATCGCTTTCGCTTCAAGAAAGTTATCAGGTGCACAATTACACTACGGCACAATTGACAAAGAAGCAGTTGCAATTGTTTTTGGAGTGCAAAAGTTTGACAGATTCCTAGCTGGCAGATTTTTCACATTGGTCACGGATCACAAACCGTTGACTCACATATTTGGCAGAAATCGCAATCTACCAAAACTAGTTAACAATCGGTTAATACGATGGGCATTGCTATTAAATTCGTATAGCTATGACGTGGAACACATTCCGGGAAAATTAAACATTTTCGCCGATTTTTTATCACAATGCCGAGTACTACGGAAGAACAACAACTCGATGATTCAAACATTGAAAACGACGTCAACTACATAAACAAAGCAAAGATGGATGACCTTCTGTTCTGCGAGAAAAGCATCGCAGTCGAATCCAGTAAAGACACAGAAATTACTCGCGTTATTAATGCAGTAAGACAAGGTTGGACACAACAAATATGCCAACAATCACAATTCCAACCGTTTCTACAACGCAGAGACGAACTGTCCGTAGAGAACAATATTCTTATGTGGCAGGGAAGAATGGTATTACCTACATCATTACGTACAGCCGCACTACAACGCTTACACAGCGGTCATCCGGGCATTGTTGCTATGCGCGCAATGGCTCGATACTACATATGGTGGCCAAAACTCGATTCAGATATTGAAGGTTTTGTCAAACGATGTCAAAGTTGTCAAGAGAATCGAAACTGTCAACCAGAAGTACCATTATACTCATGGAACGTTCCAGCACGAGTCTGGGAACGAATTCACATAGACTTCGCGGGTCCTTTTAAAAACAAACAGTTTTTAGTTATAGTAGATGCTCTTTCGAAATGGGTAGAAATCTACACAATGACAAGCATCACAACAAACATGCTTGAGAAAGTACTTTCCAGTTTATTTGCACGTTACGGAGTTCCTCAAGTAATCGTCAGTGACAATGGAACTTCGTTCACATCGCAGGAATTCAAAACATTCTGTGAGAAGGAAGGAGTGAACCACATTACGTCCTCTCCATACCATCCAAAGACGAATGGATTAGCCGAGCGATTCATTCAAACATTCAAACGACGAATGAAGTCAAGCGAGAATGACCACGAAGATCTCGATGCTCAGCTCAACGCATTCTTGTTTAGTTACCGAAATACACCACACGCTACAACGGGCAAAGCTCCAGCTGAGTTATTTTTGGGACGACGGCTTCCCACAATATTCGATAATGCTAAGCCATCTGTTGAGCGCAACATCAACAAACACAACTTAAAAAGCCAACTGTATCACGATCGAGGTAACCTCAAAGAACGATACTTCAATAGAGCCAATTTACACATGCTTTCTTGCATCAGGTTCTTTCTTCGTTTCTTTACCCCTCTGTCTATAACCTGATTTCGAAGGTCATATTTTTGTGATTCTTTTTTCAACAAAATTTTTTTGTGATTCTTGTGATTCTCTGCACTAACACAAACAAAAAGTTGCATAAAATTTCCGAAAGTCGTATTTTTATTTCTAAACCAAGTATGAGACGACGTGGCATACTATGATACTGTAAATATTTTTACACATACATAGACAAATAATTCAAAAGAATCACGTTTCAAGAAAACGCGTGTAAATGCAAATTGGTTTTTTGAAAGCAGAGAAACGTAATGCAAGAAAGCATGTGTAAATTGGCTCATACAGGGGATAACGTTTGGGTTCGAACAGACAACGACACGACATGGAAGCCTAGTACAATCAGTCAACAAAATAACAGATGGTCATACAGTGTCTGTTTCCCCGATCAAACCACCAAACGAAGGCATGCAGATGCGATTCGAGAACGACACAGCTCACAGACTGCTGCATCATACAGCAGCCCCCACCAAGCTAAAGGGTCTAACAATTTAGCTACTGCACCAGAACAACATACCGGTCCAGAAAGTCAACAGGCTTCGTTACCCGTATCCGAATCAACACCGGAAATAGCAGATCCGACTGCGCCACAACAATTATCCACACCTACATTTTCAGGTCTGCGACGAAGCACACGACAATGTAAAGCGCCACTACGTTTGAACTTGTAATATCAACGCTCAACTGTGGTGGGGAGGAATGTCATGTGAACCCACCTTTTAAACATTAAACATACTCTTTTAATAATACAAGTAGTACGTGTCATAAAGTAGGCGAGAGTTCGTTTTCCTGTACGGACACGTATACCATATTATTTACTTTATAAAATAAAAGATAAGCATCAAGAAGCCATGTTTTTTATTCCAATATATATCGTTTAGAAACACTAAACATAACAGGATTTAAATAAATTTAGTATATAAAATAATAAACTTACAAAAAAAAGGATGAAATTGATTGATTAAATTGTATTCAGTTTAGTGGATTTAAAGTTTCCTTAAATCAACAAGAATAATGTGCAAAAATGTCATATCACCAAACTACCCTCATTGTTTATACTTTTAGCACAGAAAAGAATGAACAGATATGGAAGTTCCATGTCAAGTATTTACATAGAAATATTCAATCTAAAAAATGTATTCCTGCTCTAATCTAACCAGTTAAGACAGGGAAAATATAATACAATAATATGTTTCGTTTCTCTTCTTTTTTGTTTTTTATACAAAGAAGAGAACCGAAATATGTTATATTGTATTATATTGTCTCTGTCTTAACTGGTTAGATTAGAGTAGGAATACATTTTGTTGATTAAATATTTCTATGTAAATACTTGACATGGAACTTCCATATCTGTTCATTCTTTTCTGTGCTTTTAGTCCGATGATCCAACCGAAAATAGCGATACTGATTAGAATCCCAGATATTTTGAAATATTTGGGTGGAATGAGAAGACCTTTCTTACAAGGAGAGAAATTGGTACGAGCTGATCATGTTATAAAAATCGGATTTTTGAAATCCAAACCACATATGAGGCGCTCAGAACCATAATGGTCCAACCCACATTTTGAAACATTTTTGTTTAATAGGCCATAAATGTTTTTGGAAATGGAATCTAAGTATACCGACCTGCAATTCCAGAAACAGTTATTTTCAGGTTACTTATTATAATTTTTGTTTTATTATAAATTACCATTTCAATGAACATTTATGACCGATTAAATGAAAAAAATTTCAGATTTTGAATGTGGGTTAGACCACTATTGTTCTGAGCGCCTCATATACAGTCCATCCATATTTTTGGTTTAGTTCTACAAACCTCACATCCTAGAGAAAAGCCCCACGAAACACATTTTTTTGTTGAAACGGACGTATCGCAATGGACTGGAACCTGTTCGTGTAAGGCTGGTCTAGGCCATAAATGTAAACACATTGCGGCACATTCTAATTTATTCCAACAGGTAAGTTAATCTAAATATTGTTAACGTTTTTTTCTAATAAAAGTATTTTCTAGATTGAACACACTGGATCTATTGACTTGTACGGATATATTGCAAAAATGGGGCAAACAGAAAAGTGCAAAATATGAACATTTATAAGGACCAAAACATGTGGAGCAAATATGTCGTATGGCAAAAAGCCGAAAATGTACGAAACTAATGAAGAACAAGATAAGTCCAATCGGGAAAGACTTTTGGAAGCGGCACAGGGCTCGGTGGTACATTTGCATAGCCAAAAACGGAATATTGTTGAGGAACCTATACCAGTTCGAAATTTCGTCAATATCGATATAAACGAAAATGATAATTCAGTTCAAGTTGATTTCCCGATGGATTCCATCAGTTTAACTGAGATTTTTGAAAAAAGCTTTGTTATGCCGAACGAAAGCCCAAATATTTCACCCGAACTCCTGGATTTTTTCAAAAAATATATATGTGTTGATATAATTAGAGCTGAGGATATTTGCAATACAACCCTTAACCAAAACAACTCGAAATGGTTACTTGAAAGAGCTATGCGAATACCAGCAAGTACTGCCGTACACCAAAAATAAAAGCCCAAATTGGGAGGATAAAGCCAAAGATTAACATAAAAATTAAAAATTTTAAAAATGCAAATATGCGATTCGGTCAAGATCACGAGAAGGTTGCTATTGCAGAGTACGAAGAAATCTTTAATGTACGTGTTACTAGATTGGGGTTGATTGTCCACCCAAATGCGCCGTGGTTAGGTTATAGCCCGGACGGATACCTAAAGATTGAGCATACATTAATCGCGATTAAATGTGTAAGGAGCGCAGAAAATGAGGAAGGAAAGAGGCAATAAAACGGGTAAATTATTTGGATAGCAATTATTGCTTAAAAACGCATCATTTCCATTATGCCCAAATTCAAATCGGAATGGCTATAATGGGCTGTATTAGCTGTGATTTTGTTATTTATTTAAAAAAAAACAACGAGCGAGTTCACCCTCAACTCGTAAAAGATTTATGTGAAAACTTTTTTGTATAAATATCTATTGAATCATTTCAAGCCATTTCGATAAGGCTCAGAAACCAATCTATAAAGACGGCTGATGTTCGCTCAGTGTATAAGCTAAGTACATTTTTGGTTCAAAAAGTCAATAAGTTATTCGATTTTGAATTTGGAGGACGAACCTTACTGACATTAATTGAGCATGAGCAAAGTACAGTTCTGTTAAGTTAATCACCTAAACCTGCCATGTACGCTTTAAAATATATCATTACTCATACACGGCAATCTTGTTCAAGAGTCCATAATAGTGAATGGTCATGGCAAACTCGCTGAACAAAGCAAATACGCATCGCTTTGTAAAATTTTATTAAAATTTTATTAAAATTAATTTAATTTCATTCAAAATCCCCAATTTTATATTTTGCCGGCCGTCAAGCAAAAATCTGTTCGTCAAAATATAAAATTGGAGTTTTTGAATGAACATAAATCAATTTTAATAAAAAATTTTACGAATAAGGTCGAACTTTAGATTAGAACTATTTTTTAATAATTTTCATATTGAAAAACAAACAATTTTGTCAATTATTTGATTTGACGGTTTGAAATGCCGGTTTGCCGTTTGTGCATTACACTACACAAGCATAATTTGTGGTCCTTTCTTTTGCTTGTAATTTTCATTTTCAAAAACACTTGCTGCTGCGGCTTTATATAGAAAATATTTTTACAACAAAATAAATTAAAGTAGGCGGATTTATTTTAATTTTTTTTGTATTCGGCTCACGATGTTTTTAAAATGCCGGATGATGTTGTATATTGCATGTGTATGCGTAGATTTTGCGTTGATTTTACGTTTTGTTTATTTATTGTTCTTGTCGATATATACACATACATGGAATATTTTTTATTCGGCTTTTTTGTTTCCGTAACCCGACTTCTATACAATTTTTTACTTACTCCTGCCGCTAAAGATGTTTTCACATCAAAAATCAGATTACTGTCATGTTATAAATGCGCCAGTAAATTTTGACTTTCTTAATGATTTAGTGATTACTTTAAAGACTGTATATTTTGATTATTTATTACCTACTATTTATAAGAAAAGACCGAGAAATGTACTTACTGAATTAAACAAAAATTCTGAAAAATTTTGTTCCTAATCTGTACCATTAATATTTCTTTATGGCATTTTTTTATAAAAAAACACTTAAATACTGTTTAAAATTGAAATACATTTATTATGTTTACTTATAAAATTTTTTTTTATTACAATACAATATGTTGCTCGAACTTAGAATTTATCTTCAGCTAAAACAGGTGATAACAAGTTTGTTATATATGCAATAATATTAATTATATCATCGATAAATGGAAGAATGTTTAAATTTTTTTTGCATCGTAAAATGTTAAAAATTTTCATTATTTGGATAACTCGTTCTACTGAACTCTTGCTATTGAAATTTTGGTGTTACTCTCTACTTCATCTTCTGGAAATTGTTGGTTTGGCCCCGCACTAAATGTAGGACGAACTAATTTAATTCCCCTTGCTGCCAATTCTTTGTCTATTGCGAATCCCTTATCAACCATAATAGAATCGTTTTCCTCAAATTTTTCAATAATTTTTTCTTCATTAAAAATGAATTTATCGGATGCTTTACCAGTATACATACGCTCGGCTTATGTAGGATATTAGTACTCCTGGAGTAATGCATACCAAAAATGTAATTGTATTATGTCCTTTATAATGTGAATATGTATGTAGAAATTTTACAGTTCGGACAGTTATGTACTTGAATAGGTATACTTCTGTGCAATCAAGTATGGCTCTCACATCCATTAAATTTAGCCTAAAGCACTTAGGTAAGAATAGGCAAAATAGTGGCAAAGTTGCGAGAAATAGTGGTTGATGATATCCCGAAAATTGATGACAAGCAAATAAAAGATAAATTAGTCTTTAACTTTATAAATACCAGCACAATTTGTTCTTTTAAATTTAGACTGTTTTGGTATTGGGGCTG
Organism: Tipula helvola; assembly: GCA_963556165.1. Classification (NCBI taxonomy): domain Eukaryota; kingdom Metazoa; phylum Arthropoda; class Insecta; order Diptera; family Tipulidae; genus Tipula; species Tipula helvola. Next base: position 204,219,979 of record OY744483.1, on the reverse strand, counting down.
ATAAATAGTTGCGACGCAATCTTCGATGGCATCTAATAATGTGAACTTATTAATTCCCGTCCAAGAATTTAATAAAGTTTCATTTTTAATTAAATCCAATACAAAAATTTGACGGGATCCGTCATTGTCCAGGGTGTTTGCTTGAACGCATTCGTCACACATTTGAAGTCATTCAGATTGTGAATGGCACCTGATGCAATACCGTAAGATCGTTTGAGCGCGGTTTAATATTGCTGGAGCTACTCATTAGGTTGTTATGACCGGAAATAGATTCTTCATCTTGTTCTACAGATAAAACTGGATTGGTAACCTTCGTTATTAAATTTGTCATGTTACTCTGCCTTTCTCGTCTCTCCCGTCTCTCAGTTCTAAGATTTATTTGATCCTTCCTTTGTCTTTTTGTATTAACACTACTTTGCGGCAAGTTTTGGCTGGGTATGGAATTCTTTTTCAAATAGCGTTGGTAGTGATTTCCATTTCCTAAAACAACAAAAAAATATCAGAAAATTCAAAGACACATTTTTTTGCGACAACTTACGGTCTGCATAATCTATCATCTGAGGTAAAATGATTGCTACACACTCGTGAATTATAATTGACCTTTGTTCCAATCCTACACACCGCAATCCACCGCTTTTTTAATATTTTTTCCTTTGGGAACTGATGTAAACTTGTGTTTTTGTCAGCTCTCGAAAGACAACTAAAAACACTACACATTTTATTACTACGATACTTATATGTATATACATATATTTTTGAAGTTCCATGACTGTTACCTCAAAATAAATTAAATCTGCTTTACTTATTATGATACACAGTTTTGAAAAACGATTTAATTTTTTTTTTATTAGTTAAATCAAAATACAAAATTTTACATACAAACTCAATATGAATAGTCGAATTTTGACATTTCTCATCACCTTTATAAAAATCGACACTAACGCCTCTACAGTTGATGAAAATCGCCAATATCATGGAAGTCATGGAAAAAATCCAGTGTGTAATTGTCTGCCTGGCAATATTTTGACGTTTCGAAATATAGATAGTGAAAATGGTAAGAAATAATATAAAATTTAACTATAAAGCTACAATTTACTTTAAGAAGACTAAAATAGTATAACAAATTGTACGCGGTTTGTCAATCAGATAAGTATTTAAACATATATCTTAAACAATATTATTATTAATGGAATGTTTTCTTTCAGGTTCTGGATGTTGCAATGAGGATATTTAACAGAGGGTAAGATGAGTGAACAATTCAAGTGCAGATAGCACACGTTTCTAATTTTTAAGATTAATCACTAATTTAAAAGAAAACTTTTAGTATTGATTTAAATGATTTTGAACTACGAAGATTCTTTACTTAAATTTGTCTAATAATTTACAAAATATTGAAATAAATTAAGCTTCGAAATAATAAAACTAATTGTTTTCGATTGAATTTTATCTAATAATAGATATTTCGATGAGAATTTCCCTTATAAATGAAGCAAAAAGTATTAGCGTTTTTTTTTTGTCCATGAGTATAAGTCTCTCTAGAGTTTCCTAATTTGTTTAACAAGACATTGTTACTACAGACAGCTAATTTAATTTCGGTCGGAGAGACTTTAACATTAAATCATTTGCCTGTCACTTTATTTGTGCTCCAACGAAAATGCCTCATTCAAACGGATAAACTCAGTTCTCTGGTATAGAAACGCAGGCCTATTTTTGGCAGCATCAATTAGAGGTTTAAATATCTCATTTTCCTTAACTGCTTCCTATACCGTATTTCCGAGTCGATATCAAAGTACATTACATTTAAAAACAGCGTTTTTAACACATCGAACGTGTCCTGCTTATCAAAGTCCCCTAGAGACCGGGATCCAGCTGAACTAGCTTATCAATTTTTTATTTTAATTGTAGTGGTATGCGATCAAAATCAAAAAATTTCTATAGCTTCGAATTTTGGAATCTAATTACTTTTGAGTTTTCCGTCGCGATCGGTATAACCTTAGTACAAAACGTAGAGGTGATGGTGTGCTTATTGCAGTTCGGAAAATGTATTATTGTGAATTTTTATTTTCCGAACCAATCATTGAGTTCATTGCCGATAAACTCAAACTAGTTTACTTTCCTCCAGAACTAGCCTCGCCATTTTGTCAAGATTTTATTGACGAGATCTCATGTAATTTAGTATCTTTTATTTCAGATAATACTGACTTTATTATTTTCGGCGACTTCAACTTTCCAGATCTAATTTGGATGATGATTGACAATATATTCATTCTTGCTAATACGAACGATTCTTCAGCTTTAATTTGTGATTGTATGGCAAACATGGGTACTTCACAAATTAGCAATATACCAAACAGCCACGGCACTTATCTGGATTTGGTTTTCTACACTAATAATAGATCTTTTAAACTAGCCTTTTTACAGCTCCGGATCTGTGGTTTCTTCGCTGAATGTTTTAGCAGTGTTTTTGTTAAGGATAGCTCACTCTCTCCTATATATTAGCTAACTCCAATAATTCAAAAATTGTTTTTTTCAGAACTTGGCGTGATGAGGGCTTTCATGAACATGGACGTTTCTATGGGTGCTGGACCAGATGGTTTACCAGTGTCTCTATTGAAGCTGTGTGCAGTCGGTTTTGCCGCTCCTTTATATGTCATTTATTTAATCTCAGGATCAGCCAAGGCAAATTTCCTGATCTTTGGAAAATATCAAATATCATACCGGTACACAAAAGCGGCCTCCGTAGTGATGTAAAAAATGATCTTGGATTTGCAATACTGTCTTGCATTCTTAAAGTATTCAACATATTAACCCACGTCAGCATGGATTTTTTCCTGGCCGCTCAACGGTCACTAATTTAGCGGTCCTTAAAAATAATTTAATTAACCCTGTGCTGTAGTTCAAGTCGATGTAGTTCATATCGACTTCGCTAAAGCTTTCGAAAAACTTAATCAGAGGATGTTAGTGAATGAGCTCAGTGAACTAAATTGCGACATTTAACTTTATTAAAAGAATTTCGAAAGATTTTCACGGCACAATAACTTTCAAGTTATGTACACTTCATTTGTTCGTTCACAGCTTGAGTACGCGACTGGCATGTGGTCATCGTTCTATGAGTCAAATTCAAACCGAATTGAAAGTGTTCAGAAACAGTTTTTGTTATTTGTTCTCAGAAAATTACCGTCTTTCGAGCGGGACAATAATTTCAGACTATCACCGTATGTAGACCGTTGCCGTTTTCTGGATCTCCAATCTTTAAGTGCTAGATGTGGCGTTCTCTTTTAGTAAGTATATCGAACTATCTGAAGGAACATCGTTGAGGCGGCCAAATTCGTTCATGGGATAGAAAGTTCGAATACTTTTGATTATTAAAAGAACCTTTGATTATTTTTAATAGTTCCTCATATGATCTTTCAAATTCCCAATATTCAGTTCTTTCCTCAAAAATACTCATTTACTCAGAACCGTCTGGAATTTTCCAGTAAAATAAATTTTATTAACGGAGTTTCTAACAAGTAACATTCCTTCGATAGATTCATTGTACCTTAGGACAAATCAAAAACTACGAATATGTATATTTGCCTCCGATGTAATCACTTTTACGAATGTGGAACAAAATCCTTACGAATTCGTTTCTATGTAATCAATCTTAAGCGTCACCTAAGAGGTTTCGAACTGGAACCATATTCAGGTTTGAAGTTTCATATCGAATGATCACAAACACCATATGCTAGAACTTTAAACGAAATAGAAAATTTGACCGTGACCAATCGTTTGAACTTGTGAAATTTACTATTTCATTCCCAATAAATATCTAAAATTAATTACTTCACATGAGCACTAATTCGGTAAATAAAAGATAATAAAAAAATTGTTTATTGCATCTGAAATTTTTCCGCGATACTTGTATTCTGCGCAAATATACTAGCGTACTTGAAATTCCTGTACTAACGTCGGCGTCGTCGTTTTCTGTTTTGCGTAATTGCTTGTAAATGTGTCATGTTAGTAATTCATATTAATTTACAGTGAAATTTAAAAATAAAAACTAAAAAGAAATTTATTAATTAAATTTTCCATAAATTCCATAAATTTGTCAACAGTTTTTTGGTATATTGCCATAAGTTCAATAACTTCGTAACATTATTTTATACAGTTTCATTTTTAAATTGTTTGTATAAATACTCACTGGAATGTGAAAGAGTTTTTTTGGAGCAAGTGGCGTAAGTACTGGGGTAGTGATTGCTAAATACTTTTAAGTCAGCAAGCGTTCATTCTCTAACCGTTAATTTACTCTACCGCTGCTGATGCTAGTAGGACGGCAGTCCGACTCTTGAATTCAATCGCAAAAAGCCACCGGCGACTTTAGTATAAAGCATATTAAATGTTCGACTGAAATACCTATTTTTGGTAGAAAGTCACCGATTACTATTTTCAATAAATTTCAAGAATACGGTCCCAGACGTCATCTTTGGTTGATAAGCATAGCAAATACGGGGCAGAGCCCTCTAGTACTTTATAATAAACAAAACAAAATGGGTGCAAAAGTGGACATGTTTGTTATTTTAAATTTCATTTATTGTATCGGATTTACAGCTTGCTAATTTGCAAACAACACTATGTAGATAAAATTTAAAGCAGCAATATTTTAAAATGGAAGATCGTTAAAAGGTCATTGAGTAACACTAACTACAAAACTCGCTTGAAATAGTGTGCGTTGATAATTTTAGTGCTGTTACTGATTTGAATCTGAATATTTGTGAAAATGATATTGATGTTGCTTAATAAGGTCGCTGCACGAGTATGGATATAAATCCGTACAATCTGAATCCGGTCATTCATCCAATGAAATTACCCAAATATTGTCATGTGACCGAAAAGATATTCCCCTATTTCTTCTCTCGAGTTAAAGTTATTTCAACATTAAGCATAATATCCGCAGAAAACCAACATAACCATACCAAAAAATATATATTACGAGCTATTTTTCCCCCATTTTTTTTTGTTTGCTGATTTCTGACTTTTCGATTTTTAAAAAAATTTGTTATTTTGTTATTATTGAAGTTATCATAGTATTATTGAAACTAAAAGCAAAGATAAGTTGATAAGTAAAATAGACGAATTTACGGGAATTTATTTAGCAAAAGGTCAAATAAGTTACTAACTTCGTTCGGATGCAGATTGTACGGATTTATATCCATACTCGTGCAGCGACCTATAAGGAAACGGCGTAAAAATTGTCAATAAACAAATGTTACTTATGCAAAAATTTTGTATCGCAATTTCAGGAGCCATGTTCTTCAACTGAAGCAGAAACAGGTATTATCATTGTCATGTGGAAGGGTATAATAATATTTTTGTAAATGGAAGCAGATGTGCTTACAAGAAATTATTTGCAACGACGAAAACAGCTAAATTAATAAAGTGTACAAATTAAAAATATTTGTGGATGCGCAACTCGAAAATTTTAATGAAGGAGATTGATGGATGCAAAACTGTCAAACTTAATTTTTTAAAAGAGTCAATTAAATATAATAACAAATATTCTTCTAATAAAATTAATCGGTGTGATCCAGTTACAACTTGGTTGATTATTATAACAATAATTAAAAAGCTGAAGGAATTGTGGTTTATGTTAGTTCGAAATACTCTTTTTCGTTTAATATTGTGCACTTATGATTTCAGTGGATGATGCATTGCAAATGTTTAATAAACACATTTCCATCAATTATTTTTTAATTACTCTTCTAAACAAAACTCTCTTAGGTAAAGACAAAAAATTGAAACGCTGGATGTCTAATGGACTACATATTAAAAATTATTAAAAAAAAAAAAACAAAGTACCAACGCATATTCATAAACAACACCCTAAAGACAAAGGCATTTATTACGGTCGATTATGATTTGCTTTTACTCAAATTGAATAAGGCTGAAATCCGTGGTATTTCCAGTGCTCGGTTTAGTTCATATCTTTGCGACAGAAGTCAAATTGTTAAGATTTCCGACGATTTGAGTAGTACCCGTTCTGTAAATTCAGGTATCAAAATGGTTGGATTTGTTTTGTGGTCCTGTTTGTGGTCCTTACTTTTCATTTTGAAATTTTAATGGGTCACCCCAATTTAAAAGGTCGCTAAAATGGTTTTAAAATTAATGTTATAACAATAGATATGTATATAGGGTTAAAGAATAGCACATACGTCCAGCTTGCTATTAATTTTCTCCAACTTCCGGTTTAGCCGGAAATACTTTTAACTACAATATTATGTATAATGAAAAATTAAAAAGTGGAGACATCTCCGGCTATACCGGAAGTTGACTAAAATTGATGTATTTACTATTTCTTTATTTATTTTATTAAGATCACAGATATCCAAGATATAAACATATATTTCACAGATATATAAAAATGGTATACACGAGTTTTTCTTTAGGTAGAACACAATTGAAACATGACCCAGTAAATCTTCATAAAAATGAAAAATAAGGACCATCCTAACGTACATATATGAACAGTATTGTTTGAACATTTTTGTCTACAGAAGCCATTTGGTATTATATAGATCTGTGGCTCTTATAATAGTGGTAATTCGAGTAACTGCTGGAACATACTGTGGTATAGTCGGCATATGCTTGAAACCTATTGCAAGGATGACATTGGACAAAAGCCAAAGTGCTCAATAAGGAATAAGCACTGAATCGTCGACGAGAGTCTACAGTGAATTATCCTTTCCACCAATTTGCTGAGTACACACAACAAACTTATGAGCCTCGTGCTTTCCGGGGTGCCAAGTTTGCCGATTTTAACCGTCCGTCTGGTCTATTAAATCTTGATTGGTAGCAGTCCGCAACATTACGGGATCAATGACCGAACCGCCATTGCAAGCACCGAATATAGTTTCTTCGTAGGTTTGATCGTTCTTATATTACTGAGAGAAATGATTCGTAAGCATGAGGTCGCGACAAAATACTTTACATTGTGATGAACGAAATTTAGTTGCTAAAACATAATTTTGATATCAACAATTGACATGAGATTGGTACGAATAAACTACGGTAGGCACTAATGAACAGATAGTTGCAACAACTTCGTTTCCAAATCTTCAACTCCGTCGATGCTAATTTTCTAAACATTCGTCAATGATCCTAATCGTTTTTAAAGTATCAACCTCCTTTCAATTGCCACAAATGCAATTTTGTTACATCAATTAAATGAAGCTTTTAGCTAAGCGGTTCAGTTTCATTAACTACTACTAGTTTACTGTGATTGAGAACTTACTGCCTAAAATATTTAATATGCTGTTGGAATATTCGTATAATTTTAACACAGTTTCGTGAAGCAACACCAAGAGTGTAAAGTAAACGTAGTCAGATATTTATAAATAAAAATAGTTTGTGCGTGCAATATAGTGAAAATAGTTGTAGAATAGTGAAAAATGAACGTAAGTAGGTAATTGCCTCGCAATTATGTACAATTTAAGGTTTAAGGCATTACCACAGAAAAGAATGAACAGATATGGAAGTTCCATGTCAAGTATTTACATAGAAATATTCAATCCAAAAAATGTATTCCTGCTCTAATCTAACCAGTTAAGACAGAGACAATATAATTCAATATTACATATTTCGCTTCTCTTCTTTTTTGTTTTTTATACAAAGAAGATAAGCGAAATATGTAATATTGAATTATATTGTCTCTGTCTTAACTGGTTAGATTAGAGCAGGAATACATTTTTTTGATTGAATATTTCTATGTAAATACTTGACATGGAACTTCCATATCTCTTCATTCTTTTCTGTGGCATTACCTTAAGTTTTGTTGTAAGTGTAAGATTTTAAATATTTAAATATTTCGAAACTCTTTTAACGTAACGGTTTAATAAATAATTTTCGGACTTTTTTGTAGAATTTTAAGTGTAAATATGTAAATGTAAATAAATGGGTGCACGATGAACGCTCGATGGAGATGGACGTGTTTTAGTATGTCTCCGTAATTGAAATTATTAAATTTTTATTTTTAAATTTTAAATTTAAATAAAATAAAATTTAAATTTAAATTAAATTAGTGTTACTAGGTGTCGTGTTGTATTCTGTAGTGTATATATATACACCCTGCGCCATTGAAATGTTCGGTTTGAATTTTTAAAGTAAATTTTGGAAATACCACCGTTTGCTTCAAAAGTAGATAGCAAAAATGATAGTTTCTGATTATCAAAACAATTTTTACACTATTCCGAATATATTCAACAAAAAAAAAAAACGGTAATCCGACATTTAAGACCTACATAACGTCGGATAAGGAATATTACCGCCCTACCTCGTAACAATTTGGTATGTCTTTACAGTGTTTTTAACAAAGTTTTTTCAATTGAAAAATAGTTTTTTGTTGACAATGGTAATTTTTATTCAAAATAAGCTATTTTTAAATTCGGCTGCCTAAATAAAATAGACATTAAAATTAAGCATTCTTACTTCACAAATAACATCAATAACTCACGGAGAGTAATCGTCCTGGAAGAGTGGAATACCAATGTATTGAGTCGGGTCCTCAATAGTCACGATTCAGGTTTAGCAATAGCGATCAAACTTCAAAGGCTGTTATGGCTCTCCAGGCCATAACATATGGTGAATTTTTCACTGTCGGCGAAATACATTCTGTTAAATATCGTTTGCCTTTTCGTCGCCGAACCCTTGTCCTTACATCGGGTCCAAAGATATTGAATTTGGATTTATCCGAGAATATGAACCAACGCCAGTCTCTGGGCATTCAGTTTTTTCATTCTATTGCGAATTTGAGGCTTGCAGCTGCCATTTTTGATGTCAGTAATGATTTTCTCGCAGGTCGACAAGCATATAAACCAAGTTCCTTTTAATAGTATGAACTGAAATAGTGTCGGTTGTTGCTATTAGAAGCTAACTTCTCAGCTACAAAGCCGTAGCAAACCTTTGCTTAAGATCTAAATATCTGAAATTCGATTTGTTGAAACTGAAGTTCTCCTCTTTGCATCAGAGCCAAATTATCGTTTGATTTTCAGAATAGTACCTTAAAAACTTTCTAATTGCTGTTTGGCTACACTAAATTACTCTTGCAATTTGTGAATGTGTGTACTTTTTGCCTTTGCTTGCAAAATTCTGGCTTTTTCGTTAGCATTTAATTTAGAGCGACACTTTGTAAAATTAACTCTTTGACTACATAATTGAAACCGAACGAATATTTCATCCTTAGTTTGGTTTTAAATACCTAATAAGGCGTGAGTGAAATATGCTGAAAAATAAAAAAACAAAAAAAAAATGGCGATTGAGGTAAAATCTATGAGAGAATTGCATGAAATAGTAAATAATCGAAATCGAACATTTCAATGGCGCAGGGTGTATATTAATAAGTGAAGTACTTAATTTAAATTTGGAAAATGCAATCCACCGGGATGCATTTATCAGGCAATATTTTTATAGAGAAAGAAATCAAATTTCTTGACTTCTCGATTAAGCGCATGATTTAATTTTTTGTGTGGTTGTACATAAAATGTAAATACAATAATCTTATATTTAGATCGAATTAGAATTGAAATTTAATCAATTTGATATACGCAGTTAATTTTCATATTTTATATTTACCCATATTTTAATGTGTGTTTGTATTTTATTTTACTTACTATCGACACAAATCTATTCCTGTATAATGATATATGTACATATATAGAACAGGGGTAGATTCTGATGAAATGATAATTTTTCGTGACATTTTGTTATTAGTATAAAATATTGTCACAAAAACTTTGCGATTCTGACGAAATCAGTTATGACATTTACAGCAGTTTACAGCAGTTGCATATTTCTAGTTTACAGCAGTTTTATTTTACTAAGGTTAATTTAATGACATTTTTCATTTTGAATTAAATGCTTGTGTCTTGTGTTGTTTATATACAAAAAATTAAAATTTGATTAAATAAAATTATTAAAAAAGTTTTTAATTATAAGATTTGATTTATTATTGTTTTTCTTAATGGATGTGTATCTATTAAACAGAAAGTTAAAACGAATTCAAAGAAAGTAAGTACCATTCTACACCCATGTATTTTGTGTGTCTTATATATAAAATTATATACAAAAGTTGTAGCATATTTACTACAAAAATTTCTTTGTTAATTAGTTAATTTAATTTCAGAAGACTGGCAAATATTAAGCGTAATCTGATAGATGAGAGCGGCTCGTTTAACTGCATGGCGGAAGCTCAGTTTTTGCCTATGAGGAGCCCGCTACACACTCACACATTGCTTTATTTAAATTAAAATATAAACAATTAAACATAATTAAAATATATACATAAGTATAATTAAAAATTAACAAAATATACTCACACATATTTTATATAAAAATGCAGTTATAAAAGTCACCGAAAACCAAATCAAAGACAATTTTGTTCAATTTGTCATCTTTTTTCTTGTAACATTTTGAAAAAGTCACATTATCAGAATCATGTTTTAGAACTCACAACGTTATTGTCATTTTATAGCAGTTTAAATTTTAGTACAAAGTCAAAAAAAATTGTCATTTGTCACTTGTCACTTGATCAGAATCTAGGCCCAGGAATATTTGTAAGATTTTTTTTGTATATATAATTTGAACATACATATGTATCTATTTGCATTGTAAATTGGATTTTGTTATCTTTAAGTGTATTGTGTTTGTAAATTATAGAGAAGACATGTACACATCGATATGTGTCCCCTGCTACGCACATCGAAGATTATGAAAACATTTATTTTCCTATATGTGTGTTGGTGGTTTTAGTATTATGTATAATAAGGTTTTTTTTTTGTTTTTTTATTGTTATTTGGCGTTATTTTCACTCGTGTTCTGTGTATTTATGAAATAACTATAGTGCTCTTTATGTTCCATGAGCTACACAACGCAACATTTCTATGTAATCGAATCAAATGGGATTCTTATACTTCGTATAATCGAGTAAATTTGAATCGAATCAGAAACTAACATACATATTGATTTTAGGAAATTGAAATTTCGCTATGAAATTTGTATTCACCAAAGTGTAAATTGTTTTATGTGGAAATGTACTATGGTTAATAAGGAAGTAAAATAATAAAACTTTACATAAATGCATGACTAAGGGCCGATTGTATGAACACCGCTAAATAAAAAACAATCCGAGAGTAATGATTAATCACTACTCAATAGGGTTTGTAAAAACCCAGTTTTTACCCGGGTAACCCGGTTTTTAGGATTTTTCAATCCTGAAAACCCGAGTTTTTGCTAACTTTAATTTTGAATAGAATTTATTTTGAAATATAAATCCGGGTTTTAAGTAAAAAACTCGGGTTTTCGGGTTCCTCACATTTGGAGAAACCTGGGTTTTTGAGACCATTAAAAACCCGGTTACAAGCCCTACTACTCAAGGATTTTATTGTTCGTCGATTGTATGAACGTTGCTAAATAAAAATGTAGCCTCTCTTTTATTGCAGTTTTATAGCAATTTTTTGTATGATTGGTAATTTGGTAATACTTTTTCTATGACGTTTACTTTGTTGATGTTTATTAAACATTTTTTTTTGTTTATTTAGAGGAAAATAAATTTTCAATTTCCAAATTTGACATTTTCTTCCTTGTTGAGTCCATTTTTAATAATTACGTTATTTTATAAAAATGTCTCATTTGTATGAAATTAATTTAAATTAAATTAATAGATTAAAAATTTCAATAAATTATATAAATAAAATACTAATAAAAAATATTTTTTTTTTGGTTGAACTGAGTTTAGTTTTGCAAAACATTATAAAGTATTTAAATATGCATGTCAATTTTGGACCCTACGAATGACAACAACTTTGAATTTTATAAGTGAAAGTGCGAGATGCTAAATATATTTAACTTAATTAACTTAATTCCCGGGTATTATATATTTTTGGAGGAAATGAAGTAAATAAAATACAAATTCAGTTTTTGATTAAGTTATTATACGTTTTCCGGAACTCTCGATATTGCGTAAAACCCGAAAAAGCTGTGTCCTATAGGTATAATAATGAAATTTGTAAGAATATAATTTTTCAATACCTTTTTAGTCAGTTTTTATTTATTAACTGTATACCGTGTGAATGAAATCGGGTTCTTGATTTCTCGATTAATTGTATGAATTTGATTTTTGATGGCTGTGTGATTGTACGTGAAATTTAAATGCGGGAGTTCCAGGTTTGGATCAAATTAAAATTGGGGTTGACTCAATTTGTTGTGCTCAGTTGGTTTCATTTCTTATTTTATTTTTTACTAATATATATTTAATGATAATTACCTGGCTTCTATCTTGATTTTCAGAGGTGTTCGCAGGGACTAATCGCAGATTTCCACAAATTTGAAGCGAACGGCGGACAGGTAGTTTTAAAAATTCTGTTGTTTTGATTTGAAACCCTCCACAGGCGAATTGATTATTTTTATTTGAAATAATCGTTGAAGGAATAAAAAATTGATAAAAACTCTAGTTTAGTTAATGTTACTAAACTGTTTAGTTAATGTTACTAATTCATTACAGAACAGTCATCACAGATCAAACTTCTATACTTTAAGTGGCAGGTTCACGAAAACTGTAGTTTTCGGATCGGATTGGAGACATTGGGATTCCAGGATGAAGAAATCAGGAGTGGCATCCTATTTATTTTGTTCATCAGTTATTATTTGTTAATATAAATGTAAAAAATATAAAGGGCTGAAACCTCACGAGGTGATCAGAACTTCGGTCTTTGGTATCTTCAATAATATCATAAAGTTGGTGTGACTGTTTTGACATTATTAATTTCTATTTTAACCAATATATATTTACTTATACAACAACAGCCAAACAGGTCAAAAGCTTCAACATGGGTACAGGCATCCAATTTAAAACGAAAAATCTATTCTAGAACTTTATACCGAAAGTAGTATAACAAATTATACTGATACTTCTAACCGTTTAACTGACCATATTCCAGAAATTTATCCGAAAACTCATTTTAGAATCCCACTTACAACGCACATGTCTAACACAATGATACCCGCGGTTAAGGCATAGTCAAGTTCCATCCTACTTGGCCATATTCCACACATATCAAATATTGCCATTTCCAACGCACATATCAAATTCCATTATAATCGGTTAAGAAATAGCCAAGTTCCATCATACTTGGCCATATTCCTGAACATCGCCCAAACCTCATTTCAGACTCCCATTTCCAATACACATGTCGAATTTCATTATAATCGGTTGAGAAATGAGCAAGTTCCATCATACTTAGCCATATTCCAGAACCTCATCCAATACTCATTTTAGAATCCCATTTCTAACACACAAATCAAATTTCATAATAATCAGTTGAGAAATAGACAAGTTCCATCATACTTGGCTATATTCCAGAACTTCATCCAGAAATCGTTTTAAAATCCCAGAACTTCATCCAAAACTCATTTTAGAATCCCATTTCTAATACAAATGTCGAATTTCATCGTAATCGGTTGAGAAATGGGCAAGTTCCATCATACTTTGCCATATTCCAGAACCTCATCCAAAACTCATTTTAGAATCCAATCTCTAAAACATAAATTAAATTTCATAATAATCGGTTGATAAATAGACAAGTTCCATCATACTTAGTCATATTCCAGAACTTCATCCAGAAATCGTTTTAAAATCCCAGAACTTCATCCATAAATCATTTTAAAATCCCATTTCCAATAAAAATGTCGAATTTCATCGTAATCGGTTGAGAAATGGGCAAGTTCCATCATACTTGGCCATATTCCAGAACTTCATCCAGAAATCGTTTTAAAATCCCAGAACTTCATCCATAAATCATTTTAGAATCCCATTTCCAATACAAATGTCGAATTTCATCGTAATCGGTTGATAAATAGGCAAGTTCCATCATATAAAAAATTTGTTAACTATTCACTACATCCAAATCCAACCCCAACTCAATTCCAACTCAACTTCAACTCAACGCGCAAATTGACCCCTAACTTAACCTTCAAATCAATTCCAAATTCTATGCCCAATTCAATAATCAAACCAGCATATATAAAAAAATCGTAAATATTTATAAAAGCAGTTATTTTGGGTCAATTCGTATGGCAGGTACCCCACCCCCTTGACGTACAGTCTCCAAAAGCTTTTCAAATCTCCGCCTTGACCATAGAAACAGATTGGCGAAAAAAAATCCAAATCGGACAAGCCGTTCTCGAGATACCATAGGTCCAGACATCCAGACAGACGGACGGACATTTTTTTTTTCTTTGCTTTTTCAGACTCAGGGACTTTCAAAACGTCGAGAAAAGTGGTTTTGGACCAACCAAATTTTTCGTCATTTTTGACAGGATTTCAATACTTTGGTCTTTTTAGACCGAAGTAATAGTATCTAAAGGGGTTCCTTTCTTAGTTTTCTGATTAATAAGTTAATTTTCAGAATATAACTTAGTTCCAGAATTAATAATTATTATAGGTATTAAAATTAATCCCGTGTTTCAGAATTAAATTTTAGCTTAAATCAACCCTCCAGGATCAGCAAGGAGTTAAGAAGCTGTAGTTTAGAAATTGTGTTTTCTTGTGCTAATTATTTTACTATATATTTACTAACTTTTTTACTAACTATCGATCGTTTGGGTGTCTGTAACCGGGTCGAGTCTCTCCCATCTCTCCCTTGTTATATGTAAAAGGGTGTACGGTGAACGCGGTGTTATCCGGGAATCCTGCTATAATGCTTGGTCGTATATCTCAATCAATCAATTTTAAGTGTCAATAAGTGTAAAAGCCATTCGCAAAATTAAAAATGGCCACTCTACTCAGATAAGTTTTTCGGACTTATTTTTTCTTTTACCATATTAAAAAAATATAACTTGAACAATTTCTTTCTGATTTTTATATGTTCAATAAATAAAATATTTATCCTTAAATACGGTGTAATGTGTGCTTCTTACTAAACATATATTTGCTTTAATTTTATAAATAAAAGATCACGTTCGGTTGTATTTCGTGAAAGTAACCAGTACGCGGAGGTCTACATTTGAAAGTGTTGGTGGTATGTTTGTGGGGCTAACTATAAATTTGTTTTTCATTTCTTTTATTTCGAGAGATTTCTCTCTTAATCGAGCATTAAGAGATATGTAAGGCCTACTATTTTAAATTGTGGTCTCAACGTGCGGATACATCTATTGTAGTCACAGTTGGGCATATTGTGTAAAACCCCATTTATTACATTTTACAAGTAAAATATGTAATAAGTAAAAACCTACGTAAATTACATTAAAATGTAAATTATAAGTATGCAAACAAATTTACATTTAAAAAAAACAAACAATAATAAGTAATTAACTGAAAATTTAAGAAAAAAGGTAATAAAAAGTATAATTATAAAAATTTAGAACTTTTGTAAAGTGTAAATTAGTTGTGTGTTGTTACGTTTAATAGTATATTGTATAACAAGTGAAGAAAACGAGTCATTGCAATACGAAAGTGAAATTTGCAGCCTGAGCGATAGCGAGGGCTGCAATCACTTGAGTATTGCAATGACTCATTTTCACACGAGTTATACACGCTATTTTTTTTACGATACAATAGCCCTGTAACATTTATAAATAAGTAGAAACATAAAAAATTACAAACTTCTACGGATCAACACAAATTTATTAAACCATTAAAACATTTGGGTTTTCACAAATCGTGCAGCAATATTAAGAAATCGTTGTGTAATGAGAATATTTCCACACGATTTTAGTATACGACGCAAAGGCTCCTTTTCTTATATAATTTAAATTCAAAAATCATCATCGAAAGTATAGGTTACTGCACTATCGTAGAAAAAATTAGTTTTTAACGTAATAGCCGCATTTCATGACGGTTGATCTGATCCGGATCATGTTTCATGAAAGGACAAGCAATAAAAACAACTACTCGGATCAAAATTTCATCCAATAAAAAATTTGATACATTTTTGTTGTTGCTTTCAATGTAAACTCTGATCTGATCTGGATCACTATGCGTCAAGAAATGCGGCTATTATCATAATGCAATACCATCTGTGTGATAATAATAAGTGTAGAGCTTAGAATTCTATATCATATGTAAGTTGCCACAGTTAGAATTTAAATTTTTCATGGGAAAAATCGATGCGCCATCTTCGAATTTGATGTATCTTCGTTTATAAGATTTCGACAAGTCATGTCAAAATTTTCGTTTGTGATACCAGAATTCAATATAATTATGTCTGAATTTGATATGTTATGTTCGAATTTGTATTTTTGATGTTAGATTTCGATACATCATGCCAGGATTGAATTCGATATATCATGCCAGGATTCGATATAAAATTTCAGAGTTTAATTGTGATGTCAGAATTCGATATATCATGTCTGAATTTTATATTTCCTGTCAGAATATAAATTTCAGATTCCAATATCGTCGCTTCCAATTAAGAGTATTACATCTGCAAATCATTAATTTTTTTAGAGGGGCGTGTCACATTTTTAATGTTAAATTTGACAGAATTTTTTTAAATAAAATTCTTGCCACACTATTTGGGAAGGACTTTATTTAAAAAAAAATTAAGTCGAAATTAGCATTAATAATTTTAAGGCCTCTCCAAAAAAGTGGTGATTTGCAGATGTAATACTTTTAATTGGAAGCGACGATATATTATGGCGGAAATCGATACGTTATGTTAGAAGTTGATGTATCTTATCAAAATTCGATACATCTTGTCCATACACCATACCAGAATAAAATAAATTATGTTAGAAATCGACATAGCATATCTGAATTCGATGTATTATATCAAAATTCGATGTCACGTCAGAATTCGAATTTTATTTGTCAAAAATTACTTCCAATCAGGATGTCTTATCAGAATTTGAATCTTTCGTGTTAAAATTCGAAATCTCATGTAAGAATTCGATACTTCATGTCAACATAAATTCGATATATCATGTCAGAATTTAAATGTAACAGAATTCGAGTTATCACGTCAAAAATCCATATTTCTTGTCAGAATTTGATGTTCAATATCAGAATTTATATTTATGATATCAGAATTCTATATATTAAGCCTGAATTCTATATATCATGCCAGAAATTAACCTGTCACATTAGTTGATACTTCACATCAGAATTCTATATGTCATGTCAGAATTTCAATTTATGATGTCAGAATGGATATACCAACTCTGAGTTTGAAACGTCATATCAGAATTTTCATTTTTGTTGTCGAAATATATGTATAATATGTGTCAATCATGGCATAGTTCAATATATCAAATCAGGATTTGAATTTATGATGTCAGAATTCGATATATCATGTCAGAATGTGAATTTACGATGTAGTATGCAGTTCAGTAAATCATGTCAGAATTTGACATACCAAGCCAAAACAAAATAAATAATTTTAGAATTCGATGTGTCATATCGCAGAATTCGAATTTATGTATATTAAGTTACACTTCGATATATCAAGGCAGAATTCGATTTATCTTGTCAAAATTAGAGTTAATACTGTCTAAACTCGATATGTCTTAAATCAGAATTTGAATTTTTTGGTGTCAGAATTCTGTATATAAGAATTCTACATACGACGTTAAAATTAGAATAAATGAAAAAATTAGATAAATGATGACATATCTTTCAAGAAGCCTTCTGAGTTCTGTATATCATCTCAAAATTCGATATGTTATGTCAGAATTTGATATCACAAGTCAAATTTTATTTGTCCTATACGTCGATATTTTAACTTTTTCCGTATTCGACATATTTGGTTAAATTCGACTTCTTGTCAGATCTCATAACTTCAGAATTCAATATAACATCTTAAAATTCGACATGTCATATCAGAATTGGATATATCACCCCAGAATTCAGCACAATTTTTTGAATTTTTGTGCAATATGTCGAATTCTAACATAATATCTCGAATTTTGGCATGATATATCGAATTCTAAAGTCTTGAGGTTGAGATGATATATCAATAAATTCGATATCTCGCATGCCAGAATTCGATAAATTTTTTCAGCGTTTGACTTTATGATGTCAGAATTTGATAATTCATATCAGAGTTTCAGTTTTATATGCCAAATTAGAAAATGTCATGCCGGAATTCGATAATCATACCAGTATTCGATGAAACATATCAGAATTATAAGTCGTGGCAGAAATTAATTTTGTGAGTGATATCAGAATTTATTGAAAATTTGATATATCGTGTCTGAATTCGATATGTATTCCAGAATTTGCAAAGTTCTACAACACAACAGGACAGGTCGTAGTTCGATAACTCGTAGATAAATTGTGTATGAATTCGATATATCATATAATTTGGGTTCTTTTGGAAATGTCAATAGCGAAATTATTTACGAGATGTTTGAGGTAAATCAGATCTTTGGGTCACCATGTTGTGAATTAGATTTTGTGGATTATTTTGTGAAGCTTGAGAATTGATCTAAGAAAATTTAAGTGACTATATTTAGCTTTAAAAGCTTCAAAGTTCGACACTGTAAAATTATTCAGTGCTTATTCAGCTGTCAATTTGTATTGTTTCATGTTTTATATTATATTCTAATGTCGGGTAATAAAATGTTAATTAACTAACATTTAATTAGTTTTGATTTTAAATTGAAAACTATTAATAGTTAAATTATTTTATTAACCCATAACTAACGTTTAAATAAAGTATTTATGTATGTATATGAACTGTACAAGTCAACACCACCTGTATAATATACTTACATATTTAGTAAAGACAATAAGTAATTAATAATTACCTATATACTAGTTTATATATAAAACGATTACGTTTAAGTATATCAATAACGATACAACCTAATTTATTTGCAGTAATTATTAAAGTGATTAAAAAATCACGTGCGCTTAAAACGACATCTTAACGTTCGTTTTTGATTTGTATGTGTTTATTGCGCACCTGCGAGAATTCTCTCTTGAAAGCTTAAAAATATCAATGTTTAGGTGTACGAAAAACTAGATTAGAAAATTTTAATTTATTCGCTTCTCACTAACACCACTTAATGTTGATATCACACACTAACCAGGTATATTTCTAATAGCAATAGTATCCAAATGGTTGTCTAAAATACGGAGTGAATTCCCGCAGATTTTGCATCAACCAAATCATAATTTTTGGTATTGTAGTATTGTACAATTCTTTGATTTGCTTTTCATTTTAAGACGCTATAAAATACACATTCCAAAGTTCATAAAAATTTAACACTTTCAATGTGACTTGTGCAGAAAGAATTGAATTACAGAAATTCATTTTAATTTGTGCAACAAGCAGAAGGTGACAAATTTTTCCACTTGACGCAAAGATAACGAGACATTGTATTGTAAATATTTTATTCTAATATTACCAATTACTGATAAGACATTAATCTTGATTACTTTATGTACGGTAATTGTAATTTAAAACTCGTGTGAATATTTATTAGGGTTTTCGGTTAATAAAGTGGCGTTTCATTGGATTATACAAAAATTGTTTATATTATAAGCAAAATGTGTATTCAATTCGTCATCATTATCATTAGGAAAGTTTTGTAATGGTGTGACAAATAAATATTTATATGTGTTGATATTTATTAAGGTGACAAATTAACCGATCAGTATGGAAAATTTGATAAATCGTTATCAACATTATTGTTTCGAGTGAAATATGTACACTCATATAGTAAGTATGTAGGGGGTACTTATTCAGCACGTTTTACTCAAAACCGTGCACACAAATAAATTTTTTTTTTTTTTTTAATTACTACTACTTACTAATTTACTATACAAATAGAAAACTATAAAATAATGCCAACAAATTTATAAATTTATAATATTGTCTCAAGGTAGTACGAGTGGTTGCTTATATACATACAGTAAACACCATCGCCTATCAATCAATCGTTGTGATTTAATTTTAGAATTTTAATTTCCGAGGCAATAAAACGACATTGGCCATCAATTTTCTAGATCAATTGTGTTTTGGTTATTCACCTTCTCAATAAAAATAAAAATAAATATATTTGTAAATAGACATTGTAACAGTTTATTTAACCGTTAAGAAAATTCACCTTCGAACTACTACCGCTTTAAAATATAATTGGCATTGAAAATGAAAATGCAATTGAAAATATGTTCTCTACTGTCGTATACGTACATTACATTCACTTAATTTATATTTGTACATAGTACGTACCAAACTACATTGGGATTGATTAAATTTGATTAACTAAATTGATTTAAATTATATAAAGTTGGGAAAAACGTCAAGTTTGCAAAATATACACAATCAGACAAGATTGTCAAAAAAAAAAAAAATGTTGGGCCACGTTTATATACATCTCTTATAAATTATTTTGATTGATATGGCGTCAAACACCATAAGATAATTAAATTTATTTGCGTGCAAAAAAATTTTATCAATATAAAATAAGCGCCGCGCATTTTTTTTTTTTTTGCTGCAAAACTGCGTACTTGCAACAAGTCGTATATAAATATATTTTATTTTATGTCAAAATGTTAAATTTGCGAAATATTTTTTATGAAAGAGGTTTAGATTAATAATTTTCTAAGCCCCCTAAACATTATTAATTTTACTCGTATATTGTTTACATTTTGTTTAAAAACCTCATTAGTGTGAAAAAGTAACATGGGATTTTTTATTTTGGTTCTATTTTTAAAATTCGACACACCTTCAAAACTTATTTATTGTTGTTTTATAATCGTAATGTCGGAAAAATAACTTGGAAAATATATATTTAATCTGATGTTATTTAAATCTTATATTTTTTAACATATTTCCGAAACAAATTTTCTGGTTGCCACCAAAATTCACTGGGAACTCCCAATTTTTTTCTCATTCTGGGAACTCATTTGTGACTTCTGTTTTTCTCAACGTGGGAAAAACAAAAATATTAAAAATATTCGATTTGTGGCGGCATAAATTGGAGTTCTAGAGTTAAGGCTTGTTCCTTTGTTTACATTTTTTGGGATTTAATTTTGGAGCTGGATGAAGCGTTCGTTACCTTTATTTGTTAGTATTGCACATCAATCACGCACCCCCCCGTCTTGTTTTCCCTTAAACTTTTGATTTTGATTTTAATTATACCATTTAACAATCCCCATATAGTTTTAAAATATACATATGTTAGTCGATAGGTCATTATTAAATGAAGCTAATTTAAACGTGCAAAGTGTAGTCCCAAATACAGACGAGATTCGTCACATTTTTAATGGTGCTTCAATCGACATTCGTTATTTCTCTGAGCCTTTTTTGAACTCAAATATCCCTAGTTCAGCTTTAGCCATTAAAGATTTTAATATTTTTAGAAAAGATAGGGCGGTACCTCCCCTTATGTATATTAAGGCTAGATTAGTTACGGTATCTCCTTCCATTTCAGAATTGCTAGTACCGGATTTAAAGTTTTTGCTTGTAGTTATTTCTCTTTTAGGTTTGATGAAATGTATATATCAGAGCAGGTGACTTTATTTTCGATATACTCCAAAATTCCGCCTTCCCTCGGGATTATTTGAATATTTTAAATAGTCTTAATTTATCCGTACACAACACTGTGGCACCAACATTTTGTGGTCAAACCTGCTTTATAGGTGAACAAAGTTGTATCCAATGAGCCCGGTTTGAAGTTTCTGTATAACGCGCTTGTAAGACGCAATTCTCCGTTTCCGCAACCTAAATACGTAAGGCTCATGTAATTGTAATATATAAGTTGTGTAATTCTCGTTTCTGTAGTAAGGCACTGGTTAAAATAGTTGTATGTGTGCTCTCCGTGTCCAATATGAAAGCATAGGTCCAAATAATCGTGTGTGAAGTTCTCGTATCCAAAATGATGGCGCAGGTCAATAATGCTTGAAGCGGGTTATCTCTTGTCCAAATTAGTTCCGGTTTATATACTTAAAATCACTGTTTTGTTTACTGTATAATTCTGTATTTATCGCTGTTGTTATTTGGTTCTTTTTTATTCACGGTATTTTCCCAAAAATGTTATTTTGAAGTGTTTCTGGAATTTTATATAGCAATAAAGTGTTATACAAAATAAATTCAAAATGTTATACAAAGCTAATGCCCTCTAGCATTTTCCATACATACTTAACTTCTATAATTAAGTTGGTACTTGTTTTGCTATAATAATTTTATAATGCTAAGCAATTTTATTTTAAAAGGTTGGAACCTGATCATAACAAACAAAAAATAGTAATTAAGTGTCAAAGTTGTTGTGCGGTAAATTTAAGATAAATTATTAAATAAATAGTTTTTGAATGGTGTTAAAGCCAAAGGATTGGCTTTGTATAATGCTGAATAAGCTAATGCCTTTAGATAAGTATAAAAATCACTTAATTGTGTCCAATGATTCTTTTTGAAATATATTTTATTTTAGGTCCCCTCAAAAGGAAATAAATTGAAGATCATTAAAGGAAAATGACCCATCAGCTGGTGAATTTGGGTAAGTATAAGTCGGTTTAACCTGTTGATTTGGTGCTAATTATTTTCCCTCTTTCAGTTGCTTGATCTCTGGGATGGCCGTGAGATTTCATTCCTCTAACTTCCGCCTAATTCCTGCCAAAAATTGTTATAGGTCGTTAAACAAATTCTTTTATGTTAGGAGAATTTCCCTTTGGAATTCAATTCAATGGAAATTAAGAGGTTAGTTAGGATCTGTAAAATTAAAGTGAAATTTTTGGAGTGGCGTGATTGATGCGTAATACGGTTGATTGCGTTCGATGTTAAAAGGCCGAATGTCGGAAGGCCGAATGTCGAAAGGCCGAATGGGTCGGAAGGCCGAATGTCGAAAGGCCGAATGTCGAAAAGCCGAATGGGTCGGAAGGCCGAATGTGTCGAAAGGCCGAATGTCGAAAAGCCGAATGGGTCGAAAGGCCGAATGTGTCGAAAGGCCGAATGTCGAAAGGCCGAATGTGTCGAAAGGCCGAATGTCGAAAGGCCGAATGTGTCGAAAGGCCGAATGTGTCGAAAGGCCGAATGTGTCGAAAGGCCGAATGTGTCGAAATGCCGAATTTCGAAACGCCGAATTTTAAAAATATTTTCACTTTCATTCATTTCATTTCAATGTCCACTGTAGTGAGGTTTCAGTGTACATATATATTATCATAATAGTGTTTCTTTTGTTTCATTTTTTTTTTATTTTATAATTTTTAAGGGTGAACGAAATTTAAACGAGTTACAGAATTTCTTTTATTCTTTATTAAGTATCTTTACGAGAAGATAGCATTTTATAGTTTAAATTACAGCATTCTTTTTCTATTTTATAAACAGGGTATCCCCGAACTTTAATTCGCCAGCTCATTCCTGACTCAACACTAAAATGCAAATAAATAATCGAACTTTTGCTGCAAATTATTGTTTTGAATTTCACTCGTAACTTAACAGTAAACTAGACAATCACTTATTAAAAATGTATTGTTTTTCTATATTTAAAAAAACATGAATTTATTTGATTCGGACACACCCCGTATACAATTATTCTCAAAACAGAAACCAATAATTTCCATTGATATTATGTACCGAACGGAAAAACCCAGTTTAAATATCAGGTCTTTAGGAATTTGTAAATTCATTTTTATTCTTTAGTGCGACTCTCAAGTGACAACAACTAATTTGTTTTTTAAGTTAAAAATTTTTTAAATTATTAAATTGCAAGTGAATTAGACTTTGGGCCAGATACACGATACTCTAGCAATTCGCAATTCGATAAATATGGCGGATTTGATAATCGAAAATTTGCTTGCGTAAGCTACTCGATTATTTTAGCAAAGTAAAATATATTTTTGTATTCAGAACAAACGATAAAGTGCGTTAAAGTATCTCATTTTCTGAAATTCAGAAACAAATTGGGTTGCTTATTATAGTGTATAACATTTCTAGCAAATTCGCAAAAAATAACTGCTTATCTGCTTATCTGAGTATCGAGTATCTAGCCCTTTGTGTATTTGAAATTTGGAAATTCTTCATACAAAGTTTTCTTTAAATTTTGACAAACGTTTTGTGTTTCTTCCAAGTTAATAAATATTTTTCTATTTGTTATTAAGTTTGGTTTGAAAGATTGCTGTTTTTCAAAATACTCAGGTAACTACAAACTAAGAAGAGTTTTGTTTTAAACAATTTTATCATCTTTAACTAAATTCGAATATTGACGTAAGTTTATCTTTAATTTAGCATTGATATTTTTGAGTATAAATCGAACAAAGGAAGAACCATATTATCCATTGATGGTTATTTATTTACTTTGAACAAAAAAGTGAATTTAACTTATTATTGGGAATGTGAAAGGCGATATCACAGCCAATGTGGTAAAGAGAAAGAACATTTTTGTAACGCTCGAATTACAACTTTGAAAAAGGATCGAAGCCATTGCTTAAAAAACGAATGCTACACATAACCATTCGCTGACGCCGGTTAGAGGCGTAATAAGGAATATTCGCGAGAATACTAAAACAGCAGCCAAAATCCCTTATTTTAAACCAGTACAGATAATACAAGAATATGGCGAAGCCTATTTTTGGATTGTAGATGGAACATTTAAGACAGTTCCTAACCTTTTCATGCAGCTGTATTCGATACATGATCCAATTGGTGGCTGCAATTCTATAATATTTCCAATGATATATGTGCTTATGACAAGCAAATCAACAGAATGTTATGATCGTATGTTGGAGGAAATTATAGAAGTTGCTGCCCAAAACAATCCAAAGTTTATTCTTACGTGTGTTTCATTTTATTTAACATTTAATAAAGGAACAACATACAGTTGACGGCCAAATTGAACAAATTTCAGCGGAAATGAACCTCCCACAAACGTCAAATGTTAAAAAAATAAATATTTATAAAGTGGTTAAAAGAACAGAAGCTCCTTTGATGAAATTAAACGGAATAGTGCATAAATTAAATTTTTAAGATTATTTTAAGTTTTATTAAATGTTAAGTTGAAGTTATCTATTAAAAGTTATTTATTAAGTTAACTTATTTCAAATTCAACTTTTATTATTATATTAAAAATGAATTACAATTTACAGAAATTGATATGAAACTTTAATTATTTTATAAAACTTTTTAAATTTTTATGCGTAACCAATGGGTAATATGCCAAGTAACACCTACCGAATATCAAAGGTCGAACATGTGGAAAGGAGGATTGGGGTATTTGTCTGCAAGACAAAATCTTGTTTTGCCGGTCGATCTTGTATTTTGAATTCTTACTGTATAAAATATAGTTTACCAAAATTTTGTATTTTTAAATTTTGTTTTCCGAAATAATTAGTTTGATTATTTTATAGTGAAATAATACATATTTAGGGAAATAGTTTTTCTGGGATCGATATAAAATATTGCATTTCAAAATATTGCTTTTTTTATTAATCTTGCAACTACAAAATCTTTAAATTACAAAATCTTGCATAACAAAATAGTGCAATTATTTTCTTTTTAGTAGGTGTCATTAATAGATTCTATATAATCCGCTCCTACGTGCGGCACGCAATGCGACATGTTTGCTGATCCCGGCTCCTACATCCCCTGAAGTTCATTTCTAAAGCCCCTCGGAGGGCTAAGCGAGGGGGAGCGCAGCGACCTCCCGCGTGCCCGTCAGAGTTACCAAAGCCGTTAGCCTCTACAATTCTAAGTTAAATTAGTCGATGTCATTTTTCTTCAATTTATTTTCATCAGAATAGAGAAAATATATACGAGAAATTGTTATGCAACATTTTTTAATTGCAATATTTTGTAATGCAAAATTTTCTATGCGAAATTTTATAATGTAATACATATTTTGTAATGCAAGATTACATACCCAAACCAATTTTTCTATGTCCCTTATTTTAAGTTCATTTTTCACATGGGCAGGCATTTGTTTTAATTTTAATAATAAATTTTGGTACATACACACATTTTATTTAAAATTATAATTTCAGAAGTAAGTTTCTCTTCTTGATATATGTTCGAAAAAATATAATAAAAATTAAACTAAATTTAATGGATTAGTGCTATAAATCAATGAAGAGCTATATTATTTGCAATGCCTTTAAGGAAAGAAGAGTTTGTAAATCAATATTTTGGAGAAAAGATTTTAGAAACAGTCTTTTGAAAAACAGTGATTCACGGAAAAAAATTATAGGAGACATTTCTATAATTTATAGGAGCCCACAGGATTGTGGCCTAATATAGGAAAGCATTTTACTATAACAGCGATTGCAATGTTTAATGGGGTTGGTGCAGCGTGCAGGTCGTCATAGGAAATATATTATTAGTAATGACATTCACAGCATTTTCGATTTGGCAAATCATAAAAATGCCAATCACTTCATCATAATATATCTACTGGCAAAAGTAGAAATATCATTTGTCATTACCCCTCCCCCCCCCTTTACTTTACCCTGTGAGTATCCTTCTCGACTTCTCTATGGGGTCGTTTGGTTTCATACGACCAAACTACAATAAATACAATTCTCGCTTGATACCTTAAGTATCAAGCAGAACGTACTGACTTAGCGAATTATATTCATGAAATGAAAATAACATGAATATGTTTCAGAGAATACGAATGCAATTATAACAGCTATATTTGGTGGTAAATATAGCTTTTTATATAGTAGTGGTCCCTATTTTAGACACACACACTGTTTCTCGAGGAGAGGATTCAATTTATTTTTAATGATTTTACGTTCAAAATAAAGAGAATCGAATAAAACAAAGGAAATTGAATATTATAGGAACTATTCCCATAATACATTGGATTTGTAGAAATGCATATAGGAAATATTCCTATATGGCATAATAAATTAGCTCTTATTATAGTAGCGATTCCAATATTGCATTTCATGCTATGCAGAGTGGAAAGTCAGCTATGTACATAGTATGTTTTACGAAAAATATAGTACGGGATGCTATAATTAAATTCCTATAAATATATAGGAAATAAATTAGTATATTTTTCTCTCCGTGTACGTGGCCAGCCCGTGGAAAAGCCGATTGGGTTGAAAGGCGGAATTTTCATTAAATTTTCCTTTACTTAATTGATTGACATCAATATTTAAGACCATTGAATTTATTTCGTAATGTAAAATGTAAATCCTGTGTATTTAGCATACATATTAATGTGATCAAATTTTGTCGAAAAAAAAAATTTTTTTTTTATTTTTTATTATAATTAATTAATTTTTATATGACAAAAAAAAAATTAAAAAGATTTTAATATTTAAGGCGCTTTACTATTAAAGATTTTTATACAAAAATTTTGATGAAAATATGAATTTTGTTTTTTCATAAAAATATAAATTTTGAAAATTTTCATTCATAGAAAGATGAAAAATTAAAATCAATTTCGACATAAACGGCCTTTCGACACATTCTGCCTTTCGACACATTCGACCTTTCGATATTCAGCCTTTCGACACATTCGGCCTTTCGACATTCGGCCTTTCGACATTCGGTCTTCCTACCCATTCGGCCTTTCGACATTCGGCCTTTCGACACATTCGGCCTTTCGACACATTCGGCCTTTCGACACATTCGGCCTTTCGACATTCGGCCTTTCGTACCTATTCCGTTTGATTGAGTATATTACAGATAGTATCACTGCGGAATACAACAACAACTTAAATTTTTTTTGCATCTTTCACATGGCCAACGAAGAGCAAATCAATATTGGTTTTGGTTTAAGAAGAACAAAGACAGGTTTCAATAAAACAATGCAGTTAGAAAGGAATAAAAACAATTTTTGGTTTGTTTAGTTTTTAGGCATCTCAACTCAAGCGAAGCGCTAGAGCGAGAAAGATGCATTATATCCCCGCTATTGATGTCTGTTAACAAGTATTAAGTCAAAAAGTACTTATCCGATTTCCATGAAACAAAGACAGACTTATAGACCTTGATCAGATAAGAAAAAAGTGGTATGGCTAAGATCTTAAGGTGGTCGGATTCGAAAGTTATAGATGCTTAAAGATTTTCTTCGCAATACATTCACGTAAAAACAAAAGCAATAAAAGTACATAATAGAATGTATACTATCAAAGCAACCTTGATTATACAAGCCATAATCTAAAAAACGAAGCTTTTATAAGGGAATTAGAAACGAGGAAAAAACCAAAATTTCCATAGTAAAACACATAAAACATATGGGAAATCACTTTTTTTCCGAAGACAAATTTGTAAATGAAAACGTTGCAAATTCTTAATTATGATTTCTGAAATATTTTCATAAATGTTTGAATTTCAACATATATGAATATCGTTTAAGTAAATCGTTTTCATTTTCTTGTAATAATTGATTTATTTAAACCAAAATATAAAAAAAAGTTCATAACAACAGCATTCTGGTCAAATTAAAAAGAAAAGCTTACTACAAATTGTGTGCATTAAGTCAATATACATTACATAGATGGCAGTACAAATTTTTTAAAAATCGTACCAAAAATTGCCACCTGGGGAAATTTTAAGTTCAAAAATTGTAGGAAAAGCAAAACAAATTCTCAAAATATTAAGAACGTGTGATAATTTTGTGATTAAACAATTTTTTTTCGTATTTTTCTGTATAAATCTGAGACATCTAACGTATACTAGTAAAAGTAAAGATAAATGTAGCAAGTATTATTTTAATTCGTCAGAGCCAACTTTGATGTATTTTTCAAAATGAAAGTTCGAAAAATATATTTTAGAAATAATTTAATTTTAATATTTCTGCAATTAATATTTACTTAATACCAATATATCCTTCTTGAATATTGCTGCTAAAGATATGTAGAACACTTCTGTATAAAAATTTTGTAACATATTTGCTTTTTTCAATGAAAAACTTGAAGCAAAAAAACACCATTTTTACTATGGATTCCTATGGAAATTAGTGAAAAGTTATACCACTAAAAAAGCTTCGAAAAAATACGTCATAATGATTATGGCTCTATACTCTAGAAGGCTCTGATACTATGCTCAAAAAATTGTTTTGACTTTGGATGAATGAATGAAAATGTTTTTGTTTGAATGTACAATATGTATATTAAATAATGCATGCAAGTCCAATTATTATGTAATATAAAAGTTTTGTTTATACTTCTCTATTGTAGGATTGGTGCCTAATGGTATATGTAGATATTATATAGACAGCATTGTTGAGATGACGGTAATGCGATTACATCCTGTAATGGGTTTCCTACTTTTTTATTGTACTAACACTAAACCAAAAAAAATTATGCTTTATAAAAAAATCAAATGTTTTACTCTTCTTTCACAAGCAATAAAGAAATATAAAATGAAATGTTTTACTCTTTCTTTCATAAGCAATAAAGAAAAATATATTTTTCCTGAAGTTTCAAAAAAATTAAAAAATAAAATATTAACACGTTGAAGCTCATCTTACAATAGTTTGTTTTATAATATTTCACTACTATCGATTGACACTAGGTAACCTGCCACCTAACAGAATTATGGTGAAAGTCTATTGTAAGACACAATTATTGATCGCTGTCAAATCTTATTTAAAATTACACAGCTCTTAAACAATTAGTTTTCGGTATAAGCATATTAAATTAAATTTGGATTAAAAAGTGCGATTAAAAGAAATTAAAATAGTGACGATACTTGTATATGGTTTTTTATTGTGTTTTATTTTTATTATTTAACTCATTTAATTGAAATTCTTGCCTAACCAAAAATTGTAAATTGTTTACGATGAAAACGAATACTCGTACACAGTATTGTGGGGTTCCGCAATGCAAGACTTACCGTAAATCGGGCATTTCTATGCACAAAATTCCTCGTAATGTTATGAATAACCGCAAGGAGCTTCTTAAGTGGAAGATTGTGCTGAAAATGGGAAAACCATTCCCAAAAAATTTTGTGATTTGCAGCCTCCACTTCGAAAAGGAACAAATTATTGTCCCAATTTTGAAAACAAAACGGACAAAGGCCACGCTTCTGAGATCAGTAATTCCATCGAAAAATTTACCTAAATCTTCGTGTGTTTCAAAAATATGTATCCAAAAAATTGAAGCTAAATACAATAGATTAGAAAGGCGCAATAATTCCAAACTCCGGTATGTAATAATTAAGATGTAGTTCAAACTATATTTTATTTCATCTGTTTTTATTTTAGTTCGCAACAGGTTCTTGAGGAAGAGTCAGAAATTCGCGGAAATAGTGAATTTGTTGATTCTAATTATTCTACGCTTGTACTACCGCATTCCTCAGCACAAAAATCTGTTGGTGTACAGGTACATCAAAACATTTTAAAGTTTGATAAAGGTACTCAAGCTACCGAAGACATCCAGTTTAACAATTTGCCGTTTAAAATATATACAGATAAACAATTGAATACAGTGACAGGAATACCTACTAGAAAGTTATTGGATGCAATAGTCGATTCTTGTTTAATTATTCACCCATCCGAAAGAACTAACATTAAGACATCACTGAAAAACAGGATTATCTTAACAATGTATAGAATAAAATCTAATTCGTCGAATGCACAGACTGCGATTCTGTTCAATTTAAACCAAAAAACTACCAAACGCTACTTTAATGATTGCGTACAATTATTATCAAAGACACTGGAATGTTGTGTTTATTTCCAGACTAAAGAGGAAAATCTTAAAAGTGTGCCAACTTGCTTTGCTAAATTTAAAAATACGATGACAGTATTAGATTGTACAGAAATCAAGACCGTACAATTTCGTTGCTTGACCTGTCGAACCTGCACTTACTCCCAATATAAGGGCACTCATACAGTTAAACTGTTAATTGGGGTTTCACCGTCCGGACTTGTCAATTTTATAAGTACAGCAGTTGGCGGAAGAACTTCCGATAAAGCTGTATTTAACTTGACAAATTTGCTAGATAAATTGAAGCCAGGTGACGGAGTAATGGTAGACAAGGGGTTCATGATTGGAAATGAGCTTTCAGAAGCAGGAATTGAGATGATTCGACCAAGCTCTATGAATTACGATCGAATGAAAGCCGATGTCGAAAATGATCGACTAATAGCTGCTGCTAGAGTCCACGTTGAGAGGCGTATATCCAGAATTAAATTGTTTAAAACTTTATCTGAAAAGGTTTCGTTGTCCATACTTCCTTATTTGGATGATATTTTAACAGTTGCTTGTGCCATTTCCAACCTAAGTACTCCTATTTTAAGTGACGACAAGTTTATGTATAAATAATAATTATTTAAAAGAAAACAAATAAATACGAATTTATCACATTAAATTAAGCAGTTTTATTCTATCACAAATCAAACTTATAAATATCAAAAATTGACTATCAGTCTTCAATTCAGGTAATAATATTGATATTATCTATCAGGTATCATTCAGGTATATGTATATCATTAATTTAAATTCAATTAGTCTTAAAAAATAAAATGTATACTATTATGTTATATAAAACAAAAATTGACTTTGTCTCAAAATTCAAGGTCGTAATAAGTATAATAAAATTGTATAATATGTATAATTATTCTACAAATAAAAACGACATCACATTTTCAAAATAGATTTGAATAAGGGTATTTATATAAACATCTAAGAAATCTTCGTCTTTAGGAACTTCAATTATTTCAAAAGTATCATCTTTTGAGGAATATATAATTAAATCACAATTTTTTAAATTTGTAACGGCAAGGCCCAGTTGAATTTGACCAGAATAATGATGGTGCTTTTTTAATTTATACTCATTATATTCATTTAAAATTAAATATGGCAAAGTTGGGAGTAAATCCGAAGCTGTTAAAAATTTTCCATTAACAGGACATTTAATTTCTAGCAGCTTCCATTCATCACCATTGAATAATATGCCATCCGGGCTGACTCCAAGAAATTGGAGGTCAGGAGAAATAATAAACCGGACTCGAAAACAAGGTAATGCTTACTAAAACGTCTTTTCGCCAGCTTTTCGGCGTACAGCCCGTATCGTGTGGCATCATTGCCCATAAAATTTCCATTATATAATGTATTTAATTTTTTAGTCCAATTTGGGCTTTTGTTGTATGCGTACGTGTACATGCAGTACGATATACTCCCAGTGATTCTTATTTTACGCTCCACTAGCTATTGTGCACTACTTTGCTTGACGGTCGACTTGCAAATCTGTATTACCTCGTTAGTCGTTTTGACCACAATTGGCGTGACAGGGTTTAAATAACTGAGCGATAACGGCACAAATCTTTTTAAGCCACCGTGACATATAATTAATTTTACAAATTCATCCTCATTGTCATCGACGTTATTTTCTGGTGAATGGCAACCTGATCTGTATCCAGCCCTCAATTTTGCTATTTCAGATTCAGGCGCACCTAGAAAAATATGAAATTTAAATAAATTTTTATTTGTTTTAATAGGATAAGTTTACCTTTGCTAAGCAGTGACCTCACAAGCTCTTTTTGTTCGAAAGTAGCTGCTTCCTCTGGTTTGGTATGCCGTTTTACATCGACATGGCACATATTTTTGACCAGAACCGCATTATACCGGTATGCCACTGATTTTGCCGATTTCCCCCATTGCTGCTTCAGCTGGGTGCAACTTATGATTTCAAGGCATGGTTCACTAAAAAATAAATTATTATAAATAATAAAATAATAAATAACTGTAATAACAATGATTGAGCAATTAATCATATTACCGGAAAATTTTAAGAAGACAAGCTGCAATTATGCTTGCATTTCTCTCCCTGCCCGGCTTTACAGGAACAAACGCATTTCCAGTGACAAATTTCTTTATTTAAATTGTCCAATGTAATTTCGTGCGGGCTGCTCATCATTGCAGACGTTTGCATAACGAGCCCAATTATTCTATTTTTCGTTGGAAGCGGAGCGATACCTAGAGCATATATCCACCCAGCCTTTACGATTTCTTCTCCAGCACGCAAGGGTCTTTTGGCTTCCCCAAAATATTCGATTAAGTCGCACAAAGATATATTTAATGTGTTGCTGTCATAATTATCCATTCTAGCAACAAAAGTAAAGTTTCTGTTATTTACAATAAATCATACATATAGAAAAATAAAATTAAATGTATCTCACTGGAACTAATTTTTTTAATAATCAGTTTAATTTTAATAATTTAAAATAATAATTACCTAAAGAATATTTTCCTCAACCTTGATGACAATTGCACTGAAGAATTATTAGCTGTCATATTTTGTCTTATAAAAAACTTTCGAAAATATAATCAAAGATGGCACTGAAATCACTTTACCGAGTGTCAATATCCTAAGGAAAATATATAAACCAATGCTTCAAGATGTTTAAAGCAAACGAAAAATTGCAAAACAATTGCATCACTTGAGTGTTGTTTTTGTTTGTTTTCAGTAGCCTCATTTTTATTGTATTCAGTTTTTTTTTTGTATCAAACGTGAGTAACATTTTCCAATATAATTAAATTGTGGAACGAAAGCAAAAACAAAACACACGATTAAATAACGAAAACCGAAAGATACACACATTTACACCAATTTAGAGATGTTAGATTTGGTAGTACTGATTTTCGTAAAAACCCTGGCAATTTTCTTTGAAAACTGAATTTTCTATGGAATTGGTCAAACTGACCTAGCTATTCCAACGCCGTTTTTGATCAACTAAGACAGGTTTCAATACCTATTTTTAGAGGTAAGAATCATTTAAATCGAACCACTATAACATGCATAAAATGGAGATATTAGATTTGGTAGTACTGATTTTCGTAAAAACCCTGGCAATTTTCTTTGAAAACTGAATTTTCTATGGAATTGGTCAAACTGATCTCGCTATTCCAACGCCATTTTTGATCAACTATGACAGGTTTCAATACCTATTTTTAGAGGTAAGAATCATTTAAATCGAACCACTATAACATGCATAAAATGGAGATATTAGATTTGGTAGTACTGATTTTCCTAAAAACCCTGGCAATTTTCTTTGAAAACTGAATTTTCTATGGAATTGGTCAAACTGATCTCGCTATTCCAACGCCATTTTGATCAACTATGACAGGTTTCAATACCTATTTTTAGAGGTAAGAATCATTTAAATCGAACCACTATAACATGCATAAAATGGAGATATTAGATTTGGTAGTACTGATTTTCCTAAAAACCCTGGCAATTTTCTTTGAAAACTGAATTTTCTATGGAATTGGTCAAACTGATCTCGCTATTCCAACGCCATTTTGATCAACTATGACAGGTTTCAATACCTATTTTTAGAGGTAAGAATCATTTAAATCGAACCACTATAACATGCATAAAATGGAGATATTAGATTTGGTAGTACTGATTTTCGTAAAAACCCTGGCAATTTTCTTTGAAAACTGAATTTTCTATGGAATTGGTCAAACTGATCTCGCTATTCCAACGCCATTTTTGATCAACTATGACAGGTTTCAATACCTATTTTTAGAGGTAAGAATCATTTAAATCGAACCACTATAACATGCATAAAATGGAGATATTAGATTTGGTAGTACTGATTTTCCTAAAAACCCTGGCAATTTTCTTTGAAAACTGAATTTTCTATGGAATTGGTCAAACTGATCTAGCTATTCCAACGCCATTTTCGATCAACTATGACAGGTTTCAATACCTATTTTTAGAGGTAAGAATCATTTAAATCGAACCACTATAACATGCATAAAATGGAGATATTAGATTTGGTAGTACTGATTTTCCTAAAAACCCTGGCAATTTTCTTTGAAAACTGAATTTTCTATGGAATTGGTCAAACTGATCTCGCTATTCCAACGCCATTTTGATCAACTATGACAGGTTTCAATACCTATTTTTAGAGGTAAGAATCATTTAAATCGAACCACTATAACATGCATAAAATGGAGATATTAGATTTGGTAGTACTGATTTTCCTAAAAACCCTGGCAATTTTCTTTGAAAACTGAATTTTCTATGGAATTGGTCAAACTGATCTCGCTATTCCAACGCCATTTTTGATCAACTATGACAGGTTTCAATACCTATTTTTAGAGGTAAGAATCATTTAAATCGAACCACTATAACATGCATAAAATGGAGATATTAGATTTGGTAGTACTGATTTTCCTAAAAACCCTGGCAATTTTCTTTGAAAACTGAATTTTCTATGGAATTGGTCAAACTGATCTCGCTATTCCAACGCCATTTTGATCAACTATGACAGGTTTCAATACCTATTTTTAGAGGTAAGAATCATTTAAATCGAACCACTATAACATGCATAAAATGGAGATATTAGATTTGGTAGTACTGATTTTCCTAAAAACCCTGGCAATTTTCTTTGAAAACTGAATTTTCTATGGAATTGGTCAAACTGATCTCGCTATTCCAACGCCATTTTGATCAACTATGACAGGTTTCAATACCTATTTTTAGAGGTAAGAATCATTTAAATCGAACCACTATAACATGCATAAAATGGAGATATTAGATTTGGTAGTACTGATTTTCCTAAAAACCCTGGCAATTTTCTTTGAAAACTGAATTTTCTATGGAATTGGTCAAACTGATCTCGCTATTCCAACGCCATTTTTGATCAACTATGACAGGTTTCAATACCTATTTTTAGAGGTAAGAATCATTTAAATCGAACCACTATAACATGCATAAAATGGAGATATTAGATTTGGTAGTACTGATTTTCCTAAAAACCCTGGCAATTTTCTTTGAAAACTGAATTTTCTATGGAATTGGTCAAACTGATCTCGCTATTCCAACGCCATTTTGATCAACTATGACAGGTTTCAATACCTATTTTTAGAGGTAAGAATCATTTAAATCGAACCACTATAACATGCATAAAATGGAGATATTAGATTTGGTAGTACTGATTTTCCTAAAAACCCTGGCAATTTTCTTTGAAAACTGAATTTTCTATGGAATTGGTCAAACTGATCTAGCTATTCCAACGCCATTTTCGATCAACTATGACAGGTTTCAATACCTATTTTTAGAGGTAAGAATCATTTAAATCGAACCACTATAACATGCATAAAATGGAGATATTAGATTTGGTAGTACTGATTTTCCTAAAAACCCTGGCAATTTTCTTTGAAAACTGAATTTTCTATGGAATTGGTCAAACTGATCTCGCTATTCCAACGCCATTTTTGATCAACTATGACAGGTTTCAATACCTATTTTTAGAGGTAAGAATCATTTAAATCGAACCACTATAACATGCATAAAATGGAGATATTAGATTTGGTAGTACTGATTTTCGCTTCCAACAGTGGCTTACTAAATGTACCCAATACTAATTGGGTATATAATGCCATTTCCTATTTTACGGTGGAAGATGTACTAATTGTATTAAATTCGATTGACGTAAGCAAGGGTCCGGGTTCGGATAACATATCGAATTATTTCATCTTTCAGTTAAGAGAACAATTGGCGAGACCCCTGGTATATATTTTTAACTTATCATTAAATTTTGGTATTTTCCCGTCTAGGTGGAAATCGGCACTTTTGGTGCAAATTTTCAAAAAAGGCGATAAAAGTTTTATCGAAAACTACAGGCCCATTTCTCTTTTAACAGCATTTAGTAAAATTTTTGAGAAACTTGTGTATAACTTAATATTTCATGAAGTAAAATCTAGTATTAGCACTTCACAACATGGATTTTATGAAAAACGCTCAGTTTGGATAAGCCTTCTGGAATTCTCAAGTTACACGTTCGATAGTGTAGACAAGGGCTTTCAAGTTGACTGTATTTATACCGATTTTAAAAAAGTGTTTAATACAGTATCTCACGATGTACTCATTAAGAAATGCTACAAAATTGGACTTTAAGATAAATTGTGTACTTGTGTATTTTAAAATTTAATGGACAACGACCTCTCTAGCATTTTCGATTGTCCCCATCTATTTTATGCCGATGATTTAAAAAATTTTAGAAGAACTACTGATGAGACTGCACCTCTCTCTCTACAAAGGGATCTTAAAAAACTTCAAAACTGGTGTCTTTTAAATAAACTAAATTTGAATACTGAAAAATGTCTAGTAATTATTTTCCATGTCCAGTAATTACTTACCATGACTATATACTCTTCTACCTTTCCCTGTACTCTCCGAAACGTTTCGTTTTCTAAGCTTCACACTCTCATTGATGCAGGAGAGCCCGTTTATAGGGATCATTGTTCATACAACCATTCATATGGAGCGCCCAAACCAATTGGATGCATTTCACATAATTAATTATTAATAATTTACAATTATGCATTAATAATTAATATTTGGTAAAATATAGAACAACTTTGTTCCTTGCGATATTCGCCGATTTGTTAATTTTCAAAAAATTTTGCAAGAGCCCAGCGGCTCATATCCAAATGGCACTGAGTTCGTCGATTTGCAGATAATTGCAACTTGCAACATACCGATCATCGTGAAACTATCACAATAATTTGCCCCTTGTATGCTCCTTTCAAAAATATAGCCCCAATCCGAGAGATTTTTAGTTTTCGAGCACCACAATAAAAACTAATTAAAACTGAGTATATGCTATGGAGTTGCAAGACAAAGCAATCGGCAACTTGCAACATACCGATCATCGTGAAACTACCACAATAATTAGCCCCTTGTATGCCCATTTCAAAATTATATAGCCCCAATCCGAGAGATTTTTAGTTTACGAGCACCACAATAAAAACTAATTAAAACTGAGTATATGCTATGGAGTTGCAAGACAAAGCCATATTTCGGCAACTTGCAACATACCGATCATCGTGAAACTACCACAATAACTAGCCCCTTATATGCCCATTTCAAAACTATATAGCCCCAATCCGAGAGATTTTTAGTTTTCGAGCACCACAATAAAACCTAATTAAAACTGAGTATATGCTATGGAGTTGCAAGACAAAGCCATATTTCGGCAACTTGCAACATACCGATCATCGTGAAACTACCACAATAACTAGCCCCTTGTATGCCCATTTCAAAACTATATAGCCCCAATCCGAGAGATTTTTAGTTTTCGAGCACCACAATAGAAACTAATTAAAACTGAGTATATGCTATGGAGTTGCAAGACAAAGCAGTCGGCAACTTGCAACATACCGATCATCGTGAAACTACCACAATAATTAGCCCCTTGTATGCCCATTTCAAAATTATATAGCCCCAATCCGAGAGATTTTTAGTTTACGAGCACCACAATAAAAACTAATTAAAACTGAGTATATGCTATGGAGTTGCAAGACAAAGCCATATTTCGGCAACTTGCAACATACCGATCATCGTGAAACTACCACAATAACTAGCCCCTTGTATGCTCATTTCAAAACTATATAGCCCCAATCCGAGAGATTTTTAGTTTTCGAGCACCACAATAAAAACTAATTAAAACTGAGTATATGCTATGGAGTTGCAAGACAAAGCAGTCGGCAACTTGCAACATACCGATCATCGTGAAACTACCACAATAATTAGCCCCTTGTATGCCCATTTCAAAATTATATAGCCCCAATCCGAGAGATTTTTAGTTTACGAGCACCACAATAAAAACTAATTAAAACTGAGTATATGCTATGGAGTTGCAAGACAAAGCCATATTTCGGCAACTTGCAACATACCGATCATCGTGAAACTACCACAATAACTAGCCCCTTGTATGCCCATTTCAAAACTATATAGCCCCAATCCGAGAGATTTTTAGTTTTCGAGCACCACAATAAAAACTAATTAAAACTGAGTATATGCTATGGAGTTGCAAGACAAAGCCATATTTCGGCAACTTGCAACATACCGATCATCGTGAAACTACCACAATAACTAGCCCCTTGTATGCCCATTTCAAAACTATATAGCCCCAATCCGAGAGATTTTTAGTTTTCGAGCGCCACAATAAAAACTAATTAAAACTGAGTATATGCTATGGAGTTGCAACACAAAGCCATATTTCGGCAACTTGCAACATACCGATCATCGTGAAACTACCACAATAACTAGCCCCTTGTATGCTCATTTCAAAACTATATAGCCCCAATCCGAGAGATTTTTAGTTTTCGAGCACCACAATAAAAACTAATTAAAACTGAGTATATGCTATGGAGTTGCAAGACAAAGCAGTCGGCAACTTGCAACATACCGATCATCGTGAAACTACCACAATAATTAGCCCCTTGTATGCCCATTTCAAAACTATATAGCCCCAATCCGAGAGATTTTTAGTTTTCGAGCACCACAATAAAAACTAATTAAAACTGAGTATATGCTATGGAGTTGCAAGACAAAGCAGTCGGCAACTTGCAACATACCGATCATCGTGAAACTACCACAATAATTAGCCCCTTGTATGCCCATTTCAAAATTATATAGCCCCAATCCGAGAGATTTTTAGTTTACGAGCACCACAATAAAAACTAATTAAAACTGAGTATATGCTATGGAGTTGCAAGACAAAGCCATATTTCGGCAACTTGCAACATACCGATCATCGTGAAACTACCACAATAACTAGCCCCTTGTATGCCCATTTCAAAACTATATAGCCCCAATCCGAGAGATTTTTAGTTTTCGAGCACCACAATAGAAACTAATTAAAACTGAGTATATGCTATGGAGTTGCAAGACAAAGCAGTCGGCAACTTGCAACATACCGATCATCGTGAAACTACCACAATAATTAGCCCCTTGTATGCCCATTTCAAAATTATATAGCCCCAATCCGAGAGATTTTTAGTTTACGAGCACCACAATAAAAACTAATTAAAACTGAGTATATGCTATGGAGTTGCAAGACAAAGCCATATTTCGGCAACTTGCAACATACCGATCATCGTGAAACTACCACAATAACTAGCCCCTTGTATGCTCATTTCAAAACTATATAGCCCCAATCCGAGAGATTTTTAGTTTTCGAGCACCACAATAAAAACTAATTAAAACTGAGTATATGCTATGGAGTTGCAAGACAAAGCAGTCGGCAACTTGCAACATACCGATCATCGTGAAACTACCACAATAATTAGCCCCTTGTATGCCCATTTCAAAATTATATAGCCCCAATCCGAGAGATTTTTAGTTTACGAGCACCACAATAAAAACTAATTAAAACTGAGTATATGCTATGGAGTTGCAAGACAAAGCCATATTTCGGCAACTTGCAACATACCGATCATCGTGAAACTACCACAATAACTAGCCCCTTGTATGCCCATTTCAAAACTATATAGCCCCAATCCGAGAGATTTTTAGTTTTCGAGCACCACAATAAAAACTAATTAAAACTGAGTATATGCTATGGAGTTGCAAGACAAAGCCATATTTCGGCAACTTGCAACATACCGATCATCGTGAAACTACCACAATAACTAGCCCCTTGTATGCCCATTTCAAAACTATATAGCCCCAATCCGAGAGATTTTTAGTTTTCGAGCACCACAATAAAAACTAATTAAAACTGAGTATATGCTATGGAGTTGCAACACAAAGCCATATTTCGGCAACTTGCAACATACCGATCCGATCGTGGTAACTTGATAATTTGAAAATCATTTGGATTGATTTTCTTTATCATGTTTTTACTTTAAAATTTAATTTTAAATGAAAAAATCGAATTACGCCCCATGTAGTATGAAATGAAACGTTGTACGTTACACGTACGTTAAATGATCGTTACAGTACTATTTCAATATTCTAAACGTCGAACTCGTACTATAACAACTCATTTATCGCCGTTGTGACATAAATAACTATTATTAAAAAATAATGTATTTTTCAACTTTGAATGATTGTTGTTTTTGTAATATACCTCTTAAACATAACTCGAAATTTATAAATAATACAATAATCATCTCTTTCACTGCCTCCATTCAAATTTGAATTCGAATAGACCTTTTTCCTTAATTGTGAAACATAGTGAATCGTCAGAAATATCTGTAGGTGTTGCATAATATTGGAATCTTGTTTTCAGTGTTTTAACCAAATAAATTAAATTTTACATTAAATTTAACTTTAGGAACGCTTTGGGGGAATTGCGAAGTTGTTTTCCGAAATATAATTTATTAATTATTTTTCTACAACATTAATTTTTAGTTCGGACCACCTACGGATCGCCGATCTTACTTGCCAATTTTTTTTAGGGAAATAGGTCTATATATTTCTACAGTTATTTTGACTTTGCAAAGCATGCTAGATTTTTTTGATTTTTTGTTTTCTTTGCACTCATTGTATTGATTTATCTTTTTCTGTTTGGCTCTTTCTGATATTTTATTTTGATTGGTGAGCGGAGACGTGTTGTCTTTTCTCGTACCATTGGTTTTAGATGTGGATGTATGACGACGTCATTAAATTCAATTTTCTCTTTTTAATACATATTGTTATTGTTGTAGAATATATTTTAATTTAATCTCCCTTATTTTCTTTTGATTATTTCTGAAAAATAGGAAAATTTGAGAATCTGTGTTTTAAATGAGTAAGACATTGAGTTGTTTGTTAGCGATTTCAAAAAAAAATATTTTATTTAACTGGGTTTAACTTTTAATTCATGAAATCGCAATTTTTCATACAAACTCTATGTTATGACAATAGAATTTTTAGTGTTTCTTTATCCTTTATTTTAGGGTCATTTTTCACATAGCGGCTCTATTTACATCAAGATGGTTCTGGTATTACGATGTTTCAAACGATTTCAGAGTTTGTTGGTTCGCTTGTTTCTGAGAAATGAAAACAATAATATAAATGCCATGAATAAATAGAAAATTAGACATAAATAGAAAATTTGTGAAAGGTTTTTCAAATTGGAAATTAAATTTGAGACGATATATAAAACTTTCACAAATTTTCTTGCAAGTACATATGAGCCGTTCATTTTGAAAGTGGAATAAGTCATGTTTTCATAATATTGATATAATTAAATATTTGTGTATTCATGTTATGAAAAAAATCAATATAACTTTTGTTTAAAGTGTTTGCATTTATGATATTTCTATACTAACTACTTTTAGCTAAAGTGATAAATTTCATAATAAGGCTTGGTAAAATACAAGTTTTTTGTACTGGAAATGACTTATTCCACTTTCAAAATATATATTTTTTTTAATAAAAATGACTTATGCCATCATTTCATATTGATTTAATTCATTAAAGAGAATTTTACGAACATTCTTTCTGAACATTTACATGACACGAAGCATGATCTGTTTCCTGATAAGGTGGAAGTTTAAGAATATGAGGCTAATTGTTCAACTAGAAAGTTTTTAGAGATGATCCATATCAAGAAGAATGTTCATGGAATTAACAAACAGTCAGGTTGTCTAACTTTACATAATACTTATACTTCTTCTTCTTCCGCTGGCGCTACATCCCATGAAGGGATTTGGCCGCCTCAACGATGCTCCTCCAAATAATTCGATCCGCCACAAGAGAACGCCAGACACAGTGACCGAGTGTGTTTAGGTCCCTTTCAACGTCGTCCATCCATCGGGTAGGTGGTCTCCCACGAGGTTCTAATTTCATTGGTGCCGACTCCAAGGCCTGTTTGGTGGTCCGATTTTGTGAACGAAGTACGTGCCCAAGCCATCTTAGCCTTGACGATTTTATGAATCCAATGATGTCAACTTTATCGAGATCATTTCTGATCTCGTGATTCGTTCGCATTCTGTACGTGGCTCATCTGGAGTGCGGCAAGGAGACCCAATAGCTCAAACTCTTTTCAACCTTTCATTAGAGTATGTCATTCGTCAGCTCAATATGGCGCAGCGTACCTGCCTGTATTATAAATCAACCCAGCTTGTCGCAACATCATATCCCTAAAAGAAGTCCTCCTCCCATTGGAATTAACAGCCCAACAAATAGGCCTTCAGATCAATGAAGCGAAGACCAAATACATGGTGACCGCGAGAAGGCAGACTCGTGGGGACTTCATTTCGGGAGACACTCAATATGAAAACGTGAATGAGTTCAAATATCTAGGATCACTGATCACTGAGCATAACTCCGTTTCTGTGGACATTTCATCGAGGATCGCAGCAGGCTACCGAGCATTTTACGCCAATATAAAAATTTTTAATTCTCCTCATATATCGCGCAAAATAAAATTGGACATCTACAAGGCGCTGATAAGACCAGTTATCCCCTTTGGTTGTGAGTCTTGGACGCTGACAGCACAAAACATCCAGAAAATCGCTGTAACTGAGCGTAAGATTATAAGCAGAATACTTATACTCATTTATTATAAATATACATATTACTTCGGTTTATAAAGACCAAAGTATTGAAATCCTGTCAAAAATGACGAAAAATTTGCTTGGTCCAAAACCACTTTTCTCGACGTTTTGAAAGTCCCTGAGTCTGAAAATGCAAACAAAAAAAAATGTCCGTCCGTCTGTCTGGATGTCTGGACCCATGGTATCTCGAGAACGGCTTGTCCGATTTGGATTTTTTTTCGCCAATCTGTTTCTATGGTCAAGGCGGAGATTTGAAAAACTTTTGGAGACTGTACGTCAAGAGGGTGGGGTACCTGCCATACGAATTGACCCAAAATACCTGCTTTTACAAATATTTACGATTTTTTATATATGCTTATTTGATTATTGGATTGGGCATTGAATTGGGAATTGATTTGAAGGTTAAATTAGGGGTCAATTTGCGCGTTGAGTTGAAGTTGAGTTGGGGTTGGATTTGGATGTAGTGAATAGTTAACACATTTTTTATATGATGGAACTACCCTATTTATCAACCGATTATTATGAAATTTGACATGTGTGTTGGAAATGGGATTCTAAAATGAGTCTTGGATGAAGTTCTAGAATATGGCCAAGAATGATGGAACTTGACTATTTCTCATCACATGTGCCTTGAAAATGGGATTCTAAAACTGTTTTGGATGAAGTTCTGCAATATTGCCAAGTATGATGGAACTTGCGTATTTCTCAACCGATTATTATGAAATTTGATATGTGTGTTAGAAATCGGATTCTAAAATGAGTTTTGGATGATGGCCTAAGTTCTGGAATATGGCCAAGCAGGATGGAACTTGCCCATTTCTCAACCGATTACGATGAAATTCGACATTTGTATTGGAAATGAGATTCTAAAATGTTTTTTGGATGAAGTTCTGGGATTTTAAAACGATTTCTGGATGATGTTCTGGAATATG
Source organism: Tipula helvola (assembly GCA_963556165.1). Classification (NCBI taxonomy): domain Eukaryota; kingdom Metazoa; phylum Arthropoda; class Insecta; order Diptera; family Tipulidae; genus Tipula; species Tipula helvola. The sequence continues at coordinate 204,175,897 of OY744483.1, read as the reverse complement.
GCCAAGTATGATGGAACTTGCCTATTTTTAAACCTATTACGTTGAAATTCGGCAAGAGTGTTGGAAATGGGATTCTAACATGTTTTTTGGATGAAGTTCTAGAATATGGCCAAGTATGATGGAACTTCGCTATTTCTTAACTGATTATAATGAAATTTGATATGTTTAAGGAAATGGTAATATTTGATTTGTGTGGAATATTGCCAAGTAGGATGGAACTTGGCTATGCCTTAACCGCGGGTATCAATTAATTAGCCATGTGTGTTGGGAATGGAATTCTAAAATAATTTTTTATAAAGCTCTGGAATATGGCTCAGTAGGATGGAACTTGGCTATTTCTTAACCAATTATGATGAAATTTGATATGTGTGTTGGAAATGGGATTCTAAAATGAGTTTTTGGATAAATTTCTAGAATATGGTCAGTTAAACGGTTAGAAGTATCAGTATAATTTGTTATACTACTTTCGGTATAAAGTTCTAGAATACGATTTTTCGTTTTAAATTGGATACATGTACCCATGTTACTGAAGCTTTTGACCTGTTTGGCTGTTGTTGTATAAGTAAATATATGTTGGTTAAAATAGAAATCAATAATGTCAAAACTGTCACACCAACTTTATGACATTATTGAAGATACCAAAGACCGAAGTTCTGATCCCCTCGTGAGGTTTCAGCCCTTTATATTTTGTATTTTTGTAATGTAATATAATTATATGAATCATTTATTAAACGTTTCTATTTTTGTATGTCATATGGGTTCAATGTTTATAGGAGTTTATCTAAGACTTTTAATTTATCTAAGAAGATTTAGAAAATATTTGTTCGGTTTTGGGTAAAAATCGAGTTTTCATAAAAATGTTTCAGTTTTAATAAAATCGATATCTCTTTTCTATTGTATAGAATTCAAATATTTTAATTTTTATACTAAGTTAACATTGTCAATTTTTGGTTGTGTTTTTTAATTTTTTGAAAAAATTGTTTTGCTTTATAAAACTGTAGGTTTTTTGAATTTTTCATTTATTGCTAATTTTTTTGACATAATTGCTGTAAAATATATTAGATTTAGCTCTGATGATGCACAGGATAACTGTATGAAACGTTGACGAGTGAATAATTTTTTAATAAATAGGCTCAATTTCCAGATAACAACCGTATTTTAATAATAAAAGCCTAATAACTCTTTATAATTAATAATGACATCCAATTATTACAAAGAGAAAGTTATAATGAATTTGATAGGCTTGGATTTCATTTTACTCCTCAACAAGTTGATCCGACTTTTTTAAGTTTTGAAAATATCCATGATGAACAGGTGGAATATATGGGAGCAAATCCATCATATCTTTATATTTCGCGATTGTGGCCGGCCGCCCACTTGAGTATAAGGTCAGTAATTCTTTAGAACCAAAATTGTTTGGTCGTCCCTTTTTTAGTGCTTAGGCCTTTTTCCAATTTCTTACTTATTTCAAACTTATTGACTTATTTGCGAGCGGTCATCTTAAATAAGTAAGTAAAACCATTCCAATTCATTTTACTTACTTATTTTTAAAAATGAACAGAAAGAAACATTTGTTCATTTTGGGCCATTTGGTAAATAAAAATATTAAATTATATCAAAAATTGATCGAGGGCGATAAAGATTTACTTCATTTTCTGGAGGAACATAAAATGCGGAAGGTACTAACTTTTAAGATAAATTTTGAAAATTATGTTCTGTTTTTTAATGTAATTACAAATTACTGCAAAAACAGCTTCATTTTAAATGTTATTTTAACTCATGATGCAATTTTAATAAAGAAACATCTAAGAGTATCGGTAGAAGCATTCCAAAAATTAGTGGAACTCTTTCCAGATAAACGGCACGGTTATAACGCTCAGATTGAGCTGGGGGTGATACCTTTTTGGTTAGCAGCTGGAATGTCGTATCGTATATTCAACACTGCATTTAATATACCGATAACATCTATAATATAGTTCAGTGAACGATGGACAGAATTTTAAGTTTCATCTCGAAAATTATTTTATTACGTATAGGCAAGGTAATTTGAAAGATGTTGGTATGAAGTTTGCCAATCGATCAGGATCACTAGTTTTTGATAAAGCTGTAGGCGGGTTAGACGGGACGCATATAAAAATAAAATGCCCAATGGATCTACATAGTGAATATATAAACAGATATAGTTGGATTCTTGTAGCTATTTGTGATGCTGACCATAAATGTTTAGATATATACGCTGGGTGGCCAGGTTCAGTTCATGACCAAAGAGTGCTCCGAAATAGCGACGTTTATTTAAATAAAAAATATTCACCACAGTGATACTTTTTACTTGGTGATAGTGGATATCAATTAATGTTAGAAGAGAACCCATAGCTGTCATCCTTCCTTTCACCAAAAACAGCTCTTTGACATGCCAAAAAAAAAGTTCAATCAGTTGAAATTGAGCAAGCATTTGGAGAAATGAAGGCCACGTGGAGATGTATTTTTCTTCGTGCATTAGAAATTAATATAAAAAATTGCAGGAAAGTTATTGCAATTTGCTGCAAGAGTAACACAGTTTTAACTTCTAAAAAAAATATTTGTTGTCCTAGGTTTATAATTTGGCTTATAAAATATTTTTGCTTTATCAAACTTTAAGAAGAATGAAATTCGAATTCCTTATTCTTGAAGAAAAATTAAAAATATTTAGAATACGCTATAAAATATGTGGGAACACATAACATAATGTCGTCCTAACTGTGAATTAACGTATCTGACATTTTTTCAAAATCTCATCTCTAATAAAAATGGTTCATCGAGAAAAACTCTGTCTGAATTTTCCCAGCTGCGTTGGTTCACCGTTAGGACGAAGATGTCTTCTAAGAGTCAATTAACGTTGATGCAGGAATTCGGCTTCAGTTTCTCAAGACGAACATTTTGGTATCAGAGATGAGATTTTGAAAAATTGTAGATACGTTAATTCACAGTTAGGATGACGATAAGTGGAAATATGTAAAACTATGTGATTATGCAAAAATATTTAAAAATTGTATGTGGTAACATATAGGGCTCAGTCGCTTTCATTTGTTCTAAAAAGAATAACTATCCAACAAATTTTAGGTTTGGATTTTCCAAAAAACTAATTTTTTTAAAGATGTGTGAAGTTTTTCCTAAAATAATACTAAACGCCATTTTTTTTATTTAGGATAAACTTCACAATAATGAAGCTCAAAATATTTAACTAACATTAGATAATTATTAGATAATTAGAAATTCGTTTCGAGTTCTATTTTGTGTTATAATTTTTCCAAAGATGTGAAAATTCCGCCTGCATTAGAAAGGCAAATGTACTAACTTAAATTCGACAAAGCCTGAAACTATTGCGTATTAAATTTGCTAGACTCCACAAAATGAAATACCAAAATAAAAACAAATATTTATCATCTCTTCGTACTTTCTTCAACAGATCAATTATTTCTTAAGTCTTATTTATTTGTATTTTGTTTTGTTTGAATTTTTGCTATGTCTTAGCGGCAGGCAGCAATTAATTTAGATGAAACGAATGGAAAGACACAACAAGTCAAAATAACTACGTTTCATTTCATTCAAGAATGGCACGACCAAAACGTAAATAATCAAAACACAACGTGTATTTGTGTGTATAATTATGCATGCATGTCTAACGACATTACAGTAAAATACCCAATATGTGGTGTAATCAATTATTATGTGTTTTATGCACAAAGTTAAGGGACAAAAAAAAAAATAAAAAAATCTAAAATTTAGTGGAAATACATATGTACATATCTATTTTGCGTTTGTAATAATGTTTGAGGCGCCATAATATATTGTTATTTTGTACACCCGATTTAAATCAGATACACTCACAAATTTGATCATAAAAGAATAAATTTGATATATGTATTCTAATGTAAATACCGCGGTCAGCTGTTGTTAAAAATTTCTCCCTGCAGAAATATTCATTCGCAAAAATTGCAATTATAATTAATAATTTCAAAATATTTAAATTTATAAAATAAATACACAAATTTGAAATACAAATACCATATATCTGACATAATGCCTGGTCACAAAACATGTGTCCGTTTAATAACAATAAAATGTTAGGCACATCCACTGATTCATTGATTGGCGAATTACTAGAATTTATGGTATGCTAAATATAATACTCGATATACGTAACAGACGTTTTTGCTGACGCCGCCGTTGTATATATTGTAAATACATAAACCTACTTCTCTTTGCGATACACTATCTTATGCGCAGTTAACATTAAAAAAATCAACGTTTAAAAAGAAAGAATTTGGCAATGAAAAGAAAATTCGCTAATCATCCTCCTATATGGCTTCTATACCGATTCGTGTGAAATGAGCTGAAACGTGTATTATGATGATGAAATGGTTTTATATGTATAAGCGGCCTGTTATTAGTGTTAGTTTTTTATGAAGAGGATTTATAGCCAAAACAAAAAATGTTTATGGAAGAGAATACAAATATTTTATTTGAATAAGAATGGAATTGCGCCGGTCATTTTTGCAGCTTACAGATTTATGTTTTTTATTTTTAGGTTTCGTATTTTTTTTTTTTTTTTTGTGGAACACCATTATATAATGTTGATGGAATATTTTTTTAACTCTTTAGTATATTACACCTTGTTAATTCTCTCAATATGTGTCATGGAACAAACCCGAATTTTTATTAACATAATTACCAAATATGGAACAAAGATACAAATTATCTTGGCCTATTCACTGAAATTAATCTATGGCTCTGTTCATCTTTACGATATGGTATGGTTTTACTGAAATTGAGGCTGTACGTGAAAACAGCGCCTAAAAAGATAAAATGCCATTTTTGGAATGTGTCGTTTACCACAAATTTCACCTTGAACTTAGGGCCGCTTTTGATTGAAGTGTTCGACCAAGCTTAAGCAACATAAAAAGGATTTGGATAGGATTCGTTAGTATGAAAGAAATTGACCCGGTTACAGACACCTAAGCAGCCAGTAGTTAGTAACACAATGACGACACAATTCTAATCTACCCTTCTATTTTATTAAATTAAAATTATAACTGCACCCTGAAATAAATATTTATTGGCTTGGTGAATCAGATTTCTGAGCACTTCTGCAAGTCCTAATCATAATCCTACTTATAATGTATCTACAGTTGCTCACAAAATTTAGCGTACCTACACCCCTAAAAAAAACATATTTTTTTAAATAATAAGTACAAAAACAACAATTAATTTTATTTTTTTATGTATTTCGAAATATTACGTATCAATAAACTAAATTTCTAAAAACAATAATAAAATATATACAACAACTCCTAATAAATAGAGAAAAAACAAAAATCACAACATTTCAATGTCACAAAATTGAGCGTACGCTCATTGAGAACTAGAAATTTTCCATTCAATTTACGTAGTTTCTCAAAAATGTTATTCGTATAGCAAGTCTTACGTAGTAAGGATACTTTTGAAATTTATTTGTTAAAATTTTAATTAAGAGTCAATTACGGTAATTTGAGTAAAATTAAAAATTATAAAAATGGAAAGCAAAAGAAGAGAAGTCGATCAATGTACTCGAAAATTGGTCATTAAACTGTGCAGTGAGGGAAAATCGTTGCGTGAAATAGGAGAAATTATCGGCCGAACAGTACAGAAAATTATAAACAAATGGAAATATGAGGGAACCCTAAAAAACAAAAAAGGTAGAGGCAGAAAAAGTATTTTGAGTGAACATGACGAGTGATTTATTGTACGTGAAATGAAAAAAAATCCAAAAGCTAGTGTTCCAAAACTTACATTGAAAATGTCAGAAGTCATACAAAAAGCCATATCAACAGAAACTGTTCGCCGTGTTTTGCGCAAGAACAATTTGAACGATCGAATTGCTCGCAAAAAACCATTATTGTCAACCATAAATATACAGAAACGTCTTAAGTTTGCTAAAAGATACATCACGAAGCCTCAAAGTTTCTGGGATAAAGTAATATTCACACACGGTGTGCGGGAAGCCGAAAAAAGTTGGTCTAAAATGCCGAAAAAAACTAGCATCATATATAAATACAGCATACTCTACAGTGTCATAATCCATTAAACAGAAAATCGTACCTGATCATTTAACAAAGAAATCACGAAAAAACGCGATTTTTTAAATTTTAATTGAAAATATCATTTCGGCAGCCAATTTAGACAGGAAGAAATTACAGATGATACAACTTTTATACTTTTCCCTTAATCTGTATACCTTTATCTACAAAATGAACCCTATATCAGTATTTTACGATAACTAGTTTTTGTTTTACAACCAAAAATACACTAACATACAATGTCGAAAATCAAAATTCTCCGCCTACTTCGCTTGCTTGAAACAATACTAACTCAAGGTCACTGTGTACGGAAAGGTAAAAGAAATTTGCCAAATAGGTATGTATACTGGATTCAATAAAAATGTAACTATTTTACACAGGACCAAAAAAGGATCGAAAAACAAAAACAACACTAAATTTAATTAACGACGAAATCAACACCAAAACCAATAAAAATTACGATTTAATTTTATCTATAACTTAAAAACAAAGGAGGTGCCACAGAACAGCACACAGCAACAGCTTCCAAATAAATTATGTAATAGTAGTAAAAAAGAAACCGAAGAACAAATTATCCTCGAAATCGATATTTCTAAAAAAATTCAAAAATTGTTACAATAAGGAAGAAATAAAAACTATAATATAAAATTAAAAATTAAAACCAAAAAGATTTTCATTTAAATATATAAAGTGACAAAAGAACACAAAAAATAAAGTGAATCTGGTGAAATACGGATAGCCGTTTTAAACTCAATTGCTTTTGTTACGTGTTTGGAAAATTTAAAATTATGACCAATCGCCACAAAATAATTGATGAAACCGATGATTTATATCGACTATACTTTTCACAAAATGTTACTAGTGATGTAAATTGGACGCCGTCTACTGTTTGTACGGCAAGCATTTTCCATCTGTTTAAATGGCAAAACACTGAAGCCGCAATGTCATTTGGTGTTCCGATGATATGGATAGATCCACAAGTGCATGATCCAAGTCAATGTTTGGGTGCGTGAATTATATTTTCGGTACAAACAGAAAAAAAAATTGGTACTTTGACATACACTGCAACGACATATGCTCAATAACCGCTGCCGCATTCAGATGAAATTCCTGTTCCGGAAAGATCAAACCCAACTGAAGAATATTTACCACTAACAATTGAATCTGATGAGAAACACCTGTATCAATGTATCAACCATCAAATGTCTCTGCGCCATGCAATTACATTGAAATCTTGCAAAATCGTTTGGATATTGCGATACGACGCCTGAAAGGATTTAAAACTAGTGAACATTTTGGCTCCAAATGTTCGGATATATGGCGCAACAAATCGTCATCGTCATTTTACGATTTTTTTCAAATCAATTGAGAACAATCCACTCGCTATTTGCACTCATATACGTGGTTTGGTTTCCACAATGCACCATGCATATAATTCCGAAGATTGGCGATTGTCTATCGATTCCTCCAAAAACCGTTTGACGGCAGTTTTTCTCCACGTTGCCAACTCAAAAATTGTTAGGCAAATTTCTTTCACCTTTCCGTACACAATGACCTTGAGTTAGTATTGTTTCAAGCAAAGTAGGGGGAGTATTTTGATTTTTTCGGCATTGTATGTTAGTGTATTTTTGGTTGTAAAACAAAAACTAGTTATCGTAAAATATTGATATAGGGTTCATTTTGTAGATAAAGGAACACAGATTAAGAAAAAGGTATAAAAGTTGTATCATCTGTAATTTCTTCCTCTTTAAATTCCTCTTTCAATTCAATTCAAATACGATATTTTCAATTAAAATTTAAAAAATCGCGCTTTTTCGTGATTTCTTTGTTAAATGATCAGGTGCGATTTTCTGTTTAATGGATTATGATACTGTAGAGCATGCTGTATTTATATATGACGCACACCGTGCACAGATGAAACCAAAGTAAATTTATTTGGCTCAGGCGGAAGGAAAACTGCTTGGAGAAAGCCAAATAAAGCTTTGAAAATGAATAACTTAGTTCCAACAGTAAAACATGGAGGAGGATCAGTTATGTTATGGGGTTCTATGACTGCTAGTGGGGTAGGAAATATGGAATTTATAGATACAACTTTGAATAAAACAGGTTATTTAGAAATTTTGAAAAAAAATGTGCGACCAACTGCAGAAAAATTAGGGTTGTCTGCTGATTATTATTACCAACAAGATAACGACCCCAAACATTCTTCATATTTAGTGAAGGAATGGATGCTATACAACGTTCGCCATCAACTTAAAACTCCACCTCAATCACCGGATTTAAATCCGATTGAGAATTTGTGGCGGGAATTAAAAATTTGCAAAAAGCAATCCGTCCAATAAAACAGAGCTAAAAAATAGAATAAGGCGTGAATGGGAAAATATTGAGGCATCTTATACTAAAAAACTGGTGGAATCCATGCCACGTCGGTTAGATAGACGATAAAGGTGGCCACACAAAATATTAATACTAAGAACTTCTCAGAAACTGTTAAGTGTACGCTCAATTTTGTGAAACTGAAATATTGTGATTTTTGTTTTCTTTTAATTAGTATGAATTGTTTTAATTGGTTTATTATTATTTTTTAGAAATTAAGTTTAGAGATATGATGTAGTATATGAGGATATGAGGTAGTATTTCGAAATATATAAAAAAAATTAATTATATTGTTGTTTTTGTACTTATTATTTAAGAAAATATATTTTTTTTAAGGGTGTACGCTCAATTTTGTGAGCAACTGTATATATATAAAAATGAATTCCTGTTTGTTTGTCTGTTCCGAATGGGCGCCTCAGCCGCTCAACCGATCGCCATGAAATTTTTACCATGTATAAGTTGCATATCCAGAACCAACCTTACGATATTTTGGAAGGGGCTGGACCCCGGGGTCTAGGGGCTGTGGTACAAATTTTTTCGAAAATTTTAATTTTCTTTAAATTTTTCCACGAAAATGAGTTTATGGGGCTGGTTATATGAAATTACTGACATGTTCGAATCCGAGGGGCCCAGCCCCGGATCAAAAATTAATTTTTACATGTATAGATACAAATATTGGATTATTTCAAAATTACTTCTCAACCGATCGCCATGAAATGTTTACCATGCAAATGTTGCATGTTCAGGACCAATCTTACGATTTTGTGAAAGGGGCTGGACCCCGGGGTCTAGGGGCCATGGTACAAATTTTTTCAAAAATTTAAATTTTTTTACGAGAATGAGTTTTGGAAAGGGGTTATATGAAATAAGAGACATGTTCGAATTCGGGGGTCCGCCCCTGGATCAAAAATTCATTTTTACATGTAAAGATACAATTATTTGTTTATTATATTTATATTTATACCAAGCCCACGATACTTTTGAAGGGGCTGGACCCCGGGGTCTAGGGGCTGTGGTACAAATTTTTTCTCAAATTTCAATTTTTTTACGAGAATGGTTTTGGAAAGGGGTTATATGAAATAAGAGACATGTTCGAATTCGGGGGTTCGCCTTGGATCAAAAATTCATTTTTACATGTAAAGATACAATTATTTATTTGTTCTGAAATAACGCCTTAGCCGCTTTACCGATCGCCATGAAATTTTTACCATGTATATGTTGCATGTTCAGGACCAAGCCCACGATACTTTTGAAGGGGCTGGACCCCGGGGTCTAGGGGCTGTGGTACAAATGTTTTCTCAAATTTCAATTTTTTTAAGATTTTTTAACGGGAATGACTTTAGGAAAGGGGTTATATGAAATTAGTGACATGCTCCAATCCAGAAGTCTGCCCTGGATCAAGAATTCATTTTTACATGTAAAGATACATTTATTTAAATGTTCCGAAATAGCGCCTTAGCCGCAAATTTATACACCAAAAAAGATATCTAGCGTGCGATTGTTATACACAAAATTACGACGTTGGTCAGTTACGAGTTTTCGCTGAGACTCAAAAAAGTCTCTTAGTGGATGATCAAAGACAGGCATACACTAAAGTGATGCAATACATAGCAAACGGTAACGGAGGAATTATTTTTCTTGATGCACCCGGAGGCACTGGAAAAACATTCCTTCTTAATTTGATACTTGCTGAAGTAAGACAGCAGAATACAATCGGCCTCGCTGTTGCATCATCTGGAATTGCATCCACTTTACTCGATGGAGGACGCACAGCACATTTAACGTTTAAACTACCATTGAATTTGAATCAAGCGGATAATTTTTCTTGCAATATATAACACGAAATTCGAGAATTGCCACGTTATTAAAAACATGTAAAATCATTATTTGGGATGAGTGTACCATGGCACACAAAAAAGCATTTGAAGCGGTTGATCGTACTTTGCGCGATTTGCGACAAAATAACCGACCAATGGGAGGAGCTCTAACACTACTAGCAGGTGATTTTCGTCAAACTTTGCCAGCCATTCCACGATCAACACCCGCTGATGAACTTAATGCCTGCCTGAAGGCGTCTCATCTTTGGAAACACGTTACGAAAATCACACTATCTACAAACATGCGTGTGAATTTACATCACGATGGTATAGCTAAAACATTTGCCAGGCAGCTTTTGGACATGGGTAACGGGAAATTGCCAAATGACCCTGTAACATGTGAGATATCGTTCCCGCCTAATTTTTGTCAAATGCTGCCATCAATACAGGACGTGGTAATGAAAGTATTCCCAAATCTGCCAAATAACTTCAAAAATCATGATTGGCTGTGCGAACGTGCACTCCTAGCTCCCAAAAATGACGGCGTTAATAAATTAAATAATGAAATTCAATCGCAACTACCCGGGCCACTAATGAAATACAAATCTATCGACACGGTTACTGATGTGGATCAATCCGTCAATTATCCAATAGAGTTTCTTAATTCTTTGGAGCCACCTGGTATTCCACCACACATACTATTTTTAAAAGAGGGTTCACCAATAATACCTACTGCTCCGAAATTTAGATCCACCGAAATTGTGCAACGGAACACCGCTTTGTGTGAAGAAATTGATGCCGAATGTGATTGAAGCAACGATTATTACCGGTAAAAGTAAAGGAGAAGATGTGCTAATTCCGCGCATTACTATGATTCCCACCGATTTGCCGTTTGAATTCAAGCGACTACAATTCCCATTACGCCTTGCTTTTGCAATGACAATCAACAAATCCCAGGGGCAATCATTGAAAATAGCTGGTGTTATTTTGGAAAATTCATGCTTTTCACATGGCCAACTGTATGTTGCTTGCTCCAGAGTGGAAACGCCAAAAAATTTATTTATTTACACACCAAATGGAAAAACCAAAAATATTGTTTATCAAAAGGCTTTATAATAAAAATTATTAACTAAAATATCTTTATATTTATTATTCACTTTGATCTGGTTGAAGGTTTGTAAAAATCGAGTATAATTATTTGGCAATTGGTAACAAATACCAAACCAAAATTAATTAACTATCCTCACAAACAGGATGTCCAATAATATCATTAAAAAATTTCGCCTGGATGCATTGACGGAGGCACCCGTTTCTGAATACAGCTACTTATAATTTTCTTTTCATATGTGATTGTAACTACAAGGTATTTGAATTATATACCTCCCGTGCAACGCCGGGTAACTCAGCTAGTACTTAATAAATATATAAATATGTAATAGTCATAAACTAATTTATAATTCGCTTAAAGCTAATAAATATAATCGAAATCTACTGATAATTCACATTATTCCTCCCTACTGGTCCCTGTCGCTACTTATAATTATAATTTAGTTCAAGCTACATAGAGTTTCAGCAAAATATGCCACTAAGATTCTAGGAGTTTGATCTGTAATGGGCGCTGTCCTGTAATGAATTATAATTAATGATATCAGTAACCTAAAATTAAAATAATAAGATGCCAAAATACACTGTTACCATATACATATTAACTAAAATTCAAAATCAAAATATAAATTCACCCAAAAATTTAGACCAATCTGCCGCTTCCTACAGATCCAGAAAGGAAACCAATAAGATCGAAGACCATTAATAACTATTTACTATGGACTACTTAAAGATGATCGTGAAACGTTACATCAAAATACCGACTGTACCACCAATTTAATCAAGAACTGTAGTAAGCTGTCATTTACGAGTACGATCCAAACAGAACTTCCAAAGCTTCTCTAAAACTGAACTCAATATAATCCGTTCCCACCCAAAAAACTACTTAACTAACAAGACCCAACCCATAAGATTTGTTTGTGATTTATATGGTAACCAAGTTAACACACCCCAATACCCTTACCCCGTTTCATGAAGCATGGAGCCTGAAGCTTCAGGGTGCTGAGAGAGGATTTACACGCACTTCTGAAAATCCAAATCAGATTCAATCAATAACTGCTACAACAAAATTAAAATAAATAACTAAAAATTCAACTCTCTTAACAACATGTAATGTAACTTATTATTTGGCTGATTTCCTCCGATGTACATCCAAGCATTATGGCACGAAAAACTTGTTCCAACCCAATCTCAGTTCAACCAAAATTTGATATTTCTATATTAGTAATTTATTTATATAATTTATAATCTTTTAATTTAATTTAATTCAATTTCATTTATAATAATTCAATTCTGTTTCTAACATCCCGCTATAAGAACCAACTTGAATTATAAATTAAATTAAGACTTAATAATTTAGCCCCACCTTCCTTCTATTAATTCTTTCCCTTATAAAATTATAATTCAATTAGAATTAAAATAAATCCTTAACTAAATTATAAATTTGTCATTAACTAATTGTAATTAGAATTACTATTTGTAACCACAGAATACTTATAACCGTTCCCGATAAACAACCCGCCCTATTTCTTTTAACTGCTAAAGTATTTGAGTTAAATATGATAGTATTTGGCTTAATTTTTAATAAATTAAAATCTTGAAGTTATCGTAACTCTTCCTAAATTTAAACTTAAATTTAACTAATCACTTCACGCTTGAACAGTGCATTTGTAGGTTATGAAAAAGCAAAAAAAAATGTTGACATGCCGTTAAAAGTAACCGACATGACACCATGCATGGTGGTGTTCATTGAATGTACCATTGTTGACACACCCTCCTACCATGAGTCGCGCGCAGTGATGCTAACCTTTTGAATTCCGTAAAAAGAAAATGCAAAGAATGTGAAATCACTTCGCAAACTCCTCGCCAATTTCGCCAGCCCGTGCACAAAGGCGTCCGTTCACGCCCTCCCCCCATGAAGTTCCGCCAAAGACAGCTACAATAAAATTGAGTTAGCTTGAACGAAAACACGACGATACGGAGCCAAAAGTAACGACCATCATCTTCACTTGACTAATACACGTATTTTGGAAAGGAAGCCATCCCCAACCCTCCACTATCCAGAAAAGACAACTAAACTTATTATAAAATTTTTATTTCCTGATGCAACTCATCCACGTTGTCTGTCAAACATAGACCCTATTTCCACTTTGAATTCTCTAAGTGCTTGAAGAAAACCCAATTTAACAGAAATGAACCACAAAACAACTCAAACAGCACATTTGTAGAATAACCCACCTTTGTAGAATAAAAGTCACATTTGTAGAATTTGTAAATATATCAACCCAAAGATCACGAATTCGCCCTCTCCTCCCGCTTCAGTTTTACACATAGAAAATCGGCTTAGCCTAAAATGACAACAAATGAATTCACTTCAACCAAATTCCATTAGGAACTATATTTGACAAATGCCTGCAACAATACACTCATAATTGTATCTGTGCCACTTCTATACAAACACATAGACAACATCCCGCCGCTCAACCTGCCCTCACTAACACGAACAATCACAACGCCGCTGTCTAGCCTTCAATCAATTTCCTGAATTATTTCTAATTTAAGAATCAAATTCAATTCTAGCTAACTTTTTATTGATCTCGACAATATCAATCGTTTTAATTTTATTATCAATAAAAATGTTTGACAAAATAATTGATAAAATTTTTTTTTGATTTTTAGAATTTATTAAAACATAAAAAGTACCTTTGCCTGAATTTATGTATAAGTTTTCAGTTCTATTATTATATTTTTGCGTATTAGAATTATTATTATTATCTATTGAATTAATCATATTTTCTTTAATTGTTTTAATATTATTAACACTATTGACATTATTATCATTATTATTATTAAACTTTCCCATTTTTATATTAATATTATCAATATTATAATTAGATTTCTTTTTTTGATTTAAATTAATATCATCGAATTCTAGAAAACCACGCTAATCATCCTCCTATATGGCTTCTACCGATTCGTGTGAAATGAGCTGAAACGTGTATTATCATGATGAAATGGTTTTATATGTATAAGCGGCCTGTTATTAGTGTTAGTTTTTTATGAAGAGGATTTATAGCCAAAACAAAAAATGTTTATGGAAGAGAATACAAATATTTTATTTGAATAAGAATGGAATTGCGCTGGTCATATTTGCAGCTTACAGATTTATGTTTTATTTTTAAGTTTTGTGTTTTTGTTTTTTTTTTTGTGTGGAACACCATTATATAATGTTGATGGAATATTTTTTTAACTATTTAGTACATTACACCTTTACAACTCTCTCAATCTGTGTCATGGAAAAATCCGAATTTTTGAATGAAACAAATTATCTCGGCCTATAGTCACTGAAATGAATCTATGGCTCTGTTCATCTTCACGATATGGTATGGTTTTACTGAAATTGAGGCTGTATGTGAAAACAGCGCCTAAAAAGATAAAATGACATTTTTGGAATGTGTCGTTTACCACAAATTTCACCTTGAACTTAGGACCGCTTTTTGATTGATTGATTGAAGTGTTCGACCAAGCTTTAAGCAAGATCTCCCGGAGTTTTTAACCGCCGGGCCTCACCGAATACCTACATAAAGCACCGAATACCCACATACAACATAAAGAGGATTTGGATAGGTTTCGTTAGTATGAAAGAAATTGATTATCATACTGTCTATTTCTAGAAGTTTCGGGCGGCTTGTGACACCGCCATTTTTTAAAACTTCGTCGCACTCCACAATAGATATTATAATGTTTTAATTTTATGTAAAAATTATTAAAATTAACTCAAAAACAAATATAAAATAACACAATATAAAAATTAAAAAACAAGTATTAATAATTATTTATTTTATTAATTTAATATATAAAATATGGCACTCACAAAAATTTACGACTTTAACCCTAATCAGCATGGGTCGAGTCTCGTGGATTCATTTTAATTTTATTAGCTAAAAATTAACCAAAAAATAGTTTTTTATGAAAATTGAGCTTTATGTATTCAAATAATTATTATTTAAGATCTAGAATTACCTACTAACAATTTTTCACTTGTACCGATTATAAGCCTAACCAGTCCATTTTGGAAAAACAAACGTAAAAGCATGCGATGAGTCTCTTAGACTCAATAGGCGACGAAGTAGATAAGCTTGGTATGGGAAAAGTCCAGCATTTGAGACCTTTAACAGATTACTGGTAGAATAAAAATTGAATGCCAAAATGTTACTATTATTTTATACATTTTGATTATACTATAATCCAAGAAGAAACGGCTGGTCCTTGAATGAAATATATATGCAACTGAATTATTCTCTAAATTATTTTCTTTTGGGAACTTTGAATAATTTTCAGTAGAAATAAAATCTCTCGAATAATTGGGAAAATCTGCAATACTCCCGAAAATTCACCAAACATCTAATCTCAAAATCTTACAAATTTCATCAATAAATGTCATCTATGTAACTCAACATCCCCCAAGTTTATCAGTATTAATTCTATAACAAGACGCAGTGCAAACACTTGTAAATTTTGAGGAATATCGAGAAATCTGAAAAATTTCAAAAAATCGAATAATCTGGAAATGATCGAATAGTCTTACATTTCTAGAATACTCTAGCTCAGATATTCCCAAAATATTTCGAATATTTCCAAAAAAAACTCGAATAAATTTGGATTATAATAATCTTGATCAAATGAGAAACCAGCCTTAGGCGTTCCTCGATTAATCTCAAAAAGATTTCACGAAGCCTCGAATAATCTCGAAAATATAATGGTTATAATGTTGCGCTATTTAACACTAACAATTTGGAAATCTAGATAAATCCAAAAATCTGTATTTAGAATTTCATCTCTGTAAGATCACAGAATAGAATACTATACGCTGAATCGAAATCTAAACAAAACTCGAATAATCGAAAATCTTTAAAATTTTAAATAATATCTATTACATTACATTCCATGCCAAACAAACCTCAAATAAGCTAAACACCTCCTATAAATCCTATAAAATATCAAAAATCTCGACATAAATCGAACAAACTTGATTAAGCTAGAAGCTAGAATAATCGCAATATTCTTAAGAAATTTCTAATAAACGTCGTCCGAGGACTAGATTACGCTAACCACCAAATTGACATTTTCCGGGTTTTGACGGTTTCTTAGGTTTCAAACCAACCTCTTTGAACCTCAGACTACCCGTTGCTGAGGAAACTGGTGTTGTGTTTTCCGCTATCCACCATTTTCAACACTTTGTAGCGACTAAATTACGCTAAATCCTGTTTAACGCTAACTCAACTTTGGTTTTTGTGATTTTTGCACTAAGTATAATTCCACAAAACAGAAACACGCTACGATTTATTTTGCGCTATCTCCAAAAGTTGAAAACCTCACAATAATTATTGTTTAACAATTAAACGAATTTTAAAGTTAACCCAATGAAAATTATTTCAAAAGCAAATTACGCTAGATCCTATTTTACGCTAACTCCACTTTGGTTTTTCTGATTTTAGCACTAAGTGCATTACAATTAATTTTTCTAGGCGAACTCCAATTTACATTGTTTCTTAGAAAAGCGATATCGTCTCCCAGTGTGACTAAGTCTAATCGATAAAATTATTCGATAAATTATTAAAGTGTGGTTAAATATTGTTTATTGTAACATTAAATTAAACAATTATGTTTTGATTTAATAAGCTACATATATTCGAAAAAACATTTACCTTATTCGGCTACAATTTAAAAAACGCTATACATCCAAACTCAAATGAAGCTGTGTTGTTATTTTTATTGAGTTTTGTTCAGCTATATCCAGCCGTTGATATAGTTTTCGAGTTTTTGTCATTAATTTTATCTGTCTAACGGTACAAACTAAAATCTATATAAAAGGGAATTTCAGCTCGAAAAAAATTCACTTTACAAGAGAAATTTGAAAGAGTGGGTCATAAAACACGTGATTAGATTTGTTTCCGTAAATTATTTCCTAGTTTTGTGTTTAAGTAATTATGGATGGCTGTATAATCAAACCAATCCAAAATCGTGATAAAAGTAGTTCACCTGTACCAGAATTTGATGTTGATCAAATGAGGTAAGTGTCAGAAAATGAGTAACTAAAATTTAATTAAATATCCTCCTTTAGGGTTACTTTAGAGCGTTTCGTTCATTTGAAAATTTATTGAATGAGCTTGATGAAAATGATGGTTCAATGCATACCTCATGTACCATAATCCCAGCAACACCTGTAAATAGTCAAGGTTCGGTGAGCCCGACTATAGTGCTTATAAGTGTAAATCAAACTTTGTTGAATAAGCTACAACAGCACGATTGTTCAATGCACTATAATTCCACCAACACCTGAAAATAATCAAAATTCGGTGAGCCCGACAATGAAACTTATAAGGGAAAATGAAGATTTTGATTCCAGAGGTATAATTTTCAATTCCAAATATTTGGATGTGTATCTAAGTTCTCTTGCAATTTATGGAATCATCGGTTCTTGATTCGGACGCCGACCCTGAAAACTTTCCACCTGATCCTGAAAGAATGATTGATGTCTTGCGTAATGGTAAGAAACTTGCGAAATTGAATGTTTGTATAATATGACTAACTTTGCTAATAATCTTAGATGTACCAGGTTGCTCTAAAACATTGACCAGTAAAAGACTTAGGTGCCCTGAAGAATGGAAAAAAATGTAAGAACGGTAAAATCTCAGAGAGGGGACCAATTTACTGATAGTTTCATATTTGACAATTCATTACTCATATTTGACAATTTTTGGCAATTAAGTTCAAAATCTAAATGCGAATTTTTCGGCAATTTAGTGTTTAAGGTTCCAGTAGAGCGATCAAGAACCACTAATAACAACTCGCGCAGAAAGAATATGTTCATCTACCATTTCCTAAAAGCCGGTAAACTGAAGAGAATCTGCCAATTGTTTTTTACCAGTACATTGGATATAAATAAAATGCGAATTCATTACTATTTCGCACATCTAATAGATCCAAATACTACTACATCAAAGTCCCCAGCTAAAGGAAGACACAAGAAGAACGAATTGCCACCAAATAAACTGGATGAAGTTGCAAGTCATACCAGTGGATTTGCAAGAATGGATTCCCATTATTGTCGTTCTTCATCTACCAAAAAGTATTTGGAACCACATCTTAGTATAAGGAAAATGTACGAATTATATTGCAACGAAATAGAAGACCCTATTAAGTTTTGGGCATAAAAACACATATTTGAGACGAAATTTAATTTGGATTTCTTTTTTCCTAAAAAGGACTTGTGCAACAAATGTGAAGAGCACAAGGCGATGGTGAATAACGGTGAAATATTGAGTGAAGCAGAACAAAATGAATTTTCGAATCATATGCAAAACAAGTTAGCCGCGAAAGCGGAAAAAGATGTCGACAGAACAAATTGTGAGCCAAATACTCGAATCCTTGTCGTTGATTTGCAAAACGTTTATGCATTATCCAAAGCAAAGATCAACTGTTTTTATTATAAAAGAAAGCTGCTATGTTTCAATCTTACTGGATACTGTCAGGATAATATATGTAACTAGCTATTGTAGTTTCTGGAATGAAACAATGCAAGGACGAGGTGGAAACGAATTAGCGAGTGCTTTTGTGAAAATTTTGCAAGCAGTGATGTCAGATTTTCCACAAACAGAAAGAATTATTATTTGGACGGATTCATGCGTTCCGCAGAATCGCAATTCAATTGTGTCCCTAAGTTTTTTAAAATTCATGAAGGAAAATGCTCATGTGAAGTTAATCGAGCAGAAATTTTCAGAACCCAGGCACTCTATGTTGCAAGAAGGTGACGCTGTTCATTACTTGAGAAATATGGAAATCTTTAGTCCAATTGGATTAGTAAGGTTTTTTTCTAATGCTAAGTTTCCCAAAGTAAAGTTGAAAATAATGCAAATGCAACCTAGCGATTTCGAGCACTACAGCCAAGCGATCCAAAAATTTAATTTTTCTTGCATTCCGTTTACTAAAGTACGACATATAAAGTACGAATCACGTAATATAATGAATATTTCATATAAGCGGTCATTTAAAGATGATTTTAATACGGATTCTATAACTAAATCAACAAGTTCTCGAAGGGCCAGAAAAAATGTCGGAGAGGTTCAAACGGATTGTATCTTAAAAAATCATACCATTTCAAAACAATAAAATTAAAATAAGCGAAGAAAAACGGAATGATTTATTGAGTCTTCTTAAGTTCATGCCTAAAGTTGATCAAAACTTTTATTATACAGTTTTGAAAACGGAGTAAACCCATTACCGTATATTATACAAAATGGGCTCTTAGGCTGTTTTCCAAACGCCGACTTATTTCAGACTTATTGACTTATTTGACGCCATCTTGAATAAGTCAATGAAGTCATTCCAATTGCTTTTATCGACTTATTTTGAAAAATTTTAACAATACACAATAATTAGACAGAATGTTTCCATTACACCAAAAATAAATAAGTTTTCTATTGACGATTGTAAAAGTAAAGAAAGCGCCTCTTAAGGACAATATGTAGTTAAAATGATGCACCTGATAAAATGACATTTCTCATAAATGCGACGAAAGAAAATTTAGCAATGGGGTAATTAAAAATTGTTTTTATAGTCCAAAATTGTAGTCAGAAGTGTCGCGTTTTTTTTTTTGTCTTCGGAAAAAAAAAAATTATCGATTTTTGGGGCAAAAATTGGGGCTTACGGTTAAGTATTGTTCCTTTGTTTACTATTTCTTAGCACTTGTTACTTTGGATCGTTTTTTTTGTTTCTTCTCGTTTTAGATTTCCATTGATTGGGGTTTATTTTGAAACTGGACGAAGCAAAATT
Organism: Tipula helvola; assembly: GCA_963556165.1. Lineage (NCBI taxonomy): Eukaryota > Metazoa > Arthropoda > Insecta > Diptera > Tipulidae > Tipula > Tipula helvola. Next base: position 204,155,670 of record OY744483.1, on the reverse strand, counting down.
TATTTAATTTTATTTGTAAGTACAGTAAACCCTCGATATAACGGACCCCGATATAACGGACTTCGGATAAACCGGACAATATTTTTGATTTGATTTTTCTAATTAGAATATATACATATGTATGCACTTATATCTTTAATTAGAACATGTAGTCCACAAACAATTTTTTTCAGGAGACAATGAAGATTATTTTGCACTCTCCTTATCTCAAGCAAACACTAAAATACTTTCTAAATTTCTACCCTTAAAATAACTTTTTATAATATTTTATAAATGGCAATCGATGCAAATTGTTTCCCTCTTTCGTTTCATGTGAAAAAAAGCAAAATTAGAAAAAATGGACTTACACATTCTGCATTTCTGACGACTTCACTAATCCAGTACAAAAATACCACTTCACTTATCCAGACAATGGACCAAGGAATAATTCTGGCCACTAAACGTATATGCCGCAAAAAAATCTCTAGATGAAGTAATGATTGTGTTACCAAATTAATTTAATGAAGAAGACACTAAAGGGCAGCATACCTTACAAAATATAAAAAACTATAATCTAAAATCAGCAATTTTTCATTTTGCGACAGCCTGGAATTAAGTGAAAGTAAGAATTTTAGAGAATGTTCGATTTAGAAGGGCTAGAAGTAACCCATTACAGCAGAATAATACAGAATAATGGTTCAAATGTGAAGGAAAATGTGTCGCAGTAGTTGGAAGATGAAGGTGATCTATCATGTATTGACCGAAAGGAAAAAAAAATTATATATTTTTATATAACGGACAATCGGATATAACGGATTGCCCTCGTCTGAATTAGTCCGTTATATCGAGGTTTTACTGTATTGCGTATCAATCACGCCCACGTCGTGTGTACGCTAAATTTTGATTTTGAGTTTGATTATGTCGCTTAGTTATCCCAATATAGTTCTAAAATCCATGTTAGTTGATAGGTCGTTATTGAATGTAGTTAGTTTGAATGTCCAAAGTCTAGTCCCAAATATTGACGAGATTCGTCACATTTTTAATGGCGCTCCAGTGGACATACTTTGTTTCTCTGAGACCTTTCTAAATCCAAATATCCCTAATTCAGCTTTTGCCATCAAAGGTTTTAATATATTTAGGAAAGATAGGACGGTACCTCCCCTTAATTATGGTGGTTTATGTATGTTTGTAGGTGATCATATTAAGGCTAGATTAGTTACCATACCTTCTTCTATTTCGGAATCGTTAGTATCGGATTTAGAGTTTTTATTTGTCAACGTTTTCATTAGTGGTCGTAAAATCTTATTCGGTACCGTCTATAACCCTCCAAAAACTAGTAAGAGGTCGTATGCCCAATTTAAAAAATCCCTTGTAGACTTAGAAAGTTTGTTTAGTTATTTCTCTTGTAGATTCGATGAAATATATATATCAGGTGACTTCAATTTCGATATACTCCAAAATTCCGGCTTCCCTCGTGATTATTTGAATCTTTTAAATAGTCTTAACCCTCTAATGCATATGACCGCCTCAAGGCGGACTTTACGTTATAATGAATTGTGCGCACGCACATTTTTTTTTCTTTAGTTTTCACATATGTTATTCTCTTTTAAACTACTCTCATCATAACGGTTTGGATTTTGTTGTTGTAATATGCACATTTGTTCAACAACTACAAGTTGAAGTCCAAGTTTTGATAAAAAAGTGTTAAAAAATTATTTTATTTTTGTTCGCATATTTTAAATAATCATAAAATAATTTCATGAGGGTTTAGAAGGTTGAAAAAATTATTGGTAAGTAGTTTTGGCTTTATTATCTCCGTTTTTGGTGTTGGTTTAGTAAAAAATAATTTTGGGGCACTGTGGCGATGCATTTTGTATTGCCCGCCTGTAGGCGGACCTGTGCATTACAATGAAAATTTATATTTATATTCATAAGTTTTTCTGAAATTTTATATTGTTTATACAACTATGATTCTATGCGTGCGTATTTTTTTTTCTTCATTTAATAGTAGAAATATACTCACTAATACTTGTCTCTCTCTATACTCTCTATAACGGTACATTTATTTCTACTCTGATGCACATAAACGTATTATTCCGCAGTTGAAATAAATATTTCCGTAAAATCAGAGAAAAAATTAATTTGTGCTACCTAGTGCATTTAATTTCAATAATAAAAAATAATATTATGATAGTTTTAGAGAGCTAAATAAATAATTGGTGAGTAGATGTTACATTATATTTTAAATTATTGGTGTTGGTTGCCAAAGAAAAAATATTTCCAGCAATGCATTTTACGCCTTTAGTTCTGCATAGTTCCTATGCATTGCAATGTAAATTAGATTGTAATGGTTCTTTCTTTATTGTTTAGTATTAAGTCTTTTAGATTTCTAGTATAATTTCAAGTGAATAACGAGATATTGTGTGCAGTCTGATTGCATGTGTCTTTTTTAATTGTATTTGGATTTTATTCTAAACACATAACTATATTTTTATTTAGATATGGCATATCGCAAGCGTTACACCGTTTCTAAAATGGCGGACGATGAAATTAATGACTTTTTCAGTTCAATTCCATCAGATAATGAAAGTACTTGTGATGAGGAGGATTGCGATACGGACGATGATTTTATTCCAGCTACTAATTATCCAGGGACTACCGAGGATGACGAAATTGCAAATCAATATCAACAGGAAGGCGTATTGCAATGCCGAAGGACAAACGCAATCACCGATACCTGTATTAGTGCATTGAGTGAAGCATTAGAATCTCCCGAAAGTGAGCCACCTACACCTGCTTTAGTCGAAAAGACTTTTGCACCTACTACCATTAAGTCAATTCGAAAAAGAAAACTTGTTCGATCGACGGAATTGGAAGCAAACAATTGCAGGCCAAACGTTAGCTCGGCAACACAATTTACTGGTCAGGTCATGGCTATTAAAAATGATAGCCAAGAATTTAAAACAATCGTTTGGAGAAAACAAAATTTAGTGTTACATATTAATGACATAATGTATCGTGGAAATAAACAACTACCATCTTATTTGACAGATTTGCATACTCCGTATCAGTGCTTTCGGTGTTTTTTTAACGATGAACTGTTCCAGCACATTTCTGACCAGTCAAATTTATATGGACATCAAAAAGATATTGAATCCAAATTCAAAGTCGATCCGACTGAGTTGCGAAAATTTATCGGTATATTAGTATATATGTCAGTTTATCGTTATAAAATGTTTCGCCAATGTTCGGTCATTCTGGGGTAGACATGCATTTGAACCGATTCGTCGAACAATGACAGTTTTACGATTTGAGGAAATTCGACGATATCTACATTATAATGACAATTCCATAGCAGTCAATAAAGGTAGCGAAAATTATGATCGGTTGTTTAAAGTGCGCCCACTTATAAAACATTTTAATAACTTGTTCGGGTCAGTACCAATGCTACCTAGGCTTTGCGTAGACGAGCAAATGTGCGCAACCAAAATGGCTGGTACAATTCTGCGCCAATATATGCCGAATAAACCGCATAAGTGGGGTTTTAAACTGTTCTCGCTTTGTGACTCTAGTGGATTTTCGTATGCTTTTGAAATTTATTCTGGTGCGGGCGATAATAAAATTCCCGAAGGCGCACCCGACCTTGGGGCATCATCGAATGTGGTTGTTCGTCTGTCGGAGAAAATACCAAATTTTGTGAACCATTTAGTATACTTCGACAATTTCTACACATCTTTGGGTCTACTTATCTACCTTCGCAGCCGAGGAATATTCAGTTTGGGTACTGTGCGTACAAATCGCGTGCCAAATTGTAAGCTGTCCAGCGATGCGGCTCTAAATGAAAAAAAGTTGAACGCGGGTACTACGAAGAGTATGTTGGAAATGCTTATGGCATTGACATTTCCTCAGTTTTGTGGCAAGACACGAAACCCGTTCGACTTTTGTCGACATATGTTGGTACAAAATCATTTATAACGGGCAACACGAGTATTCTACCTCAAAAAGTAACTCGCTGGGATAAAAGAGAAAAAAAACAATACGAAATCGATAGTCCTTACATCATCAAAGAATACAATCGACATATGGGAGGTGTGGATTTGATGGATGGATTGCTTGGCCGCTACCATATTCACATGAAAACTCGAAAATGGTCCAACCATATATTTTATCACCTCCTTGACGTAGCAATATCATTAAAAAATTTCGCCTGGATGCATTGACGGAGGCACCCGTTTCTGAATACAGCTACTTATAATTTTCTTTTCATATGTGATTGTAACTACAAGGTATTTGAATTATATACCTCCCGTGCAACGCCGAGTAACTCAGCTAGTACTTAATAAATATATAAATATGTAATAGTCATAAACTAATTTAAAATTCGCTTAAAGCTAATAAATATAATCGAAATCTACTGATAATTCACATTATTCCTCCCTACTGGTCCCTGTCGCTACTTATAATTATAATTTAGTTCAAGCTACATAGAGTTTCAGCAAAATATGCCACTAAGATTCTAGGAGTTTGATCTGTAATGGGCGCTGTCCTGTAATGAATTATAATTAATGATATCAGTAACCTAAAATTAAAATAATAAGATGCCAAAATACACTGTTACCATATATTAACTAAAATTCAAAATCAAAATATAAATTCACCCAAAAATTTAGACGAATCTGCCGCTTCCTACAGATCCAGAAAGGAAACCAATAACCTCCAAGACCATTAATAACTATTTACTATGGACTACTTAAAGATGATCCTGAAAAGTTACATCAAAATCCCTACTGCACCACCAATTTAATCAAGAACTGTAGTAAGCTGTCGTTTACGAGTACGATCCAAACAGAACTTCCAAGGCTTCTCTAAAAATAAACTCAATATAATCCGTTCACACCCAAAAAACTACTTAACTAACAGGACCTTCCCATAAGATTTGTTTGTGATTTATATGGTAACCCAGTTAACACACCCCCAATACCCTTACCACGTTTCATGAAGCAGGGAGCCTGAAGCTTCAGGGTGTTGAGAGAGGATTTACACGCACTTCTGAAAATCCAAATCAGGATCAATCAATAACTGCTACAACAAAATTAAAATAAATAACTAAAAATTCTACTCTCTTAACAACCTGTAATGTAATTTATTATGTGGCTGATTTCCTCTGATGAACATCCAATCATTATGGCAGGAGAAACTTATTGCAACCCAATCTCAGTTCAGCCAAAATTTAATATTTCTAAATTAGTAATTTATTTATATAATTTATAATGTTTTAATTTAATTTAATTTAATTCAATTTCATTTATATAATTCAATTCTGTTTCTAACATCCCGCTATACGAACCAACTTGAATTATATGATAAATTAAATTAAGACTTAATAATTTAGCCCCACATTCCTTCTATTAATCTGAAAATTACACTACCCTGCAAAATTTTAAAAATTAGGTGCCACTTGACAATTAATAGTTGTTTCCGAAGTAATTTTTTACGCTGAATCCGAATCCGGGCTCAGAATTGCTCTATCACGTCAGGTTTATGAGATATTCTAAGCTAAAAGTGCAAAAAACACTGTTTTTTGACATATTTGAGGTTATCTAGCACCACGATTTTTTTTTCTTCAAAAGTTCATGTGCGGGATCTTATAGTACAAGTCTTCTTCTTTCAAATGCCTTTGAGTTTGCTCAAATATGTTTCTTTTTCGCCGAGATAGCATTTTCAAAATTACATGTTCGTGAATTTGTCGGTATACTGTATAATACACTACCTTTTATACCTACGGTATATATTTTGCACATTTAGGTTAGAATATCTCATAAACCTGACGGGATAGAGCAATTCTGAGCAATGCTTATGAAACATTCGACCGATCCAAATGGCTGTTTGTATGACAATTACAGGTCTTAACGCCTATTGACACAGGTATCGATCATCGAAATCGGAGCACATTTGCAGATTTTCGATTTTTGTGGCTCTGAATTTGTAGGCTATAGTTCAGTTGATTTTCAAAAAAATTTAATTTTCCACGAAACGTGTAGAAATATTCGACCGACGGATCCAGCGTGAAAAATTACTTCGGAAACAACTATTCATTGTCCAGGGGCAAAATTTTGCAGGGTAGTGTTATTTAAGATAATTAGAACTTAATTCCTGAAATAGCTTGTAATATTGACAAAGAGTAATTAGATTTAAATAATATGAAACTGCATATTTTACCTCCTAGCCCTTATAACTAAACAAGCCATTTTAATTAAACTTAAAAATTTAAAGTTAATCATTTGAGCCCGTCTTAATTCTTTTCCTTATAAAATTATAATTCAATTAGAATTAAAATAAATCCTTAACTAAATTATAAATTTGTCATTAATTAATGTAGTGTAATTAGAATTACTATTTGCAACTACAGAATACATATAAACAGCCCGCCCTACTTCTTTTAACTGCTAAAGTATTTGAGTTAAATAGTATTTAACTTAACTTTTAATAAATTAAAATCTTAAAGTTATCGTAACTCTTCCTAAATTTAAATTTAAATTTAACTAATCACTTTACGCTTGAACAGTGGATTTGTAGGTTATGAAAAAGAAAAAAAAAAAAAGGAAAAAATGTTGACATGCCGTTAAAAGTGACACTCCTGCTACCATGAGACGCGCGCAGTGATGCAAACCTTTTGAATTCCGTAAAAAGAAACGGCATAGATTGTGAAATTACTTCGCAAACCCATCGCCACCCCTCATGCCCTACCCCCATGAAGTTCCGCCAAAGACAGCTACGGAGCCCAAAATAACGACCATAACCTACACTTGACTAATACACGTATTTTGGAAGGGAAGCCATCCCCAACACTCCACTATCCAGAAAAGACCACTAAACTTATTATTAAATTTGTACTTCCTGATGCAACTCATCTATGTTGTTTTAATTTCCTACTTTCAAACACAAATTTTGTTCAAATCCTATATTTCGCTCATTAATGCATTTAATTTCCAGCGAGCATAACCTCGTAAGAGCCAAAGCTATCTAATTTTACCTATAATCACATATGGCTATGGTCACCATGTAAACAAAGCAAAGCCACAAGGACAAGGACCGCTAAAACAGCTGTTTGACTATTCCGAACCCCCTCACACCATGATCAACTCCACTGATCCACTCACGTGCCCTTCGCCAGACGCTCGCCATGTTCTCGAAAATCAGCCCCTGTCAAACATAGACCCTATTTCCACTTTGAATTCTCTAAGTGCTTGAAGAAAACCCAATTTAACAGAAATGAACCACAAAACAACTCAAACAGCACATTTGTAGAATAACCCACCTTTGTAGAATAAAAGTCACATTTGTAGAATTTGTAAATATATCAACCCAAAGATCACGAATTCGCCCTCTCATGCCGCTTCAGCTTTTGCACGAATACTTTATTGCAGTCGAGAAGAAATATAGGGTTGTTATAGTGATCGAAAATGTTACTCCCTTTCCAATGCTCCCCAGTGAGACGCCATTTACAAGAGGTATTTTTTACACGTTCACTGCAAGGTAAAAAAAAATCAACACGTGTTCCCTTATTTTTTAACGGTGATGATAATGGTGATGGTAATGATTATGGTGATGTTAGTGGTGGTGATGATGGTGATTTTGATTGTGATTGTGATGGTATATTGGTATGATGGTATAAAGGAAGGATGGTATGCTAAAAGGAAGGTATGATGGTAACATGATACAATGGCTGATAGTATGATAGAAGGATGGTGTGGTGGTATGATGGTTTGATAGTATTATGGTATGATGATATAAAGGTATGATGGTGAGATGGTTTGATGGTATGATGGTTTCATAGTATATTTGTATGATGGTGTGATGATTTTGATGGTATAAAGGTATGATAGTATCAAACGATTATAACATGGTGCAATTGTATGATGGTAAGCTTGTATGATATTATTATGGTACGTTGATGTGATGATATGTTGGTGTAATGGTATGATGGTATGTCGGTAAGACGGTCTAATGGTTTGATGGCACAAAGAATCTAAGCACAATGAAGAACTTGAGGGAAACATTTTTATAAGCATAGAACCCAATTACCTGAATCATGAGGGTCTTATGGTATGGGAATTCTGTCTCACATGCCCACATTCAATATTTTCTTCCTGGAGACGCAACCTCCTACAAATAATTAGAAATTAACAGTGATAACACGTCATCGTAGGCAGATCTCTAGTCAACAAATTGACAGAACTCGATCCTTCTCATTGGGTAGGAACTTCAAAAAATGTGTGTTTAGTTCCGGGAGCTACATCAAAAAATGTCGTTTACAAGCAAGCATTGCGGTGAATCCAACAAATTATTTTTGTCTTGATTTTATTCAATTCACTTGAGAAATTATATTCAAATGCATCTTGCTGTATTTCTAATTTTATTTAAAATATATACACCTGTTGAAGTACACCAATTGAATTTTAATCCTGCTTCAAATCTGCTGAATTTAAGCATCTCGCATTACTTATATGAAAAAGATATTCTATCTTACGGGTACCGGATGTCAATGCACGATGAGTTTCAGATTAGTTGTGACTTTAAAATCATCACCAATTTTAAGCGTTCCATTTTGCTTCGTCAGTATTCTGGTTAGTGCAGCAAATTAAGTAGCGTGCATCTTTCAATTCCGATTTTTACGGCAATGTATTAAAAGTGCAAAATTAATGGTTCGAGACTTAAAATAATTTGTTTGGACTTTTGATCTTAAACCGAAATACATATCAAATATAAATATATAGGGTGTTTTGTGCATCGTTTGCCAATTTGAATTAGCCCAAAGGAGGAGTCATTTGCTATCTCTTAAGACCCAATAACTCATTTTTGGCCCCACGGATTTCTTTTCATTAACTCTTAAAATATTTCAAATATTTGAAAACTCAACTTAACATTGCAATAAAAAAATATAAAGGGCTGAAACCTCACGAGGTGATCAGAACTTCGGTCTTTGGTATCTTCAATAATGTTATAAAGTTGGTGTGACAGTTTTGACATTATTGATTTCTATTTTAACCAAATAATATTTACTTATACAACAACAGACAAACAGGTCAAAAGCTTCAATAACATGGGTACAGGCATCCAATTTAAAACGAAAAATCGTATTCTAGAACTTTATACCGAAAATAGTATAGCAAACTATACTGATACTTCTAACCGTTTAACTGACTATATTCCAGGAACTTATCCAAAAACTCATTTTAGAATCCCATTTACAAATTGCATGTCAAATTTCATAACAAGCGGGTAAGGAATAACTAAGTTCCATCCTACAAAGCCATATTCCAAAGCTTTATCCAAAAATCATTCTATAATCCCATTTCCAACACACATATCAAATTTCATCATAATCGGTTAAGAAATAGCAAAGTTCCATCATACTTGGCCATATTCCTGAACTTCGTCCAAAACTCATTTCAGATTCCAATTTGAATACGCATGTCGAATTTCATCATAATCGGTTGAGAAATAGCCAAGTTCCAACATACTTGGCCATATTCCAGAACTTCATCCAAAACTCATTTTAGAATCCCATTTCTAACATACAAATTAAATTTCATAATAATCCGTTGAGAAATGGGCAAATTCCATCCTACTTGGCCATATTCCAGAACTTCATCCAAAACTCATTTTGGAATCCCATTTGTAACATACACATTGAATTTCATAATAATCGGTTGATAAATAGGCAAGTTCCATCATATAAATAGTTTGTTAACTATTCACTACATCCAAATCCAACCCCAACTCAACTCCAACTCAACTCCAACTCAACTCCAACTCAACTTCAACTCAACGCGCAAATTGACCCCTAATTTAACCTTCAAATCAATTCCCAATTCAATGCCCAATTCAATAATCAAATAAGCATATATAAAAAAATCGTAAATATTTATAAAAGCAGTTATTTTGGGTCAATTCGTATGGCAGGTACCCCACCCCTTTGACGTACAGTATCCAAAAGCTTTTCAAATCTCCGCCTTGACCATAGAAACAGATTGGCGTAAAAAAAATCCAAATGGGACAAGCCGTTCTCGAGATACCATGGGTCCAGGACACACAGACACACAGTCAGACGGACGGACATTTTTTTTTTTTTTGCATTTTCAGACTCAGGGACTTTCAAAACGTCGAGAAAAGTGGTTTTGGACCAACCAAATTTTTCGTCATTTTTGACAGGATTTCATTACTTTGGTCTTTTTAGACCGAAGTAAAAACTAGGAGTGATCGTAATCTTCGCACTTTTTTATTAAGATCTCTAATATATCCCTTTCCAACATCAGGTAATATGCCATAAAACCATTTCAAATATTTTACTAAATCACAAAAGTTGTGTATCGGAACACAGCAGCCTGATATTCGACATTCGTGATAAAAACTGGTTTTGGGAGGGTCATTTGCTATCTCCTAAGCCCCAATAACTCATTTCTGGCCCTACGGAATTTTCTTATTAACTCGTAAAATGTTTGAAGAAGGTAAAAAAAAAACTTAAAACTCAACTTTTCATTGAATAAAAAAAAACCTAAAAGGGATCGTTATTGGGGCAAGAAATGAATTATTGAGGCTTACGAGATAGCAAGTGACCCTCCCTTAATGTATGTGTGTAATTTACACCAAGCCCACTATGTCGAATATCAGGCTGCTGTGTCCCGATACACAAATTTTGTGATTTAGTAAAGTATTTGAAACGGTTTTTATGGCTTATTGTCTAGTGTTGGAAAGCGGATAGACTAGAGAACTTAATAAAACAAGTGCGAAGATCACGATCACTCTTTATTTTATTTTTATTTCAATGTTAAGTTGAGTGTTAAGTTTTTACTATAGATTTCAAAGATTTTAAGAGTTAATGAAAAGAAATCCGTAGGGCCTAAAATAAGTTATTGGGGCTTAAGAGATAAAGATAACAAATGGCCCCTCCTTTGGGCCAATTCAATTTGGCAAACGATGCACCAAACACCTTATATATCAATTCCGGAAATTAATCGAAATTCAAATTTTTAACTGTTAATTTGAAACTTTGATTTTTTCTTTTTCATTTTCAAAGTTTACATACCAATGCAATTGATAGAATTAAGTGTTTAAACCGCGTTATACTAGGGCACGCATATTGTGCGTCTTTATATTAAATCATGTAAAGCAAATTTTGCAAATAGTACATTATTGCAATAGGGAAGGGATATACAAAATATATCTATACTAATAAAAATGAAAATCTGTATGTATGTGTGTATGCTCTTTACAGGTTTCCATGCCATACAAAAATTAGCAGGTTTTCGTAGTATTTTCGAAAGGGTCTAGCCCCTTAGTCTAGGTGCCCCAATAATGTTTCAATTTAAAAAAAAAATGTAGGACTCGTATCCGAAGGGACGGTTTCCTTGATTTAGGGGAGTCAAAATATGTTTTGCCACCTTTTGAAGAGTACACGAGTACATTAGAAAAACGATATAAGTTAATTTAAAAAAAAATAAGATTTTGGTGCCATCTTTGCTAAAATAAAATATAAAGGGCTGAAACCTCACGAGGTGATCAGAACTTCGGTCTTTGATGTTTTCAAGTTTTCAATGGGGATAGCATTCACCTGTCACCTGTGTCATAAAGTTGGTGTAACAGTTTTGACAGTACCGATTTCTATTTTAATCAACATATGTATATTTACTTTTATCACAACAGCCAAACAGGTCAAAAGCTTCAGTAACTGGGGTACAGGCATCCAATATAACACGACAAATCGTATTCTAGAACTTTATACAGAAAGTAGTATACAAATTTATACTGATATATCTGTACTTAAAAGCAAAAGTTGCCTAAGTGACTTTAGGCAATTTTTATGAATTTTGCATAAATAATTAGATTTGCCCACTATTTAGATTGTATCAAATTTTGGTGAAAATCGCTTAAAAAATAAAAAAGTTATGAGGTAATACAAATAATAATCTCAATGTATTCCCATATGATTTTAAAACTTTATCCTTCATTTTCTTAAAACTACTAAAATGCAGATAAGCGATTTTTGCTGTACAGATATTTCTAACCGTGTAACTGACCATATTCCAGAACTTTATCTAAAAATCATTTTAGAATTCCATTTTCAACGCACGTGTCAAATTTGATGATACTCGGTTAAGCAATAGCCAAGTTTCATCATACTTGGCCTTATTCCAGAACTTCATTCAAAACAACATTTTAGAATCTCATTTTTAACACATGTCAAATTTCAAAATAATTGGTTGAGAAATAGGCAAGTTCCATCATACTTGGCCATATTCCAGAACTTCATCCAGAAATCATTTTAGAACCCAGAACTTCATCCAAAAAACATTTTAGAATCCCATTCCCAATACACATGTCAAATTTCATAATAATCGGTTGATAAATATAGGCAAGTTCCATTATATAAACAATTTATTAACTACTCACTAGAGCCTAATGCAACCCTAGCTCAACTTCAACTCAACTTCGGCTCAACCCGTAAATTGATCCCTAACTTAACCTTCAAATCAATTCCAAATTCAATGCCCAATTCAATAATCAAACCAGCATATATAAAAAAATCGTAAATATTTGTAAAACCAGGTATTTTGGGTCAATTCGTATGGCAGGTACCCCACCGTCTTGACGTACAGTCTCCAAAAGCTTTTCAAATCTCCGTCTTGACCATAGAAACAGATTGGCGAAAAACAAATTCAAATCGGACAAGCCGTTCTCGAGATACCATGGGGCCAGACATCCAGACAGACGGATGGACATTTTTTTTTTTTGCTTTTTCAGACTCAGGGACTTTCAAAACGTCGAGAAAAGTGGTTTTGGACCAACCAAATTTTTCGTAATTTTTGACAGGATTTCAATACTTTGATCTTTTTAGACCAAAGTAAAATTCTTTACACCGAGCAACGCCGGTTACATCAGCTAGTTTATAATAAACTACACCATGATAAAATAACTGAGGCCTAAATCGATAAACGCAAATTAATTCGCAGCTACGGCTATATTGCCTGTTCTTTGAATTTTTGAACCACATTAAAGTGCCAATTTTAATTTGTAGTTACGATTATAGTCATGGATATCGGTTAGCCACAGTTCTTACAATTGACGAATAATACCGAATTTTTTTCGGAAATACATAAATAGTTTGTTGTTTATTAATGAAAGCGGTGTCATTGTCAAATAATATAATTATTTGTGTTTGGTGTTTGTATTTTATTGTGTTTTTCGTTGCGTTTTACTTAAAATTATAAAGATTTTATAAAATACTAGCAGCCTGTGGCAGCTACGCGTGCCGAATATACAGTGGATAAGTAACCGCTTGCTTTAGGTTTTGCTTGGTTTTAAAAATGGTTTAGTGACAAAGATTCGATATTCAATGGTGAACATAAAATTTAAATTTATTTTATTTACATAATATAATTTTTTATTTAAAGCACTTCTGAATAAGTTATATTTTTGGTTTTATTGAAGTCATTTATTAGGATAAATTGGTTATTGGAATTACCAATTCTTGATAGACCCACATACAATCGACAATGTGAAAAACATGCTAATCGCACGTGTACCCCTATTTACTTAAGGGAGAACACCACTGTGACCTACCATTTTCAAGTGGTGCTTAGTTTGTTTTTTTTTTTTTGAGAAATGGGTTGGGTTTAGAGAAAAAAAAACTTTTAGGCTATATTTGGCATATATTTAAGTAAACAAAAAAAAATGTGTATGTAAAAAAAAAATACAAAATGGCGGCGCTAGAGTAGCTTTAGTAGAAGTGATTTTGCCTAGAGTCGCTCCGCTGCACGCAGTAGAAGTGTCTTAAATTTGTTCCTGGAACAAAAAATAAAATATTTTCATGAAATATATTAGTTTTAGCATCGAAGTACACGAGGAAATTAAAAAATTCGAAAAAATAAAAAATTGAGACAAGTTTGAAGAAAAAGTTTCATTTTTCGACTATATTTTTCGGATAAAAAGTTGTATATCTTTTTTAATTTTTAATGAATTAAAAAAAACTCATGTACTTCGATTTTAAATCTATTTAAGAAGCTACAGTTAAATTTTCAAGTCGATTGAACAAAAATTGATTGAGTTCTGCTGCGTGCAGATTTCCAAAACACGGTTTCGAGAAAAACGCGTTTAAAGTTTTTGGTATCAATAACTTCTCAATAAGAGCTCTCAGAAAAATGCTTGAAAACCTTCTAAAAAAAATTTTTTTTAGCTATAAACGAATTTGTATCATATTTTTGAGGGTCTAAAGGATTTTTTAAAGGCAAAAAAAAAAAATCGATTTTTTGAAAATCTCACAGTGGTGTTCTCCCTTAAAGGTTTGGCTCTGTGATTTTTTGATTGTGATTGCGAAAGGAAGTTTAATTGGAAACTATAGCCTTTTAAACTGAAAAGACAAATCTGTAGGGATCATGTGAATGCGCGGTATATATGCTAGTTCTCCAGCTGCTTGTCCTGTGAGAATGATGGCTTCAAGTATATTATTGCGCATTGCTTTGATCTGCAATCTGGTGCCATTACACATATTGGGTGGATTCAGGTTGCGCAACAATATAATTGGAGTTCCAACTTTCAATTTAAGATTATATATCGGTGGGATTAAGACTGTTCAAGAGTTATTGCGGATAATTGACTACATCTTCCGTATTAATGATAGGGTCGATGGATTTATATTCTCGAGTTTCTCCGTTGAATTTTTTTAAAATGATGTGGTTTATTTCGCCTGCAGATGAGTTACGTGGCGAAACGATTGCTCTTTTGTATAGCCAATGATACGGTTTTTGAAAAATACATATTTTCTATTCCTGGTTAAACTGCCAAAATCAACCCTGCTACTGTGGTAACTACGGCCCCTATTTGATGATCAACTGTAATGATAGAATTTACATTTCGAAATTTTCCATCTATAATTACTTAGAAGTAGTTGCCGGGAGAATTCGGCACTTCCTCCGCCAAGTTGTGCTCTCATGTTTGTTCTCAAACTCAATTTCTCTACAAAATTCCAGATAGACGATGATTTCAAACATGCTTTTACAATATTCGCCGAGTTCCTTTTGGTAAACCTGGTAGAGTCTGGCGGACATCCCCAGCAAAAACAAACGTCACCTCGCCCGTTAGTTTCCTGTTTGATTTAATATATTTTACGGTCGATGGCTTCAAATGTGTGCTTGGTGACCCATCGTACATTCATCCCACACTATCAGCTTAGTTTCTTGTAATATTTTTCCGAGAGGACTATTTCTTCTGATGTAGCAAACGGATTCTTGTTGAAGGGAGACGTTTAGAGGTAGTTTAAGCGTGGAATGTGCTGTGCTACCAACGCTGATGAGTGGGGCAGCAATACCTGACGATGCAACACTTATAGGGCCATACTGCCTTCAGATGTAACTTTAGCCAGAAAAATATTAATAAGAAATATCTTCCGAAAAGTATTTTATCACGGTTGTTGTTAATGCTATCGATGATTTTATCGAATGCTCCTCGTTGATCAGATTCGAACTTACGAAAATTTTCTTGTACGTAATTTCGCAACATAGTGGTATCATATGAACGCCTTAAATTACCTTCGTAGAGATAACTGGAATTTTGATGGCAACGGATCGGTGAAGGCAAGCCAACCTTGTCTTCTATTTCAATGAGGCATTGGTTAAAGATATCTTCGGAAAATGTACAGTTTTACCATTGCATCGTATCCGCTCTCTGTGAAGAATATCTTCACATAAATTTTTTTGGAATGTTTCCCATAATACGTTGAGTTGGGCTGGTTGTCAGAAAATCAAGATTATTGTGACCAATTCTCTTAACTTGTATGACGACTGAAAGACTACGTCAGCGGTAAGTGTATCTCTCCAGTGATCATTAAAAACTGACTCAGTCAATCAAAAATGCCATAATGTACGAATTGATGAACAAAAAACGATTGAATTTCAAAAAGTTGAAATGGCATGTGAATTTCTTCTGAGTGCGTTTCGCTATTGAACATAAGATGGCTTTAAAATGATTTAAAGAGATTAAAAATTCCAACAGGTATGACATTTAGGCGTTAACAGGTAAATTAAAATGCGTGGTAATATTAACTAAAGTTGTGTTTTTATTTTAATTTAATATTCGCTATTACGATATAAGTTATAATTAAATTGTTTAAAAGTTATCGATTTTACTAATCTATGTGCCATATCTGTATTTCAACACATCATAATTTAATGAAATGGTTTTCTTTTCTCGTTCTTACTGAAAATTGAAACAACTTCTTCTACGATTTTCAAACGGTATATAGTAAAACTATTGAAAATGCAAATTATAGCAAAATATTTTCAATTTACGTTATATTTCATTCATAAAATAATAAGTCAAAAGCCAATACAATAAACTTTATAAGACGTACTAACCAACAACAAAACAAAATAAATTGATGCTTAGACGTTAAGAAAAACTCGTTTTTGCTGATTGCTTATCTCGCTCCTAAAAAAGCCCGATCAATAGCCTAAAACGATCCCGAGGCTAGAAGGAAGCCAACATTGAAAATTTGGTGAAATTTGGTGAAAGACAATTCCACGGTGTATAGGCTGCATAGATGGATGCCATATTCCGATCAAATCACCAGGAGAAGAGAATGCGGAAATTTATCGAAACCGCAAAGGATATTTTTCGATAAATGTGCAAAGTTTGTATGATGCCAAGTGTAGATTTATCAATTTAGTTGTTAGGTATATGGGATAAAAAATAGATAATCAAATAAAATTTTACTTTTCAGATGGCACGGCTCAGCGCACGACATGATCGTTTGTAATTTTTCAAAACTCAAAAGGTGATTTGAAGCTGGGGAATTTGATTGTGGTTTACTGGTAGGAGATGGAGGATATGAGTGTTCCCAATATCTAATTACGACATATCGAAACCCTCGAAACACCACAATAGACGGCTTACAATAAATCATTTTTTTTCTACCCTTGGCTGCATTGAGCACACATTTGGAATATGGAAGCGAAGGTTTTCCGTATTAGCCAAAGATAAGCAAATCTATAAAAATTAAAAATATGATATCATCTGATTTTCATTCTTATTTGTTTTTCAGCATCACAAATCCGTCTTGACAATTCACGCGTGTCATTATTGCAACTGCAATACTGCATAATATAGCAAATACATTTGGGAGATGATGTCGCGGAAGATGATAAAAATGTGCCAATCAACCAAAATGTCCAAAATATTCCACCTAATCCGGCTGAATGTGATTTTAATACAAATGTTAGGAGCCAAATAACACAAACTTTTTAAGTAATAAAATAGAAATAATAATATCTCTTTTTGTTAAATTTGTTATAATTATTTTTAATTTATTAATAAAAATCATTCGCTGTCACCATTAATGTATGCAGATGGACACAAACTTTTATTATAAAGATATTGAGCTAACGCAGCTTTTTGTTTAATTTTGGTGAGCTCAATTTGTTTTCTTTAATTTTGTTGACTAGTGGAATTCTTCGCCTGCGGTATCTACTAGTTCTCGGTAAATTCGCTGTGGAGTTTATTGTGGGCAGATTATTGTTATGAGGTGATAAACGTGAAGTGCTTAGATTGTTTTGCGATTGGGTCGGTAAGTTATTCTACAATAAATTGTTGGCTATAATGGAAATGGGGCATGCTTATAGTAACAATATTTGTGCGGATGTATTTGCCAAATTCTTAATTTATTTAAAACAATAATGAAACCAGCCTTTTTTCCAATCGTTATAAATTTAATCCAATTTTATTAAATAAGTTTTTAATACAAAAATTATGTTGCCAATTAGATGCTTACAGCTCGCTTGTTAAAGTAAAAGTGGCCGAGTAGATAATCATAAAATTATTTAGTCATAAAACCAAAAACGCGCCAACTGCCATTCACAATTATTTCTTCTAATAAAATGGTGAATAAAATGATAATAAGTTCTAGATGCTCTAACATAGATGGCACTTCGATTCGTAAGTAGAACCTTTATAGCAAATTAAGAAAACAATGATCAGCTGTCAAACGCTTTTGACAGTAATATTGTTGTTGGGCATGATAAACCAATTAAAGTAGGTATGATCAAGCGCATGTATTGCTATCTCTTTCACTAAAAAAATTCTGTCATTCGGTGCTTTTTTCTTGCTATACTTTTTTTTATAATCACTAGTTCATAGCAAACAAAGCAAATCGAATCGTTTTGCGGTGATAGTTTTTGTGAAAACAACGAAGCCTTGTGATTTTATCGCACCGAATGACGAGATGCGCAAGAAAAGACGAATTTGAAACAGCTGTCAATCATACCTATTAAATTAGTTTATCATGGTTGTTGGGTAAGTTGGTCGCCTTTGTTTTTATTATTTTAATTTTTAAATACATAATACATAATAATAAACTTTAAATTCCATTAGGTACAATTAATTCAATAATATAAAATAGGCGTGAATATAATATAAGATAAGTAAACATAATAATTCAGGTTAATACATTATTTGTTCAAATTTGATTTTTATTTTCAGCTGCTGATAATCCTGGACATTCCGCGCCCATTGACTCAACAGAGTCAGAAGGTAGCTTACAGATCTTTGAGATGGACCGGATTATTTCACCCCGTTTAGTTTTGATGCCCACAACTCGAATTAATCCATCTGGACCCGGAATTACCTTGATTATGCGACCCATCAGCCATTTAGTAGGTGGAACATCATTTTCTATTACTACTACCAAATCGCCTACTGTTGGGTTTGTTGTAGCTGTTTTCCATTTCTGGCGTTGTTGCAGTGATAATAAATACTCCTTATGCCATCTTTGCCAGAAATGCTGGACCATTCGCTGAATGTGTTGCCACCGTGACAATCTATTTTCTTTCAGGTTCAGAAGATTGGGATCAGGTAACAAAGTGAGTGCATGTCCAATTAAAAAATGGCCCGGTGTTAGGGGATCTATATCATTTGGTGTCATCTCACATAACGGTCGGGAATTTAGAATGGCCTCTATTTGGACCAGCAATGTTGCCATTTCTTCATATGTTAGCCGTGATTCTCCTATTACTCGTTTTAGATAATATTTTGTTGATTTTATGGCCGCCTCCCACAAGCCACCGAAATTGGGCGCAGCAGGCGGAATAAAATGCCATTCAATATTGTTTATTGTACAATACCGTGTTATTGATGGATCTTTGGACACCATCATTAGACTTGATTGCAGCTCTCTTTCTGCGCCAATAAAATTAGACCCATTGTCACTATAAATGTGTCCGCATATTCCTCGTCGACCATGGAATCGTCGTAAAGTTGCCAAGAAGGCCTCCGTTGTCATGTCGCACACCAGTTCTAGATGTACGGCTTTTGTTGTCATGCATATGAAAAGTGCCAAATATGATTTGATAATTTTCGCGCCTCGCAATCTAGATGCCTTGATGAACAGTGGCCCTGCATAATCGATTCCCGTCTTAAAAAACGGCCGATGGTAAGTAACTCGAGGCCGCGGTAATTGTCCCATAAGTTGTTGTTGCTGCTGTGCCTTCAAGCGGACGCACTTGACACATCTGCCAATAACAGCACGAACTTCATCCTTACATCTTGTAACGAGACCGACACCAGGTATCGGCCTGTTAACAGAAATTTTGTTTCCTCACTCAGAGGCTTTGGACGGTCATCTTTGGCCGGCTAAGCTCAGTGGATTGGGGTGGGGTTTCCCAAAGCTTGAGTGAGTCTTGCTAGACCGTTTGGAAAAGGATTAAGGAAAAATTAAAGGAATAACAACATAAAAAGATAAGGAACGGAAACAAGGCATGGACCTACTCACCTTGGAATGCTACGACTGCACTTACCAATTCATCTTTTAAAAAAAATTTAAACTCTCATTTTGAAATGCGAAAAAAAAATGAAGCGAACAATAGAAAAATGTAAAACCGAAAAAAAACATAATAATGAAACCAGAATATTGTATGATAATTATTTCTCAATAAGTAATTGCATAAAGTTTATTAAAGAAAACTGATAATAAAAACAATTAAAATAATAAAAGAAAAGAAAGAAAATGTAAAAATACAAACTACAAAAATGTTTAAATTGATTTTCAAAATAAGAAAACTTAATACTAGTACTACCTAACCCCAAGACGTCATAAACTTAAATTAAAGAATATAATAGAAAATAATTATAATAATATTAAATAAAAAAAAACCTGATTATATTAGTTGGTATGGCCATACATGTTGCATATTATATTGTGCACCATTTTGAAACACAAATGATTTTTATAGTTTTTGTTTTTGTTTTAAAAAGCACAAAAATACTTTAACCGTTTCAAGAAATTAGTTCTTTGGATGTTAGCATTGATAATTTTTGGAGATTAAATATCCAAATTACTAACAAAAACGGTTCACTTTACCACGTATCATTATCACCTTTATAATTAATAGTTTTTTTTTCTACACTAAATTATGTTTAATTTTCAGTTAATTTTTAATTTTTTTTTTTTTCACGTTCAATTTCACAATTTTGCACAGTACATTTATATTAAAATCATATAACTTTGGCCAACGCCTAAATACACGTCACAATCATCAATCCGTAAAAATGATTTAACGGACCCGATATTCAGAATTTACATAGACATATATCTCTAAATTCTTTAATGGATTTCACATTTTATGCTTTAAGCACAATTATATACATATAAGAGTTTGATCGGTTCTTGTTAGGCGACCAGATACACCTTTTGAAATACTTCACTTGTACAATATTTTTATATAGTTTTGTTTATTATTTTTTTATAGTTTTGAGTTATATGTTATTATTTTAAGTTTTATGATTTATTTCTGTACTTATTTTTATTTAGTTTTGTTGTTTTTTTTTTGTTGGTGAATTTGTTTATTTTAACTAATTACTTATTATATTTACATAGATTAGATAAACTTATTAACTATTTACGTTATTTAAATCATTATGCAATTAAATACACTTCTAATTCTATTAGTTTTTCTTTCACAATCTAGAATGGTGATTTCTAGAAAAAAACTAAACATTCTTTACACGCAAGAAAACTGATTCTATTATTATAAAAAAACTATAAAAAAAAAACTTTAGACAATTCAGAATAATAATTTTTTTTTCCTGTTCGAGTTTATGGAACAAAACACATATATTGTACCTCGACAAAATTTAGCAACCGACTATCCCGATCTTTCTAAAAAACGTGATATTTATAAACAGAACAAACAAAAAAAAAATCCAGATAAATCACGCCACCCAATAAAATAAATTTTATTTTATTTTTCGGACAACGGGTCAATCCAACCGCATCTCTCTTAACAACAAAATTTCTCCCGCGTTTTATTTTTTTCTTGTTTGTTCCGTTTGGTGGCATACGTAATAGCTGATAACCAAAACAACCATGTCAGAAGTATCAAACCCACACAACCTTGGAACGACAAGCAAATGCGTGCCGTTACAAATCGTGGGGACGACTCACACCCAGGAGATGTCTCAAAGCCGGGCATGTATTTAAAAAAAAAATTTTAGTTAATCATAGGTACTAGGTTTTCAAATCCTTAAAATGATAAATTCCCAGGATATTATTTTTTTCGTCGGCAACTTCACAGGCCACGTTTCCCACCAACTTAGTAACCACACATTTGACGAATTTAGGTGCGAGCTTTGCTGCGTATTTATCTATCGCCTTACTTGGCTTAAAATTTCTAACAAAAACTGTTTGCCCAAGAGTAATTTTAGGAGGTCGGGTTTTTAAATCATATCTAATTTTACCCTGAGCTGCCGCTTTAGTAAGATTATTTTGCACATTTTCATAAATTTTATGAAGATATTCCGGTTTTTCCGCACTATGAATGTGGTTTCCACCAAATTGAGAAGCCTGTCGCAACAGTTCATACACGGAACCATGCGAAACGGCATGCTGACCGAAAACAATGAAGTGAGGGGAATACTGTAAAGAATCATGAATTACATTGCGAAGAGCATGAGTTATGGCGGGCAGACTTGAATCCCAGACACGCTGATCGGTTTTAATATACGCCCGCAAAGATGCTAATAAAGTACGATTAACTCGCTCGGATGCATTTCCTTGCGGCGAATATTTTGCCGTAAAAACATGCCTAACGCCATACTTCTTGCACAGATTCTGAACGAGTAAGGATTCAAACTGCTTGCCGTTGTCGGTAAGAATAACCTCAGGTACTCCGAACATTAAAATTAGTTGAGACTCCAAAAATTTGCACACTTCAATAGCAGTTGCCTGTCGAACTGGTTTAGTGATAACAAATTTGGAGAAATGGTCAAGAGCAATCAATATTCCAGTATTACCATCTTTTGTGCGCGGATACGGTCCCAAAAAATCTAAATAAACTCTCTGGAATGGCCGAAATGTCATAGGAAGAGATCCAAGTGGAGGTTTGCATATCTGGTTCGTAGGCTTAATGGTTTTACAGATTTCACAAGAATTTATAAAATGAGTTACATCTGATGTGATAGTGGGCCAGTAATAATACCGCCGAATGAGCTCGATGGTTTTGGTGATACCCAGATGAGCAGCAGTGGGAGGACAATGAGCTGAAGTCAGTAAACTAATTCGAAGAGACTCAGGAATAAGGAGTTTGTAAAGAGGAATATCCGGTAGCACAGCTTGACTTGATGATAAAGTTATATAAATTAAATTTTCCACTGTAAAAAGGTTTATTTTTTTGTGAGAATGTTGCAAAGAAAGAGCTAGTTGTTCATAATCAGGGTCACGAAAAGCCGGAGAAGAGGTGTCTACATGTAATGGGGAATCTATTGAAGGTAGCTGAATAACATCCAGAGATTCAATTTCAATCCTAGATAATGCATCAGGGACTGCATTTTGGGATCCTTTCCTGAATTCAATATCAAAATTGAACCCCTGAAGCTTTAAGCTCCAGCGCGCAAGTCGACCAGTGGCATCTTTGAGAGACATTAGCCATTTAAGGCTTGCATGGTCTGTTATGACCGTGAAAGGTAGACCCTCTACGTATAATCTAAATTTTTTTATGGCTTCTATGGCGGCTAAACACTCTTGTTCGGTAACCGAATAATTACGTTGCGCAGCATTTAATTTCTTCGACATATAGGCTATAGGCCTATCATTCCCCTCTGAATCTCTTTGAAATAGTACAGCCCCTATCCCAGTAGAGCTGGCATCACACTGAATAAAAAAGTGTTCTTTGAAATTAGGAGTCACCAGCACAGGTGCTGTGGCTAGAGAATTTTTCAAAGTGTTAAAAGCTGCTTCAGCTTCTTCGGACCACACAAACTTGCGATTTTTTTTCAGTAGAGATGAGAGAGGAGCTGACAAAGTAGAGTACCCGCTAATGAATCGGCGATACCATCCCGTGACGCCAAGAAATCTCCTCATTTCTCGAATGTTTTTCGGTTTAGGGAATTTGAGAATGGCCTCGACCTTGCCCGGATTTGGTTCCAATCCTCGCTCACCAACCACATAACCCAGGTATTCGATCTCTTTCAAAAGAAACTTGCTTTTCTGCACATTTATCGTCAGCCCAGCTTTTGTCAGCCTGTCAGCGACATCCTGAAGCAACAATAAATGCTCATCAAAGTCAGCAGTAGTTACAAGTAAGTCATCCAGATAAACGAATACCCGATCATGTAGTTGATGAGGAATCACGCTGGACATCAATCTACACAAGGTCTGAGGCGCATTACAAAGACCGAAGGGCATAACTTTAAATTGATATAATGGTCGCCCCGGGATGGTAAACGCTGTCTTTTCTTTCGAGGCTGGATCCAGAGGTATTTGCCAAAAGGCATCCTTTAGATCCAGACTCGAAATAAAACGGGTACGATCCAACCTACTAAGCAAACCGTCAATCAGTGGCAATGGGAATGCATCCTTTTTAGTTACCTGATTCAACCGACGGGCGTCAAGACAAAGTCGAACCCCACCATCCTTCCTCGGCACGATCGCCATTGGGGAGCTCCATCCGCTGTGGCTTTCTTCTATGACATCCAAAGCAATCATTCGGTCTATCTCTTTGTATATTTGTTGTTGTTTAGCTGGTGATACCGCATAATGACGCTGTTTAATGGGCTGGGCATCCCCAACGTCGATCGTGTGATTAAGTAGGTGAGTCCGGCCCAATCCAAGACGCTCGGAACTAGGGAAAAGTTCCACCACAGCTTGTAATCTGTGATGCTGAATTTCAGAGAGCGTATGCTGATTGCTGTCGTGAGACGTATGATTTGGACTACAAGAATCAGGTAAAGTCGACGCAAGAGATGAAATTATTGAAGGTTTGATTCCAAACTTTTGCCAAAAATCACAGCCTAAGTAAAGCGTTTGCTGTAAATCTGGAACAATGAATAGTTTCATATCAAAAAGTTTATGGTTATATGATATTTGAGTATTTACGAAACCATGAATTTTAAGAGGAGAACCATTAGCAATTTGAACAAAAGCAGGTATTGGATGAATAGGTAAATTATGATCCTTAATGAAAAGGAGAGCATCGCTACCTAACGCAGAAATGTTAGCCCCACTATCCAGCAAACCCTTAACCTCTGTACCATTAATGAAAACAGTTGCATAGGGACGATTGTCTTCAAGAAACTCAATGGAACTGCAAAATTTAGTTTGAGAAATTTTTCGATACATTTGTTGTCGTGATTTAAAATAATTAAGGGAGCGACGAATCCGGTATTTAGATTTTGCAATTTTTAAAGGCGTTTTTATTGCAGCCTTTATTTCGGGGGATGAGCAATTATCGTTCTTAAATTTGGATTTGGGGATCTCTGAATGATTTGTCTTGGAGAACGACTCGACCCGCCAGTTGACGTCTCCAAGGTCTGGTTTAAAGGCGGCAATTTTCCGTTACAAACAAGACAATGCGGTTTCAATACATTTCGTGTCCCACAACCATAACAAAATATGTGAGTACGCACAAGATCACAATCCATATAAGGGTGACCCACTCGTCGACAATTCCAACAAATGGTAGAAGCTGGAGGTGGTAATTGATTTTGAGATATCCTTGTAGTGTTAGGTAGAGTTGATTGCAAAGCCTCTACATTAAACGAATTTACGGGTGGTAACTCTGATGCCTGTGAAGATAAAGGTGGTTGATGAACCTTGGAAGTGGAAGGCTCAACAATTAGGGGTTGTGTTGTAGCCTGTGCATACCCACTAAAATCTGTATTTTCACGAACTCCCATTTCATTTATTCGCCCAACATGAGAAAGCCTTTGCACTACCTGTTCGGGAACCATTCCGACACTTCTCCAAACGTCTTCCGTAGCTACACAGATACTGACTAATTCTGCAACAGATGCTATTTGTCTACCTGCCAAGTGGACCTGTAACCCAGCTCGCATATTTTTCTTGAGAATCTCCAGAATTTGGAGATCTGAAAATGGGACTTTTAAAGGAATAGATAAATTTATTATATCATAATAAAATTCTGTGAATGATTCTCTTGGACGTTGTTTTCGTGCATCAATAAGCCGTACAATATCGACATCAGTGCGTCGATCTTGGAAGCGATGTGTGAAAGCCATTTTAAATTGATTCCAGTCACAATTCGGATATTTTTCCAGCACTAGCCAATAATGTTCGCCTGCCGAACCTTTCAACAGAGACGGCATATCGTTGATCAATTGTGTTAATGGTATATGATTGGTCTTAGCCATATACTCAGCACGATAGAGAAATCTTTCTACAGCTAGCCCGGATGCAGATCCGTCGAACGAGATACCCCATTTATGTACAGGAGTTTTAAGTGATGAATACTCTGGAGGCTTCCGAGAAGGAAGTCCGTCAAGGTCCGGTGGCCTCACGTCGGCTGTTGTGGTCGGTATTGTGAGTTCATTCACCTGAGTTTGTGTACCAAGATTTTGGGGTAACGGAGCATCCATAAGTGGTGGTTTATTTTGAATTAAATTACCCATATTTGGCAGACCAATAGGAGGGTAAGTTACGGGTGGAGCTACCGGCAGTTGAGGTGGCAAGACATATGATGGTTGAGAAACAGAGAACGGGTTTAACGGTAAATATGGGTAGCTGTAAGAAAAAGGGAATAATGACGGTTGGTTTTGAAAATTGTGAAAAGTAGGGATATTTGGATGAGACGGTGACGAATGGTGTATAACCGGTGGCTCTGACCTGGGTGGTGGTACCTGCTGCCTAACATCATTTATGCCTAATGATTGCCCCACTTCATTACTAGACTGGCTTGTAGTATTTTCATTTAGAATTTGCAAATTTTGGTTAGTCTGATTATTAAGCGGATTAGCATTATTTTTTATAGAAAACTCAGTATTTTCAGATTCTAATCTTGATTCCTCCAACTGTGCAGGTTGTGGTGCCTCTAACATTAAGTCCAATAGGTCTTCTTGGTCGATTTGTGTGGTACTAAGATCAAGCAAAGCCTCCTGTAAGCTTTGCTCATTGGCCGTAAATCGTCGACATACTCCTAACAGGACATCACAACTTTGTACTAGTTTGCGGGCTGGAATTTTGATTGCGTCAAGGGTGGAAATTCGTTCACCTCGTGCTTTTAAATGGTATAATTTAGAAAGTAAAGCGGAATATTCCTCCGGGTTAATATTTGGATTTTGAATACAATTCAACAACTTAATTTGTAAATGTTGCAGCTTAAAAGCACAGGTAGTTACTTCATTATGGGGATGGATCAAAGCTAGCTTATGAGGATGATTTGGTTTATCCGTTAATAAAGCTTCTTCTTTTGATAAAGCTTCCTCTAGTTTTTCCTTTTGGAACTCTAATTCACCTTCAAGATGACGGATTTCAAATTCAATGGATAATTCATCTTTAGATAAATCCTGAGTGCGCATTTTAAAAGTTGCCATGATTACTTATTGACTTTGTATAAAACTAAATTATTTATAAAATTTCGTAAATTATATTTTAAATGATTAAAGAGAAGAGAAAAAAAAATTCAAATTGGTTAACTAATTAATTTTTAAATTCATTAATAATATTTTAATATCACTATTTATTGACATGATTGTTTATGATCAATCTAGAAATTCGCAACCATACAAAAAAAATGTATATCTAATTAAATTAAAGTACGATATTTATAACTAAAAATTAAAGAAAAAAAAAACGAATGTACAACAATTATCAAATATACAATAGAAATAAAAGATGAAGTTGGTAAGGCTTCGTCCGCAGCAATTCCGGTAAATTTTTTTTCTAATGTGAGTTGGTCCCTGCCTTGGGGAGAGAAAGGAAATTAAACACAAATCTGGAGAACTAACAAGTGAATCAACATTACAAGTTAATATAATGAAAGCACTTGCGCCAGAATTTTGAAATTGGATTAACAAGAGTGTCCTACTAGAGTCACCAAATGAGTCTATGAGACGAAAATATTTCGACCAGATGCACTTAATAACAGCAAGACACTCTATATACAAATTTAAATGCAATGACTGTGTTAATAAATAAAACCACAACGCAAACACTAAAGTCAATATTCAAAAGAATAGAAGCAGTGCGATTGTGCTTCTACCGAATTCACACAGTTTAGAAAAATAAAAAAAACCGAATAAAACTAACAACTGAATCAACAAAGTTAAATCTTGGATGCAGCTGCGCGTTCGGGATGAATTGAAGTAAAAAAACAAAACTGGGATATAGAAAGTGAATTTAAATTAATAAAAAAAATGAACAACTAAGTAATTAAATTTAAGAAAAACTAAAATAAAAATCACTGTAATTAATCTGAAACTTAGCTCGGATGAAACCACAAGGCAAACATTTTAATCGACACTAATTCAAGTGGAAGGAAATGCGATTGTGATTACATCAAATTACCATAGTTCAGCAGGGCATTGAAAACAAAAAAAAACAAAAATCAATTAGAATTACTTTAAAAATTTATTTAACCGGATTTCGTGCCACTGTAAAGACAGTGCACAATTTATAAAAAGGAAAAGGATAGGGAAAGGAAAGCCAACTTAGTTTGGGCGCCACTGTAACGAGACCGACACCAGGTATCGGCCTGTTAACAGAAATTTTGTTTCCTCACTCAGAGGCTTTGGACGGTCATCTTTGGCCGGCTAAGCTCAGTGGATTGGGGTGGGGTTTCCCAAAGCTTGAGTGAGTCTTGCTAGACCGTTTGGAAAAGGATTAAGGAAAAATTAAAGGAATAACAACATAAAAAGATAAGGAACGGAAACAAGGCATGGACCTACTCACCTTGGAATGCTACGACTGCACTTACCAATTCATCTTTTAAAAAAAATTTAAACTCTCATTTTGAAATGCGAAAAAAAAATGAAGCGAACAATAGAAAAATGTAAAACCGAAAAAAAACATAATAATGAAACCAGAATATTGTATGATAATTATTTCTCAATAAGTAATTGCATAAAGTTTATTAAAGAAAACTGATAATAAAAACAATTAAAATAATAAAAGAAAAGAAAGAAAATGTAAAAATACAAACTACAAAAATGTTTAAATTGATTTTCAAAATAAGAAAACTTAATACTAGTACTACCTAACCCCAAGACGTCATAAACTTAAATTAAAGAATATAATAGAAAATAATTATAATAATATTAAATAAAAAAAAACCTGATTATATTAGTTGGTATGGCCATACATGTTGCATATTATATTGTGCACCATTTTGAAACACAAATGATTTTTATAGTTTTTGTTTTTGTTTTAAAAAGCACAAAAATACTTTAACCGTTTCAAGAAATTAGTTCTTTGGATGTTAGCATTGATAATTTTTGGAGATTAAATATCCAAATTACTAACAAAAACGGTTCACTTTACCACGTATCATTATCACCTTTATAATTAATAGTTTTTTTTTCTACACTAAATTATGTTTAATTTTCAGTTAATTTTTAATTTTTTTTTTTTTCACGTTCAATTTCACAATTTTGCACAGTACATTTATATTAAAATCATATAACTTTGGCCAACGCCTAAATACACGTCACAATCATCAATCCGTAAAAATGATTTAACGGACCCGATATTCAGAATTTACATAGACATATATCTCTAAATTCTTTAATGGATTTCACATTTTATGCTTTAAGCACAATTATATACATATAAGAGTTTGATCGGTTCTTGTTAGGCGACCAGATACACCTTTTGAAATACTTCACTTGTACAATATTTTTATATAGTTTTGTTTATTATTTTTTTATAGTTTTGAGTTATATGTTATTATTTTAAGTTTTATGATTTATTTCTGTACTTATTTTTATTTAGTTTTGTTGTTTTTTTTTTGTTGGTGAATTTGTTTATTTTAACTAATTACTTATTATATTTACATAGATTAGATAAACTTATTAACTATTTACGTTATTTAAATCATTATGCAATTAAATACACTTCTAATTCTATTAGTTTTTCTTTCACAATCTAGAATGGTGATTTCTAGAAAAAAACTAAACATTCTTTACACGCAAGAAAACTGATTCTATTATTATAAAAAAACTATAAAAAAAAAACTTTAGACAATTCAGAATAATAATTTTTTTTTCCTGTTCGAGTTTATGGAACAAAACACATATATTGTACCTCGACAAAATTTAGCAACCGACTATCCCGATCTTTCTAAAAAACGTGATATTTATAAACAGAACAAACAAAAAAAAAATCCAGATAAATCACGCCACCCAATAAAATAAATTTTATTTTATTTTTCGGACAACGGGTCAATCCAACCGCATCTCTCTTAACAACAAAATTTCTCCCGCGTTTTATTTTTTTCTTGTTTGTTCCGTTTGGTGGCATACGTAATAGCTGATAACCAAAACAACCATGTCAGAAGTATCAAACCCACACAACCTTGGAACGACAAGCAAATGCGTGCCGTTACAATCTCATGATATGGTATTTGTATTTAAGGGTTGTCATCAAAACCTTTGGACCAGAATGCAGTTGATTGATATGCTCCTCTCTTATGATCAACGTTGTGATGTAATGCCTTGCTGGAATTATAATTGGATGCTTCATCTCGTATGAAACATCTGCCTTACACAATCTGCCACCAACTCGCAATAAACCGACTGTGTCTATAAATGGAAAAAGACTAATTAATTTTGAACTTTTTTGAATTGGCTTATTATTAAGGAGGGCATTGATTTCTGAAGCAAAACTGTTGTGTTGTACTCGGCGTATCACCAAATTGAACGCATCCAATTTGGCTTCGTTGGTATGTCTTGAGGATTCCAATCTCTCAGCCGTTCTGGTTAACACTTTCTTCCGGAACAACAGCAAAATTCTCGCAATAACGAAGATCACCTTTGAAAATTTTGAACATCTTTCAATGAGGCTGGAAAGCCAGTCGCTGCTACTCTCAATGTTGATCAAAACAATCGAATTGGGCTTTTGTTCTTTACAGATACAAAATACAAGAAAGTTTTATAAAAAGTCATAGAAAATAATTTGCAACGTATAATTTTTCAACATACCGTTAAATGAAAACGTTTTGAAAAATCCTGGAATGTCTTGACTTTTGACATAAAAAGAACAATATTGTTGTTTTTTCTTTTTGAGGACTATAGAGGAATTTTAAAACAGGACCACAATTTCTATTTTTAGTGTATATAATCTATTTCTATTTTTATTGTTTGTGTATATCATACACGATTATATGGGAGAGATTTTTATTTAAATTGTTTTCATTTAACGGTATGTTGAAAAATTATACGTTGCAAATTATTTTCTATGACTTTTTGTTCTTTAAGTACTTCTTCCGGACTTTCTGAACTGATCGTAATTTGATTTGGCCACTCTGCCTCTGGATTCTTTAACCAATGGGGGCCATTCCACCATAAGTTGTGACCAACCTGTTCTTCCGGAAATAGTCCTCGCGAAGCGCAATCAGCAGGATTAGAGATCGATGGTACGTGACTCCACTGACTACGATTCGTGTGTTGTAGAACATATGACACTCTATTGGACACAAATGTTTGCCATTTCCTCGGGCATGACGATATCCAATTCAGGACTATAGTTGAATCGGTCCACAATCGATACTTAATTTTTTCGCTCTTAAATATATTTAATGCGGATATCATCAGCCTTGTCAGCAACACTGCAGCACACAACTCTAGACGCGGAATACTTATTGACTTGATTGGCGCTACTTTTGTCTTGGCAGTGACGATACTTATTCTGTAGCCGCTTTTCGTCTTCACTCTGCTATATATGACTGCCGCATATGCCAATTCAGAAGCATCTGCAAACCCGTGTAGCTCCAATTCTTGACCCTCAGTGTGTAGCCATCTCGGAATTCGAATTTCTTCCAATTTATGCAAATTCTTTCTAATTGTTGCATAGTTCTCTCCAATTAGTGGTGGTAATGGTTCGTCCCAATCTACACCTAGCAGCCACAGTTTCTGGAAAAGAATTTTAATGGTAATTATGGCTGGTGACAACCATCCGATAGGATCAAATATCTTGGAGGCCTCAGATAACATGTGACGCTTCGTGAGTATATGATTTTCTAAATTTACTTTAAATTGGAATACGTCTTCTTTGGGCGCATATTTTACACCAAGAATTGATATGGGTTGAGAAGAACTAAAATCTGCAAAATCTTTGTTCGAGATGTCTCTATCGGCTTCCGGAATACTAAGTATAAGATCTTCGCTGTTGGATGACCATTTACGTAAATTAAAACCGCCTTTCTTCAGCATACAAATTAAATCTTGCACCATTTGTTTGGCATCCTCCAAATTATTCATCCCAGACATTAAATCGTCAACATAAAAATCTTGTTTTAGTATCCTTGCTGCATCTGGATATTCGTTCTTATAATCTGATGCAAGCTGGTTTAATGTCTGAGTCGCCAAAAATGGAGCGGACGCTGTGCCATAGGTAACAGTCAAAAGGTTGTAGATTTGAAGTTCATCTCCTGAGTTTTTCCTCCATACAATTTTCTGATATTTGCTATCTTCTGGGCTGATCCAAATTTGCCGAAACATTTTCTCAATATCGGCAGAGAAAATGATTCTGTGAGTACGGAAACGTAAAAGTATTTCTACCAAACTGGGCTGAACGGTCGGCCCCACTAACAATTCATCATTTAATGAATTTCTGTTTGTTGTTTTCGCCGATCCATCAAAAACTACTCGTAGTTTAGTAGTGGTGCTACTTTCTTTCATTACTCCATGATGCGGCAAGTAATATTGACCAGAACCAGCATCTTCTGAAATTTGCATGTGACCTAGTTCCAAATATTCATCTAAAAATTGACTATACCGTTCCTTGAATGTAAAATCACGTACAAATCGTTTCTCTAAACTGTACAAGCGTCTTACAGCCATAAATTTTGAATTACCAAGATTCGGTACGCTGTTTTTGAATGGTAGGCTTACCACGTATTTCCCATCTGCCGCTCTTCGAACAGTATCTCGATAATGTTGAACACAAAACTGTTCTTCTTCACTGTAGGGAACGGTCTCTGAAATTTCCTCTATCTCCCAGAATTTCCGTAATGACATGTCGACATCGAGATGTAGATTAACCGGAACCGCATCACTTTTGCCACCTTCATTTTGAATTGGCGTTCCTGCTATCACCCATCCTAAATTTGTGTTGTGAGCAATAAGCTTCGATTTGGGAATATGTTTTTTGCCATTACATATTAAATCGAAAAATAGATCACTTCCAAGTAAGATGTCTATTGTGCCTTTCCTGTTGAAACCTGGATCTGCTAGCTTCATGTTATTCAACACATTTAACCCTCTAACTGCTTTGATTGATGGCTGATATGATGAAATAGATGGAACTATTAGCACGTTTGCTGATATTTCATAAGTCTCGTCCTCAAATCTGGGTCTGATCCGTAAATTTGCTGTTCCCTTTGATACTCCAGAAGTAGCGTCATTAAGTCCTTTTATTATTATTCTTCCATTCCTTTTTTTTAATCCAAGGCGCTGAAAACATTCTTCTGTGACAAACGATGTTTGAGATCCAGAATCAAGTAAAGCTCTACAATGTTGCCAATCACCACTAAAGCGCTCGACTTGGATTTGGGCAGTTGGCAGAATCGCGTTTGCAATTGAATTGGAGTGACTACATGTTGTTGCTTCCAGGCTGCTGACAGGGACTTGTAAATGTAGCATTTCATGGTGTTTCTTCTGACACAAATTGCACTTATGTTTTGCTTTGCATTGGTAGACTAAGTGCGTATCACTCAAACAATTGTAGCATCTGTTGTGTTTTTTGATATATTCTCTCCGCTGCTGGATATCTAGTGCACGGAAATCTGCGCAATCGATGATTTTGTGGTCTTTACCACAGAATGCACAAGTTACTGCCGATGCAGTGTGCATTGATTTCGAAATTTGAGCAGATGGTTTTGATAATATGCGCTTGGATGTTTCTTGTTTGATACCTTGTAAGGCGTCCATTCTCCTATTAAGAACCGCCAACAGTTTATCGAACGTTGGATATTCCAATTCGGATGACTCTAACTTCCACATCTGCCTTGTCTCAGCATCCAATTTTTGAGTAGCAATGTAAATAAGCCATGGATCTCGTTTCTCCGCTTCTGAGCCAAGTGCCTTTAGTCCACGTACCACCTCATCACATGTATCATGTAAACGTGCTATCGTTTGTGATGTTGCTTGCGAAATTATCGGTTGTTCAAAATATGTTTGAATGAACGATTCCACAATATAGCGCTTCTTGTCGTATCTCTTGCATAACTTTTGATATGCTTCGATATAATTCGCGTCATTTATCGGGAAATGACGAACAAGTGCTAGGGCATCGCCTCTCAAAAGTCCTTTAAGGTATTGGAATTTTTGTGCAGGTGAAAGAGTCGCATTCTCGTGCACGGTTGATACAAAAAGATCGAAAAACGATTGCCATTCCTTGTAGTTCCCATCAAATGGGGGAATGGTAGTCCGAGGTAATCGAAATTCGCTTGTTGATCCTTGCGACGTATTGAGCGTTTGGTCTAAATTTACCGATGGCGCATTCAATGCAGTTCTTTTCCTTATGGCGCCTTGTAGTTTTGGTACAATCGAGTAATACTGCACATCGACGGCTTCTATATCCGTTTGAATCACATCAGAGAGCTCAATCATTTGATATTCCACTTCTACAAAATCTTTATAAAATTGATTTATTTTATCTAACCGCACTGCTAACTCATCTAAATTTGTGTCGTCCTTAATAGTTTTTACAAAATTTTCGATTCAAGTAATTTGACCTTTAATATAACTTCTTTTCCCCTTTAAGAGTTCCATTTTGAACAACCGATGCACAATTTACAATATGAACACCACTTTCAAAATAGCCAACTCGTCAACACGTGGAAACGAGAAAAAGAAGAACGCGGATTAACAAATCACGAGTGTAATAAACTTGCAAGTCTATTCAATGATTTTAAACACTTTACTTAAATCAGAAATATTTTATATCACCTTTTCACAACGCACTATCAACTTTACAATTTGAATCAAATACACTATTCGCTAATTGGAGTGGAAACGAGAAAAACGCACAGCGTACCAAAATACGAGTATAATCTTAAAAAATACAGTCAATGATTTTTAATACTATATTATCTAATCAGAAATTCTTTAAAATCACTCAATAAATGTCTCGAACAATATTCTAGAATACGCACTTCAATTCACCAAGTAAATTTCATAAAAGTTTGTAAATTATGAATATAATATAACTTATTTGAATGTTTGTAATTTATAATAAAAGAATTAGTTTTAAGATTAGTTTATAAATTAAAATAAAATTATAAAATAATATTAAAATAAAATTATACTCAATGCGTTTTCTGCTCTCTATAGATGTTTCTCGATTGATGGAGGCTTCCTTTGTTGTTTTCCAGAAAATTTGGATCTTAATAGATCCGGCTCGAAGGACCAAAAACAATGTGCGGATGTATTTGCCAAATTCTTAATTTATTTAAAACAATAATGAAACCAGCCTTAATAATAAGTTCTAGATGCTCTAACATAGATGGCACTTCGATTCGTAAGTAGAACCTTTATAGCAAATTAAGAAAACAATGATCAGCTGTCAAACGCTTTTGACAGTAATATTGTTGTTGGGTAAGTTGGTCGCCTTTGTTTTTATTATTTTAATTTTTAAATACATAATACATAATAATAAACTTTAAATTCCATTAGGTACAATTAATTCAATAATATAAAATAGGCGTGAATATAATATAAGATAAGTAAACATAATAATTTAGGTTAATACATTATTTGTTCAAATTTGATTTTTATTTTCAGCTGCTGATAATCCTGGACAATATTCGCCGCTGTTTTTAAATGCGGCATCCTCGGTACAGGTTATAATGTCAAATATCATTAGTGTTTTGTATCGAAACTGTATGGAGTATTTCAATAACACAAAACAATTTTTATAATTTGAAAATGTTTATAAGTCGTGTAGATAAAAACAGATGTTACATATTCATAAAATAAGTTCTGGTTAATTGTATTAAAAAGGGGAACCGTTCATAATGCCGCGTTTTAAAATGTCGCGTTTTAAAATACCGCGTTTCAAAATGCCGCGTGGTACAAAATGTCGCGTTTTAAAATGTCGCGTTTCAAAATGCCGCGAGGTACAAAATGTCGCGTGGTACAAAATGTCTCGTTTTAAAATGTCGCGTTTCAAAATGCAGCGAGGTACATAATGTCGCGTGGTACAAAATGTCGCGTTTCATAAAACCGCGTGGTTCAAAAAACCGCGTGGTACAAAATGACGCGTTTTAAAATGATGCGTTTTAAAATGACGCGTTTTGAAAAATCCCTTATAAATCAACACAATATGATGTGAAATAATAAATAATTTAATAAAAATTATTTGAAACAAGCAAATTGTGTTTAAACATATAATAAAATTTTCCTTCACTGAATGGAAATTATTTATAAATGTAATTTTATGTAATTATAAAGTGGGTCTAAGCAAAAGAACGCAAATGTTGAAATTTATTAGAATATTCCTTCACTAAAATGTTAAAGTTAAGTCCTTATATATCGGAAGTTGATATCAGATACACAATTTAATCCAAATTGAACATTTTGTACGTCGCGGCATTGTGAAACGCGACATTTTAAAACGCGTCTTTTTGTACCACGCGAAATTTTGTACCTCGCGGCATTTTGAAACGCGACATTTTAAGACGCGACATTTTGTACCACGCGACATTTTGTACCTCGCGGCATTTTGAAACGCGACATTTTAAGACGCGATATTTTAAAATGCGACATTTTAAAACGCGGCATTTTGACCCGGACCCATTAAAAAGATAACCTATCAGTTTCAAAAATCCATTTAAATTTTAAATCGCTAAACGTCAAACTTTATTGTAACCTTTACCACGACGATAATGACATCCGATGAGCGGAAACAAAACATCATTTGTTTCAGAATGTGATTGAGATTCGCTGTAATTAGGACTTGTGTTTTATCGATCAGATCCAAATACCGTAGAGTATTGAATAGTACCTATACCTCTCCAAATAGAGTACCACTGGTATTCTATTAGTTAAAAAGTGCCAAATAGTATACCATGGAATACTATTAGAATTTCAACAAAACATATTTTTTTGTAGTAGATAACTCGAACAGCGACATGGTCGGTCGTTGACGCTTGAAGAAGACGGACGTGTTTTTTTGTCGTCCTCTTCGTAAATTTAATTTAATTTAATTTTTATTTTTGTTATACAGTGATTTTTTAGTTTTGGGTTGTTTAGTGTATTAAATAAATGTAAAATAATAATAATATTAAGTGAAATAAGTGCAATAATTAATTAATTATTATTAATAATAGCAATAGTGATAATAAAGTTTTAATGTGAATTTGGAAAATGTAATCCACCGGGATGCATTTGCCAGGCAATATTTTGAATTTTTAATGATGGAGATCGAATTTATTGATTTCTTGATAAATTGCATGATTTTGGCAATAATAATTGTGTGGTTGTGCATAAAATTTGGATGCATGTCTCAATT
Organism: Tipula helvola; assembly: GCA_963556165.1. NCBI lineage: Eukaryota > Metazoa > Arthropoda > Insecta > Diptera > Tipulidae > Tipula > Tipula helvola. Next base: position 204,118,685 of record OY744483.1, on the reverse strand, counting down.
TTTGATCAAATTAATATAAAAATTAAAATTAATCCATTTTGATACGCACTTAATATTCATGTTTGTTCGTGTTTCATTTTCTAATACTTATCAGTGTTACCACTTTGATACAATTGTATCAAATTTGGTACATTTTTCCGCCCCAAGAATTTCGGTACGTACCTTTTAACTTTGGTACATTTCTTTGAATAATTCTACTTAATTTGTGTTATTTAATTAGAAGCTCGTTTTTTTAACACGGTTTACCATAAAAACTTATGCATTCACTACCAAAATTGATCCAAACTGTTTCGCCTAGTTCAATAAAAGCGCAACAAATAAAATGTGGTCGCACGAAATCCACAGAATACGTAAACACAATAATTTGGCCGTACACCGCAGAAAAAATCAGCAAAATTCTTCAACAAAAATTTTCACTTATTATAGATGAAACTACCGATCTAACGACAGAAAAATGCCTGGCAATAATTTGCAGAAATTTCGATCCAACATCTCAAAAAATTATTGATAATTTTTTCGGCTTGATAAAATTAAAAAAGTCCACCGCGACAGAAATTTTTGATTTATTGAAAGTACATTTTCATAAATTTAATATAAATTTTGAAAATTTAATAGGCGTCGCCAGTGATAACGTGTCAGTTATGGCAGGTAATTTTAACGGTGTTTATGCAAAAATTAAAGAAGTACAAAAAATGTTTAAAGGATAAAACTGATTCTGCCCACGATATCCTCGAATTCCTTACGAATGGCGAATTTAAATTATATTTGCTATTTTTATCATTTATTTTAAAAATTGTGAACGATGTTAACAAAATTTTTCAGTCTGAAAAGGCCGAAATGCAAAACGTTTATTAAACAATCAAACGCGTTTATTTGGAAATTTTAAAAAATTTCATCGTTTTGAACAACATTAATCTAAAAGTTGATGTTAGAGATACTAACAAACATCTCCCAATTACCTAAATGTTTTTTTTTTCATTTGAGGAAACATTTTTAGCAGAAAACAAATTTAAAATCGCGAGCTTTGCTGCCAAATAAAAAAACGTTTTCAACTTAATGACAGCAAATTGGGAATTCTAAAATTTTGAAATGTAGCTGAAATTGTAGCCGGAACTATGCCAACAATTCGACCTTTGTTAAACAATTATCCTTTTAAAAAAACGAATGTCTCAATTGAAACACTAAATGAACAGTGGCGAAGCTTAATTGGAAATAAAAATTTGTTGACACACATGAATTCTGATGACGCTGTTCAAAATTGGATCAAAGTTAAAAATTTAAAAAATAATTTAGAATTTCCTATTTGTACAGAATTAGCCGACTACATCCTAACACTGCTGCATATGCACGCCCAACGGAAATCCGTGAGAATTTTCGTGCGAAAAACATACTGTTTCTATGGAAAGAAACATCAAAAGTACACGGAATAGTGTACTACTCGCCAAAGAAAAGTGTCTCAAAAATTCCGGTGTGGGTGTGTGCCCTAACTAAAACGAGACAAAATCAGATTTGGAAAGTAGATGGAATTTTGTTGGAAATTTGCATATTTTCATATCCTTTTCCGTACTAATTTCTGGCAATTATAAAAAAGGTTTCCGTCGGAAACAAAATATTATTTCCATAGTAGATTTTTGGTCTTTTCCTGATGGAATCAACCAATATTTCCATGCGAATAATAACTCAAAATAAAATTTTCATTTCAAAATAGTGTTTTATTTATTTCAATTACAAATTCAATAATTTTGTATATCTGTACTTAAATAATGAATGTTATACATAAATAAATAAATAAACTTATAATAATTGCGTTTAATGTGTAAAACATAATTAGATAATTAAGATTCTTAAGATTACAACTGTTCGGATTACGGGTGTACACAAAAAGTATTTTCGATCTTGCTACACAATTCTCCGAATCAAAACACTAAACTATAAATTATAATCTTCACTGAGATTTTATTTGATTTTATTTTACTTTACAAACAACATGTAATTTTACGACTAAACACGTATGACTGTCTCTCGCAATTTTCAGAACACAACAAACTTTTTATTCACAAATAAATTCTAAGGTAAGTTCGTCTCGACTAAATTATAACAGTTTTACAAATTTTATAACACATCTAGTTCACCTGAATTACGCGAGAAGGCAGTGTTAATCGGTGATCAGCAAATGCCAAAATAACAATCAGCTGAGGCATTTGTTTATGTTTTGTAAGTAATAATATTTTATAATATAAATTTATACGCGAATTAATTATAAATTATCATTTCAGGTGCACCAGTGTGTTATCATAAAGTTAAGTACAATATTGTTTAGAATATTAATAATAATAATACATATTTTCTTATTTTACAGAGTTAAAATTCCAACACAATCATTACGGAAACTGGACAGCTGATTACAACAAAATTATTCAACATGAATGGCAATAATGTATTGAATTGTGTTGTTAATAATAAAAATTACATAAATAACTCATAAGTGTTTTATCTGTTTGTTCGTTGGTGAGTTGAGTGCGTTAACTCGCAACTTCTTGGTAAGTATTCGTTCTGTGTCCTCAACAACAACGAAGTATAAAATAAATTTAATTAATCACGTCGATTATAGAATTCGCGGTTGCGAATCTATCGCGGATCGTAAACTACATATAATAAAAATTGGAAACAATTGGTGTAAATCAAAGTATCCTGGAAAACTTCTATTGATTTACATGTGATTTATATTTTTTGATTCCCCGTACAAACGCAATATTTTTATTGCGGATCTAAAACAATTTTTTTTTGACGAATTGTAAAATTATCCTAAGGAATTTCAATGAAACTATGATAAAAAATTATTGTTTCCAATTTTTTTTATATGTAGTTTACGATCCGCGATAGATCCGCAACCGCGAATTCTATAATCGACGTAAATAAATTGAAAAAACACTTTAATTCACACACACGTCTGGCTCAATCAAAACACAAATCACAACAAATTGACAAACTCAGCTGAGTGTAGAAAATGGCGTGTTCGTCGATATTTTTATGTGAGTATTTTTTTTGTGATAGAAAGAGAAAGACAAAACCCGATACACATGTAACACTACTAATTGGAAACTAGTAGGTTATCAGAAATGTACACATGCAGAGCTTACGGGCGGTCAATTTATCCTGGCTAGGTTTCAGGGAAATGGGGTGGGGTTTTCCGTAAGATACATATGTCTGTATTAGACCGCAAAAAGAAACAGAAACAAAAATATTGAGACATACCACAGCTTTACCAATGACCTACCTACCATATACCTACCCTTTAGCTCATCCTCAATTAATAAATTCTTCTAAATTCTCATCTTAACATTAGCAATCAATAAAATGTAAATTCAAAAAGCTACAATTCAATACTCTCATTTTATTCTCACAAAAAAATTAAATTGAAAGAAAAAAATAAAATTAATAAACAATAATAACCAAGAAAAATTGATAAAGAAAAATTTACAGAATTATAACCTAATCCTAAGCTACACCCTACTACACTACCCTAAAAATTATCTAAATTAATGAAAGAAAATTAATTACAATAACTTAAAAATACTGACTACCATGAAATATATACATAAGTTCACTTGAAATAAGTAGAATGAAAGAAAAATATTATTTAACATAAATATAAAAAAAAATGTTGTTTAAAAGTTTTCCACTTAGCTTTGTTGCATGATGAAAGTCATGTTGAGTGTTATATGTATGTTGAATTATACAAGATGCATGTTGATGATGATGATGAAAATACTGGTAGCAAGAGCAACTACGGTTCTTTCAATGACAACCGATATGTGTAATCACCACACTATTGAATTTTTTATATTTTTAAATTATTAATGTAATTAGTTAATTAATTATATTAAAATATTCTTATTTATTTAGTTTTTAATATTAACTTAATTAACTTAGTTTATTATTTACACTTGTACCATATTCTAAATAATTCAATTTTTTTTTTCAATTAAAACATTTGGTACAAAAAAAAATGTGGTGACTGAACAGTCATTTTGTGGATTTCCTGTCCTTGCAGATTGCAGAAAGTTAGGACAGTTTTGCACTTCACCGTTTTTTTCCACTATTTCACAATAATATATATTTAGCGATATATTTATAGTTTATTATTATTATTGCACTATTAGAGTCTATATGTACTTATATAGTTTATTAGATTATTATTATTAGATTATTATTTAGATTTATTGTTAGTTTTTAGGTATTTATTTAGTTTTTATGTTTAATCACATAAAAAAAAATAAGAAATTAGTTTTTACGTTTTACATACTAATTCACTCAATTCCAGTTTATTTTCACACACAGTCTCTTATTATGAACTTAAAAAAAACACTCATATTGTTCATCACCCGTTACTTTTTCAAAGTATAAAAAAATTACAATATTTTTGATTAACTACTTATTATTATAGAATAACTAATTACTTAAATATAATTTATGAACAATAGTTTTAAATTATAGTTTTTAACATTAATGGTTTTAATGTATATCAATTTTATTTTTATTTAATTGATCAAAACCAGAGTAAAAAAACAAGCTTCACCGTTTTTTTTTACTTCCTTTAAAATTTTACCGTGAAACGAACAAAAACATGATCATAAAACAATTATCACTTTTATGATTAATCACATCTTATTGATCGTTCGATTTTTTTAAAATTTATTTTTAACATTATTATTTATTTTAAGGTTTTACAATACATGTACCTCTGTACATTGTTCACACAATACTCATCTTTTTCCCAATTTTATTTTCAAGAAGAAGCCTCGTAAGCACTCAGCATTCCCTCCAAAAACCAAAATTAATCGTTCTATTTAACCCTTTGGTGGTTAGGTAGCAAAATAAATTTGTGTAGAGATTTGCGGGCTAATTAATTTGTTTGTACATATTTTTGGGTCGGTCGGCACACACATCAAACGAATTTGATGTGTCTTTGATATTTTGTTGTATGGAATTTCGTATGGAATTCGAATAATTTTTCCACAGTGTGGAAAATTTGCATACTGGGAATTAAGTAAATTGAATCGAATGGGTCATATTCATATAATTCATATTAAATCATTATATGAATAGGTATTTCATATGACACGATTTGTTTCGGTATTTTGGTTTTAATGCGGGGGAGTAGAAACAATGTAGAATTATATTAATTATTAAATTAATTTAAATGGAGTCTTATGCGTAATTATCCAATATATGTAGGTATAGTTTAAATTTTAATTTTTTCTATTTAACTTATTAATTATTTTAAATTAAAAATATATTATTAAAATTGATTATTTTATTTATTAATTATTTTAAATTATCTAACTTGAACGGTATTTTTGGGTTCAAGGTAGAACGAGTCACCATGTTGTTTTGTAGGTTTGGTCTTGATGCAAGCATAGAAGGGGATGCGATTGGATGACGTGAGCTGCAACAACAAAATATGGTTGTCTTATTATTAAGTTTTAGATTAAATAGGGTTCCGGAGCATTGTGGCAACCTCGTTGGCCTATGAAATAATTGGTGGGAATTGAATATTAAAAACAAATTTCTGTTAACCGTCAGATTGCTTCTGATTTGAAATTTTAATGATTACAATCAATTTAATTTTAATATGTACTTGCATTTCGAGATATTAGTGATCGTGATAATGAATTGTTTAGTTGTTAATTGCTTATACTACAGATATTTTGATGGTGGAGTGGTACTGTCCTGAGCTATGCATATTTTGCCGTGTACATTCCTATTAACGGATGAGTGTAGGAGTACAATTGGGAGGTGAATGGAATGGTTTGTGGTTGTGCGAGAAAATATCAATTAGTCGATATGCTGATACTTGATAATATACTGCAGTCTTAACTTGTTGATTTTTGCAACAACAACGCGGTGTATTTTTCATTCCGTTTGGAATAGTTTTAAGCCAAGTCTTGATCGCAGAGAACTGCCAATAATTTTTGGAAATTTTATTGGCTTATTTAATGTTTGTTTTTGTACAAATTACTATTTGGTTATCAAGGTATGACGGCAGGTATATTGGCTATGGTTTATAGTTTCACAGTTTAAATTGTGATGGGTATGGAAATACATAGCTGCAGTCAAACCATGAAACGACTGCAGCAACAATATAAGTTGTGTAATATTTATCCTTATTTAATTATGTTTATTTATTTTATTTTATTAGATTTTATCCCACCTCCATCAGGGGCGGCTTATGTTGTCTTAGAAGAAGGTTGGTGGATATATTTTTAAATTTAGAAGGTGACTAGTATGACGGAGTTTTTTGAATGGCAAGCCACTAATTGGATTTATTACACTAGGTCGGATTTTGAGATACCGCTCTATAAGTTTTTGAATGTAGTTTAAATAAATGATTATAAATTCCTTAGAAATAACGAATATCTAATTAAGTTGCTTTGAATTTTAGAAGGATTAATGACCTTAATGATGTGATATTAATTACTTTTACTATAGCCATTTTATCAACTAAACCATGATTATTTTATAGCTTAATAATTTTTAGTTTTTAAAAACATTAATTGGTGACAATTAACTAATTTAGATCTTGATTTTCAGAAATATTCAGAGAAACACAATATAGATTTCCAGAAACTTTGTGTCGAATAAATTTGAAATTTAAATCATTAAGTGAGGTTGGGTGAAAATTTGTTTTTGCTATTATGAGATGAGAGAAGTTGCTTTTGCAGCTGGCAAATGATGATAACTACTAAAATGTGGAGATGATGAGATTTGGTAGTCGGGATATCCAATTATTTTAGTATTTCTGGAACTCCTTGGATCATGTCGGGTTCATCTGTTATAGTTATGTTTTATAATAATTATCAAATTACATTAATTCTTTATATATTTATATAATTATACTTAGGTTCACGAGCTCCAACTACATGAATTAATATTGAATTTGAATTTTCAGAAATATTGATGACCATCCATATGAATTTAATTAATTAGTTACTTGTTCTATAGTAGATTTAACAATTAAATAATGGGGTTTTAAGCGCTTAATTAAGAATGTTAATTTAAATTTTAAAAGTAGTATTTAATGATAATTAGCTAATTTCGATCTTAATTTTCAGAAATATTCGTGGAAATTCAAAGCAGATTCCCAGAAAGTTAAAGCATCTAGCGGATAGGTAGTTTTAGAAACTGTGTTGTTTTTATTTATAGCCTCCTATTACAGAACTTTGATTCTGAATTTAGACTTTAGATACTAATTTGTGTCTTATAATTTTAATTTTGGGTGCTGGTGATATTAATTGTAATTCATTACAGAATAGTTATCACAGATCAAACTACTATAATTTAAGTAGTAGGTTCAGGAAATGCTTAATTTATAATAGTAGTTTTGAATTAAACTGTAGTTTTCGGATCGGATTGGATACATTGGGATTCCAGGATGAACATGCCGGTTGCGACACCCTGTTCATTTTATTCATCAGTTATTATTTATTAATTAATATAAGTGTGAAGAGTATACATATAAAGGATTCTCCTCTTTCTTAATTTACTGATTAATAACTTAATTTTCAGAATTTAACATAGTTCCAGAATTAATCATTTGCAGCCTGATTTAACTCTCCAGTGTCAACAAAAAGTTAATAAGCTTGTAGTTTGGAAATTGTGCTGTCTTGTGTTAACTATTTTACTATATTTATTACTAACAATTTACTAACTATCGACTGCATAGGTGGCTGAAACCGGGTCGAGTCTCTAATACTAACATTCCTTTCTTATCCCTCGGTTTTGTTGTATGTAAAGGGTGTACGGTGGATCCGGCGTATCCGGGAATCTTGCTGAGGCTTGGTCGTACACTCGTATCAATCAATCAATCAAGAAAGTAGATAACTCGAACAGCGACATCTATTAGTTATATTTCAACCAAAATATACAATATTACCTAAATAGTTTGGTAAGACCAAATAAATTATAATAATCTATAAAGAATATAACTATACTTTTCCATAATAATCTTGCGGTCAAAGAAAGATATAGGCAGATTTATCGATAATGCAGTGTTATTTAATACGTGAAAACATAGTACGGGCTACGGGATTACTTCTAAAGATGTCAGCTTTAACAATTTTTTAATTTTTGGTAAATAAATAAAAAATAAAATTAATTTTTTTTATAATTCATGTCTATTTGTAAGTTTTATTCGTGCTTTTTGCTTTTGTTTATATTTTTGTTTCGATACATAAAAAAAAAATTTAACAAAAAATAGTAGTGCACTCTTTAGATTTAATCCATCTATCGCCGTTTTTTGACAGCCATGTCCTTTATAGATTATTATAATTTATTTGGGTAAGACCCTTTTAGAAAACTGAACTATATTTTTTCGAATTTGGCAACACATTATGAAATTCACTAAAAAAAACCGTTTTAACCGTAGTAAATGCTCGGTAGCCTACTGCGATCCTCGATGAAATGTCTACAGAAACGGAGTTTTGCTCAGTGATCAGTGATCCTTGGTATTTAAACTCATACACCTTTTCGTATTGAGTATCTCCTGGAATGAAGTCCCCACGAGTCTACCTTCTCGCGGTCACCATGTATTTGATCTTCCTATGTATTGATCTGAAGGCCTATTTGTTGGGCTGTTAATTCCAATGGGAGGAGGACCTCTTTCAGAGAGATGATGTTGCGACCCAGAATTCAAATATCGTCAGCATATGCTAATAGCTGGGTTGATTTATAATACAGGCAGCTACGCTGTGCTATATTAAGCTGACGAATGACATACTCCAATGATAGATTGAATAGAGTTTGAGCTATTGGGTCTCCTTGCCGCACTCCAGATGTTATCTTGAAGGCATCCGAAATTTTCCCTTCTATTAACACCTTACATATTGAGCCATCCACTAAAAGCTGGCACATTGAAACCAATTTTGACGGTATGCCCATCGTCTTAATGCTGTCGTACGCCTGTTGAAAATCTATGAATAAACGGTGTACATTGATGTCCTTTTCATAGCATTTCTCCAGCACAATCCTCAGCGTGAAAGTTTGATCGGTCGTTGATCTATTTGGTCGAAAACCACATTGATAATCGCCCAAGATCCTCTCGCTATAAGTTGATAACTTTGCTGCGACTACGTTGGCCAAAACCTTATAGCCCGTGTTCAGCAAAGCTATACCGCGCTTATTGTTGCAGTTCAATCGATCTCCCTTCGATCTCCCTCCTCTGAAATGGATGCTCATTTTAGGTATACATGTGATCATTCATATCGATAAATATACAAAGCTTTCAGATAGGTATTCTTTATCATTATGGTTCAGTTGTTTCGAATATAGAGACATGCTTGAGGATATACGTAATATGGACGATATATTAGCATTATTATATAATTAAAAAATTCAGCAATTCTTATACGTTGTAAAATAAGACAGTTTCGAAGTTATATACGGTAAATAGTTAAAAACATTATTTGGGTATTGAGCCAATATGGTCTCGCCTACCAGTTTATCGTGTGCGATTGAATTTTTAACAAAATTCGAGGCAAAGCAAGGATTGCCACCTGGCAATCGTGTGTATAACTGTACATACTGTATAGTAAACTTAATTCCGGGAATATCAATTGTATCCACTTTCATCAGCAATTGGTAGGTATGCATGGGCTTATAAAAAATACGAGTATACTAAATATTATCCGAAGTCCAAACCAACCTTGATTTGTATACAAATAATTTTAATGGAATTAAATTTTTTATTACCAAGATACAATTGTTTAATAAAAATAAAATAAAATTTATTTTAAATTTTATTAACCAAATGTTTTATTTATGTATATTGATAGTTTAGAGCTTAATTAATTTGTAACTAGAATTTCGTACTGTTGTTCCAGTTAAAACTTGTTAACAGTGTTGAGTTGTAACCTAAAAGTTAATTGTTTTAATTGAGCTCGCCCGAATGTAACATGCTTGTGCTAATATATACAAATGTTCATCTCTATGTATTTTGGACGAAACAGACGCATATTTATAATACATACAGTATGCAGAAATTGCACTCGTGAATGCATTTACATTATTTTTTATGTCCATTTGCAACACTAAACATTTAATGAGTTCTACACTAAAGGCAATTTAATGCATTATTGCGCCATTTACTATTTTAAATTATGGTGTTTGATATTTGCTTCGTTCCGCACCACTTATAAATACGTAATTCAATTGTTTTTTTTTCAATTAAATTGTGCACATATATTTGGCGAATAAAAAATAATTTTGGTTAAAGTTCGCATCTTCAATATATCAAAATTAAAATTGAAACAGTTTGAGATGTACATTCACACTTTAGCGCGAGTATAGAAATATAATACAATTAAAATTAATTTAAAAACCGTATAGATAAAAATAAAAAAAAATCATCCACTTCCAAAAATAAAATTTAGAAAAAAATAATTTCGCAGTAATAAAAAATTGAAGAAAATATTAATCAATCAATCAATAAATAAACTGAAATTTACCAAAAAAAAAAAATTTTTATTCGTTCGTTATCTTACTTAAACCATTACTAATTGTTTATAATGAAATCAGTGGAAACGATATTATAAGAACTTGAAACGTGCTAAAATGCAAGTTTTTTTTTTTAAATGTGCGACTAATATATAAAATATTACTAGTAATTACCCGTCAAAACTGATGGAAATTTTTGAAAACTCAATATAGCCTGAAAAGTAAAATGTTTGTTTCTAGAAGAATACGAAATAAGAGAATTTAATATTAATTCAAGAATTCTTTTATCACGACGTTTCTTGTAAAAGTACGGTTATAATGTAATATTGCCCCTTGGTATGAGGAGTTGTTGATCAGCACTCTAAGGTTCTCGTGATTTCGTACCCTGGTTATAGCTACATAAAGCTGGCCATAAGCAAAAACAGATTCCGGTACAAACCACCCAACATTATCGAACGATTGGCCCTGAGCCTTCTTAATCATCATTGTAAAAGCCAAAATGATGGAAAATTGTCGTCGTTTCATTCGAAATTCTCAGCTACTCTCGCTTGGAGATACATTTTTCAATTCATTATGCCGCAATGAAAAGCCGTTATAAAGTACAAATAAAAAAATAAAAAATAATGAAAAACGTCCTTGGTGAGGATCGAACCCGAAAGCTTATTGGAAAAAATTGAATATCGAAAAATAATTTGCGGTACCAACCTAATTAGAGTTTTATAAAATGTATTATTACATATTACATCATTGTCTTACGATACAAAATTGTATGTTTTTTAATTCGTATTGAAACAATGAAATGCCGTTATGGGAAAAAATAATATTAAAATTAATAAGTACTTCGGTGACGATCGAACCCAAAACATTTTCTATTCGAAGTTTCTTGTTAGGTCAACACCATGATAAACCAATTTAAGAGGTATGGTCAAGTGCATGTATCCAAATTTTGGGAAACTGAAGAAATTCCAATAAAAAACCATTACCACCGTACCGATAAAGAGCAATTATGCGAAACCTATTCGGAGCAAACACATTTACGTTCACCAGACGGAAGATTAATAGTTAGATCCCGTTCAAACCTATTCGAAGTGAATTACGAAATTCATTCAATACCGCTAAGATAGATGATGTAATTTTTCTGGATGAAGTCGATACGATTAATAATAAAACTGATTGTATTTTTATTGAGGAAGATGACGATGATCAGATTGACCCTCCACCGCAGCCGTCATCACCTGCAGTATCAGATGGTAAAAGGGTCATATTAAAACCACGTACACCACCATCAAACCTAGTTGCTGAGGAGAATAAAATATTGCTTAAATCGGCAACTGACGAAAAAGGGAAACCTTCAGATTCAAGTGCAACTTTACCTATAGATGATGCCTCAACCTGCATCATCCCCCATAACTACAACAGATATGACGAAATTTTCCTTAATACCTGGAACAAAACGCAATAAAATTATCTCAATTTTAAAGCCCGTCACCACGAAAGCGTTTGGAGATTCAATGGAAATAGTGTTCAATCACTTAAAACCAGTGTTACGTTCAATGCATTGGCGGTAATTAATTCCGTAAAGTAATATTATTATCAACGTCGCGTCGAGGCCATTGCGTTGAACGTCTCAGGAATATTCATATGACAACCCTATTTAAATAAAACAACCAACTGGTTGTATATTGTTTTGATCCGAATTGAAAGTCATTAATGGCTACTATGGTAATCTTCTTTCAACATGGCGGTTACATTAATCAACAATGATGCGGTTTTAATCAGCTAAGTGACAAGAATTTGTTTAAATTTTGATATGCACATAAATTTTATTATAAAAATTCCAACTAATTATCTCAACATCTTGGCGTTATTATAATTTAGTTAATTAATTAGTTATTTAGGTTTTTTTTTCTTTCAAACATTGGTTTATGTATTTGATTTATTATTCTGATTATTTCTATTATTTTCTTAATTTTAAGCAACATGGTAGTGACTAGCGATATTATATTAGGTAGATTAGCAGGGTTTAGATAGATTTGCTCACTACTATAATCATATTTGTTTTGTTAATATTTTCTTTATTATTTTATTTATTTGAAATACAAATTTATATTACATTTGTTAAATCTAAATATTTATGGAGTTTCTAGTTTTTATTCTGAAATTTATATTGAGCAATATGGACTAGGAAATTAAGTCGTCATATATAGGATGTGAGGTTAGTATCGTTCTCATTAGGTGAGTATTCTCTGTCTGCATCCCTTCTCTCTCATCTTTCCTTTCCTGGTTTTCTTTCCCATTTATATTTCCTCTTTTCCTGTCACCATTTTTCCCCCCTAAGCGGTTTTTCATGATTTTATTATCCTCTAGCAAACACCCACCCCAGCCCTGAGCGCTAGTCACGCTTTAATGACCGCGTTGGAGGCTCTAATAAAATATTTAATATTTCAGTTACGGCAGATCTTACTCGGTTCGACGATCTTTGGTTGTCGCTACTCATTCACAATCTGGCCAACCGTAACACCAGGTCAGACCACGGCTACGATGATGGCTACCAGCCTTTCAAAACAAATAAGTGTTTCGCCCCTATGGCTGTAAAACAAGTGTCACTTCTAAAATATCAGATTAATGGCAAAGTCTGTAAGATAAATTCAATATCTCAAGTGTCTATTTGTCCAAAACAAAAATCAAATTCCCTCCCTCCATCAGTACAAGGAGGAGCGCTACCAATCCAAGCAAAACAACCATCATCTTCACCAACGCAAACAAATCCTGCACCAAGTCAACTAACATACGTACAACAACAACCACCACCACCACATCAACCACCTCTACACAACCATCGCAACAACCATCATTACAACAACCAACACCACTACAAAAACTACCACATTATTGTGGTAATTGCTCTAAATCCATTTCTTGATATTGATGGAATATTGAGGGTTGGAAGTTGAATTCGACTCGCAAATAGTCAGTACGATCACATTATTACTCAACTCATAATAGATGAGGCACACAAAAAATTCCAACATGCTCCCCAATCAGTATTGATATCAACAATTAGACAGAAATACTGAATTCGAAAGAACTTATTCGAAAAGGTGTTTCGAGACACCGAGCAGCCAAGATGAACCAATTAATGGGCGACCTTCCACCAGAACGTGTCAATTCCAAATATAGCCTTCGTCAATCCAGAGTTGATTATCCCGGCCCCATTTGGTTGAAATCTACGATCGGCAGACGGAAAACACCACATAAAGAGTACACTGCCATCTTCGTATGTCCAAGTAGTAAACCCGTTCACATAGAATTGGTTAGTCTTTTAACCACTGAAGCATTTATTGCCGCGCCTAAACGCTTCATGCGCCGAAATTTTCAGCTATAACGGTACGAAAAGTTAATTAAATCAAAAACACATAATAATTCAATTTCAAATTTTTTATTAGATTTTGACACAAAATGGCACTTTATTCCACCATCCGCACACAGTTTTGGTGGCCTGTGGAAAGCAGCCGTTAAATCAACGAAATACCACATCCGGCGAGTACTTGGTAACACCATATTAAATTTCGAAGAGATGACAACAATTCTGACGCAAGTTAAGGTATCACCCGAAGAAAAAGACGGTCTAACACCAGCGCATTTTCTCACTGGGCAGCCGTTAACAATGCTGCCATATTACAAAGCAGTGCAACAAAACCGATTTTCATGTTGGCAACTTGTCCAACAGCTGATGCAACATTTCTGGGCTCGTTGGCACAGCGAATATTTAACGTCGCTACGCAATCGTTCCAAGTGGCAACATAAACACAAAAATCTGACGATCAATGACATCGTATTAATCCGAGATAATAATGTTGCACCATCAAGTTGGACACTTAGACTAATCATGGAACACCATCCAGAATGGAGTTTTACGAGTCGTTACTGTAATAATAGCAACGATTGAGGATGAATTGTGTCTTTATTATATGTTATATTAACATGGCGGACACCATCATAAACAGTGATATACCGTCTATGCGATCCTACCTTACATACAGTAGAGGGTGTACATTTACAATACATATGTTACATCCCCCTTTTTTTATAAATTTGTACATAATTCATTTATTAATTCATTTAATTAAATATTTTTTATTTTCTAATGATCTACATTCAAAGATTTAGTCTTATTGGCTGTTTTACCTGTCTACCTGATCGCGTATGGTATTGATTCGTTACCGTGCTTTTTTGATCGAGACGGTTTGAAGTATCGTTGTTAACATTATTCTCGATGTTGAATTCCTTATTTGGTCGATTCTCATCTTGACTATCTGTTATTATGATTGGATCATTTTCGCGTTGTATATTGATGTTGGCTTTTGTTGGATGGATGTGATGAAAATTTCTACGATAATATTTGTTGTCTTCGGTTTTTACTATGACTGATCTTGGTTCATCTAATCGTCGTATTACTTTACCAGGGATCCATTCCCTGTTCTTAGTTTGTAATCGAATTTTTTCATTAATTTTGGGTTCAGCTAGTGTTTTGGTACTTCTATCAGCATAAGTTTTTTGTTGATTACGAAGAATTTTTAAATTTTCCGTCACTCCAGTTATAACTCTTGGCTTTAACAACTCGTTACTTATGGGTATGTGTGTTCGCGTGATGCGACTCATCAATCTTTGATTTGGTGATTCCAAATTGCTATCACGAGGAGTATTTCTAAGATTTTGTATCGCTTGATAAATGTCTGTATTGTCTTTCTCGCATTTTCTCAACATATTCTTTAACGTTTGAACTGTTCGCTCAGCTAAACCATTTGCTCGTGTGTGAAATTCCATTTTTTACTAAAATCTTTAAATTCTCTCGATGTATATTGTGGTCCATTATCGCTTTCTACTACCTGTGGTGTTCCATGTATTGCGAAACATTTTTTTAAAAAATTAATTACCGAATGTGATGTTGATTCTTCAAGCTTTTCCATGTCCATAAATCCGGAATAGCTGTCAACTATTGCTATGTATGTTTCTGAAGCGAAATTGAATAAATCTGTTGCTACAATCTGGAAAGGTAGTTCTGGAACTTCTTTGCATATTATTGGTTCTTTTGTATTTTGTCGTTGTGTTTGTTGGCATATCCCACATGACTCCACAAAACTAGTGACGTCATTCGTCAAGTTTTTCCAATAGAACATCTGTCTTGCTCGCTTCATCGTGGATTGAATACCAAGATGACCTGTATGAGCTGCTGATAATATTTTGAATATTTGACTTTTCGGTAATACTATTTTTTCACCTTTGAAAATTATGCCATGATAAACTGCTAGTTCTTCTGGGAAATTGGAAAAATGCTGAATTTCCGGCGATAGTTTTGATTTATCGGTTAACTCGCCCCTCTGTATTAATTGCATTAATCTACTCAATTGAACGTCGTCTTCGGTGTCCTTTTGAAGGCTTTCGAATGCCGTATCGGTCATTGGAATTATTATCTGAACTTCAGGCTCATCTACGTTTTCCGGATTTTCATTTATGCAATCTCGGCTTAGAGTATCGGCTATCGGAATTTCCTTTCCTTTTGTGTATATTACTATTGGATTGTACTGAATCGTTTCTAATAAGATTCGTTGTAGTCTTGCCGGTGATGAGTGTAATTGTTTTTTGAAGATCGACTCCAGGGGTTTATGGTCAGTTTCTATTGTGAGTTTTTTCCCATAAATATATTCATGAAATTTTTTAACTGCCCATCGAATTTCAGTAGCCTCCTTTTCTATTTGAGGATAATTTTGTTCTGCTTTCGTTAGTGATCTGGAACTATACGCTATTGGATGTTCATCTTGCATCAATACGGCCCCAACCGCTTTGTTACTTGCATCACATGATATTTTTACGTCCTTATTTACATCATAAAACTTTAATACTGGTGGTGATACTAACATATTTTGGATTTCCGTATAAGCTTTCTCTTGAGCCCACAAAAATGTTATATCCTTATGTAGTAGTTCTCTCAGTGGTGCCGTTATTTGAGAAAAATTAGGAATGAATTTTCCCACATAAGTAGCCATTCCCAAAAATCGTTGCAACTGTTTTACGTTTTTCGGCCGTTCTAATCTCTTGATTGTTTCCGTTTTTGACTCGTCAATTTCCAATCCTTCCTTGGAAATGATGTGTCCTAAAAATTTAATTTTTGACTGGTTGAATAAGCATTTCTCTCTATTTAGTTTCAATCCATTTCTAGACAATATTTGCATAACTTCGTCTGTATGTACTTTTAATTCTTCGATTGTTTCAGCGTGTATTAGGATGTCATCCATTGAACATTCCACGTTATTTAATCCCTCTAACAGATTGTTCATTATCTGTTGGAATACCTCCGGGGCTGATGCTAGCCCAAATGGTAGACGGAGACACGTATATCTACCCCAAATCGTCGAGAATGATAAATATTTTTGTGTTCTCTTGCTTACCTGGATTTGCCAAAAACCCTTTTTACAATCCAGTTTCGTAAAATATTTCGAATTTTTCATCCTGGTTGTAATCTCATCGATTGTTTTTAACGGGTAATGTCTTTTTCCGCACCACTACCATTGGTGACACGGTCAACGACGGTTCTTTAATTGGAGCGATTACTCCTAGTTTCACCATTTTATCCAATTCGGATTTGACTTCGGCCCGTATTGCATGTGGAATTCTTCTTGCCTGTGCTATATCAAACTCAGCGTTTGGTTTTAAATCAATATCATACACGAAGTTTTTTATACAACCTAACCCTTTATAAATATTCTCATCTATTTCACAAGTATCGATTATATTTCTAGTTACTAAATTTAATTCTTCGCATGCATTCATACCTAGTACAGGGCAAGTGTTTTCATTTACTATTTTAAAATTTAATCTATAGCTTTTGTTTTTTACTATACAATCAAATAAGACTTGACCTAATACATGAATTTTATGACCACTGTAAGTAACAAGCTTTTTAGTGTTAGAATGACATATTTGCCCTTTTAGTTTTTTTACTAAATTTAAATTTAATACGTTACACATTGCTCCTGTATCTAGCTTAAAATCTATTTCAATATTGTTGATCTTGACTTTTTGAAACCAACAATTTGTGTTCGATGCATCAACAGTACCGATAACCATTTCGTCCGAACTGTCATCGTTTGATTCATTTATATGGAGTGATTCCATTATTTCATTAACTTTATTTATTTTTTTACTTCTGCTTTTGCAAACTATTGCAAAATGCCCTTTTTTTCTACATTTCAAACAAATCTTACCAAACGCGGGACAATTTTTTGGACCGTGACTGTTATTGCATCGTACACAAACAAACTTATTATTATCTATTTTCTTATTAGAATAATTATTTATTTTACTTTGACTTTTTTTTACGTCACTAATTTCTATATTTTCGGAATTATGCATAGAAGATGCTTGCTTATGTGCTATTTCATTAGCATGACATAAATTAATTGCTTTCTGAAGCGTTAACTTTTCTTCTGACAATAAACGTTCTCTTATTTTATCAGACAAAATTCCTATTACGATTTTGTCTTTGAGTAACTCGTCTTCTAAATTCTCGAAAACACATTTGATTATTTGTGACTTACAATTCGTTAAAAAATCATGAAATGATTCATTTTGTTTTTGAATTATCTTATTAAATAAATACCTTTCGTAAGTTATATTGACTTTCGGTGTGAAGTAATTAGTAAATTCTTCTTTTAATTGCTGTACCGTCATCGTGTCGTCATCTTTCAGCTTAAATGTTTCGTAAACCTTGTACGCTGATGATCCTATGCATGTCATCAGTGTTGCTATTTGAATTTTTTCCTCTTTTTTGTTTAACCCAGCTGCGATGGAATAAAACTCAAATTGGCGTAACCAATTTTTCCATTCCGTGGATATATCTGGATGCGTCGTGTTTAAACATTTCGGTGGTTTTAGTCCTTCCATATTGAATAATTATTTATTTTGCGACGAATAAACGGTAATAAATTGTTAAATTGTATAATATCTTGGGATTATACGCATTTGATTAATGTGGGTTTACCCGTAGTAACATCCAGCTGTGTTATTACTTAACCTCACTTTATTTTTTTCCCATGTGGTTTTTTCCACACCCGAATTATTTTATACCGTTTTTCCTTTCTACTTCTTACTTTTGTTTATATTTTTTTTTTCTGTTTTCACCACTTTACTATTTATTATTTTTTCCGCAATAAATTTATTTTATTTAAATTATTTTTATTATTTTTACTTTTACATAGACTTCTACCACCACATCTGACACCATGTAATAATAGCAACGATTGAGGATGAACTGTGTCTTTATCATATGTTATATTAACATGGCGGACACCATCATAAACAGTAATATACCGTCTATGCGGTCCTACCTTACATACAGTAGAGGGTGTACATTTACAATACATATGTTACAGTTACCATTCGAACACAATCCGGTATGTTCAAACGACCAACAACAAAACTCGAACTGTTACCAGTATATTGAACCAAACGGTTCAACGTCGGCGGTATGTTCACAATCAAGCATCATCATACAGCCATTAAAGAATCAACCTAAAAGAAAAGTTAATATAAATTAGAAAAAATCAAACCATTATATATTTTGTAAACTTATCTTGTATTTTCCACTAAAATCACTTTGTTTATATTAATTTTTTGACGTTTATGTATTACGCTAAAACAAAATGTAATAGAGTTATTATACAAAATAATTATAAGTAGTTCCATCTATCGTTCGTAATCGGTACCAAAAATAATCACCATAGTTCTAAACCAAAATAAAACTTTATGGCATTTACTATTTAAATTTGAATTAACCGCGGCTTAATTTACAATAAATAAATTTTCTATGTTTATTTAAGCCAATGAAAAATTGCCACCATGGCTTCAAATATAATAATAAGATTTTGTTATGGTTTACGAAAGAGATGGATACTTTAGGTAAAGTTTAGCTTATTGTTGTGATTTTGTGAGAAATCAGTTGCTTTCATATTACCAGAGAGTTGTGAATGTTATCGTTTGATTGAATATTAAAAATAATAAGAAGAACCGTGTTGTAAAAGTTGAGAGTTAATAAATAAAGTTATTATTATAATTATAAAATAAATAAACTATTTTGTGAAAATTGAAGAAAAATAAATACATCTTTATCACTTTTAATGAATAAATTTACAAAATAAATAAACATTGATAAATTGGAGTTGGAAAAGCGTTTTTAAATTTTATTCAACCATCAACCATACAGTCCACGACAATTTGTTTAAAACTATAACTATAATATATTTGAACTATTTTATTTTCAGAAACTAATCAAATCTTCCCGGAGGACAACGGAGCTTAAAGCTCTCAACCCGGAATTTATTACGGAGGGGGGGGGGGGGGGAAGCAGAATTTTTCGCGATTTTGCACAAAATTTTAAAAAAAACAACACAATAAAAATTTAATTAATTAATATAATTTTTTATTTCTTTTATTTGTACAGAGGAAAAGCACATATGGAAGCACCGAATTCGAAAATGATTGAACGGAATTGCTCCCATTAGGCATAAAAATTATTTCTAAAAACAATACACTTTGAAACTCCCGGAATTTGACCCCTGAAAAGAGGTATTTCCAAATTCTGTTTTGAAAGACCAATGTTAAATTAGAATTAGAATTAAGTAATTTGAAACTGCTAAATATTACAGACTAAATTCTGTCCATTTGCCAAGGCGCAGCTCCGTCAGAATTAAAATAATTTGTAAATGTATGTCGAACTTCCTTAGCTAGTTTAGTTGAATTAAAGATTTCGTTTTCATACTCCTTATGTTGTCTGTCATGGCGTTTCGCTAATATCCAGTACTGACGGTTCCATCGCCGTTTCCCGTATCAACCAAATCTGATGGATTGTATGGGGTTGGACTGGTTTGCTGCCTCAGCCAGTTAAATTAAATAAAATTCAGAATAATAAAATAATTGTAATAAACCGCTACACAAAGAGTACTTATGTTTGCAATTATTGGTTGCCTAAATATTCGCCATTTTGACACCAATATTCCAAAAGAATTTTCAATTGTGCGACGTGCTCTTGACAATCTATAATTAAAGATTTTCTGGCCGATTGTGAGCTGACATTTTGAGTATTATTTTACTCGAAAATCTTTTCATTACTGTTTTATTTTTATCAAACAAAAGGGGTTTGTATTGGCTCTCATGTCGCATACCCCAAAACTAGTTTCAGCAGCTTTTATTTTATTTTATTCATTCCATGACAGGGCAACACACAGAACAAGATATAATTAAATTAGTACAATTTGTTTATAAGAAAACCAAAAATATAACTTAAATAAAATATAAGAAAACAAATAAATTACAAAAACACCAAGTAAATACTTAATTAAGAAAATTAATATTATTGTAAATAAAATCTAATATTAATTCAAAAGATATGTAGATTTCAGTGCCTAATCTCAGCCAGATGCCTCGAAGACAGCCGATCTAAAACGCTTAAAAGAAACTTCAAAAAGGTTAAAATTACCAAAATGTTTGCTCATTGTGATTTATTTGCAGCCTCAATAAGGGATTTACAAAACCAAAATTATTTCTAGAAAAAAAGGGGAAAAATAATCTTTCACCTCGAATTCTATAAGAAGGTGCATAGAAATTTAGGCATGACAGTGATGATAACGCTTCACACAAATTATTCACCAACTTATAGAGGAATAACTCGTCAACCAAAAGTTTTCTGGTTTCGAGTAACTGTAAATCAAAAATCCTAACTCTATCTGCATAATTAATGCAATTACTAAATGGAACAAATTTGTAGATTAAGAAGATTGTGAATTTATGTTGCACTCTCTCAATTTGCGCCTTATAAACCTCATAATACGGATTCCATATCTGACAGCCGTATTCCAGAAAGCTGCGGCATAAACTTTTCAATAAAATAGTAAAGACAGTAGGGTCCCGAAACTCTTTCCCTCGATGAAAAATAAACCCGAGCATTTTAAGCGCGTTAGAACAAGCAGCATTAATATGATTATCAAATTTTAGTTTATGATCAAATACTATGCCCAAATCAGTAATCTCACTAACTCTATCCAAAATCTGCTCCTCAAGCTTATATGAAAATATAATTTGATTTATTTTCCTATAGTATAAGATAACACAACACACTTGTTTATTTTAAGTTTAAGTTTATTTACTAAGGACCAAATTAACAGTTTATCCAAATCTTCGTGAAGCCGAATACAATCATTAGAATTTTGAATATTTCTATATATTTTCAAATCATCAGCATACAATAAATAATGGCAAGATAAGATGTTTGGAACGTCATTAATAAATATGATAAACAAAAGTGGACCCAGAGTAGAACCCTGAGGTATACCAGATTTGGCCAGAATAGTTTTAGCTAAAAATCAATTAAATTTCACCTGTTGTAATCGCGCAAAAAGATATGATTCTAACCAATTGAGAATTTGTACAGAAAGACCTATATTACAACACTTTTTTAATAGAATACTGTGCGAAACCGTATCAAAAGCCTTTTCGAAGTCAGTGCAAACACAATCAACTTGACCACCTCTATCAACAAGATTAAAAACAAAACTTGAAAAATCCATCAAGTTTGTCGTGGTAGAACGTTTCGGAAAAAACCCATGCTGTGAAGGGTTAACTGAGCTTTTAACCTCGTTGAAAATGATTTTGTAGACCAGACCCCTTACGTCACTCGCATCATATTTTTTGAAAACCGGCACTAACTAAGCCTTCTTCCTAAATGAAGGAAATACATACACCCTCATTCAACGATAAGTTAAATATGAGGGTTAACGGTCTGATTAGTTGTGTCTTTAAGCGGAAAATGAAATAGTTGGTTAAGTTATCAGCGCCGGCACCCTTTTTAATATCAATTGACGACAGAACAATAAACACGTCATATTCAGAGATTAAATCCACAAAATGATTTTTAACGGAATTGGTACGATTAGCTTCAAATATCTTATGATCTGGTTCTTCGACATACACTGATTCAAAGTGATCAGCAAATAAATTGCTTATTTGATATGACTCAGTTCCTTCAACATCGCCCAGTTTCATACACGAGGGATAGAGCGACTTAGTAGTAAGTGATTGTGAGTATGCCCAAAGTAACTTCGGATATTCTTTTATATTTCTCTCAATATACTTAACATAACTTATAAAACTTTTACGAATTTCGATTTTAACAGACCTTCTAAGATTGGAAAAATAACATAATCATTACTCATTAGCCAATTTATATTTACGATAACGACTGTGATATTTACCCTTTAAATAAATTAATTTGGTCAGTTTACAAGAATACCACGAAGGAAATTTAGAATTACCTTTAGTACGATTGTTAGGCATTATGAAACTGTAGAGAATTTCAAAAAATGTATCAACAGCGTTATCAACTCTATACAATTTAAAAAAACGTTATTCGATACGTGTTTCGAGCTCCCTTCTGATAATTGTATAGTCAAGTTTTTTTAGCACAGTTCATTTTTTGTACAGTAAGTAGCTTAAAAATTTATGTTCAACTCTAACACTTAACGGCGGGTGGTAACTATCTATTTTAGACAATGGTTTACCTAGGTTTACATTAATAGCTCTACGACCAAGATTAGAAAGCACTAGCTCAAGAATTCTATTACTAGCATTTCTGATAAAATTGTGCTGACTAAGTCCTGTGAACATTGCTGTCTCCAACAAGAGATTCGTACTTTGTCCAAAAGAAAGTTTTGGTGAAACATTATTAGAATTTACATGCCAAGGGATACTATTGAGGTTGAAGTCACCCATTATAATAAATTGATGGTCATGAGGAGATACAAACAACATGTCAGAAATCCGATTACAAAATTTTTCATAATGATCGAATCCAGTAGAATTCGAGGGAAAATATACCAAACATATAATTAAACATTTACCATCTTCCGTTTTCAAACGGATTCACATATTTTCAAAAATATCATCAATACCGCTCAACTCAGAAACCACAATAGATTTTTAATGAGAATAGCCACAGCACCACCATTAACCTTGTCGGTAATATCAAAATTTCTATCTCTTCGGAGCTTTTGTTAATTTCGCAACAGAAGAAGTTGCGGACATAAAATGTTCTCATTTTTTAATGTTCTCGGGCACGGACATCTGCTTTTGTAAAAAGTTACTGAAACTAATTTTGGCGTAAGCGGCATCAGAACAAATTATGGCAAAAGCTTGTTTTGATAAATCCTTATAAAATACAATTGGTTTGGTTACTTGTACCTGAAATTTCTACAAATAATAACTACGGCAGTTGACTATTTAAGTTGACCGGGCCTAAACACCACAATACTCCCCTGCCAGTGAAATCAGTTTTGTTTGAATGAATTTAGAAATGGGACTGGTGTTTTGACTACCAGACCTGCTCTCGTGGGTGATTTTCCTTCTGAGGGAACTGGTTTAGGTTCTATATCGAACTGTACTTTTTTGACATTAATTTGAGTCAAACTGTGAGGAGTTGAATTTTCTCTTGCAGTTGGGATTTTCTTCCTAAGTAATTGGTTCTCCCTGATTCTCTAGATAGTATGGTTGTAATTGCAACCTGTCTATCAATTTTATTTCATTTTTGTCAGTATTTTGTATTATGAATGATTTTTCGGATCTCGATATTACTAGATGTGGGCCAGTATAGGGTTGATGTAACGATTTTCTTAGTTCATCTGTTCTCAAAAATATGTGCGTATACGAGATTAGATCTTTACTAATAAAAATTTTGTCCGTAGTATGTCTCGATGCTGGCAACGGCCTAATTTCGTCGAAATGTTTTTTAATACTTTTACCCAATCTGACTGGAGAGTTCTGTCTTGTTCGGTGTCAAAAAATTGGCCTGGTACCCGTAGAGTCTTCCCATAGACTAGTTCCGCTGGTGTTGCCTGTGTCTCTTCGCTAAAACCTGTCCTTAAACCGAGCATAACCGCTGGTAGGATAGTGGTCCGATCGGATTGTTCCGTGAACAATTGGGACTTAAATTGAGCTCCCTGGTCGATGACAATCAACTCTAGAACACTAAAACGCAGAATCCAAGAAGAGTACATGGCAAATGCGGCAGATGGCAGCAGTAATATCCGGAACAGAAATAGGCTCAGTCCAACGTGTGTAACGATCGATTAATATTACGCAATACCGTTGATTTTTAGAAACCGGCGATGGACGGACCAATGATGTCGAGGTGGATTTCCATAAAACCCTGTGAAGTTACTTTAGAGGTTCCAAGGAGATTTCGTGTGACGAAAAATGTGAGATTTTTGACAAGGTAGGTATACGAGCCACTATTTGAGTCATAATTTTTGATTCTTTGTTGATTGTAGGCCAGATAACATGGATGTGATAATTTTTGCAAAGAGTTAAAAATTAACTGTCGAAAAGTTGGAGGTATCCATAGCTGCCGAAATATCACAAAATAATACCTTGTTGGAGTTAAACGAAACCGGAACTTGTTTGAATTTTAAATTCGAATTTTTTACTTAACATATCTCGCAGCTCTTCATCATTGGTTTGTACATCTGTTATCGCTGCATAGTCAATACTTTCCTGAATGGAAATTTGATTAATGCATCAGCAAACACATTATCGGCACCAGAGATGTGTCGTATGTCACTTTTAAATTAACTAAGAAAATCCAGGTGTCTAAATTGTCTCGGAGATGCCTTGCCCGGATTCTGATTAAACACGTAAATCAAGGACTTATGATCATTGAACAGCTTGAACTTCCCTACCCTCTTTAAATGCTGATGCCCCAATTACCGTGCCAACTCTGTCGTAAATGAAGGATGTGCTAAAAGTGTAGCATGACACAACTTGTTTTTGCAATTTTCAATGGCTTGAATCGGTTCGGCGGTTCAAGCTATAGAAATGTTACTGTTTTTTGTAGCCTCTTGAATGACTGCGCTGCGTTTCTGAGACCAAATGTCATTCTACAAAATTCAAAAAGATTAAAAGAAGTAGAAATGGCTGTTTTTGGTACATCTAATGGTTCAATGGGAATTTAGTGGTAAGT
The DNA here is from genome assembly GCA_963556165.1 of Tipula helvola. NCBI lineage: Eukaryota > Metazoa > Arthropoda > Insecta > Diptera > Tipulidae > Tipula > Tipula helvola. Next base: position 204,093,127 of record OY744483.1, on the reverse strand, counting down.
CTGGACTATAGATCTTCCAATTGGTTAGACAAATCTAGGAGATAAGGCATCGGATAACAATCGGCTACTGTGACTTTATTAAAAAGCACGGTAATCCGTCTCGAATATGATTTGAATTGTTTACTAAATGTAGCAGGCCAGACCAAGAGCTTTTACTGGGTCTATAAATCCCGCGTGACATTATTAGTTCAAACTTTAACCGATGTATGACGTTATGTTATACATCACCAACGCTGTTCTCAACTCAACATATAGAGTTACTTCCGGGTACTCAGTTATAATTTGGTAAATTTTGGGATGTATATTGCTGGTCCGTCGATGTTAGAGAAGGAAGGATCCTGCGTCGAAGACAAAGAGACTGTTGTAAATAGATACTGGTTGAAATAATCGAAACATCTGCCCCCGTGGTGTTTGCAACTTGAAGATTGACATTTTTTGAATTTTGTCGATAAGAATTTTGATTTCCTTTTGAATTTGACCTGGAACTTGAATTTGATTAGAGCCTAAATTTCCTTCATGAATCCAGGTTTAAATTTTGTTAATTTTGTATCCAAATTATGTTCCAAACTGGAATTTTGGCTACACGATGATGGTGACAGTGTAGCTGTGCGCACGACGTGGATGTGAAATTGCGTCATTGTCTCAAAGATATAGTCAGCTTGGTCAGCTAGCACAGCTAAGGACACGTCATTCTTAAATGGGGTCAATACTATTTGAATCTGCCGTGGGAGACGTTTCATCCATAACTGTTTAAAATCTCTAAATTCGTTCAAGAGCTGAGACGCCCTTTTATCACCTAATAATAATTCGTGTATTAGGTTGTTGATTTTAGTATTTTCAGACTTGCTTAAGAACCGTATGAAACTATCGTGTAATTGCCAGTCAAACGCACCTACCGCGTGTGCATATTTGGTTGCCTCTTATTTGATGTTTGCAACGTTAAATTGTTGTTCTAAAATTTCGAACCAAACGTGTAGAGTCTGGCTATACAACGGCTGCGGAATGCCACATGAGCAATATGACCGGTAGATAACAAGTTGGGTAACGCCGACCCAAGTACATCATTACCCGTATCGTCACGGGTATGCTCATGTGCCGGCTCGACGCTGGTACTAAGTCGTGCAGTCAAAATTGCTGCCCCCAATTCATTTTTGCGAGCTGACCTTCCGTGATTGTTATTGTATTTGTCCTACGACTTGAACTTGGTTCGTCCGAATGAAGATCGTTGTCTGAATCCAATACCGTTTTAACAACGAAAAGAAAAACAAAAAGAATACCTCGTAAAAAGAGACAAGTATACCTGACCCAAGTAGCTTCCTGCCGGGTTGCTTCGGGAACGTCTTTTGTTGATGCTGGACTCTTCTCTCTCTGGCTGTTAACGTGTGCGCTGTTGTCTTTATGTGAACCTCGACGTTCTACACGAGTTATCATAATTTACACTTCCAGACCGCACGTTTCGCTTACTAGTTTAGTCTATACTCAAGCGCACCGCACATAAACTATTTATTATAACTGATCTTATTTTCATTCCTCGTCGCGTATAGATGCTTGGACATACACACTGATTTATTTCAAATCTCTATGACGCATGCACAATTCACGTTGGAGCCGGTAGATCACATAGTCATAATACACCTTGTGTTGTAGGGCAAGTTTAGTTGCCTGTTGCCATAAAAAAGGCAACCTTTATCGAACATTGACCTGTTTTTAGAATCAGTTTGAAGAGAAACCTAAACTGTGTACTAGTTTTACTGCTACACAAATACAGAATTACAGACAGATGGTAAAACAATAAAAAAATGTTTGTTATTACAATTACAATTGTTTAACAATTTCGTAGATAATTATCATTCAAGAAACTTTTATAAGTAAATAAAAATAATTATTATCGGTATTGAAACTTTTTATAAACACAAAATAACGTATTCAATGTAATATAATCGATAAAACACTTATTTTTTCATCCAAGGCACAAATTCATTTTACATATTTGACTGCCATCTATCGTAAAGCTTTTATAATTAGCCGCATTTACAAATATTAGCACAGACACAGTAATTGATTATCATTTGTTTATTGAAAATTAAATGTAAGCTAAAAAATGTTTTCCAAATCGAATTGAAAAGTTGACTCACCGTTGTATCGTTGAAAACAAACCACAATTGAATTAATTAACTTATATAATAAAAGTTTACTACAAAACAAAACAAAGCAGATTGTTTTTGTTAGTTTTTTATTTATTTCGTTCAACAACACTTATACAGAGATAACTCATAATTTTTTATTTAGAATTTTACAACACACATTTCTCGTTTTTATTCCGGTGTGGAAGCGCACAATACTCTCGAGATCGGTTTTTTTTTTTGGTATGTTTAACCGACAAATGGTAATCATAAACTAAAGACACTCGAAACCTTTGTTGGTAAAGTTTTGTTCTGTTTTTTTTTTTGTTATTCTGTTACTGTTTGTTGTTGTTTTCATATTCACTTTTTGTTTATGGAAAGCGATAAATTAATTCGTATATGTACCTAGTTTTAGAATAGACAAAAGATTATGAATGAAAGATTTTTTTTTTTTTTTTTAGCTCGAGTAAATTAATAACAGTAGTTGGTGGAAATTCGTATTAAAATGACTTTCAGTTTGGTTTATAAATTTGGATTATTAATTTATGCAGTTTGTTTTATTTTTAGTGAAGAACATAACCCGCGCTTTATCTTTATGGTTTGCGCTAGGTCAGTATTAATAAATGCTAGTTCCGTTTCTTCAGTATATGTATGTATATGTATATATCGTGAGGTTAGTTCTGTTGGTGTATTCAGTCTTGTTCAACGGTGATGAGTGGATATCCAACAGGATGATATTATTATAATGCTGTGTGGAGTGAAAGGAACGCCACAAGCTGATCGATATTATTGTTACGTTTTTGCCTTGTCAATCAAGGTCAGGTCCTATACGCCATTTTTCGAAAAATCGAATGTTAGATTTCCAGCTAAACTTTGTTAACTTTCCAAATAAAATTTTGATGAAGTGTCAATTTTGGTTTAATGTTCTAACATTTCTGAATATTTTACAAAAAAAAATTATTAAATTTCCTTTCAATTTGGAACCGGAAACCCAATTTTCTCCTACAAAGTCAAATAAAATCAAAAATGGATATAAGACACTATAGGCTATAGCATTCGTATGACTAAATGTCGACAATAGCGTAGACAATGGTTTTCGACGTACGCAATGTAGACAATACGTAGACAATATAGAAAATTCATTGTAGAAAATATTTTTTTTGTTGTTGTTTTTATCGTTATATATAATTCTTAACTTAAGGGAAAAATATTACATTCATAGTTAAAGTTCCGAAACCATCTGAGGCTCAAAATCAAAGATTATTAGGTTTGCAGTTAACAAAAGAAACACTATGCAGAAACACTAATGCCGTGAGTCTCAGAAGACTAACCTAATTCAATTATATTAGTTCAAGAAATATACACTCAACTCCATAACTACATAACCACTCGTTTTTGTGAATTTTTAAAATAACGGATTAAGAAATTTTCAAACTTTTAATGCCAGATGTTGAATCAGGACGTTAAGTTCACCGTTTCTTTAATTATTTTTACTTTCTTGTACAGTTTTGTCTACAATCTAAATTCCATTCAGCTTTTTAAATCCAAATTATTTTTTTTGCATACATACCTACATAACATTTTTATTTTCAAATTTTAATTTGGCATTATTTGTTTCTTTTTTTTATCTTTTATTTATTTCCGTTAGTAATTTTTATCAGGTTTTGCATTTTTATTTTTAAGCCGTTTTAAGTTGTTGCAGGCCTGTACATGCGTCCGCGTTTAAATTTGTATTTTCCAACTCTCCTCCTATATCTTATTTATGTTTATTTTCTGTTGAATGTTTTGTTCTTCAGGGGTGAGATGTTTTAACCATCACGTTTTTCGCTTCGATGCATTTTCGGTAGAATAACGGTACTTTAGAACTAAATTATTTTAAAATTTTATATTTTTAACAAAGGAGTACAGTTATTCTATCGAAAATTCGTCGAAGCGAAAAACGTGATGGTTACAACATCTCACCCCAGGTCTCATATCATCTCATTCTACACTACTCCAAAAAATTAAAGGAACACTAATTTTTTTCAATTTTTTTAGTGTTTTTGAAGAGCTGTATCTTAGTAAAATACGGTCGTACAGATAGGAAAAGAAAAGCATTTTAAAGCTTCAAATCTCTAGTTTTGAGACTTTTGAACGGAAAATTTTTGTGAGATACCGTTATCACGCAATCATAAGAAAGAGCGCGAAGAAAAAAAATTCGAATTTTTTTTTTTTTTTGTAAGGTGCCATGGGCTCGGGAAATTTTTTTAAAGTTAAACCAATGCATAGGTCGGTTAGCCTGTTAATTAGGCGTAAATTTAATTTCATTCTGGTCTCTCTATGTCAACTTTTTGCTGAGATATCTGACTTTGAATCAAAAAAGATCCTTTTGCCTTTGATCATCGATATCTCAGCAACCAATGACTGCACAGTAAACTTTAGGGCAGCCTTAAAAACTTCAGTAAATTTCCTACAAGACCCTTTAATGATTAGTGGAGAACAAATTTTTTTTTCACCCTCAATACTGATTTGAAAAAATTACAAAAAAACGACTTTTTAGGTTGTCTTAATAAATCTACCGTTACTTTACCGTTATTGATGAAAAGACTAATGTTGCCAGGTCGTTTTACAGTTTAATGTACTCCTAATAGCCCTGTATTATTTTCAAATTGATCCATCCAACCGTTTTTTCGGACAGATTGATCAAAGTTTTACAAAACAATTAAAGGAACAAGTATTCATCAAAATAAAAAAACGACTTTTTTCACATTTTACGTTAGTTACTTGTTAACCCTTAACGATCGTACGGTTTTTTTTGTAATACTCGCCGATAAGAGACGATAGAAAATTAAATAAAGTTCTGCAATATGAGCAATAATTATGGAACTTGGCCATTTCTCATCCGATTTTAGTGAAATTTGGTATGCACGATGGAAATGGGATTCTAAAATGATTTTTGGATAAAGTTCTGGAATATGGCCAACTAGGATGGAACTTGGCCATTTATTATCCGATTTTGATGAAATTTGGTATGCGCGATGGAAATGGGATTCTAAACTGATTTTTGGATAAAGTTCTGGAATATGGCCAACTAGGATGGAACTTGGCCATTTCTTATCCGATTTTGATGAAAGTTAGCATGTACGATGGAAATGGGATTCTAAAGTGATTTTTGGATAAAGTTCTGGAATATGGCCAACTAGGATGGAACTTGGCTATTTTTAAACCGATTTTGATGAAATTTGGTATAAGCGATGGAAATGGGATTCTAAACTGATTTTTGGATAAAGTTCTGGAATATGGCCAACTTGGATGGAACTTGGCCATTTCTTAACCGATTTTGATGAAATTTGGTATGCGCGATGGAAATGGGATTCTAAAATGATTTTTGGATAAAGTTCTGGAATATGGCCAACTGGGATGGAACTTGGCCATTTCTTAACCGATTTTCATGAAATTTGGTGTTCGCGATGGAAATGGGATTCTATAATGAATTTTAGCTAAAGTTCTGGAATATGGCCAATTAGGTAGGAACTTGGCCATTTCTTATAAGATTTTGTTGAAATTCAGCATGTGTAATGAAAATTTCATTTCCGCCCCGGTGGCACAGTGGTTAGCATACTTGCTTTACGCTCCGGAGGTCCCGGGTTCGATTCCCGGCGGGTGATGAAAAAATCACGGCTGGTTTAAGGGTAGGATCAATGAATTAATCACTCATTATCCGTTAACAAAAATGATTACGAAACTTCAAAATGAAGCGGCCAAATCCCTCCATGGGATGTTGCGCCAGCGAAAAAAAAATGAAAATTGGGTTTTAAAATTATGTTTAGATGAAATTCTGGAATAAGCCGTATTAGGATGGAACTTGGCCATTTTTTATCCGATTTTAAACAAATTCAGCATGTGCTATAGAAATAAAACTCTAAAATTATTTTTGGTTAAAGTTATATGTTAAAGTTGGAAGGCGCTTGCCTATTCCTTAACCGAATAAAAGAAATTCGATATGTGCTTTAAAAGTGAAAAACTCGTTATTCCATGTATTTAATGATTTAATTTATCAATAATTTAAGAATCTCATTTTCATCGTGAATGCTGAAATTCATAAAAATAGGATACAAAACTTCCAAGTTCAGGCTAGTTGGCCATATTCCAGAACTTTATCCAAAAATCATTTTAGAATCCCATTTCTATCGCGCATACCAAATTTCATCAAAATCGGTTAAGAAGTGGCCAAGTTCCTTTCTAGTTGGCCATTTTCCAGAACTTCATCCACGAATCGTTTTACAATCCCATTTCAATAACGCATACCAAATTTCATTAAAATCAGATGAGAAATGGCCATGTTCCATAATAATTGGTCATATTGCAGAACTTTATTTAATTTTCTATCGTTTCTTATCGGCGAGTATTACAAAAAAAAAATCGTACGATCGTTAAGGGTTAACAAATAACTAACGCAAAATGTGAAAACAGTCGTTTTTTTATTTTGATGAATACTTGTTCCTTTAATTGTTTTGTAAAACTTTGATCAATCTGTCCGAAAAAACGGTTGGATGGATCAATTTGAAAATAATACAGGGCTATTAGGAGTACATTAAACTGTAAAATGACCTGGCAACATTAGTCTTTTCATCAATAACGGTAAAGTAACGGTAGATTTATTAAGACAACCTAAAAAGTCGTTTTTTTGTACTTTTTTCAGATCAGTATTGAGGGTGAAAAAAAAATTTGTTCTCCACTAATCATTAAAGGGTCTTGTAGGAAATTTACTGAAGTTTTTAAGGCTGCCCTAAAGTTTACTGTGCAGTCATTGGTTGCTGAGATATCGATGATCAAAGGCAAAAGGATCTTTTTTGATTCAAAGTCAGATATCTCAGCAAAAAGTTGACATAGAGAGAGACCAGAATGAAATTAAATTTACGCCTAATTAACAGGCTAACCGACCTATGCATTGGTTTAACTTTAAAAAAATTTCCCGAGCCCATGGCACCTTACAAAAAAAAAAAAAAATTCGAATTTTTTTTCTTCGCGCTCTTTCTTATGATTGCGTGATAACGGTATCTCACAAAAATTTTCCGTTCAAAAGTCTCAAAACTAGAGATTTGAAGCTTTAAAATGCTTTTCTTTTCATATCTGTACGACCGTATTTTACTAAGATACAGCTCTTCAAAAAACACTAAAAAATTGAAAAAAATTAGTGTTCCTTTAATTTTTTGGAGTAGTGTAGATTATAGATATATAGGAATTCGATGGAGCCAAACTCCGAATCCGATGTCGAACTAATGTGGCCAAGACCTTGACAGCGTCTTCGGTCACGTTTTCGATACATTCTCGGGTTCGGAGAGTGTTCTCCTCCGATCTGATTGTGCGGGTTCTACTACTGAACCCAGCCGTTTAGGGAAACCGAAATGCCTTGGTAAGCGTAACTGCCAGCTCTGGACCATAACCTCTACGTTTTTCGTATCAGCTGGTATGTTAATATTACTTCTATGTTTGAAAATAAACAGATTAACTTGCACCACAGTAAGTCAGCTTCATTTGAATTAAGGAAGTTGCTTACTGGACCGCATACAGATTTATGTTTTATTCAGGAACCTTATCTTCTCGATGGTTTTGTTTGTGGACTAAATATTTCTAATGGCAGAATTTTTTCAAAGAATTCTGTCAATAAAATTAGAGCTTGCATTTATATTTCTACTAATATCAATGCATCTTTTATTCACGAATGCAGTTCGGCTGATCTCTCACCCATTCTGATCACTTTCGAATCTGGTAAGGCCTGCACGGAACTGGTTGTTGCCTCAGTTTATCTTCCATTTGATTCTCCTCATCCTGCCCCGTCGGAGGAACTTACAGAACTCTTAAAGTGGAGTTCGGATAAAAATATTCCCCTCTTAATTGGTTGTGATGCCAATGCGCACCATACTCTTTGGGGTAGCACTAATATTAATAACCGGGGCTCTGCTCTGAAAAATTATTTAAGCTCATCTGAGCTAGAAATACTCAATAAAGGCTGTGAGCCAACTTTTGTCAATTCTATGCGGAGGGAAGCTATTGATATAAGTCTGTGTTCTTTGCCTATTGTTGATTTAGTTTCAAATTGGAGGGTGACTAATGATATTCTCACTTCTGACCACAGGTGTATCTCTTTTAACATCAACATTAAATGACCACCTCTTAAACCATATCGTAATCGTAAATTAACCGATTGACAAAAGCATGCTCTACAGCTTTTGAAAAATCGTGTTCCCTTATTATCAAACAAAAGATTGGGAATAGACCCTTCTGGTGCTCTGCTCTTAAAAAACAAAGGAAACTTACTAGGAAACTGATGAATAAAGCCAAAAATACTAATCTTAAATGCGTTTGGCATAGTTTCCTTATAGCTCAAAAGGAGTATAAAAAAGCTTAAGATCCGCTCACAGAACCGCATGGACAAATTCTGTGAGGAAATTAATAGTCTCTCTGCGGTCTCTAGACTAACTAGAGCGTTAGCTAAAAATGACACCTGTAGACTTGATGCTCTTCGTCTATCGAATGGCAAGTTTACTTCTTCGAAGAAAGAAGCAAACGAGTTGCTTCTTTCTGTTGATTTTCCGGAGTGTGATTTTGCTCACTCTCTAACCAATAGGAATTACAATGAAGCTCCTGACTGGGATTTAGCGGTTCGGATAGTTAGGTACGTCTGAAGTTCAGCGTTGGAGTATTTTCTCCTTTAAACCATACAAATCAGGTGGTCCTGATGGGATTTTTCCAGCTGTATTACGGCATGATTTTCCTATTATTAGGGACCATCTGCGGTACCTTTTTAAAGCGTGCGTTGCTTTTAGCATTGTTCCTCAGGTTTCAAGAGCACCGTTGTTTTTTTACCGAACCCTAACATTTCTTAAAACGTTAGAGAGGATTATCGACAGATTTATTAGTGATAAATATTTATCTAATTCCCCACTCAGTAACATGCAAGATGCTTATAGGGTAGGTAAGTCCTGTGAAAGGGCTCTACATGAACTTGTCACTAGGATCGAAAGATCCCTCAATAATAAAGAGTTTCTTGTAGGTACTTTCTTGGACATTGCGGGAGCCTTTGACAGTACATCGTTCTCGTCGATTATTAACGCCTGTACCAATTTCGGTATTGATCCCACCATTGTAAAATGGATTGATTGTATGCTTATATCTCGCATCGTTGAGGTTGGCGTAGATAATGCTTCAATCTCGGTCAAAGTTGCCAAAGGTTGTCCTCAGGGAGGTGTGCTGTCACCCCTGTTATGGCTTTTGGTGATTGACGATCTACTTGTGAAACTTCAGCAGTCAGGCTTTGTTGCTCAAAGCTACGCTGACGATCTTGTTATTACAGTTGCTGGAAAGCACCTGAATGTGTTATCCGACATAACGCAGAATGCTTTATGTATTGTGGAGTCATGGTGTGGTGGAAAGGATCTACACGTTAATCCTTGTAAAATTGATATGGTTATATTTACTAGGAATCTAAATATTGGTGGACTAACTGTGCTTTTACTCTTCGGGAGGCCGAATAACAGATCCGACCACGTTATGCAGTTTAGGTGTCTTCTTGGACAGTAAACTTTCCTGGAAATTTCACCTGGAGTATAAACTTCAAAAATCGACTGCCATATTTTGGCAGTGTAGACGAGCCTTTGGGAAAACCTGGGGTCTAACTCCCAAAATTTTGTCTTTCATCTATAAATCATACCAATGTTATCTTATACTTCCATTGTATGGTGACCAGTGGTTAAATTAGAGGATTTAATCATTTAATGGTCTACAAATTATTGCTTGTAGGGCCATTACAGGAGCCATTGCCTTGACTCCTCTTCTTGCCAAGGAATCAATTCTATTCTTTCCACAGCTACATTCTTTCAATCTTAGCACAGCATGTTCTGCTGCGTTTTGACTAAGGAGCATAGGAATGTGGAACACTCTTGGTTCAGTCGTAGGCCATAGAACAATTTTAAATGATTTCGCATCATTAGTACCAGAAATTGATATGGTTAATGATAGACAGATGTCTGAATTTAATTTCTTGAGAACTTATATGAGTCTGTATTCTCTAGCGAAAGCTGGGGCTGAGTTTAAATTCATCGGTCCTGAACCAGTTGCTTCCTTACCATTTAGTTAAGTTAAGAAGGTGATCAAAACCTGCGCTGTAACTGAATTAAAATAGCAATGGCTTGCTTTATGTAGCTGCCGCATTGCCAAACTTTTTATTAGTGGACCTAATTTGAGGGCCACTAGGTTTGCTTTATCTCTCAGCAAGAAACAGTTGAGAGTTTCGATCGCGACTCTTACTGGGAATGGTCATTTTAAGGTACACCTTCAGTGCATGGGGCTATCTCTTGACGCTGTATATGCGAGGATTGCCTTGAAGACGATGATGATTGCATTCACTTCGTGTGTAGTTGTCCGGCTTACAACAAAGTTAGGTTGCAAATATTTGACTTTAGATCCATTGCTGATAATCAGCTATATTCCTTGCCTTGGCCTAAACTACTTCAGTTTATTAAGGCTGCTGCAGGCGTTCGCTAGTTAGAATAGAATCACTGGTATGCACCATGGGCCCATCGTGGCATTGAGTGCGGATCCTCAGATAGTTCCAACCAATTTTAATAATAATAATAAAAATAATAATTTAACCACTTTTGATTAGACGTTCAAATTTTAATAAAATAAATAAAAATTAAAAAAATTAATATGCCGTCGACCCCCCTTTGTTCTCGGTCAACGCCAAAATACTGTTATACGCATACTTCCAATCAATGAATTAATGATTTCGGGCGATATTTCGTTCCAGGCATTTTCAATTCCCAATTTCAACTCATTGGCTTCTGGAATTGTCTGTTACTCTCGTAAACTTTTCTCACTCATAATTCCCAAAGATTTTCTATGGGATTTTGGTCTAGGGAAAAAGCGGGCCAATCTAAAATTGATATGTATAATGCTTATCAAACCAAGATTTGGTTTACTAATGTATAGGAAAGGTAAGAGGGGCGGTCTTCTAAGACGCCAATGTGCTCAGTGATTTTCATTCTAGTTGATGGAAAGGCTAAAGTAAGCGTACTCACAAAAGAGAAAGCCCCCATACCATTAGACGTCCACCACCAAAATTTCGCTTTGAGAAGTACAATGGTTCCTTTCTAAGATCTCTCCAATAGTAATGGCGCCTTACTATTGATTTCGATCATCATCGTTTTCTGTTCATTTTGCTATATTAGTACTATTATTTTCGACCGTGTAAAGGCTATCGTGTGGTCGAAAATTTAAGATACATATTTCACCACTCTTAATTTTCGACTGTCGTCGATTTCAAAAATTTAATTTAATGTTTTCTTATTCCGAAGTTTGTTAAAATAACTAAAAAAAATTATTTCATTTATAAAAATATAGTTCTATTAGTAATAGTGTATTAATTAAAATTTTATAAAATAAAGTAAATATCTACTTTATTTTTATGTACCTGTTAGTTTTGAATTGTTAGGCTATGTTAGATTTTTTTATGTTCTAAGGTCTACAAGATAAAAACATACAAGCTTCCGGCAGTATAAGTTGTTAATTGAATTTTTGGAAAAAAATCCTAACATAACGGCATCATCGTCATTATCTGCGGAAGGGAGGGTTATAGTCAACCATTTGTAGGAGAATCACACCGTGATATTAAACGCGGCTGGGCCATCGGTAAATAGTGTGAACAAATGGAAAAAAAGTAAGTTATTCATTGTTTAAAATAAGCTATTAAGCTGATTCTCTCAATACTCTTTCGGAAATACTTTTGGAACAGAAAACGGTTGGGTTCCGTTCGCGAGTTGAACTGGGGTTGAGTTGGGTTTGGATTAGGGTTTAGTGAGCAGTTGAGCCAGCGATATATACAGGGTGTCAGGGTTTCGGATGCTAATCCGTTAAGGGGTGATTCCTAGGTTCACTCTAAATTTCATCATAATCGGTTAAGACATAGCCAAGTTCCATCCTAATTGGCCATATTTGACAACTTCATCCAAAAATCATTTTAGCATCCCATTTCCATTGCACATATCAAATTCCACTAAAAACCATTAAAAAATAAATCAGTTCCATCGTACTTGGCCATATTCCAGAACTTCATCTAAAAATCATATTAGAATCCCATTTCCAACGCACAAAAGACGTTTTATCCTAATTGGCCATACATATAACTTGCTAAAGGTTCAACTTGAAATATAAAACCAGTGTGTGTGTAAGATATTTAAACAAATCCACACGCCTTGACTGATTTGAACCAAACTTTGTACAAATATTGTTTTTGGAGGTTGAGCTGACGGTTGACTTGAGAGGTTCAATTAGGGTTTCATTTGAGAGTTGAATTAATTTTGACGACCGAAGTTCTGTGCAAGGATTTTGTTCAAAAAATGAGACTTGAGAGTTGCAATTTTTATCGGCGTACTAGATGTACGATAATAATAAAATTAAACCAAACAACAATAATATTTACTGTTGTATATCTAGTACGTACACGAAAATCGCAACTCTCAAGTCTCATTTTTTGAACAAAATCCTTGCACTGATCACTTCATGAGATTTCAGTCCTTTATATTTTAGTATTGATATTACGAAATATACGTTGTACCTCTGTGATGAAAGAAATGTAGAGCTCAGTCAAGACATTTTCCAAATTATATTGGGAGATTGTCGGCTGACCTATGATCGAGTATTCATAATTCCTGTAACGGAAACAAATGGTAATTTTCGTGTTTGCGATTTTCCTTCAAAGCTTTTTATTTTTTAACAAAATTTTATTACCACATAAAATATTACCATTCTGTATCCAAGCAAACAGAAGAGGCCAGAATTGTAACAAGCTATACCGCAACTGTAGAGAAGTCCGATTATTTTATCGGATCAATTTCAAAAAACGGAAATTAGAGGTTTTCGATTTATAAGCTGTAAGTTTATCGTGCTATTTATTTTAAGCTTACGCTTCTTAAATTTGTAATCTACCATCCTGTTTGAAGGAATTGCAAAAATACCAAGAAGAGCACGCGGAGGATAGACGTACTTTATAAATATATAATAGAATGAATACACTCCAAAAAGCATTGCGGACAAAATTAATAAATATTTTGGTCGAACTTTTCATACAAATTCATGGACCATATCCGTCGAGTTAAAACAAAATTTGGTGGGGTAAAGCAACCGCTCTAATTTTTCCTATTCTATGTGAAGATCACATCATATGATATTATGAAACTACGACAAAACAAACTATATATGCATTTTAATGTTAGAGTATATTTTACAATGCAGCAAACAGGGGTGGCTTCTTTGCATTTAGATTTCGTGCTATTAACCGATCCCTAAACAACGATTCAAGAATGCTAAGCAAAGTTGATGATGATGTAAATGTAATAGGAGAAAATTAGGAAATTAATACGGATAATTTGGAACTGTTTCTAATAAAATTGAAATAACTTTGCCCAACAAATGACCAGCACGAAATTTTGGAGCTGATGAAAAAGACGATACACATGAGACAAACATGGTTTACGTTTGAAATGTATCCAAGATATTTAGATACTCCTGATCTGGTATAATAATTTTATATTGTGTTGCCTTAGTTTTAGCCAGATTGATGAAACACATCCAATCAATATTCAACATGACAAACAGTCAATTAATCTGTTGGACTGATTCCATCGATGGTTCGGTCTGATTCTGTTGAATTGACATCGTACTGGATTAGCTATGCGAACCACCACGCAATTAGTAAACTTACATCGCAAATCGTACCAGCGAAATTTTGAAAGTGCTACAAAGAGACAAATGGCAACACAATAAATCCAAACTAAACCCAGCAGATTGTGCAACGAGAGGATTAAACCCAAATGAACTAAGGAATCATCTGCTCTGTTGGAGTGGACCTGAATTTTTGAAGACAGAATTCGAGCATTGGCCAGTTTTTCGGACAGAAATTTCAAGCACTTTAGAACGCTGTGAGAAGCTACAAGTTATGGTTACCATCTGTCCCGAAGAATCACAATCACAACCAATAATCGAACAATTGATTACCAAACACTCCAGTGCTCCTATTCTGGTTTTCCCGGGGAATTTGGAATTGGGAATTGTTTTATTGTGAATTTTTTCAGTAGTTTTGTATTTTTTCTTTTTCCAAAGTATATTGCGACGTTTGGTATTTTTTTCAAAAGTACGAAGAAAATAATTTCATGTTATGCCATTTTTGTTTGTTATTTTTCCCTTTAAATTTTGTTGGGAATTAGGTGGTGCGAATAAGCTTTAAAAGGGAATTATTTTTTCCCGACTTTTGAACAAAAATATATGTTATATAATAGTATTTTTCTGATGAAATTTCCCTTTATGAAGCTAAATACTATAATATTTGTTTTGACAAAAAAAAAATGGCAAAATGGCGAAAAAATTCGACTGGAGTATTACGAACGAAAAATTGAAAATAAGTGAATTTTAATTATTACTTATAATTTATCCCTTTCAGCACCGACCTATTAAACTTATTTTTTTACTGGTCACAAACCGATTGTAACAATTGTGTGGGTAAAACTAACTTTTCTTAAAATCCAGGAAAAAAAATTATTGTGTTCAGAAAGAACCAATTCACACAATTTTGTGGGTAAAATGTGAATGTCCGATAGAACCAATGAATTTTAAATTTAAATCGGCGTTAAAATTCATGTAGTACAATTCAGGCCGTGAGAACCATAGTGGCCTAATTACAAAAATCAATACTATGCAATAGAAAGATAAATATATTAATCTTTTTTTAAATGAATTTTACTAAATAAATAAATGTTTTATACTATTTTTTATGTTCAAATGTATTTTAAAAATGTTTATTTTATTTATATTTAATAGACCTTCACACATTTACCCCTTTATAATTATTTTTTATTCAGATAGGCCACTATGTTATCCAAAGAATTTATATAATAGAAAATAAAATAAAAGATAGGCCAAAGTTATTACTAAACTAATCACTATCAGAGCTCCCCCAACCCGCATCATTTATTACATTGGTACTCTCCTTGATATTGTTATAAAAATCATGATAAACAGGTGGTATGTAATGCAGCAGATCTTTTAAGTCCTTCTTTTTTTCTGCACTGATTGGTTTTCCTTCAGGGTATAAATAATTCAGGTCCATGGTAGCTATATTCTTTGAATTCCGTTTTGCACAGTTAACATGCTGAAATACGTCTTCTTCATTATTTGAATATTTGAATAAAATTTTAAATGGATGTAACTTTTGATAATTTAACCACTGAATACTCAGCCACTTCATTTTGGAGCCCTCAGCTGTCATTTTTCTGTTTGTGATATTTCTTTCCAGATTTTTGGTGGAATAGAAATGGTTCTTTGTCATTTTCATTATACTAAAAGGATTTTTATTTCTTGCGGCCTTGATAACCTCGCACCAATCATCGGGAACGAATAGATTTTTAAACATTTTTTTTCTCTTTTCGATTAAACCAAAATCTTGGTCGCACGCTAAATAGGAATGTCCACTCACATAGAATTTATGATCTATAAATTCAACAATAAAATCTGGATGGGCAGTAATATATTGGCAGAATGTGGCCATTTTAATATTTTTATTTTGGCCGCCACACTGATCAGAGTACAAAATTAGTTTTTTTGTATGTACATTTTCTTTAATATATCTAAGCAAGCGTGACCCAATTTCTTGAGGCCCTCGTGATGCAACAGTTTCATCCTAAACACACATTGTTACGTTGTTATTTACTGCATTATGTATACCAAGGCAATAGGTCCACAGCTGCCTTTTATAGTAGCAAATACTTGTTGATATTACAGGTGTTAGTAAGGTTTTCATTAAATCAAATACAATTACTGTGGCATCCTGATTTATGTTAGCAAGTTCTTTGTCTTTGGTATAATTAATTCTGGCAGAGTCTGCTTTTGCCAAATGAATTTGTTTCTGGATCGTAAGCTGATTTTTTTCTTCTACAGAATCGGAAGCTTTAATTTTTATTTCAAGGTTGTCACATTTTTTACATGAATCGGATATTGGTGTATGAAAGGAAAGGTTGAAGTTTTCATTAAATATTTTTCTGAATATAAAATAGGAGACTGGTTCGGTATTTTGATTACAATACAAAGAATACATTTTATTTAAATTTAAATCAGGGGCTAAAAATTTTCGTTCGGTACTTTTATGTAAAGTATAATGCGATTCATATCTAGGAAAAAGTTCAATGAACGTTTTAACTTCTTGGAATTTTCCATCACTTGTTTTATTTTTTGGTTTGTATTTGCCCCTTTTATCTAACGGCGGCATAGGAATTATTAATTTATTTTTTACGACTCTGGTTAACCTTCCATCACTAACTTGGAATATTTTTTTAAAAAATGATTTGAAAACTGTTGTTTGGATGCCATCAGAGTTAGGCACTTGATAAACTCTTGAATTTGACCGCCTGGACTCTCTTGTTACGTTAACCTGACCGTTAGGAAGTGTAATTCGTTTTTTAGGCTCAACTTTGACCAAAGAAAACAGATATGATGTCTGTAAGTCAAAGCTTTCAAGTTTGTAGAACGATTCAAACAGCTTGTTTTGTTGGATTGGAGAAATTTTTTCGTGACATTTCTTAGCACAGAGGCATGGAAGATTAATATTAATTTGTTTGGGTGGAACAAGATTTCCTTTAATGTTTACGTATTGCTCACCTCTCCTTCGCTTCTCCTTTCTAACGTTTTTCATCCATTTTTTCGGAACACGTTTACGCTTCCTAGCTTTATGTTGTTCTTCATTATTTTCACAATCCCCTAGCAACACTGCAAGATCCAAGGAAAGTGGAGATGGACTTCTTGTTGGCAGGTACTCTGAACCTGAATCTTCATATGGCTCGTTATTATCAGCAAACAAATCTACTAAAACAAGTAACTCTTTAGTAAACTATTTTATGCAATTAATATTTAATACAACCATGATAAATATTCTATTTACCTCGCAGTTGTTGTTCCACGTTATCAATACTTTCTTTATCGATATTATCCATTTTTAAATATTTAAAAATAGTTACCACAATGAAAAACGACATGAAATATCCTACACACACGTTAAGGGGGTTTTATACGATACTACATGTTGGACGACATGTTCGACAAGACGGAAAGTTCGATCGTGTAAAAGCTAAAAACTACGGTCTAATGGACATGTCCGATGAAAATCAAATTTATTTGATTTTTTTGACGGTTGGTCAGGTATGTTGGACCATGTAAACGAATGTATGTCGGACTCGGTGTATTTTGTCAATAATTTTGTTTGACATATGTTCTCCTTCGCATCGCAAAGCATTATTAAAAACAACCAAACATTTTTACTAATGGCGAGCATTTCAAATGTTGTGTTTTGGAAAGAGTTTATTGAATTATATAAGCAATTTCCAGAGACATGGAAAATAAAAAGTGATCTTTATAAAGATAAAAATTTAAAAGATAAGGCATATCAGTGCCTTTTGGAGAAATTAAAAACTATAGATGCTGATGCCACATTGGAAACATTAAAAAAAAAAATTAATAATATGCGAGGATGCTATAGGAGGGAATTAAAAAAAGTGATAAAAAGTGAAAAATCTGGAGCCGGTAGAGACGAATTATACTCTCCATCTCTGTGGTATTTTCATGATATATCATTTTTAAAAGATCAAGAAATACAAAAGGAGGGAATATCATCAATAGGGATTGAACTTGATGACAGCTTTGATTATACGGAACTGGTAATTCAAATTTTTAATTAAAAGTTAATAAAAGTAATTTAATCCATTTATTCAAATGATAATATTTATTCAATTAATCAATTTTTGTCCCATGGAAGCTTATCAATGGTATTAAAATACTCACAAAAATTATTGCGAGTTTCTTTTGCAATATTCGATGAGTTGTTGTTTTTCCCACCATGTAAATTGCTCAATGAGGCCCGACTGGATTCATTAGTCGTACTATTTTCAACATCTGTGCTACTGATATAGGATGTAGGGCTTTCCTTTTTTAAGAAATTGTGCAAGTAGCAGATTGCTAGCACTATTTGATTTGTCTTTTCCGGGCTTAAAAGAATTGTTGACAAAAGCACTCTAAATCGGGAAGCTATGATGCCAAATGTATTCTCTACGACGCGTCTCGCCCGTGAAAGGCGATAATTAAAATACTGTTGCTCTTTACTTAATCCAGTTTGACTATAAGGCTTCATAAAATTTTCGGTCAATGAAAACGCGTCATCAGTGACATAAACATACGGCAATTCTTTGTTAAAACCCGCAACTTTAATTGGCATAGGTATCCTAAGCTGACCTTGTTCATACATATAACAAAATTTTGTCCCTGAATAAACTCCACCGTCGGAAACTCTACCATTGGCTCCAACTTCAACCATTGTAAATTCATATTTGGCGTTAACTAGCGCCATTAACACAATACTATATGACTTTTTATAGTTAAAATAATATGACCCGGATCCCGGCGGCTTAATTATATTGATGTGTTTCCCGTCGAGGGCTCCAATGCAATTCCGGAAATTCCACATCTCATAAAAGTCTTCTGCTATATTTTTCCACTCTTCCTCATTTTTTGGGAACTAAAAATATAAAAATTCTTATTAACTTTTTATAGAATACAACGGCTGACACATCACTTTCAAAAAAAAACAATATTCAAGCGCAAAGGAATGAACTTCTTTTCAAAGCAGTGCAACACTTAGAGGATTCAAGAAAAACACCAGATGAAGCCAACATATACAGCGCCGCCTGGGAAACGATGTTTCGAAAATTAGAGCTACGCCAGCAACTGTTCGCTAATAAGATTATAATGGAGGTTCTTTATCAAGGACAATTAGGTAACCTTCATGAATGGTCATATAAAGCATTTGAAATGCCGAACAAGCATAGAAGTTTTCCGATACCAAGTACTCCGTCCCCAACTTCCATCGATGAAAGCTTTGTACTACCGACCATCCATTCTACAACTCTAAACCCCGTTACTTTCACAAATTTATTACATACAAACACATTTGTTACCAAACCTCAACCGAACATACTCACACGTTTTAATTATCAGGTTTCGAAATCGGAAAATCAACATGGGAATACAATCCCAACTTCCACGGATGAAAGCACAAATTTGATACCCAAAAATACATTTGTTACAAAACCTCAACCGAAGGTAATCAAACTTATTAATTATCAGGTTTCGAAAGCGGAAAACCAACATGGGAATATACCCTCAACTTCCATGGATGAAACCACAAATTTGGTACCCAAAAACACATTTGTTACCAAACCTCAACCGAAGATAATCAAACTTACTAATTATCAGGTTTCGAAAGCAGGAAACCAATATGGGAATGTACCAAGTACTCGTACTTCATCCCCAATTTCCATGGATGAAAGCAGATATATACGACCAACTATCCATTCTCCAGCTTCAAACCCCGTTACCTTTACAAATTATGTACCAACAAACACATTTGTTACCAAATCTCAACCGAAGATACTCAAACGTATTAATTATCAGGTTTCGAAACCAGAAAATCAATATGGGAAGATTGCATCAACTATATATATTCCATCAGAAATAATCGAAAATGATCCTGATACAAATCAAGATTCAGAAAGCCAGTGTAACTCTTTCGAAGAACTTTTATCTGACATAAATTATTCATAAACAAGTATTGTTCCACTGTGGATTCTTAACTACTCATAATTTTATTCATATCTATATATATATTTAGTAACTAAATGATAAATTTGAATTTGATAAATAAATTATAATGTTACTTACACTAATATATCCTTTTAACACTTTTATTATAACTCCGCAAGTTTCAATTACTATATTACTTAAAGTGGGAGTCGCTATATACGTATCAAATTTTAACGCCGAAAAACTTTGTCCAGTTGCCAGATATCGAAGTGTGGCAGATAGTCTTTCGTTGGCTGAAATGGCATCCCTCATATTCGTATTTTGTCTTTCAATATAAGGGGTAACTTTTGCCAACAATTCGTCATATACCGCTGGATCCATTCTCAAGAAATTTTTGTAATCTTCTGGACAAGTTAATTCTAACTTTCTAATAAGACGAGTATGTGTAAATACCGGCCTTTCTTTTCTCCACTCTTTCATCCAAATTCGCTTGCGTTTTATTGTTCTTCCTTTTATTTCTTCTTCTTCATCATGTAAAATTGCATCAATTATAATAGCTGCAACCAATGTGTCAGTCATTGTTCGGGCATTTGATTTTTTCCCTTGTTATTGTTCACTGCTTGACGAATAATGAATACTGAAGTCTATCCAACATGTTATACAATGTAAAAGCAATTCAAAATTTACCGTTAGTTTTCCATCGTACTTTGTCTTACGACATGTAGTATCGTATAAAACCCCCTTAAGGAAACAAATTGACCTAACTCACCAAAATGATAACTAGATAGAAAAAAAAACTTCGTAGTGGCCTAATTGTGATAGGCTATTTTGTTTTTTACGGTCTTGTTACTACATGATTGCAAAGGTGGCCTATGTCGTATAGGCTACTATGGAGTTTTATTTTTTCTCTATTCTGTGAAATTAATTAACGTTATTGTGCTAATATCAACGTTATGATTAATAAAAACTTTTTAGAACATTTAGGTTTCGATAGTTACATCATGACTCATTTAGGCTATAAAGTTAATTTTGTGAAATTTTCAATTAGGCCACTATGGTTCTCACGGCCTCAGTTGTCTAAGTACTATACTAACTAAATGAAGCGTGAAATTATTTGCATTTGTAATTATTTCACCTTTCTTGATGGTAATGTCATCTAAACTTGAACATTCAAACTTTTGATTATTTCAATTGACAAATATAAAAAAAATTAGAGGGAAAATTATTGTTACGTCAAAAAAGTGAACAATGTCACAATTGCAAAGCAATCGCGGAAAATAAAATACTTATTTTTATTATCCCTAAATTAGTATTTTATAATAAGGAGTGACAATAGTGTTATTTAAATAATAAAATTTCAATTTAATAACTAAAAATCACCAATAAATATTACAAAATAATATAAAAATTAAAAATAAAAGTGACTTACACAATTGTGCAAGTTAGGTTTATAGTTAGTAGGAAATTATTACCGTGAAAAATTAAAAACAAAATTCATATTGTACCAATTATTATTTGATATACATACACAATTTTACTTAATTTTTACTATTAAGTGTACTTATGTATAGTATTTTCTAATTATTCATGGTATATCAATTATTTTAGTTGTGTTCGAAAACCGCCGAGATGAAGATTCTGTTGAATGTAGCGACGCGGCGGGCACAACTGAAATTCCATTGGAAAAAACAGCTAAACCGTGCATTCCACTCTGGACTGAAGCATATTTTCCAAGGAGGATTTTACCAATTCAACATACATGTGCACCTAAAATTGAAATTCAAACGCCGATACAATATTTTTATAAATATTTTAAAGATCCGCATTTTAAAGACACCACCACGTACACTAATATGTACTATTTGAAAATAACCGGTAAAGAATTAAAAACCAGTGAATGCGAAATTAGGAAGCAGGGGCCCTATTTGTGAATCCGAATTCGAATAAACGAATGGCGTTTCCGAACGATTGGTATTTGTGAATTCGAAAACGTATAATAAATCAACGAAAACGAAAACGTTCAAACGTCAAACGAACGAAAATTTCCCTTATCGAGCAATCCGTTTTCGACAAACATTTGTACGTTCATGAACGGATTTCTGTTCGTTGAAAGAATTGTTGACGAATCCATATACAAATGGAGAATAATTCTGTACGCACAGCAGTAATTTAATAATTAAGATGCCATTTTAGGACGGGATCATTTTTAATTACAAATGTAACCACTAAATAAATAATTTTACAAGAAATAAAATGTTTTTATAAAAATTATAGTGGAAGAAATATCGTAACCACCGACGGAACATGAAAATTTCAGCAAATAATAAATAAACACATATGTACGTACAAAAATATTATGTATTTTGAAATTTTATGCACCAATTAAAAATAATACACACAATCGAAATAAAACTATTTTTTCTGTTTAATAAAATAAAAAATTTACTGTCCGAAATTTGTATTTATGATTTAGCTCATCTTGGACACATTCATTTTTACAATGTACACCTAAAAACACGACTCTGTATGAAGCAATTTATCTTCATCAATTTAAACTCCGCATAGAAGAGACAAATAATAAATAATTCTAATAATGATTTAACAGAATTATTTCTAATAATTATTTATCAGAAGACACATCCACAACACAAATAAAAAATTTTCAAACTGCGAATAGACATTAGACAAAACAATCAAAACGTCAAAATTGGTCAAGGTTTGTATTTTTCGTATAGGTTTACCCAAAAAACAGAATTTCCCTTTTCATTATTTGATATAGTAGGTTTTTATTTTCGATCGAATTCAAAAATACCAATTCTTATTCGAAACGAATACATCATTCGTTTCGAATGACCAAACGAAACGGATTCACAAATAGGGACCCTGCACGGGGTTTTTATATATGTATATGGGATGCATTCCTTGCATCCCTTTTCCCGTTTGGAGCCAAAATATCATGATTGCTAAAATTTCTAACTGCATGTCTATAGGCAAGGCTCTACGGGCATCTATTCATTTTGTGGATACATTAAATACATCGGATACCGGAACAAATTTGTTTTGGAAAGCACAACCGATAATTGACTCAATCCGACATAGATGTGATGAAATCGAACGTAAAATTGATCACTTCTGCATCGATGAACAAATGATTCCATTCACTGGTCGCATGTCCGCTCGACGGTTTGTTAAAGGAAAGCCTCGTCCAGTTGGCCTCAAAAATTTTGTAGTAACTAAATCGTTGAGCTAAGAGGCAGAATCATAAATGCCAGTCTGGGGAAATCCTCCGCCAGAAGATTTGCAAGCAGAGGCACGCCGCAGGGTGGCGTACTGTCCCCCCTTCTCTGGAACTTGGTCATAAATGATCTATTGCTGAGGCTGGAGGATACTGGCTTCAAGGTGGTTGCCTATGCGGATAATGTCGCTATTGGCGTTCGGGGAAAATATCCCGGGACACTTAGCGAGCTTATTCAAAATGCTCTGGGCATTCTTTCACTATGGACCAATGGTTGTGGGCTAAATGTGAACCCACAGAAAACCGAATTGGTTCTCTTCTCTAGGAAATATAAAATTCCTCATGTCGATCCTCCTACTTTAAATGGTTTCAACTTGGCTTTTACAGGTGAAGCAAAGTTCTTGGGTCTCGTCTTAGACAGTAAATTAAACTGGAAACCGAATATTACGGAAAGGGTAAAGAAAGCTACGGTAGCGCTATACTCCTGCAAAAATGCAATTGGGAAAGGTTGGGGGCTGGATCCCCACATGGTCCTTTGGCTATACACAGCAGTAGTTAGACCCATTCTTCTGTATGGGGTAACAGTTTGGTGGCCTGCTCTGGACAAAACTGTCAACCTAAAGTTGTTGACAAAAGTTCAGAGAACAATCTCTCTGTGGATCAGTGGTGCAATGAGGAGCACATCCACTCAGGCACTGGAGACTCTGCTATTTCTAACTCCTCTAGATATCATGGGAAAACAGTGGGCAGCTAGCACTGCCATACGACTGAAATCCACCTTAATGTGGACCTGCAATAACACAGGGCACTCATCTATACTTTGTAACAAAGGGCTTCCCAAGACCACCGACTATACTGTCCCGTCACTATCTTTTGATAGAAAGTTCCGGACTATTATACCATCTAGAGAGGACTGGATGATGGATACAGTTTTGGAACCAGGAGTTTTGAACTTCTTCACTGATGGTTCAAAACGGGATAGAGGAGTAGGGGCTGGGGTGTTCTGCGAGGAACTCATGTTAAACCTCTCCTTTCGTCTCCCTGACTACTGCAGCATTTTTCAAGCTGAGGTAACTGCGATAAAGGAAGTAGCGGACTGGTTGAGGTATAATGTAATATCGACTAGAGATATTCGCATATATACGGACAGTCAGGCAGCCATTAAAGCGCTTCAATCACACCTTCTCACGTCGAAAGTAGTCCAGAGCTGTCTCTCATCTCTTAACGAGATGACAGATCAGTTCAACATCCATATCATATGGGTGCCAGGACATTTCGTTAGTACGGGGAACATGAAAGCCGATGAACTGGCTCGACGTGGTACAACGGACCACATTTCAAACAGCAAAAAGGATATTGAAATTCCTCTTGCGGTATGTAAACTGCTGCTTCAGGAGGAAGCCAGTAAGTTGACGAATGACAGATGGTCAAATAGTACCTCATGCGTAATAACTCGGCAAATCTGGCCAAAGTTGAACTTGGCGAGATCCAAACAGCTGATCTCACTTCAGCGGAGTCAGATCAGTGTGGTTGTTGGAGTGATTACGGGGCACTGTCTCATAGGCAGACATGCAAGTAGACTTGGTTTCTTCTCACATGACTACTGTCGTAGTTGCGAGGACGAAGAGGAGGAAGAGACAGTACTTCATCTTCTTTGCACCTGTCCTCGTCTGGCACGAAACAGACTGAATTTTCTAGGGGCACACCTTTTCAACGACCTGGCGGAGCTCAGCGAGAAGGACGTCAGGAGTATCCAGCGCTTCATAGCAAGCTCAAAGTGGTTTCAATGAGTTGGAGGAAAAATTTTTAATTTGTGGTATGGCTACGGACCTTTTTGTGTCTATGCCTGGTCCTGGTGGACCGCCACCCAAACCTAACCTAACCTAAATCGTTGAGCTTAGTAATGGACTTCGAACTCTACCAATAAAAACAAATTGAAAATTTCGGGAGCTCCGCTTAGTGCCAAGTGTTGTTTTTCGATTAACCGAATTATAACCGATTTGCTTTATTTCGACATTTATTTTTCGACGGTTAGATTATTTAAGCAGTTATAGAAAAAATGAACTTCCATGCTACTGCAACAATAATGTTAAATCGGCTTAAACAAGTAAATTTTAAAAACAATCGACAGTTGCAATGGGGCGAATCGCAAGAATTTGTGCTGACCGAGCAAGACTTAAACATACCGGCCGTCAAATGGAAGTATACAAAGTGCGTAACAACAATTTCAATTATCAGTGGAATCTATCTTGCTTGCTCCGTAGATAGGTGGTACAAACAAAATGAGGATTACAATAGTCACATGGGTGGAATCGACATTTGCGATGAGCAATTGGAGTACTACAATAAAACCAGGAAACCAGGAAATGGCCCGTTAAAATCGCCCATAACTTTATTGACCTGGCTGTTATAAACGCGTGGATGGAGTATAAAAGCGATTGTAAATCCTTAGGTATACCAAACGCAAATAAGCTTGATTTGCCGCGATTTAAAATGGATGTGGCGGATACTTTAATATGTAAGAATCCAATTCAAAGTGAACGAACCGATTCTACCGATACGGATGAGGAACTTAATCGGTTAGGACCAGTGCGAAAAAAATGAAAATGGAAGCTCTTCCATCTTTGGGGAGACGATATTCACCATCAGGTCATTGGCCAGTGTGGGATGACATATCGATAGCGAAGATGTGTCGCCTTAAATCCTGTAAATGTCGTACTAGCAATCGTCGTCGAACATAGATTACATTTATCATGCAAACCAAATACATTGCACTAATCATGGCACGTTACAACTACAACAACTATCGATGCAATAATTATTGTCAACTAAGTGTCTTTAAGTAAAATTATTATTTACGGATATAGAATCCCATTTCTGGTTTATACAAATTATTTCACATAATTTTTGCTATTTCGGAAAATAATTTTTGTATATAAACACTTACATTTTGGGTAATAAACATAGTTAGTTAAAATTAAGCATTCAAACATTTTGATTCATTCTCAGCTTGAGATAAAGTTCTCCTACATTGGCAAGTTCTTTAGCTGCATAAATATTGTAATTTATCGCTTGTCCAAATTTACGACTTGCATAATAAAGTGAAAATTAACATTGGTCCTTCGAACCAAGCAACAAACGGCTACCAGTTGAATCAAAAAAGGGCGAGAATATTCAAAACAATTCTCGAAAATTAAAGTTCGTCACATTAACGCAGCATAAAAACATAGGCAATGGAGCAACTTTACAAACAACAGAGTGCTCGTTTTGATGAGGTACAAAAAATCAAAACTAATTACAACAAGGATGACGAGAGCAGGAAAACAAAAGAATACCTGCAGAAAAAACTTAAGGGAGAACACCACTGTGATATTTTCAAAACATCGATTTTTTTTGTTGCCTTTAAAAAATCATTTAGACCCTCAAAAATATGATATTCGTTTATAGCTAAAAAAAATTTTTTTTAGAAGGTTTTCAAGCATTTTCCTGAGAGCTCTAATTGAGAAGTTATTGATACCAAAAATTTTAAACGCGTTTTTCTCGAAACCGTGTTTTGGAAATCTGCACGCAGCAGAACTCAATCAATTTTTGGTCAATCGACTTGAAATTTTAACTGTACCTTCTTAAGTAGATTTAAAATCGAAGTACCTGAGTTTTTTTTGATTCAATAAAAATTAAAAAAGATATACAACTTTTTATACGAAAATTATAGTCGAAAAATGAAACTTTTTCTTCAAACTTATCTCAATTTTTTATTTTTTCGAATTTTTGAATTTCCTCCGGTACTTCGATGTTAAAACTAACATATTTCATGAAAATATTTTATTTTTTGTTCCAAGAACAAATTTAAGACACTTCTACCACAAATTAATATATACAGATGCTTTATGCCTAAGAAATTTATGAAATTTTACAAAATCACTGATAAAAGCGACAATTGCGTGAGTAAAAAAAGAAGTTTGCCATGTAACCCATTGTCTTTGCTAAGATGGTATAAATCTTTACTATTTATAATTATAATATTCAGTGTCTGCATCTAGCGTAAATATTATTCGTTTTGTCAATCTTTTGTTCTTGCATAGCTCTAACCATTTTCATGAAAAACCCCGATTCATATTAAAACTGAAATAAACGAAGTGCACGTATGATTTGCTTTAAGGCTGCGGTCGAATTCTCGAGTAAATCCGCAAAATTCGGTAAATGCATTTACCTTTTTTTGCTGGAGAGTAAGGGAAATAAAAAAAGGTAAATCTTTTACGTTTAGACAGTTTATTCTTTATTGTTATAAGAATTGAACGAGTAGAAAATAGAAAAAAATGCCTAATTTAACAGAAAACGAACATTAAAAATCTAAATTTACCGCAGTAAATGATTTACCCGAGAATTCGACCGCAGCCTAAGTATGTATTTATTACATCTATAGTACGCATAGATACAATACATACATATTTAGCTTTTAGTGCATTATGTATTTTACAATTTGGTTTTTAAAGAAATTTCCGTAAATTATTGTATGCAGGATAAAAACAAAACAAAGAATACGAGTAAGACTAGGTACACTGAAAAAAAAAATTCAATGAATCCATTTCATTAAATTGTTCGGAAGAAAAATTCTTTGAACCAATGAATTTATTAACTGGTCATATTAATTCTAAAATAAACACGATTATAAATTAATAACCGGGTTGTCAATTCAATTAATAGCCATTTATTGACCGATTTCTCGTTGATATCCTGAAATCTAGGGAAATTAATAAAAGTTTTAACAACTTTATAAACTAAGTTAATAAGAAAAAACTAATAAAAACCAGTTTATTCGGCCTGAAAAATGATTAATGGATTAAGTATACGTATTTTAATGATTTTCTGAAAGAATAATTCGTTGAATCGATAAACTATTTAATTGTTTTAAGATTGTTCTTATTCAGTTGTGATTGGGTATTAACACTTTATTATGTTAAAACATATTTCTTAAATTATATAAAAACATTCGTCAATCTAAACTGATTTTTATATAAAATTTCCAAATAAATTGTCTGGTGGAAATTGTGTTCTTGACCGCAATACAGAGTCAGAATTGGAATGAGGTTTCAGTTTAGCCTGATTTCGAACTTGTATTTAATAATTCCCTAAAAAAATCTTTTATTATCGTAGGCAGCGACCAGAGTAAATGTCAAAAGCGATGCGAATCAAGAAGCTATGCGACTACAAGCAAATTACCACAACACTCTAGAATATATAAGATATTGCTTGAGTCTATTTCTAGTTTGCGTCTCATGAATTCGTCTTAGCGTCCTACTTGTCTCTCTTATCTAATCGCGTTAACTCTGATTGCAGTATTTTACAGTCGCAGTTATTTCGTTTTGTGATTACAGGAAAGGACAATTGAAATCATGCAGTTAGCCAAGAAAAGTTGTTAAAAGTGGAAAATACTTTTTGAATAATTGAACTTCATTTTAATAAATAACAAATAACTTGTATGCTTGTTTTATGTTATAAAAAATTCAATATACCGCATAAAAAAATCGTCCAAAAATCGCATAAAAACAGGTTTGACTTTATTCAGAATCCGCGGATTAAACCTGTAACGCACAAATTAATATTTCATTCTCCTTCAAGTACCAATTTCATTTAAAACAAATGAAAAATTTTGCCAAAAAAGCTACATATTAAAATACAATATTTGTTAACATTTATAAAAAATGCACCTGCTTAACATACTTTGATACACATAATAAACAAAATTATAAATTAAATAAATTTTTTAATGGCTTTAAAGGAAAAAATTATCAAATAATAACATTTTAATAAATTTTTAAACTATTTGTTGAATTTTATAAATTACTTAATGAATTCAATGAAGCTTATTAAAAGTCAATAAATATTTTCGTTAACAATATTAAAATTTTAATTGAACTAATGAATTGTAAAGTTAAAATTGTAACGACTTTCTGCTTTTTTACGACTTGTTCAATCGTGTTGACCGCTGTCTTGTTGGTCAGTCTAATAACCGCATTCGGCGTTCTTTTTCATTTCGAGTTTGAGCGTTTAATTGAAAAGGTGTTTTGTGAAAAAGTTAATATCTAAAATCCAATTATTCAGATAAATAGATATGTGCTATATATACATACATATATACAATTATTTATATATGCAAATTTAATTATTAAGGTAAGTGTAAAATTGTTACAGTATTATAATATTAAAAGTGCTTGAAAATAAAATATAAATGCATGTTTCCTGATCTTTGAAAGGAAAAATCGTGTTGTATATGCTGTATTTTAAATAACTACAGAAAATGTGGTTTGAATCAATGCTAACATTTTAAAATTAGTGTATTTTGAAGCAAAAATGAAAACTTTTTTCCTTATTATGCATTTCTCGCTTTTTTTATTATTATTTTTTACTTCTTAATGATAAAGTTTATTTAGGGCTGTGAATTTTAGGTGCTAAAAAATGCATTTTAGGTACCTAAAATATGCTCCATAAAATTAAAAAAAGGTGATAAAAAGGTTCCAAAAATTAAAATTATTTGAGTAAAAAGCTGCTTTTAATTAATTTATTAACTTAAATTTGTTGCTTATTTCATCACAATAAAATTCATAAATAAAAAGTATTGACTATTTGCTTTGGTGAAAGCTCCAAACCCGGTTCAAATTCTCTAAAAATTCGGCGAGGCGCTTTTAAAAATAATTTTTTGACGTAAGCAATCATCTCTCTACATCGGGATGTATTGATCTTATAGTTTCGGCCACTCGATTTAATCCCGTGTACCAAACAAGTAACGTGTAAAATGTTCGGGTAGACAATTTTAATTGCAGCAGCCGCCTACACCATAAAGGCACAGCATCTGATAAAAACATTACAATTTTGTCTAGGTTAAAATTTCACCTAAAATTTTAACGGAATCGTCGAAAAGTTTAGCTACTGTGAAACTATTAGCTTTGTCTAATATAGCAGTATTCAATAAAAACTTTTTGCGGCTTTCATCTTCATCTCTATTTAAAACACCTTCCACAACATTAGCCACATATCTTCCGGTTGTGTCGGTTGTTTCGTCTATTGTTACCCGTATATATTCGTATTTTATCGCACTTTTTACTTGTAAAATAGTTTAATCGTTTATAGGCTTTTTGTTTAAACAAAAAAGCCGGGTGAAACGTTTCCATTCTTCACCTCAGATATAAACATCTGATTTGTTTTTGTAGTTCTGTGGTTTTTTGTAGCATTTTTTTGTGTTTTTGGGATCTTATATGTTGATATTTTTGTGATTTTTTGACTGCAACGATTTGCAAATTTGACAAAATAACACTTATCCATCGATGAAACCGACTGAAAAAACTAATTTATGCCAAATTTTTCCTCATTGATGCCAACAAAAGAAAAAAAAAATACATTTAAAGTATTGTATGATAGTTTTGGAACTAATGTAAAAACTTCACTTTTTAGAAATAAAAATACTGAACAAATGTGTTTTCGTATTCATATTTTTTAACTGAGGAAATTTTTTATGTCGCGTTCACTTTGTCCCTTGTTTTAAAATTCATTTCTGAAGACCAAAAATATACGATACCAATTTGATGTAAAATCCGGACATTTCATGGTTATTTTGGAAATGATTTTGAATATTATACAATTTAGGCGACAAAAAGGTTTAAAAATGTTTATTTAGGTCAAAAAGGTTCCAAACCACGGAAAAAGTGAGAAAAGGTGCTAACAAACCGATGCCATATGAAAGGAAACTTTATGAATCATGTTTCTATATAACCAAAACACGTAAACCTGGCTCCAGCACGAAAAGGTTTTTACCTAAAAATCACAGCCCTAATTATTAGCTATCGATTGGCATCATTATCTCAATTTGGCCAAAAATTTAGTTAGGTAGAATATGTTTAGCACGGCAGTATGGTTGTCTGTATAAACGTTAATTTTCGTCGCGGTAGAAATTAAATTTGTAATAATTCCACACGTTTATTGCATAAGGTCGCATTTTGAATCTCACTTATTATTAATCATACTTTATTCCTTTATCTTCTAATTGATATTAGTACCTGAAACAGACGCAGAGTGCTATGAAAGATCATTAAAATAGGGTAAATGGTCCGCCGAAGAATTTGACCATATTTGGCAAGCTTCCTGCCATTATAGGCTCATTGATATTCAACAGTTAGGCAGCACCGCTGTGGTATTTGGAAAATGCCCATTCTACAAACAGCCTTTGGGATATCAGTAAGTTTTTAAATTTGCAGAAGAATTAAAATAATAATAAACAAAATGTTTTTTTATTTCCAGATTGATATGGATTTCAAGATTATATTTGCAGAGAAGGGTGATGTTTTAATAAAATGGCTGGAATATAAAATATCAGTTAAAAAATTTCTTAGAGAACCATGGTTCTGCTGGAAATGTAAAAGACAGGGGGATTGTTCCGTATTTACACAAATTAGGGGAAAAAGATATTTCGGAAAGTAAGTGAAACATTACATTAAAATTTGTATTTTAGTCGAATTTTTTGGGACCAAAAAACTGATGTAAATAAAAGCCGGAGCATAGTAGAAATTGGCTTAGTGCGGTTTTGTTGATCCCAAAGTACTCGACATACATAAATACATTAATAGCAATAACATAATGTGATGTTTGGTTATATATTTACAGATAATTTGGACTCGTTGTTGCTATGGGCTTTACATGGCTATTTAGTGCCAAAACAGAAAATGGTAACAAAAACAAACACGGGCCAAAAGACGGTTACCAAATTTACTATTAAAGACTCACAAGAGTATTTATGAACGATAATAGAGGAGATTGAAGATCATCTCCGGTTTTGAGTGCTAAAAAAGCGCCAATTCAGCTTTAATTTTAGCTGTGGGAAATTTTGATAAAGAAATTACTGAGACCTTTGTATATTTCGATGGTGTTCGATTCCAATTGAATAACATTAAGCGGGCAATCGACATATGTTTTAAAATATTCCAAGCCGCTGCTACGAATTTCTATTGTTTCAAATAGGATCTTCATAATGGGATAAAAACGGTTAAACTTGCTAATACCAAAGTAGTGTTTTATAGAACGAAATACTTCGTCAATAAATTGAATTAGTAAATTAAATTTTAGAAAATGGAGTGTTTTAAATATTATTGTTCAATTGTATTTTTTATTATTTAT
Organism: Tipula helvola; assembly: GCA_963556165.1. NCBI lineage: Eukaryota > Metazoa > Arthropoda > Insecta > Diptera > Tipulidae > Tipula > Tipula helvola. The sequence goes on along the minus strand of OY744483.1, from coordinate 204,060,946 downwards.
ATATTGAAGTTTAATTAGTTTTTTTTATTGTATTATTTTGTTATTTTGTGAATTGAACAATATTGAATATTTTTATTGAAAATATTGTTAACTATTATATAATAAGTGAAAATAAAAAAAAATGGTAAACATTAAACCAAGCGTTTTAAACTTTACCCTTCAAATTCAAACCATATATCCCTATATATATGTATATATATATATATATATATATATATATATATATATATATATATATATATATATGTATATATATATATATATATATATGTATGTATATATATATATATGTATATATTATATATATCCTCCCCCCCATTCATTGTTGCGACAATTTGGATTAACTTTTTCGTTGGTTTAAACACAAAGTTTATACATCGTGAAATGAGGTTACCAATTCGATGTTATCTATTACATTGTGTCAATGAATTAGTTATTTAAATTAATAAATGTAGGTGTTGTATCAATTATTTTGTTTCATAAATACTAGTAAAATTAATTAACTAATTCATCAATAATATAAACTAGAGCATAACATTTCATGAAACTTCTATTAAATTAGTACATTGATTCAATAAAACGTTGTAAGATCAACCAAATTAGTTACAAAATGATAATTTTGTGTTGCGTTGTATTAATTAAAAAATTTATTAATTTTTTTGACAAAAAATATAAATAGTTACATTGTATATATTAATTTGTTAGCTTTTAATAAATGCTATTCTAATCTAATAACATTGAGTTTATTCAATCAATCAACCAAGTTTAAGGATCCAAGTTATTAAAAAAATCATTGCCACAATAATTTTTTTTATTGAATATGCGTATGTTTTTTTTTCAGTGTACGTATGTACTCTCTTAACGTATTCTGATTTATAATTTATTTGAATTTTGAATATTCGAGATAAATCTGTGGCCAGAAGGAAAAACGGCAAATTCATAAATTCACATTTTTCAGGAAAACGTTTTTAAAATTAAGAGTTACTTAAAATCGTATGAGTTTTTTGAATTTTTGTTTTTTTAAATGATAATTACGGTTGTTTGTAGTTGCTGGATTATTACAAAAAATTGATATAATATGAATTCGAATATAGAAATTTCAAATTTGAAATAAACCGATTTTATAGCTTAATCCAAAGAATTTTCAACATTTCTAATTTCAATCCATATACTTCCTCGGTTATATGTCTTAAATCATAATTTAATTTTTGACGTGTAACAATAGAAAATATGTAGGTTTGTTGCCAATAGATAAAGCAATAGATGCCAGTACATATTTAAGTTAACTAGCCATTTCTGGCACCAGTTGATTCAGAAACTCAACAAAATATTAAATGGATCACACTTATTTCATTGCTAGAGATTCCTAAACATATCTATCAAGCAATAGTGCGGCGCTATCACCACATCAACACTGTGATCTTGAAAGAGTGGGTACGCGCGTAAAAATGAAAATAAAAATAATTCATTAAATTAAAAGAAATTAAAAATACGTGCATCACCAAATAAAACTACAAATTAATATATTTAAGAAAAATAAATTTATTTTCCTTGTAACAGAATTCTCCAGTGCGGATCTTGGGTATTTTCTGCGTGCAGTATACAATGTTTTCTAATTAAAACTAAAAGCTGATGGAATCATTTTAAAAATTACTGTCTCTTTTTAAAAGAATGCATTGCTTATAACAGTAACTTTAAGGGGAGGTTCTCATGAAACTCGATCCGAAAATCCGGTTTTTTTTATTTCATTTTTTGATAGCCTATTATGTGTATATATTTCCCAAACCGTTTGACTGAAATAAATTTCATAGAAAAGTTATGGCACAATAAGCGTCTTCCATTGGCGAAAGCAAACTACTTGCAAGTACTTGTATCTACTCACAACTACCCATGCTCATACGATGGTGTAGAAAACAGAAGTAGTTACGCATAAAATTTGCGCTAGTGGATTTTAGTTGCGAAAATTCCAATAGATGGCTTTTAGACCTTTTTCGATATTTTTCGAGAGTTTCTTATTACGTTCGAGATTTTTTATTTTTTGATGATGTAAAATGTCAAAATTAATACAAAATTATTTTGTTATTGATGATACATTTTTAAGAAAAATGTGTTTAAATATCAATGCGGTAAATATCAATGCTTTCCTTTTATTACATGTCCATTTTTTTTTGTCATATTTTGAATTTTATTTTAAATATCGCCATTACTATAATAAACAACTTTACAAAAGACAAAGAAAACAACTAAATAGAAGACTGTGTTTTACTTGTGTTACTCAATTTCTCGTTCCATTGGGTATCTACTCGCAAGTACTTCGAAGTAGCAAATTTTGCCCATTGGAAGACGGCTAATAATTCGACCCACTTTTCTACTTTTCAACTCAAAAAATCGTTAACACAATCTTTAAATGCATTTCCTGAAAAACGATGTTTTTTATATCTGCCTCCGCGATAACTCAAAAACTACTCAATGGATCACAATTTTTTGTTTTTATTGTGAAGTTCATTTAATTTGTTGGAGGATAAACCTAAATGCAGATAATATTTGACGTTTTTTAAATTTTTTATAGCACTTTAAAAAGTGAAAAAGGCGTGAAAAAACGATTCCGAAAAATTGAACGTCCGCCATTATTTTAATTTTCGACTTTTTATTGATATTGTTGGTACAACCTCCAGCAAATATTATGATATATATTTTATAAAAATCTTTGGTTTTCTGATTTTTGATAGTTTTCGCAAGTGGTGTACAGTGGAGACCGATAAGTCACCTTTTTTGGAGAAGGTCACGTTACAATACGTATAAGCAATTCCCAAGACGATATTATTCTTAAATTAATTTTTTTTTTTTGTACTCTAAAACTCAATAATTAAGTGTCCAAAATCATTAAGTTGTTTATTTACGTCAAAAATTGAGAAAATCACTTTATTTTTTGGTCGCTTGATGAGAACCTCCCCTTAAGACGTCGTTTTTTAGGATGATTTTTGAATATTCTTGAAAACCAACAAATTTGTTCTCTGCAAATTTTGAAAAACGATTCAGTTGGTGCTTTAAGTTTACCAAACTCGTTTTCAACACTTTTATTTTTGTATTGAATCAAATATTCTGACGATTACATGATAATTCTTTTGACATGTTGAATGCAACATACACAGTAAAAAAAATTGAATTTTTAATAAAAATTTTGTGAATTTCTTCTCATAAATTTACATTGTTACTATAATATTACATGAAAACAGCAATTTTTCAATATTCAATAAAATTGGTGATTAAATGTATTTTTCAATCAGAATACAAAAATGCAAGAAATTAAATCGGAACAAAAATTATGCTTTGGAAATCGAAAACGATACAGACCTAATAAAAGTAGTTTCAAAATGAATTATAAGTCAAAAGTGGTAAATTTAAAAAAAAAAATTCATAACCTTTGTTTGCATAACATAAAATTATAAATTTTTTTTTTTTTCAATATGCATCATTAAAGTTTTGCATACGTTTACATAATAATAAGGAATGATTTATAATAAAGTTTGATATACATAAATGAACGAAATTTAATATTAAGAAAATAAATGAAATTAGAAACATGGAGTTTCATTAACCCTCCGAAAACACACAGGGCAACAATTCAATAATCAAAAACCAGCTGTACCACAAGATGATCGACCGCAATTACAAAAAAGGGCAAGATGATCAATTTGCCCTTAAGCGAAGGATAAAAAAACTAAAATGCAATGTCCGCCTTGCTTGCGTCCTATGTGCGATGAACATCTTGCACCGAAAGTCATGGGCGGATCCCGATTTTAAGTTTTGGGGGAAGGGAGGTAATTATTTATACGTAAACAGAAATATCTTTTAGGGGCAAGTTGTTAATTAAAAAGCAACACATTTTTTATTCAAAACCCGGTTTTAATTATTTAAGATCGTGTCCGAAACCTGTGATACAATTTTTTTTAATACAAATTTAACAATATTTTATTATGGTGCGAATAGTGTAATAATTTTTTGATACATTTTTTCGAATATTACTATAATATTCGAGAAATGGATAATTCTTTGACAAAATATTTCATAAATGGTATATTTATTAAGACATAACTACGCCAATTAAGTTATATCGGTACAGTACGTCAATCACACTAGTAAATCATAATGAATTTATTCTGTAGCGGTCACAAATTATCATAGGAATTGACTATGCTTATTTGGGTGTGTGCAGTTTTTTCAATAAATGTCAAAAATTAGTACTAAAAATTATTTATCACATGTTTCAAACACAGTCAAAATATATTGTACATATTATGATTATGCATATGATTATGTGGTTCCAGGGAAATTATATCAGGTTCTTTTGCAACTGGGGTTTCCTTGGAAAATTTGTAAATGGGTGGATGAGGTTATGAGTGAGCGAAAGTTTGTTTTGTGTCGGAGGAATCAACCATGCACTTGTAGTATTAGTGAATTTTACAATTCCTCTTTAAAATCTTTTAACAAATTCAATTTTATTGTATTTTACATTAGTTTATTCCGGAATTAACTAGCCGGATAGATAAAGAATTTTACAAAGTGAAGAAATTGGTAAGGGTTTTGCAATTAACAATTTCTTCACTTTTGAAAATTATTTATCTATCCGGCTAGTTAATTCCGGAATAACCTAATGTTTCAATTTTAAATTAGTTATTCATCGTGTTGTCAATTAATATGTTGTCGTTTTAGGTGTTTTTATAGGTTTTTACTTCATTTTGGAAGCGGTAATTACCCCGTACACCCCGCCCCCCCTTCTTTTCGGATATATCAGAAACGTCAGGTTCAAAATGATCCCATCTTCTAACGAAATCTCATCAATATCATCAAACATAAGCTCGCTGAACTCAAGATTTTGCTAATTTTCGTTAGAAATTTTATATTCGATTCATCCGGCCACTTGTTTGATTTTGACCACATATTCAGTAAAATTTAGTTAAATGTTTGGCGTTCTCAGACCTCGACTCATATGGAAAAAGGGCTTAACTTTAAATAAGCCCAATGCGAGATTGTATCTAAATTAAGTAACTTAAACACAAATTTTCAGTGGGCTCTTACTCTCAAAATTCAGATAAAGTAAAAATTTTGAAAGTAAGAGAAAACTGAAAATTTTTGTTTAAAGTACTTCATTTAGATACAATCTATAATCTCGGTTGGGCTTATTTAGAGTTAGGCCCTTTTTCCATATGAGTCGAGTTATGGTCGTTGATATTTAGTGATTTTATTGCGCTTAATTATCTGGTTGTAATTTTTACAGTTTAGGTGTAATAGAAAAGTTTGTTTATTTTTAGGCTACAATAATTTTAAAACCGTGAAATATTTTAGATGATAAAACGGGTAATTTATTATATTTTTAATGGAATTTGCACACTATGAGGATTTCTCCAGATCATTGAAAATTGACTCAAAATTTTTCAATTACGAAAATTACAAAAATTGTATTGGCGTTCTATGAAGTTAATGTCTGATTCTAACGTAGCCTTTGAACAAGCCTTTGTAAGTGCAATTGGATGTAAACAGTAATGCTGCAAATGCTGCTTTCGTTTTGGTTGTATACCAGTTGTAAAATTGTTACCACTGAAGAACTACTCGACATTTCGTCATCATTCTCATAATAATACTGAGAGAAATACCAGAAGTAACAGTATGATTAACCGAAGGACCATTATTAGATGAAAAAAGATTGTGGGAACGGAATTTCGTTTTAACTTACTCGTAGAATAGCACCATGGTTCGAAATGTTTGCACATATTTTGACAAATTTCAAGTCGTTATTTTGTAAATTACAATTGGAAATCCATTCGTTTTATTTTGGGCTTTTAATGGTCAATCTAAATAATCGGATATTATGCCGATTTGAAGATTTGTAACCTGCAATCGCACACTTTATTCCAGATTTACGCGAATGGGAATTCAACTTCAATTAAAATTTATTAGATTTTATTTACCTTTAACTATCCGATCTCAAAGTTCAAAATAAATATTGCATAATAAAAACATACTACAAAAGAATGTTTAATACTAATACAAAATTATTCCGTATTTATATACATACGTATTCAATTCATCATTTTGACATACATTATTACATACCTACTCTAGATTAGTGATTTTTGCTTCACTGTGCCTACTATATACACAAATTTATTTGATTTTTCTCATCAATTTTTCTGTTTATTTTTTGGTTATTTATTTATACTAGATGGCTCTGATTTGTGTTGGTTTGTGTCTAATCTATGTCACCCATTTATAGTACCAAAAAATATGCAGGTTCAAAAAATGGCGCTACCAATTTGTTTCATGTTTTTGTTAATCTTAATTCATCTGTATGTAATCATTTGTGCTTCTACTGCGTGCAGTGGAGCGACTCGACTTAAAATCACTTCTACTAAAGCTACTCTTGCGCCGCCATTTTGAATTTTTTTTACATACATTTTTTTTTTTGTTTACTTAAATATATGCCAAATATAGCCTAAAATAATTTTTTCTCTAAACCCAACCCATTTCTCAAAAAAAAAAAAACAAACTAAGCACTTGAAAATGGTAGGTCACAGTTGTGTTCTTCCTTAACATCATTGAAACCATCTAGAAAGAAGTCATCCTTACCGATAAAGAGATGAGAGATACATACCATGATGACAATCCATCTCATAATTACTGGGTGGAACGAAAGTCGTTTGAGACATTCTACAATACCTTTCAATAACATTTAAATGAGAAATTAAAAGCAGTTACGGAAATGCCGGCAAATGCGTTGTGCGATCAAAATGCGTTTGTGCTATAGATTAATGGCAGACGCTACACAATTGTTAGAAGCTGATGATTGCAAAGATCAAATAAACACAAGCTAACTCAGATCGATGCCAGGATAGCAAAATTCGAGCAACGTCATGAGGAAATATTAGTGGACGCTACTGCTGATGAAGAAGATACGATGCCGTACTTCACCGAGAATTACTACTCAAAATTAATCAACAAATTCGAGATACTAAGATCCAAAATCACCAACGTGCTGAACAAACAAAAATCAATGGAACATGAAGTCAAACTAAGGCCGATTACCACCATTATCACCACTGGTGATAATTACAGAATGAGCATGTCAGCTGTTGGTAAACGAACCATGTGAACGCGATCAATTAAATCATTACATGATTTAGAAGCTGTGTATTGTGTAAACAAGAGCGCGAATTAAAGGACGGTATCAATTTCCAACAACAGTCTACCTTAGATCGTTCCAAATTCATCGCTCAAGAGCGGCTTTGCAACATGTGTTTAAAGGAGAACCACCACCCCTGTCCACATTCTATACGATGTTTAGTTTGTATGGGACGTCACAACACTTTATTACACTCCAATAACCCACCACAACGCACGATGCTCACCACGAAGATAGATGACACTCCAAAAAGTTAGACAACCGTTCAGTTAAAGATAACGAACCATCTAGTAAACCAGTACGAGCAGTTAACGTCCACATTATTGGCCACGGCATTGGTTGAAATACAGACTGGAAACCAAGAACCAAAATTCTTACGGATGTTAATAGATCCTGGCTCACAAATTTCAGTCATTACCGAGGAGGCATCCAAGCTAATTAAACAACGAACGAAGAAAACATATATGGAAATAGGAGGTATAAACGAAAGCGAAATCACAACTGCCACAAGATCAGTCATCTTCCGTGTACAACCGCGATTTTCATCGAACTTCTCCATGGAAAAGGAGGCAGTAGAATTACCGTATATAACACGACCACTGCCTGACCAAAATTTTGACAGTAGATTTGACATCTTATTAGAAGCCGATTAGTATCCAAACATTGTGATGAACCAGGTGGTCAAAGGAAAACAAGGAGAACCAATTGCCCAACAAACAGAACTAGGATGGATTATATTTGGTAATACCCCCAACAACAATAAACCTTCCAAGATCACGTCATTGGTTACCTTAACAGACATCGACCAGCAATTAAAGAAATTCTGGGAAGTAGAAGAGACGCAACCCAAGAAGCTGATGACAGAGGAAGAAACGCTATGTGAAAACCATTATCATCAGAATTATTATCGAGATACGGACGGTCGTTACACGGTACGAATTCCTTTCATCCAAAATGTACCTTCTCTTGGATCGTTGGACGTTTTTCAGTGGCAAAGGAATTTTTCAAGTAGTATCAGGAGTGTATAGAAGGGGACTATAATAAAGCACATATGATTGAGAGTAAGGAATATAACGACAACGAATATTATATTCCTCATCACGCGGTGCTCAAATCAACAAGTACCACAACAAAATTAAGGGTCGTATTTGACGCATCAGCTAAGACAAGCAACGATATCAGTTTGAATCAAATACAACTCGTGGGACCCAAGTTACAAGAGGACCTGATGTCAAGTCTACTACGTTGGAGAAAATACAAAGTAGCATACACAGCGGACATAGAGCAAATGTATCGACAAATAAGAATACATCCGGAGGATCAAAAATATCAGAAAATATTATAGAGAACATCATCCGACAAAATGATAAAGACGTACCAGCTGACAACCGTGACATCTGGAATGGCTTCGGCAACATATTTGGCCATCAAGACACTACAACAGCTAGCAGCCGATGAGGAGAAAAACTACCCAATAGCGGCAAGGATAATTAAGAAAGATCTCTATATGATTTATTATCAGGAAGTCGCAATATAGAGGAAGCTCAGACATTACAAACCGAACTGATAAAATTGCTACAATCTGGAAGATTTAACCTAAGAAAATGGACCTCTAACTGTTTCCAACTCTTAGAAGGTGTAAATCCGGACTCGAGAGCCTTCGAGCCTATCATATTTCACAACAACGATGAATCAGAGTCAGTAAACACATTGGGTTTAATTTGGAATCCAGGCAGCGATACGTTTGAATTTAAGGTGAATATCAACGTCAAAATTGGAGAAATGACCAAACGCAAAATGTTATCTGAGTCGTCAAAATTATTTGATCCACTAGGCTGGCTATCTCCAACTACGATAAAAGCCAAGTTGTTAGTGCAAACGCTATGGATCTCTGGCGTGACTTGGGACCAAAAACTTACCTAGAAACATCGAAAACATATGTTAGCAATATTACAAATCCCTCCCAAGGTTGAAGGAATAGGGTGCAGCAAGACATGCACTTTGGCCACACAACAACATACTTTTGGACGGATTCAGTGATCGTGTTAGGGTGGGTGAAAAATAAGCCCCACAAATTTAAAACATTCGTGGCAAATAAAATATCGGAAATCCAGAATTTAAGTTCTCCGTCTCAGTGATTTTATGTCAAATCAACCAACAACCCAGCGGATTGTGCATCCAGAGGTATCGAAGCAACAGAATTAATAACACATAATTTATGGTGAAACGGGCCTGAGGTTATCTTTGAGAAAGCAATGCAGCTGGGGCCAATGATAATAGAGGAAATACCAGACCAATTGGAACTTAAACAACGAGTATTGAGTACAGCTACGGTAACATCAGACAACGTTATCGATCCATTATATCTAAAATACTCCAACTATTCAATACCATAAAAAGGACTATAGCATATATCATGGTAGTAACTAACCAAGAAGCTCCTACGGTGGAAGAACTACGAAAATCCACGCAACTGTTGATCAAAATATCGCAAAGACAACATTTCAAAACTGAAATTCACGACCTTATGAACCAAAAAGGAATATCAAATAGAAGTAAGGTAAAATCTTTGTCTCCATTCCTAGACCAAGATATATTACGAGTCGGCGGTCGAGTTGAAAATACAACAACTTGGAGCTATGATGAGAAACATCCAGTTATCATTCCAAGGAACCATCCAATAGCTAAGCTACTAATTCAAGAAGCCCATGAACAAACATTGCATGGAGGAACACAATTGACATTAGCTCATCTTCGAACAAAATACTGGATCATACACGGTCGAAATCTAACACGAAATTTAATATCCAAATGTATGAAGTGTCATCGGTTTAATGATAAATCCGGAACTCAGTTAATGGGAAATTTACCAGAAGTACGTGTCACACCCGGAAGACCATTCTTAAGAACCGGAATCGATTGTGCAGGACCTCTACTTATTCGTACAAGGGTTATTTATCAATCTTTGTTTGCATGACAACTAAGGCCATACATATTGAGCCAGTCAGTGATTTAACCACTGAATCATTCATCGCAGCTTACAAACGATTCACTGCACGGAGAGTAAATTGTGCAGTCATTTATATAGCGATAACGGATCTAATTTTGTCAGGGCAAAAAACCAGCTTGAACGAGAAATGGCTACATTACTTCGTAAGTCATCTAAAGAAATCGCTCAACTATTGATAAACGATGGGACAACATGGCATTTCATACCACCACCTTCATCACATTTTGGTGGACTTTGGGAGGCTGCTGTAAAGTCAGTAAAAAAACACCTAATTAAAGTCATAGGAGAAGCAACACTTACATTTGAAGAACTATCAACGGTCACTTCACAAGTAGAGGCTTGTCTTAATTCAAGACCACTTTCATCTATGACAGCCGATCCCACAGACATAACTTTTTTAACTCCTGGACACTTCTTAATTGGTGCAGCATTGCTATCAGTTCCACATGATGCTATGGCAGATACAAATATTCATGGGATATCACGATGGAAACTGGTAGAAAAAATCCAACAAGATTTTTGGAAAAGATGGCATTCAGAGTACTTAAATCGATTACAACATAGAAGAAAATTGTCACATGAACAACCAAACATAAAAATAGGTGACCTAGTGCTTATCAAAGACGACAACACTCCACCTTTAAAATAGCTGACTGGACGTGTGATGGAAATACATCCATGAAACGTACATGAAAAGGCCAATCCATAAACTATCTCGTCTGCCCATAGAACCCGAGAATAAGAATAACACAACACCAACACAGATGCCAGATAACCAAGTAATGCAACCAACGGTTCCACCACGTGTTCAACCGAGAAGTTAAAAAACGAAGAGTACACCAAATCAGGTTGACTAAGAAAATAGTTGATCTTGAGGTAACCGTCGCTCAGCAAAAGATCAATGAAGCAGCCTAGCCAGAATCAATAGATGCACCAAGTTTCGGACATCATACCCATCGTTATGTGGAAAAAATGACAACCTGCTTTAAGGGACACTATCTCGCAACAACAAATTCCACGGCCGAGGTTTCTAACTCTGTCGGCCCCGCAGAATGTTCAATCACAGATTTGAACATAGATTACGTTTGTCTTTCAAACCAAATACATTGCACTAATCATGGCACGTTATAACTGCAACAACTATCGATGCAATAATTGTCAACTAAATGTCTTTAAGTACAGTCAGAAACATTCAGATGTATACGGCTCATATTTAGAGGGAAATTTAAAGATAAAGTTAAAAACCAAACAGAAGATATCATATTTAAAATTTTATTTTTTATCAATAATGTGATAACCTATACATATTTACTTCATATTTATGTATTTTTAAAATAAAAAAAATAAAAAAAAAAAGTGTTTCGTTGATTTTAATTTGCCGTATACATCTGAATGTTTCTGACTGTAAAATTATTATTTACGGATATAGAATCCAATCTCTGGTTTATACAAATTATTTGACATAATTTTTGCTATTTCAGCAAATTATTTTTGTATATAAACACTTACATTTTGGGTAATAAACATAGTTAGTTAAAATTAAGCATTCAAACATTGTGATTCATTCTCAGCTAAAGTTCCCCTACATTGGCAAGTTCTTTAGCTGCATAAATATTGTAATTTATCGCTTGTCCAAATTTACGACTTGGATAATAAAGTGAAAATTAACAAAATGTTACTTGTAGTGTAATACATTAAAATGATTTGTAGTATTTTTCTTATCGTAGTTTTATGTCAGAAAAATATTATTACTTTTCTTTTCTATGACATGTAAATGTGATAACGTAATACATGCCTTAGGCAAGTATAAGTCACGGGGTGCTATTATTGAAATATCACGAAAACTTTCGTATTGCGAGTTTTCTTAATAGCTCAAGAATAGCACCCCCGATCCCAAATTAAACGAATCGTAAAACACTGATTGCCTGTTCTTAGACTGAAACTACCTCTGTGATAAAATCTATTAAAATCTTTTTCGAAATTACATAATGCAAGCACCATCTTCTAAAAATGTAAAACATCTTAAAATGTTAAAATATTTGAAGCTAGAATCTGGGTCTGCCTAATTCAAAAGAAGTTTAGTCTTACAACAAGTGATATGAAGTCTATGAATGAAAATTAAAGCAATGCTGTGGTTGAAAGATTGGCCATTTCTCTTGACTTTGTGATATTGCTGCTAGTAGTGCTTTATTTTGAGTTCCGTAAGACATATGGTATTCCGAGGAATTGTCGTTAATTGTAGAGTAAATGTTTGCTGCAAAGTTGAATATTTCTAACTCGCTGCGGTGATAACTAAATTGAGAAACACGTAATAAAAAAAACGGTTTTCATTTTTGCTGTAAAACCCACTAATTTCAAAACTTTAACATCAATTTGTGTTGTATGCAGAATATGCACATCGAAAACGCTTAGAGCTGCACGTAGGAGAGGCTACAGGCAACGGAAGTAAGTTGGGGCGACCTTTAATTTCAGGGGGCAAAAAAATAAAAAATTATTCGAACCAGTTCCAGAAGATTCTATCTAAAATACATAGAAAAAATTTTGCGATTTTTATTTCCGGTTTTCTGCGTGCTTATAGCTCTCAAGATATTAGTTTTAAATTTGCTGTAAAGCATCGAAAGGTATTGCTAAAATTCAAAATTTAATTTGCAAATTTGTTAGTCTACATTTTTCGGCGTTTGATATTTTTTTTATTATATTTTAAGACACTTATAAAAACATGCCCGCTATATAGTGGAATTTGTATGCTAATTCTTCCATCCAAATCTATATTATTAGAGTGTCATAGACCCACAAGTAAAATTTGTATATGAAGAAAACCAAGAAAGACGAATAAATTATCAAAATCCTATTATGTAAATTAAATGTAAACAAAAATTTAGAATAATGATAAATTCATTTGAAAGTACCATATATGTACTGTAACGGGGAAAAAAAATTTGCGCATACTCGTACTCACATACATAATGATTTAATATGTACGGCGAACCCCATATTAAGTTTAGGCGATAAAATCTCATTAACTTGAATTTTTTCAATTAAATGATCAGTAATTTTTCAAATATTTTAACATTTATGAACACCCTCTATTATACAATATTCAAGCAATTTTCGTTTCAATTTAAAATAATTTCACTAAACGATGGATGTTTTGACCGAATTTATTTTGTAAATTCGAGGTCAACTGTAAATATTCAAACAACGATCATAAAATTGTACAAATTATAAAAAAAAAGATTGTTTATTACATTTTCAGTGGTAGGCACGCAATTAGCCATGTTTTGTATGTACTACATACTTTTATTGTCTAAATTATCCCGTTATCGTTTTGGTTCAACAAACGCAAAAACAATATTTATTTCCTTTTTCGCGCATTTCTCTAAAAAACAAGTAAAGTTCAAGTATTTTTTGCTTTTCACAGTATCGGCTGCTGGTCAGGATGGGAAAGTTGGCCTGGTTGTTTCAAACTAAGCTAGATTTAAATTTTGCTGAAAAAATTCCAAAGATTCCCAAAAAAATTTCCAAAAATTACCAAAAGTTCCCATCAAATTGAAAAATTACCCAAAAAAACCACAAAAATACCCTAAACTCCCAAAAATTACCAAAAAATTCTTGGTATTTTTGGGAATTTTTAGGAATTTTTTGTGAATTTTTGGTAATTGTTGGTAATTTTTTGCTATTTTTTGGTATTTTTTGGGAGATTTTGGGAATTTTTGGGAATTTTTTGGGAATTTTTGGTAATTTTTAGTAATTTTTTGAGAATTTTTGGTAATTTTTCGGAATTTTTTTGGAATTTTTTGGAAATTTTTTGGGAATTTTGGGAATTTTTGATAATTTTTGGAAAATTTTTTGTATTTTTTGGGAATTTTTGGAAATTTTTGGAATTTTTTGGGAATTTTTGGGAATTTTTGAGAGTTTTGGAAATTTTTTGGAAATTTTTGGCAAAACCGAAAAAAATATTTTGGACAAGGGGGAATTTTCTTCTCCTTCTAGTACTATATAGTAGGGTAGGGGCTTTCTTTTCAACGACCTGGCGGAGCTCAGCGGGAGGGACGTCAGGAGTATCCAGCACTTCATAGCAAGCTCAAAGTGGTTTCAATGAGTTGGAGGAAAATTTTTAAATTGTGGGATGGCTACGGACCTTTATGTGTCTATGCCCGGTCCTGGTGGACCGCCACCCAAACCTAACCTAACCTAACCTAGTACTATATTCTGGAAAAGAGCCAAGACATATTCTGGAAAAAAAATTGAGAAAAATTCTTTAAAAATATTTTGAAAAAGTAGGAATTTACTGCTCTTTTCTAAATACATATAGGAAATGATCATTGTCCATCGTACGTATCAAGAAATAGACAAATTACCTACTAGCTAATCGACCATTTTCCAAAATTCATTTAAGAATCCCATTTACAACCAATTACCCGGCGCTAGTCCCATAGAAGGATTTGGCCGCTTCATTTTGAAGTTTCGTAATCATTTTGTTAACGCACAATGAGTGATCAATTCATTGATCCTACCCTTAACCAGCCGTGATTTTGTCATCACCCGCCGGGAATCGAACCCGGGACCTCCGGAGCGTAAAGCAAGTATGCTAACCACTGTGCCACCGGGGCAAATAATCGGTTAAAAAATAGCCAAGTTACAGGCAAATTTTCCATATTCATAAACTTCATCCAAAAATAGTTTAACAATCGCATTTCTATAGCATGTACAATGTACATTGTACCTGTAAAATTGCATCATAATCGTTTTCAAAATAACCAAGTTCCATTAATTTCATCTGAAAATCTGTTTAGAATTTCATTTTCATCGTACCTCTCGAATATCAGCATAATCGGCATTCCAAGATATAAATAATTATTACATACTTATAAAAGTATGTAATGCATTACCTGCAGTTTACAAAAAAAACACAACAACTTTTTTGGAGAAGTGGCATTTTATTTAGTTCATATTATTGCAACATTTTAAATTATTACATATTTTAGTTGCAGTCATCGTTTTGCTCTTGAAGTGAAAAGACATAAAAAAGCAATTAATTGTGAATTTATTATTGATTTTTATAACATTGGTTTTGTTTCTGATCTTTATTGATCTATAGTAAAATCTATTATGGTAATCAATTCGATTACCTATCAGATAGTGTAGGAGAGGATGTAACTCCAATAATTTGGGAATTTTAAAATTTCAAAATAAAACTATTTATAAACCTGTACAAAGGTTTAGAAGACAACAAGATACGATCTTAAGATCTATCAACACGACGGATAATTTGAAAAACCTTGACAATTTTTCCGTCAAGCAAAGTAAATTGCAGTTTAGTTTACCGGTATCCAATCGGTTTAATCTATTTAAAAATAATCCAACCTCATCTGGATTTAACAGTGATTTTACTGCATCAAATAATAATAAAACAAAAGTCAAAAAGGTTCCCCACCTATAATAACAAAATTTACTACACAAAAAATTCATGAAAAAATGAATGAACTTGGATAAAAAATATCATATTAAAATTATGTCAATTGGTAATAAAATCATATTGGACAATACATCATGTCAAATTGTCAAGAAAATACTACTTTCGCGAACGGTGCCATCTGTTAGAACACATGACCTTCCAGATGATGCCACTAGCTGTCACTACTAATATAATATAAAACAGTCTTGAAGCTAGATGTCACTGCTACTGATAATTTTTCTTATACTAATGCTGCCAAATTATTTTATAAAGGTGTCTTTTTTGACTATGTTAAGTTTTCTACGACTTAATGATTTATTAATAATCGTCGTAAAATGTGAAAAAGAAAGGTATGATACCTAGTGATAAATGAGCAAAAATGTTACACTGGCGTCGTTAGTGCTGCCATCTTTTGGAAAACCTGAAGTACTTTCGTTCTACTTTAGTAGTGACAACTAGCGGCAAATGTATTGTACTTACCATTATACTACTTTCGCTCGATCTGCCATCTTTCGGAAATCATGATCTATATAAATGACTATAATAAAATCAGTGAAGAACTTAAAAAACTTCAACAAGAATACTTTTCCTATACGTTGGATGAAAACAAAACAACCAGATACATACATATGTACTTTATGGTTTACCTGTGTTGAGTGAAAATGAATTTATCGAAGGTCTGAAAGTGTGTGGATTAGACCCAATTAAAGCGCAAATTATAAAACCTAAAAATAAAATGAATTCCTCGTCTGGAATTTATTTTGTTACTTTTAAGAATGGTGGGTTTACCTTAAATCAATTACGTGCTCATAATATGTAGGGATTTTGTAAAATCTACTTCCCAAAAGGTTACTCAATGTCGCCGTTGCCTTATGTTTGGACAATAAAAGAAATATCAGGAGTACAAATTGAAAATGCGGGATTTTTTTCTATTTTTGAACGTTTATTCTGAAAAAATGGTAACAAATGAATTATTCAAAGTATTGTCCATCGCTAGCCACAACTTTTCCCATCTTTCTGGCAATTTACGGATACCGTCGCGAAAAAATTCGGCCGGCTTGGCTGCTATCCAGTCATCGACCCATTTTTGGGCTTCTTCGTAAGAATGGAAGCGCTGGTCAGCTAGGCCATGTGTCATCGATCGGAAAAGGTGGTAATCGGAAGGAGCAATGTCTGGGCTATACGGCGGGTGGGGTAAGACTTCCCATTTCAGCGTTTGTAGGTATATTTTGACCGGCGCTGCAACATGTGGCCGAGCGTTGTCATGTTGCAAAATTACTTTGTCGTGTCTTTGCTCGTATTGTGGCCGTTTTTCTTTGAGTGCGCGGCTCAAACGCATCAATTGAGTTCGGTATAGTGTTCCTGTGATGGTTTCGTTCGATTTCAATAGCTCATAATACACCACACCCAGCTGGTCCCACCAAATACAGAGCATGAGCTTGGCGCCGTGAATATTTGGTTTGGCCGTCGATGATGATGCATGGCCGGGGTAACCATATGATTTTTTGCGCTTCGGGTTATCGTAATGGATCCACTTTTCATCACCAGTGACAATGCGATGCAAAAAACCCTTCCGTTTTTGCCGTTCGAGCAGCAGTTCGCATGCAAAAAAACGGCGCTCGACGTCTCTCGGCTTCAGCTCATACGGCACCCAATGTCCTTGCTTTTGGATCATTCCGAGGGCTTTTATACGATGGGAAATGGCTTGTTGTGTCACTCCCAATGAATCTGCGAGCTCTTGTTGAGTTTGACACGAGTCTTCATTGAGTATTGCCTCCAATTCAGCATTCTCAAACTTTTTCACTTGGCCCGGCCGCTCTTTGTCCTCAACGTCAAAATCACCACTTCTAAACCGCACAAACCATCTCTCGCACGTTGAAACCGATGGAACATGACTCGGATAAGTCTCGGAGACCAATCGATGTGCTTCAGCAGCACTTTTCTTCAAATTAAAGAAGTAAATTAAAACTTCCCGCAAATGCTGTTTTGTTGGCATGAAACTCGACATATTGAGAGCTCAAAAAAACTATGAATTTGACACTGCGACAAATTGACACATACTGAAAATTAAAGCTATAAGACGTAGCTTTGACATGAACATAGTCACAGTACTGCCTGATGCGTATAGCGTTAGTAACGCCATCTGTTATCAATCCCGCATTTTCAATTTGTACCCCTGATAACAGAACAATATCAATGTCATAACTGTGGAGGAAATCACCTTGAAAATTCCGTTATATGTTCAAAGCGAACTGATTACCTTATGCTGAAATTTAAATCAAAGTCATCATCACCGAATGCATTTCATAAATCATCACCTAGTTACCGGCGGAACACTGAAGAATTATTTCCAACGAGTTTACATAATCAACATAAAGAAACCAACCAGTTCTTCACACCGCAGCAACCTTTATCTTACAGTAATGTATTAAAATCTAATAGTAACTATTATTTAGTTCCCATCAATTGTTTAGCATTTTTAAAGATATTGTTCAAGGGATCAAGCAATGTTCATCAAAAGAAGAACAATTTTTTGTGATTGCTGAAATTGCGGTTAAATATGCAGTCAACATACATATAATACGCTTATAATATCCACCTGGAACGAACAAAGCGTCAAACCTAAAAAAATTGAATTAACTGAATTTTTATCAAAATATGAATTAGATTTAATGTTAATCAATGAAACTCATTTAAAACCAAGTGGCATTTGCAATTTTGGTGATTATAAATTTTACAGAAATGACCATAAATATCGTACTGGTGGAGGTGTAGGCATTTTAATCAAAAAAATACAATCAAGCATTCCCTTCTCCAGATTTAAATTTAGAAACGTTTGATACCGTTTCGATTTGTCTTAAAAGTGATTATGGTTCAAATGTTAATATAGTTTCATGTTACTGCCCAAAATAAGGAAGTATTAAATTCCGTAATGATTTAACAAAAATGTTGATCAATAGAGGTGATTTGATTATTGTTGGTGATCTAAACTGCCGACATGGTTCATGGAACAGTGCTAGAAGCATTGCTGGTGGTAGAATGTTATTTGACAAAATTTGTAGTTCCGACAATTATTCGATTATTGCGCCTCAAGATCCTACTTTTGTACGGCAAAATACTACACCTAGTGTTCTAGATATATTTTTAACTAATCAACCAGAATGTATATCGCAACTCTGACTGAACTATATGTTCAGATCACCTACCGGTAGTTTGCTGTTATGAATCTGATCCTGCTAAAGAAGCTAATTGGGATTGGTATAGAACATTAATCGCAGACTATCTTAATGACTTTCAATTAATTCCACCTAGAAATCCTGATGATATAGATGAACTTGTCATGTTGCTAAAAAACTCAGTGATACATGCTCGAAATCTTTCTGTTCCATATAGACCAATTTCAAAGACTAATAAATTAGTTCTCTCTGACGATATTCTTACTTTAATTAAATTACGAAACAGTGCACGACGTAGATGGATAAGATCCAGGAATGAATTCTTTAAAATTATTTAAATAAAACTATCAGTAGTAAAATAAATGACCTTGTAAACATAACATTGGCAACATACATTGGAAAACTTAGAAAAAGGTAGTAAAAAATACTGGGGTGTATGCAAGTTTGGGAAATATAAAAGAAACCCAATACCACCTTTGAAGCAAGGGAATGATCCTCGTTGGCCGCTACTTCTACGAAATGTTGACAAATGCGTTGCTTTGGCCGAAACCTTCAGAGAAACCCACAGTTTAACTTCAAACTTCAACTCGCCATACGAAAATCTGATTAATTCCAGCTTGGAGATACTATCTGAACAGGAGAATCCAAACATATCACAAATCAGCGAAGAAGAAATTATACAAATTGTCCATACACTTAAGCAAGGCTGCTGGCAATGATGTGATACCTAATATTTGCATAAAAAATTTACCAAACATTGGTTTCAGAATGTTAGCTATTCTGTTCAATAGTTGTCTGCAACTAAGGTACTTTCCACATCAATGGAAAATAGAAAGAATTACTCCTATTCTAAAGCCTGGTAAGGATCCGTCCATTTTAGAGAACTATAGACCTATTACAAGTCTCCTTACTAGTTTTAGTAAATTATTTATTTTGATCAAAATACTCGAACACATTGACGAGAAAAACGTATTGATTAATGAACAATTTGGATTTCGTGCTGGCCACTCCGCTATTCATCAAATTCATAGGATTGTTAAATTTATTTGCAACAACCGTGACTTAAAAAAATCTACTGGATTTAATTTAATTTTTTTTTTTTTTTTTTTTTTTTAATTTTTTAATTGGGTGCAGAGCGGACTTATTAACGGTCCTAGCTCCTTGTAACTGTCAGAGCTTCTGCACCCAATGCGCGATCCTGCAATTAAAGATTAATAGCTACCTTAAATTTATTCATTTTATATTCCTTCGGAAATTTGAAGTGTATTAGCGAATTCCACTTTTTTGATGTTCGGTATATAAATTTGCGCTTAATTTCTTCAGTTCGAGGTTTCGGCAGCTTCACCGTAAACCTATGTGCATTGGTTGTTCCTCTTATTACTCTTGTTGTTGTAACGAATGGTGGTATTTTCTCAGATAGTTCTGCAGAACATTTACCATGTAAGCATCTGTAGAAGACGCAGAGTTCTGCAACACCTCTGCGATGCTGTAAGCTGTCTAGTTCTTGAGTAAGTCTGGGATTTCGTATTATTCTGATAGCGCGGCGTTGAACCCTGTCCAATAAGTGGAGGGTGGTACCAGACGCGCCCCCCCCAAACTTGACAGCAATACTGAATTGACTTACAACGCGCATTTGATACAGTAAGGCAGAAGGGTCTTATTTATAAATTGATTAAATATGATTTCCCAACATACATATTTAATAAAAATTTGTAATTCATATTTATCGAAAAGGCTATCCTATGTTCAAATTTTTAATGAGAAATCTGATCTATATGAAATCTTTGCTGGAGTCCCCCAAGAGTCAGTCTTGGATCCATTATTTTTCAATATTTTTATTAATGATATTCCTGAAACATGAGTGTCAGTTGGCGTTATATGCCGACGATATTGCTGTTTTTTGCGCTGATGTTTCAGCTGAGAATATAATAAATAGGCTATGACTGCATAACTTCAATTTTAGCATATTTTCAGAATTGAAAACTTAAAATTAATGTTAATAAGTGTGAATGTATCTATTTTCCAAGGTGTCGAAATGTTGATAAGATATTTACCTCAAAGACCTTTTGTTTTATATAACAATGAATTGACTTGGAAATCAGAGATACGTTTTTTTGGGAATATTGCTGGATCCCAAATTAACTTATAAAAATCATATTAATTGTACACATTTAACACATTTTTCTTTTATAATACTTTGCCAATATTTTGCCGACGATGATTTATTTAAATGAAAATCAGACAAATGATTTAGAATTTAATTACAGTGACTATATTAACAATTTTTCAATTAATACATAAATTTTGAAATTGTTAAGGATTACTTTGTGCTAATACTAATTGCATTAATTGCAAACATCGGCGTTCCTGCGCAAAGCCCTTTTAGCCAAAAGATTAAAAGGGACTTGATTAAACATAAATAATCACCAAAAATACCAAACCTTCATAAGCTATACATATATGAATATGTAAGTTGTTTGAGCACCTGATTTTACAAACTATAATTATGGAAAATCACCAAAGCCAGTTCTCATTTAGAAGGAAACAATTAAATTCCAAGTAGACACTTATACAATGTGATCTATGTCGTGCTTAAATCAATTTAATATTCTTTAAAACAGGTTTATTTATGATAAATCACGAATATAACAGTTGTGGTGTCTTAAAAATACACATATAATTCACATCATTAGATATAAGCTAAGAGCGCGCTTAATTACCGACTTGGTTATTGCCATTGCAAATAATAACAATAAGAATATATAGAACAGTTCTAATTATATAAACTTGAACAAATTATGCAAAGTAAAAACAAACCAAAAAAACATAAAACAGTGACATTGAAACATCACGTTTCTTGATTAACACAGATGATAAATTATTGTCTTTATCAATTTTATCAATTTAAATAAAGAAAAAAGAAAAATAATTTCTTACGACAGACTGTTGGTAGGTAGGCGCGATATAATGAATCGAAGATTAACATTAATTTAAATAAAACTGCATATTTAAGTACTCGAATGACGTACTACGTACATACGTGTAACGTGATGTACATTCTTCATTGGTAGGTGGATTTATTAAGAAACGCGCTTGGGGAAGTCCCAGTTATTAACCAAATACAAGAAATGTTCATTTTTTTATTTGTTATTGGTATTTTTGATATTGAGTAATTGGTTTTCTTGGGTTTGGACACGATGTAAGGAATTATTTGTTAACGATGATGTATCTCTACGCATTGTTTTTGGTATGTATGGTGATTTTAAACAATCCGTTAACTTTTGATGGATACTAACCCATTTTATGTTTTCAACGGCTGGTTTCATTCATGTCATCTTATTTTAGTGAAGTTCAAACGAGTGGATTTTTTCTTGCTGTTTCTCATGCAAAATGAACAAACGCAATTTTAAACAACCTTTAGAAATTAAATTAGTAAAATTAAATTGAGAACATTATATTGTAATTATAAATACACCAGATCTCGATAGTTTGTATTTCGAATTAAAAAGAAAATTTCTAAAGTTAAAATTTTTGTTGATGCAACTTAGAATTTCCGAATTTCTTCTTAATTATTTTTAAAATTAAAACTTTTATGTTAGGTGTAAGGCAAAATTTTCATAGAGTGGAGGACGCTTTCTGAAAAAAAAAAATGTTATTAAGATAAACGGAAAATTCACAAACCAGAAATGACCATAAGATCGATCACTTCACAACCGCACCAGAGTATAAAGTTGCTAAAGAAATTAATTACTTCCTCAACAAAAATTTACAAATACAAAACGGTCATTCAATCAGAAATAACATTGAACTAATCAACATAATAGCATCAATAGATATACCACCTACAGCGAAATTGGCATCATTCGACATTCAAACATACCAACGCAAGAAACAATCCAAACCAAGGAACTGTTACAGAAAACGGAACCAAGAAAGAAAAAATTGGCGAAATTATCACTCTAATCACAACAATCATAGAACAAAACTATGTTCAACAAAACAACAATTCTATTCCACATGTACTGATGGACTTCCAATGGATAACGCTCTAACAGGAACTTAAGCTAACATATACATGAACTACTTTGAAAATCAGCATATAATAATGAATCCGAACAACAAAAACCAAATAATCAGGTACTGGCACAGATACAATATTATAATATTGTACTATTTAACGGTACAATAAGATAACTCAGCAGTCTTCACAAGAACATAAACAACAAACATCCGAACATAAAATTTACTCTAGAATCAGATACAAACAAATCTATTAATTTGTTAAGCTTGATACAGAAAAGACCGGCCAACGGATCACGCTATAGCTAAATCATCTAACCACCCATTCAAACATAAGATGGCCGTGTTCAATTTTTTAATAAACAGACTAAACACGATACCGATGTAGAATCCGGACTATATGGAAGAAATGAAAATCATTACACACATAGCAATAAGAAACGGATATAACATGGACTTAATTGACGAAATGAACGATAGGTACGTTTGGAAGAAACAGCAGAATATGAAAACCACATTAAACAAGCAAAACGAACAAACGGTGGGTTTTTTTATTAAGTGAGTGGTACGATATCTGTGTGGATGTATTCTAATCGACAAGGCGGAATTCCGAATTGTCTATGGGATGATTTTGAGTGCTGTTGGAGTTGGACAGACACCAGGATAGGATTCGAAATGTTGTGTAGTGTGTTGAAGTTATTTGCTGGCTTGGGCTTTTTCAGTAAAGCTGCCAAATGATTGCGAATTGGTGCGAGTGTTTCAGCTAATTTTGGTATAAATCAGTGGTAATAATTTACCATGCCGACAAATCGCTGAATACTTTTGATTGAAGTATGAGCTGGAAATTCCTAACGACGTTAACTCGTTCTTCAGATGGCTAAATACCATAGGGGTAATTTTGTGGAAGAGTTGTTCCAAGTGAAGTTTTTGCTGTTTCTCAGAATGTGAACAAACAAGAATATCGTCAATGTAGACGAATACAAAGTCCAAATCACGAACGACTTCGATCATGAAACACTGAAACATTTGAGCGGAATTGTGTAGACCGAATTGCATTCGGTCGTTGAATGTACGTGTTGCCGTTTTATGAACGTCTTCAAGTGCGATGGGAATTAGGTGGTATGCTCTCTAATATGGCCGATTTACGAACAAATTTTGCAACCAGGGAAGGGCGGAAGTAGTGAAGAAATTTTGAATGTGGGGTCCCACCTATATGGTCGCCAATCGTGCTCTTTCTTTTTCATCATACAGAGTGGACAAGAGACGGGAGATGCGGAAGGCCACAAACCTCCAATTTTCCAACTTGTATCGGAATTCTATAAATGCGGCATTGTAAGGGACTTCATCTAGTCTGCAGGATCCTGACATAGGCAGATGACCTGCGACAAAGTTGTTCTACGAGAAATTTCTTATTTTCGATTTACGTAGCTGGTTGTTGGTTATTTAATTCATTTGTTTTAGAGAAAGAAATTCGACTAAACAGAGTAAAGAGAGAAAGTAGAGAAGAATTAGACAAATATCAGGCTTTTAAGGCATAATCACCCAAACAATTGTATAAATCATGTGAGAGTTCTGAATCTGTGCTTAAATTGCTTTAGTCAATATCCTAGATATTATCAGTGCACATACATATCTAGTACTTGTAAACGTTGCAACGAAAACCAGACTTTTTACAACTCGAAAACTTTCAATATGGGCACTAATAAAACTAAGGGGATATGAAAGAACTACAACATGCCAGGAAATTCTACCAAATGTTACAATGAACGCTTTATCAGTAAATCAAATTAATTCATCAGTGGCACAAGAAGCAAATAAATCAACATCATAAACACAATCCCATGTTATCAGTCAGAGAAAGTTCGTCGAACAACACAAGTATTATTGCCAACTGCAGTTGAATTTACATTTCATTCAACTGGTGTCGTTCTTGGATTGTTGCAGACAGTCAAATTTTAAATTATGTAGAACACATGTGTAAGTTGCTACTTGCTACGTCTTAAACGGCACAAAAATTCAACGTCAATTATTGGGTTTAATCAATCCTGATCACAAGTTCACTCAAAAGTCGGCATGTGACCAATAAATATAAAAAAATATGTTAGGAGTTCCTTAAATTTAAAGTTAAAATATTTTAAATGTAGTGTAATAACAATATTGTGATAGTATATGTGATTAAAGGAATATTCAGATAACACAAACATGTGAGGATACCGCTATACTACCCCAAGTACAGTATATTTGAACCAAAATGCAAACGATGGATTAAACTTTTTAAGGAGTGAAATTTGGGTCTCGAAATACTCCCTCTTTCTCTGCGGTTTTTAGGTTAGGTTAGGTTAAAGTGACTGCTTAGACACTCGTTGACCAGTGGCGGTCCATTGTAATACCACAGACTAAATACTCTTTACCCTTACTGGAACCAATTAGAGCTACTTATGTGGCAAAGAGTATCCCGCACTTTACTGTTTTCGAGATCCGTCAGGTTGTCCATCTTGAACTTGCCCAAGTGTTGGGGCCTTCTGCGTGCTCCACATAAGTGATCTTACAACCCTTCTTAATTCACGTCTCCATAGGGAGATTAATGTTCTAGCGCACTCCAATCAACTCTAGTTTTGGCCAAACTTGTATTGGTACAATAAAGGTGAGGGTGTTAGTCCACCTTTCATCTGCTAAGGGTAGCGCCTGTTTCCTAAGTGCTAGTTTAAGCGCTGTGATAGGTCTCCCGAGGCTTGCCCTTTCCGGTTGCAGCTCGACGTGCTGTACCTATAGCAAGCTCATCCGCCCTGCAGTTCGCTATGACGTCCGAGTGACCAACGATCCAAGGTGTTTATCCACGAGATTGGGCAGGTATTTCTTACGTAATTCGTCAAATCCTGTTCCTCCAATCTCGAAAGTTTGTTTGTGCAAATCGCCGTATCACAATTTATTTCGATCACTGTACGTAGTCCAATTATCTCGATCACTGTAACAAATGGACTATATCACGAAAGCTGGTTAGGTGCAATTATATAATT
Source organism: Tipula helvola (assembly GCA_963556165.1). Taxonomy (NCBI): domain Eukaryota; kingdom Metazoa; phylum Arthropoda; class Insecta; order Diptera; family Tipulidae; genus Tipula; species Tipula helvola. The sequence goes on along the minus strand of OY744483.1, from coordinate 204,035,085 downwards.
TCACGTGGTTCGGTTAGAATCTGGACTCAAACCAATTAATTGACGAAGAAAAGTTCACTAAACTGGATGTCCGGGTACAATGTGTAATTCTTCAATATATGTGCGGTTAAACTGGATGTCCGGGTACAATGTGCAATTCTTCAATATAAGTGAGGTTAAACTGGATGTCCGGGTACAATGTGTAATTCTTCAATATAAGTGAGGTTAAACTGGATGTCCGGGTACAAAATTCCAAATTGTAAAGATTTTTTATATATTTATATTTTTTATTTTTTATTATAGATCACTGTTTTTACTATTCTTGCTTTTGATGTTATCGCTTTTAAGTTCTGGCAAGTTCTCTCAATCACTTTTTTTCTCGAATGTCAATTTTTTACAATAAATATAAAATCTTAAAATTATTACGAAGCAAAAAAAAATTATTACAAAGTGACATCTACATATAAACATTATTACTATAATTATTATGGTACATAGTACATCTTAAAATCTATTCCAATATTTAGTACAAATTGTTTTCAAGTATATAATACGCAGCTAATATAATGCGATATATAAACGTCAAATAAAAGTTGTAAACGAATGAATTGGGTGAGTAAATTGATTTTATACAATATAAATTTAATTAAATATTAATTCTAAAACATTTTCTTGTTAGTTTTCAGATAATCTAAATGAATGAGCATGCAGTAAGCAGTGTGATTGTTCTTATTAGATAAGTTTAAATTATAATTTAATTCTGTGAAAAAATGATTCTTTGTTTCTTCTTTTTTTTTATTTTAGGTATCAAATTCGTTGGTCGATCCGCATGAACACAAGGAACAGGTGACGCCAAGGAAACTGATACCAGAGACCTGATTCCCGCCTGACTGTCCACATAGATTGCGGTATCATCTGAGGATACCACATTATGTTCAATCATTTCACGACCCCTTCAATTACTATCACCTCAGTATGTTACATGCTGCAGTAATCAGAGGGCGAATAAAAATGGTTACATTTAATTTATCAAATAATACACCAGCTCTCACTTTGTTTGGAGCAGTCCGTGAAGAATTGCAAAGCTTCGGTTTATAAAAGTAAGTATACAGTAAGAAGTCTAATTCAGTCAAGGTTCGCCAGAACATCCTTAAGCGAACTACCTATAGTGCACCAGCTCTGGCTTCATACCCCATTTTTCACCAATGACGTTCCTGCAGGATTATATAGCTTTGTTTGCTTTCTCTAAAATGTTAGGCTTCCAACTTATCTTACTATCCAAAATCGGTAACGAAAAAAACAATCAAGCCGAATTTTCCAAAGGTTGACATTGTATTATTGCACCTCTGTCATGTTAGATATCTGTCATGTTGTATTATTGCACCTCTGTCATATGCGATAGAGATCCCAGAAACCATTGTCGAATGTCAAACTTTTGATTTTTGTTGAACAGATTTCGTCGTTGAAATCAGGGACCGGAACCCTAACGTAACCGTACCCGATAACGTTATAATAACGATTAAAATTGAGTTTTTCCTCAATAACGTAACATTAATTTTGTATCGCTACGTAACGTTATTATACCCAATACCCAATCTAATAACATTCCGTAACAAACTATTGTATCGGTATTTTAGGTTATTTAAATTAAATAAATTTACATTGTGTAAATTTTTTTTTTCAATTTATACAATGCAATTATTGTAAATTTGGAAAAAAATTACCAAAGCAACACCACAATAATCACACTGAACTATAAAGTTATAAAACGGTTAGTGCTGCCAACTTTGTTTAGTTTTGCCTTTCATTTAGTATTTGCGCCGTCTGTGATTGTATTTATGAAATATTTAAACTGAATTTGACACATTAGCTGCAAATTTTTTTTTTTTGTAGTAAAAAAGGCCGCAAACATTAAATAATTAATAAAATTAAGTAAATTTATTAACTGGTATTTTCATATAAAAAATAGAAAAAAAATAAATTACAATTGAATTTATTGCTTCTACTGTGAAAGGGTGTTATTATTTTAAAACGTGAGTAGATTTTATAACCAAAAAAAAATGTTCAAACAAAAACATTGATTGTGAATTTGTATTGTATACCGTTTAGTTATGACACACAACGATTAGAGGAGAGTCTTTCTTGCCGGTATTATCATGCCGCGACATCCAACCAATAACGTGAGGAACTATTTTAAATATAACGCGATAGACGATAAAAATGTGTGCAATGTATGTGAGTCCGAATGTAAAAAAAGTGTGAAGGGCAATCACGCTGGGAATTTGCTGAAACACCTTAAAGTTCACCATGTTAACTTATTCAACGAAATAATAATTAAAAAAAAGACGAATCCTGAAGTTAGCGAGTTGAATTGTGGGCCAAGTCAGCCGAAAACAAAAAAAGAATCGAATCTTTTAAACTACTACATCACACCAAGGTCCGATTTTCTTAAGGTAAAACTTTCAACAGCTGATATCCACAACGCTTGTATAGAAATTGTTACTGTCAATGGCAGGCCGTTAGCTGCAATAGAAGATACAGGTTTTCGTAAAATTCTTGATCCAATATTGAAATCCGTGAACGAAAGCAACGTTCCAAAATTGTGCATTAACGTCAAAAATATAAAAATGTCTATGAGATCCGAGGCAGACTCAATTAAAATGAAAATTTGTAAACAAGTGAAAGGACGTTTGATCTCACTTAAATTAGACTGTGCAACAAGATTAAATCGATCAATTTTGGGAATTAACATCCAATTTATTGAAAACTCTTCGATTATTGTACGGACATTAGCAATGTTAGAGTTAAATAGCAGACATACGGGTGAATATTTGTCGTCAAAGGTGCTTGATGTTTTATCTAAATATAATATTTACCCACAACAAATTTATTCTGTAACTACGGATAATGGATCAAATGTATTGAAAGCAATTCGGCTTCTTCATGAAGCTGCAAGTGAAAATAATGATCCAGATTTAGACGGAAATGATGAGGATGATGTTGATGAGATCCATTTGGGGTCAGACTCAGAAGAATCCCCCAATATTTTAGAGAATATTGTTGAAAATATTATTATAACTAACAATAACACCCATATGCGAAGCATTAAATGTGCAGCGCATACACTGCAATTGGCGGTCAACGATAGTCTCAAAACGCAGGACGCTTGTTTAAATAAAGTAAGGTCTTTGGTGAAAAAACTAAGAAAGCCAACTGCGACCGTTATTCTTAAAGATAATAATTTGGTTATTCCTCCATTGGACTGCATAACCAGATGGTCGTCAACGTACAATATGTTGAACGTGCTACTCAAATATAAAGATTCTTTCATTAACGTTGCTAATACAAATAATGAGCTTCATCTTCAGCCGATCCATTGGGACAAGGCTAAAGAGATCAAAGAAGCTTTAGAACCAGCAGCACGTGCAACGAATGTTCTGCAATTACAGCAACTAACTTTGACGGATTTTTATGGAGAATGGCTGAAATGCAAATTGAATACAGCTAAACTAAGTTCAACATTCGCGAAAATAGTTAATAAAAACATGGAAGAACGTGAAAACAGTTTTATAGACAATATAACCATCAAGTCAGCAATTTTTCTGGATCCAAGGTATCAATCAACTTTATCGATTAAAAACCGTACAGAAGCTAAACAGCACTTAAAAGAAATTTGGGATAAATTACAAGAAATAAAAGGCGAAAAATCACAGTGTTCTGCTCTAATAAATCCACGAGAAAAACTTAACGAACAATATATCGATGACGACGAAGAGGATGAGTTCCAAAATATGTTAACCGAAATTTCTTTTAATGCCGGTTCCGTAGTGAGTCAATCTAAGGAAAATATAAATATTGCTTCATTATTGGAAGAATTTGATAATATTCCTCGGATTGGTTATAAAAGCTCCATTTTGGAATATTGGTACAAAGAAAAGACTGATAAACCAGTTCTATACCAACTGGCAAAAATTATTTTTGGTGTTCCGCCTACTCAAGTAACAGTTGAACGAGCATTTTCGTCCCTCCGATTTATTTTAAGTAGCTTGCGGGAAAATTTAGCACCACAAACACTTGAAGATATTTTAATGATAAGATTAAATGAAAATTTCAATTAGTTTTATAGGTTTTTTGTTACCAATGAATACCAAATTTGATACCAATGCAATGAAATGAATTATGTACCTAACTATATATTTTATTTTAATAAAGTGAATTATTTATTTTACAATGTAAACCCAAAGTTGAATTTTATTTTTCCATTATAAAAATATTTTTTTTTTGTAAATAACGTTTTCTTTAGCGGTTACGTACTGTTACGTAACGTTATAATACCTTACGTTTGCAGATACCCGTTATTTTATAACGTTATTTTAACGAAAACCAGCTTTTCATAACGTTATCAAATAACGTAACGAATGGAAACGTTATCCTGTCCCTGGTTGAAATTTGGTGCAACATGACGTATATACATATATTGCCTATTAATTATATTGCTGACCCCTAGGATCGACCTTGTGACATTTAGCATATTATTAACTAGATGTACACAGCTTATAGCGTAGTATTTAATATTTGATACTTCTGACTTCAAGTTAAACTTTTTTGGGATTTTTATGCAACATTTAAGGTCGCTGCACGAGTATGGATATAAATCCGTACAATCTGAATCCGGTCATTCATCCAATGAAATTACCTAAATATTGTCACGTGACCGAAAAAAATATACCCCTATTTCTCCTCTCGAGTTAAAATTATTTCAACATTAAGCAAAATATCCGCAGAAAACCAACATAACCATACCAAAAACATGTATTACGAACTATTTTTTCCCCTATTTTGTGTTTGTTTGCTTATTTATGACTTTTCGATTTTTAAAAATATTTGTTATTTTGTTATTATTGAAATTGTCATAGGTATATTTATTATTATTGAAACTAAAAGCAAAGAGAAGTTGATAAGTAAAATAGACGAATTTACGGGAATTTATTTAGCATAAGGTCAAATAAGTTACTAACTTCGTTCGGATTCAGATTGTACGGATTTATATCCATACTCGTGCAGCGACCTTTATACCGCCTGAATGAATGCAATTTGTATAGACACATACATACATATTTTTTTGTTATTTGGGAAGAATTTCACTTCGGTAACACAATTTATTAATAAAAATTCACAAAATCACTTATTATAATCCTTATGCAATTTTATTGTTCACCTACAACTTTTAAATATCACTAAAACACTTTTTAAATCACTTTTTATTTCACTTTTTAATCTTCACACTATCGCTTATCAAAATCTAATGTTTCAATTCGAATTCGCTCACTCCTTATATGGTCAAACCAAAACTTCTCGAAATTTCATGATTGTTCCAGTGAGAACAGTTTAGAAACATTTAGAACAGTTTTATAATGGAAAATTCCATTTTAGTACAGTAGAACTTTGCGCTATCAACTAACTTATTCTATTCTACTATAGGTGTCACTGTAACAATATGATTAATTAACCTGCTTACAGGGGAATCCACCTCCAAAAATGACAAACCCTCCTTAATTGCCTCTGCTTGCACAAAACTGGGACTGGTCGTACTTTTAGAGAGGCTCTTCCTAAGGCAATAAGTTTCGGAAACCTCTTCTATTTTATCACAGAAGAGTCTCTCTTATAAATTTTTTGTTCCTCGTTATAGAATTTCCAATCCTGAGCACCCCTTGTACTTTTGGCTCTATTAAAGGCTGCCCTATAAGCCTTATAATAGGTGGCCAGTTCACTGGACCAACTTACTGGTTTTTGCTGTCCCCTAGGTTTAGCCAATGGGCAAGCAGCACTATGGGGTCATCAAGTCCTCTAGTTCCCTTACTATCACTGGAGTCTCCTGGGCCATCGACGACAAAAGTCTATCCAATATTTCTCCATATTTGCTCCAGTTTGACCTTCTAGGGCTCCTGAAGGCCACCGGGATAGCAGGGTAAACATCGAGGCTGTCGGTTATAGATGGCCAGAAAAGGACCTACCTTACCCATCCTCCATTTTTTAATCATATGAAAACAATTATTTGAGGCGCGGCTCAAATCTAGAACCTCCTGCATATTACTAATAATAAATGTTAGTATTCAATAAATAACCAAAAAGTGACTCACCTGTTTTGTTGAAATCCATGCTTTTCCAGATAGTGTGGTGCGCATTAGCATCGACTCCAATTACCACACCAATCTGTTTTTGTTCTGCTTCGAGGATCAGCTCTTCCAGGTTATCCCGAAGAACCTCCTTTTCCCGGTCCATAAAGTGTGAAATCAGCCAAAATCTGCAGAGGCCTACCTCCAGGCTGACCACAGTTGTGTCACCATTGCTGTATCGAGAAAGTAGGAAAAGATTTAAGTTATTTTTCGCAACAAGATCTGATCTTCTCAGGCTCACTAGATGATTATATTGTATACCCCTTTGTTCTGAGGCCACTGATCCTATTTTTAGTTATCCAAGATTCTTGGATTAATACTATGTCCTCACTCGAACTTGTCAGTCTGAGAAGGAGAGCTGCTGAAGCAGCCTTAAGATAATGAAAGTTAATTTGAATTATCCTAAGCATAACCCTTTTACCTTTACTCACCTTCATATATTTTCTGCCTCTGCAAGTCAATATTAATTACCTATAGATTGGGATACGCCGGCATCGCCCTTCTAACTACACTACTCGTAGATGCTTCAGGCTTGGTGAATGGTGGCAATCTCAGGTGGACCTACAGTACGCGCTTCCGCCCCATCGTTGAAAGTGATTGACCCAAAACTGAAATCAATCACGCCAGAAGGTGCTTCCTCCTGTTTAACGATCTTCTAATTACTCGTTGGAAGATACGGATTACTGACCTAAATTATTTTCATGACCTCATCCAGGGCTAGCCGCTTCAGACGGCAGCCAGACACAGGTCCTTGGCCTGAGGAATCTCTTCCCGGCTACCTGATGTAAGCCTCGCGCCTGGTCACACCTCTCATATCACGGTCATCGACATTTTGTAGAGATCTACCAGTCTCTAGTCTGAGCATGCAAACTACTTTAAAAGCCCTTAGAACCATCCAGGATGAGGGATCTTGGATTTTCGCCTAGGAAGACAAAATTTAGTGCGTTATAGAGCTACCTCAGCATTATAGCATCAAAACATGCTCACTCAAGACATTGCTGAACAGCTTTGTATTGTTCTATTTGTAGGTGTCCGATTTCTCCTAGGTCAGCAACTGGGCACGCTTGCTGTCGACCACTTCTACCTCGCCTTCGGACCGTTATCTTTTAGATACGTGTTTCCTATCTGAGTTCTGCATCCAATAGTGTTCCTTGCCCAAACAACTAACACTTTTTGCTCCTCAGTGAGCTGCTCATCGGAGTCGCAGCCCATTTCTCAATTGTAAGGGCTCTGCGACGATACCTTTACAGTCGCTTCGGTGGAGGGATATCCCTCATTCCTTTCCCATTACCCTGTGTAGCGTAGATAGTGCTGACCAGAGGGGGGAGCTCCACCCATCTGGTTCGAGGTGCTTTCCATCAATTAGTCCGGCTTTTGGAGAGTGCCCCTTATTGTGTTTTTTCCACGAGTATCGGAGAAAGAAAATTCCACCGAGATCCCTATTCGCAGATAAGGCTAATAACAACTGGAGGTCGCCTGGTATCCAGAGGACTCCGTTTACGAATGGGCCTTATGATGAATCCCGCTTTACACCTAGGTTGGTTTTGTCACCCGCTCAATAAGCATGGACCCGAAGGTGTCGGCAGTTATAAGGCCTCTGCGGTCTTTACAGAAGCCCAAATATTCCTGACAACGCTCGCTATGGGTTCGATGTGTTGTCTGACTAGATTGAGCTAATCCTTCAGAAATCACCTAACACTGAAATCGTTCTGGCGGGTCACTCCAATGTACACAATGACAAGTGCGGCATCCATATTCTTCTTCCCTCCAGCCGTCTGATCAAGCGGCCCAAATATTTTCAGCTCTAAATCAACTTGTCAACTCGTAGCCCGTCCTACGAGAATACCTGTTTGGGCCAACGACACGAGTCACATATAGGACCTATTTCTAGCAAGTCATCCTGAGAAAAATACCACTTCTATGGTTCCCCACTTACGAAATTCGACCATCGGCTTAAATCAGCGGAGTTTCTTTCTTCGTGGTTTTAGTGTACCTAAACACTGACTCTGGCACTACAAGCGAGCTATTTATTTATTTTGGGAGTTTGATTAGTGTATCTGCTTCGCCTTCGGTAAAATTGACATTGTAGCAATCCTAATATCTATACTATCTTTCTCACAGCAATAGAACAGTTTATTTGGTTCAGTATTCCAAAACCTTAAAAGGCACGCAATCCATGTATATCCGTAACCAAAAGCGTCTTATCGTAAAAACGATTCACGATTCGAAAGTTCACAGCTTTCAATCAGTTCACAGGTACAACCTGTATCTAAAATTTGCTAAAATCTACAAGTTTTAAAACACTTTCTTTCTTCGGAGTACGCTTTTTTGGAACGGGCTAGACGATGGACCCTTCCCTGAAGCATACAACTTACAGAAATTCAAACGCAGTATTAAATACTTGAAGAGTAAACTTCCGATCGTCCTTAATCTTATTATCATTTCCTCTTTAGCCCTTTCAATCGTTTTATGGTTGTGCTGTGTTTTTGCATGTGCGCGTGAGGACACAACCAGGGAGCAATTCCTACTTCCTAGGCACTAACTACCCTATTCCATAAATTTTATCTAAATAAGTAAATATTTATTTTTCTGAAAAATTTCAATTACCGCGCACACATCCAACAATACAATAAAATGTGCTTAACGAGCAGACCAAAACAAATTTTTTGTTTATCTCACGTAGGCAAATATAAACACAATAAATTCTATATTATCAAAATACAGCGATAACAGTGTGATACTAATTTGAGAAAAAAACAATTTAAACAAAAGCAACAGAACTTTTAATTTAAATGTTGCGGCATTGAATGATTAAAATACGAAACGAGATTTTTTTCGAGTTATCTCTCAATTAGAGATAATAGTTCTAATGAATGTCATATAGATAAAAATCATAATCATTTGAATCTTTTGTAGGAAGCATACCCGAGTAGTATCATATCATTATTATACAAAACACACAAACCGATTCTCAAGATCATTATGACATTGATTAAGGCAACAAAAAATTGTGCTTCCTTTGGGATTTTTTTGTTTTTTTATTGTAAATTGGAAATGACACAAATTATATTCGTCCAAATGTGTAAGGTAAATTAGAATAAAGTATGTATTTTTAGAATAAAACTATTCTCGTTTTTTAATAGTATTAACCATATAATTCGTTTGACCTCCAAAATATAAAATGTTGGGTTAACATTTAAATAAGTTTTCGTAACACAGATTTATTGAATTAACAAATATTTTGCCAGGAAATGGTAGTTTAACAAAAAACAATTTTGGGAATGACTTTTAGAACGATCAAGATTAATTTAGTTGAACTCTCAATTATCTTGATGGCTGGCTACCTTTAATAATTGGAAGTCTAGTTCTAGCAGTTTTTCTAAACAGTCACGAATTGAGGTCCACAGTCTTAGGTGAGACATTTTTTTCAATTATAAAATTAATTTTATTCTTGAACTTATAATAAATGTTGCCAAAAAATAATTTACCAATAAAACATTGTGGGCTGTGTCGTCGTCAACGTCTCCCTCCAGTTCGGTCACAAGAAACTCTATAGTTTACAATTCAAACTTTATTTGTGTAATAGATTCAAACTTACAACCAACCAAGTTCACGATTCAGAATGGGACGATGATACGAAAAGTGTATGAAACTCAGTGTTTGAGCGGTTACATGTCGAGGGAACGTAAGAACTACACAGCCTAACAATGGGCTGAAGGTGGTGCAGGGTTTGTGAACACATCGATGTTCATGTCACCACACAGGAGTATCAGAATCTTCGAAACCATATTAATAAACGGTGGAAGCCAAGGCTGGGCACAGCCGATGTTTTGAACCTAACACAAATTTGAAAGTATAAACGGCTGAAACCTCACGAGGTGATCAGAACTTCGGTCTTTGGTATCTTTAATAAAGATAGCATTCACCTGTGTCATAAAGTTGGTGTGACAGTTTTGACAGTATTGATTTCTATTTTAACCAACATATATTTACTTATACAACAATAGCCAAACAGGTCAAAAGCTTCAGTAACATGGGTACAGGCATCCAATTTAACACGAAAAATTGTATTCTAGAACTTTATACCGAAAGTAGTATACAAAGTTATACTGATATATCTAACCGTGTAACTGACCATATTTCAGACTTTATCCAAAAATAATTTTAGATTCCCATTTACAACGCACATGTCAAATTTCATCATAATCGGTTAAGAAATAGCCAAGTTCCATCATACTTGGCCATATTCCAGAACTTCATCCAAAACTCATTTTAAAATCCCATTTCCATTACACATGTTGAATTTCATCATAATCGGTTGAGAAATGGGCAAGTTCCATCCTATTTGGCCATATTCCAGATCCTCATCGAAAACTCATTTCAGAATTACATTTCCATTACACATGTCGAATTTCATCATAATTGGTTGAGAAATGTGCAAGTTCCATCATACTTGGCCATATTCCAGAACTTCTTCCAAAAAACATGTTAGAATCCCATTTCCAACACACATATCGAATTTCATCATAATCGGTTGAGAAATGGGCAAGTTCCAAAACTTGGCCATATTCCAGAACTTCATCCAGAAATCATTTTGGAATCCCAGAACTTCATCTAAAAAACATTTTAGAATCCCATTTCAAATACACATGTCGAATTTCATCGTAATCGGATGAGAAATAGGGAAGTTCCATCATACTTGGCCTTATTACAGAACCTCATCAGAACAGATTGGCGAAAAAAAAAATCCAAATCGGACAAGCCGTTCTCGAGATACCACTGCTACAGACATCCAGACATCCTTCAGACATCCAGACAGATGGACGGACATTTTTTTTTTTTTGCTTTTTCAGACTCAGGAACTTTCAAAACGTCGAGAAAAGTGGTTTTGGACCAACCAAATTTTTCGTCATTTTTGACAGGATTTCAATACTTTGGTCTTTTTAGACCGAAGTAATTTACGAATGATGGCATAAGAATAGCTCTACCTTGGAATTTAAACAGTTGAATGAAGATCTCGCTGTATCACTGCATCAAATTCGACATTTTTCGAATACACCCACACAGGCTTGAACATTAAAATTGAGAACTAATTTCTATGTCAGCTTACGTTTAGTTACCTCAGCGCAATTATTAAACAATCGCCGAGCTATGGAAAAGGAACCTTCACCAAATGGCCAATTTTCGAATTTCTTCAAGTTTCGACAAACTCTATTCGCATTAAACAATCGCCGAGCAATGGACAGTGAAACAATTTTCTGAACACTACTTTTAAATTTGACCGTCACGTGTGTAAGAATGACTCCACTTACTTCAGTTTTATTCGATTGTCAATATACCTGCGAATAAATCAAGAAAGACACGCTGAAAGAGGAACATGCTCCGCGCCCTAAAGGTTACTTAAACGCATGATATTAGGAGTTGTAGCATTGAGTCGAGGACTGTAGTTATCTGCTGGTATACTTTTCTCATTAATGGATATAACAGTTTGCGAACAGGAGTAGTAAGCCTAAATAGTTGGATATGTTTTCGTAACCCTCACTTGCCTGTGTCGGAGTGAAAAATTGTCACGTAAAACGAGAAACTGTAACCGCTACATGACTGTTTTACTGTTGTGTCAGTGTATTATTGTTAAAAATCTTTCAGAATTTAAATTAATCCGTTTCCAGTGTAGTATCCAAAGTGTTTTTTGTGAACAACATGAGAATTGGCAGATATAATTCTTTACATAGTGATTGAGTATGAAGCATAGTTGTGGACCATTCGAATAATAAAAACAAATAAAATACGAATAATACAAAATCAAAATTAATGTGAATATTCTTGTGGCCGAAACCCCACCTCCTCGTCACTTATATAGTGTTATATTTTTACTATCTCGCAATGAGCGGAAAAATATGGAAACTGATACCCCAGGTGGTACACCTGTTACTCAGGTAAATCCACCTTTTTCGAAGATCGGTCTGATGGATTCTGGGGGAGATCAGCCATTGCTGTACTACAACTATTTTAACCAATCCAAAGTCATGTTGGTGAATAAATAAATTCAATTGAGTGAATCAGAGAAGGCTATTTCACGTCCTTTCCAGTAAACATATTCGATCTACAAACAAAGGAAAACTTCACAATAAATTGTGTAAAGCTAATAAAACATTGGTTGAAGCCAACAATAAAAACAAACAACTGAATGATACAATTGCATGGATGCAGAAGCGAATGAAGAAGCTTGAAACGAAGTTAAAGATCTTAAGCCAATGGAGGACATTTGTTTTAATACTAACCAGAATACAACTCATCAAGGGTACCATATGGATGAAGGCCAACTAGCTCGAGAAAAAAATGAAACGAAGTAATACGCCCTTCCAACTTCAATTAAAAGATGAAGTTCCAAATATTATCCAGAAGCCACCAAAAAAAAATACCTCCATCACCACCAATAGTAATAGATGAAGCCAAAGACTAAGAATTACTCTATGAGAAAATAAAAACAATAACTACTACTGATACTGATAAGTTTAATTCAAAGGTGATTGTTGGCTTCTTGAAGAAAATAACCTAAAACAAACAGACGTCAAAATGATTAAAATCACCTAATTCATCATTTTTAAATAACTTATTTATTTAACAGGCATCTATCTTGCAATTCCATTCCAGAAGCTAAGACTATGTAGAACATAATTAAATCATTAAATTAAAATTTAAAATTCGAAATTCAAACAAATTAATCACTTACCAATAGTACTCAAATTCATAACAATATTTTGTATCCAAAACAATAATTCAACATTTAACTTCAAGTTAAACGTCGCTTCTAATTAAAATAAACCCCCTTATTTTAGTTTTCTTCAGACAACATTCAGGCGCATTATATTATCTCGATACCTCATCGCATTATAACATATACCTCGCAAGTGTTATCGAGTTTTAAATTTATCCGGTGTCTATCTATTGAGTTTCCCTCGAAAATAAATTTGTTTTATGCAACGGGCAAACTTTAAATCGACTTCGTGTTGGTCAATATGTTTATATAGACTTTGATCGGGCACGAAAACATTTTTAGCTTTAAAATTCAAATCATCTTCGAAAAATGTTTGTGTAGAAAGAAAATGTGCAAACTTTAATTGCAAGTGTATAAGTAATATTGATTCTAGAATTTGTCACTTTTACTGAGTTTTTCTACTTTATAATTTTGGCTGCGGTCGAATTCTCGGGTAAATCATTTACTGCGGTAAATTTACATTTTTAATGTTCGTTTTCTGTTAAATTACGCATTTTTTTCTATTTTTTACTCGTTCAATTCTTATAACAATAAAGAATAAAGTATCTAAACGTAAAAGATTTACCTTTTTTTATTTCCCTTACTCTCCAGCAAAAAAAGGTAAATATATTTACCGAATTTTGCGGATTTACTCGAGAATTCGTATAGAGATATTTCGTAATTTTTTGTTTACCAAAGTATGTCCAAGGCTATTTTTGAAAAGTTGCCACTTTTTCAAAATGTTTGCATTATCGCTTAATATGTCTTTTCGACAAACTGCATGAACTTTGATCCTCTTCTGTTCAACGTCCGACCATATGATTCATTGTTGTACACCAACCAAATTATTATAGTATCTTCTTCTTCCGATACAGCTGTAACTGCTAAAGTGGATGCTGTCTGATCAACAGGGAAATTTTTACACCTTGTATTTCATCAACCTGTGTACTTTTACGATTTTTGAGTTTTATGATCCGCGCATTTACGGCTTTATCATGCAGTTTTCCTATAGGATTAAGTCCGCGGCCGCGTTTCTGTAAATAATAGTCCTATGAAAACAATAAAATGAAAATCGTATAGAAACCTTAAAGTCAGCCAAAACTATAAAAATGAAATATAATAAAAAATTTAATTAATACAAATAGAATATTCCTCACAGTAGACTCGGAAATAAATATTTCTTTAATAGCATTTGTGCTACTCACTGTATCGCCCGTTTGCATTGCAATATTTTTGTAAGTGAAACTATCAACAATTAAGGACGTGTCCGATTTCTAAAATAAATAATTATTCATAAATAATTATGTTCATTGACCGTCCGAATACCGAAATCATTTCGACATAATAAATTTGACAGCTTAATAAACTAAAATTCAAATAACTATTTCTTAAACGTTCACCTGATGAATATTTTCATTAATTATTTTAATTATAATAATTACTTAATCTAAAAATGGATGAAAGGGAATTTGATCCAAATGTGTTGGTGTTTATTTTAATGTCAGCGTATTTATGCTTTATGAGGAGATCGCGAAACATCCTACCAATATTAAAGGAACTATTAAATTCACAGGTAAATTAAAATTGTTACATGCATTTGTTTTGAAATTTTAAAAAGTTTTTAATTGTAGCGACCAATAATTTATACTGCGGTGTCAAATAACTGTTTGGTAAACTCTATCCTGTCATATGACGACGCTATGACAAGGATGCATTTAAGGATTTCTTCAAAAACATTTATTGGAATTGCTAAATTTTTGCCAAACAAGAATCATGGCTGGGGACCCGAAATGGAGCTGTTACTCTTCTTATTATGGCTTGCATGCGGCACTAGTTACCGCATGATTGGCGCAGCAATGGATATACCAAGATCCACTATTTGTGACATAGTTCATAAACTTGAATTCTTTCAATCAGTGTATAAAACGTATGATATTCAAGTTGATAATAATCGCTTCATCGGTGCTTCCCAACATAACATCCCTCATTTAATAATAACGGAAGATGAGATTACCAAGGCTCTTATTGATTTTAAGGATGGATGCGGACCAGATGGAATACCCTCATCTATTCTTAAATCGGTAGCATCCTACATAACTACACCTTTATGTTATCTGTTCAATCAATCTTTAGCGAGTGGATATTTCCCAGCTGCTTGGAAAATCGCACACATTGTTCCAATTTATAAAAAAGGCGATCGCTCGGATATATCAAACTATCGGGGTATTTCAATTTTGTCTACCATACCAAAACTTTTTGAATTAATAGTAACTAATCATTTGACATTTTATACAAAACAAATCATCTCATCTTTCCAGCATGGTTTCACTAGTGGTAGATCAACATCTACCAACCTTTTACAGTTTACAAAATTTGTTATTGAATCAATAGAGTCTAAGGCACAGGTTGATGCAATCTATTTTGATTTTGCTAAAGCTTTTGACTCAATTGACCACAGAATTATTATAAAAAAACTTGCTGCGATTGGGGTTGATCCAAGGTTTCTAAAGTGGATTGCATCTTACTTAGAAGACAGGAAGCAGTTTGTTCTATTGAATCACATCAAATCAAATTTTATTTATTGCCATTCGGGTGTTCCTCAAGGCTCCCATTTGGGCCCAATTATTTTTCTTTTATTTGTGAATGATGTCACCGATATATTTAAATTTTGTAATGTTCTATTGTTTGCTGACGATTTGAAGATTTTTATGCGAACTCGGTCTTTAGTTGATGTTGATATACTACAGTCTGAAATAAATAATTTATCTAGATGGTGCTCTGCTAATAGATTGTTTGTTAATATAAGTAAATGCAGTGTCATGTCGTTCTATAGGACTTTTAACCCTATAATTTCTAACTATTATTTTGACGGTAATCAGCTTAGCAGGGTAACTTCAATAACGGATTTGGGAGTTATATTTGATACTAAAGTAACTTTCTGTTTACATATTGATAACATAATACGTAAAGCTAATTCTATGTTAGGGTTCATTATTCGAATGACAAAGGAGTTTCATGATATATTTTCATGTGTAACTCTGTATGTCTCTTTGGTTAGATCACACCTTGAGTATGCTGTGGTTGTATGGTATCCCCATCATGCAGTACACATCGATAGATTGGAGTCAATTCAGAGGCGATTTACCATTTATATTCTAAGGAAACTCGGGTTCCTTTCTGATCGTAGTCAGCCTAGGTGGAAACAGATATGTGACCTGCCGTCTTATGTTGATAGATGTCATGATCTTCGTATTGATACTTTAGAAAAACGTCGTAAAATTGCCGCGGCTATGCTTGTGGGAGATTCTTTATGTGGACGGGTTAATTGTTTAGACCTCACTTCTACCTGGTGCATTTATGTTCCCAAACGAAATCTACGCCAAAGGGAATTCTTATATGTCCCATGCCACAGGACTGAATATGGAAGTAATGAACCGACGGCTTCTATGTCTAGAATATTTAATGAATATTATGTTTTTTTCGATTTTTCGAGGTCAAGAGAGATTTTCCGTGTTGCAATTCGTAAGTGTGATTTTTAACAACCAATTTTGTCTGTATTATACATTTGTAATTAGTGTTTAAGATAGGATTTTATTTTCTAAAATATTTCGTGATTTTGTGAGGTTGTTTTACCGTAGAATAGTTTGTATATAAAATAAAAATAAAATAAATAAAATAAACTATTGGATTTTACTATAGATCATATAATGCCGCGAGTGATCAAATTGCCTACAGCGCATGAACTTGATAGTATTGGTCGTAAGTTCAACCAAAGGGCTAGAACCACGATTTTTACGAAAGCTGCTGGCGCCATTGACGGTACCCACGTGGAAATTATATGTCCCGTGCAACTCCACGACCAATACATCAATCGTAAGCTGAAATACAGTATACAATGTCAAGCGATTAGCGATTCGAGCCATAAATGTATAGATGTATTCATTGGATTTCCGGGATCGGTACATGATTCTCGAGTGCTATACAACAGTCCTGTTTTTAAGGAGAAACTATACCCACCTCAAGGTTTCTTTCTGTTGGGGGATAGTGGATACCCATGCCGAATGGAACCAATTGCTTTAATCACACCATTCAAAGAATCTAATTTGAACGACAGCAAAAAAAAGTTTAATAAAGTATTTAGCAGCGCGCGCAATATAGTAGAATGCGCATTCGGAAAACTAAAAATTCGTTGGAGGTCTATTTTCGCACGCTCGTTAGAATTAAAAATTGAGAATATTGTAAAAACTATCACCGCTTGCTTTACGTTTCATAACATATGTATGGCCAATAATGACGACACTCATTTTTTACAAGAGGTGGTGGATTTAGAAGCCACAAATGAACCCATCGAAGATGAAATTGCCATTGCTTCAAACGGTGATCAACAAAATGGAATCCAGTTCAGAGAGGAACTCTTCAATATATATATAAACACTCAATAAAAATAAAAAAATTATATTTTATTATTCAATAAAAATAAATTAAAAGTTATTGTTAATTCAGTCTTAAACATTTATAAATAATTGGCTTCTATGCAAATATTCATCCCTATTGTGATTGTCTAGTTAATCAAAATCGACGATTCTGTATTTTACAATTGGTGGATAAATTACGAATGAACACGTTAAAATTGCCACATCAATTCTTCGTGAATAAAAATTTACGAAGAATTGAAGTGGAAATTCTAACGTGTCGATTCGTAATTCATGCATATTACCAATTGAAAAACACAGAGTTGGGTCGATTTTAATCGACTCGACAATTACAATAGGGGTGAATATTTTATTAATTAAATGAAAAAAATCACTCCTATTATGATTGTCGAGTCGATCGACAATCGACACGACTCTGTATTGCATTTGATAAAAACAATACGAACAAGGAAAAGGCAACACAGAGTCGTGTCGATTGTCGATTGACTCGACAATCATACATAATAGGGCTGAATATCAGCTTTATTCAGAATCTGATGACTCTGTATCACTTATTGGCTTATTGAATGGAATGCCAACAAACTGGGAGAAAACCTCTAAAAATGTTAAGAAACATTTGGTTTCTTTTTTGTTTCTTTTGCACTCCCTTTCATACTTCTCCAGTAGCTCTGAAGCGCTTCGTTTTTTTATTTTTTTCGAAGATTCCGAATCCCGAGAATAATTTCTCGCCAGTTGTCTATTATTAGGTGAAGTTCTCTGGTTATTTGATTCCTGGCGGCTTGGTCCCTGGCTATTTGACGCCTGGCTGTTTGATGCCTGACTTGTTGTTGCCAGACGTATAGTACCTGAAGTACTTGGCTGTGAATCCGTTCCAGTAAAGGAGTTTTCAGGGTTCTGATAGTAAGACCCACGTTGACTGCTTATTACCAGAGGCGGGTTAATGGTATGTAAGCCTGCACCATATTCATGCATTAATTGAAAATATTCCCAGCTTGCCGCGGTGAGTTCGCCATTTTCGGTTTGTATGCCGGTTGGAGGATTGAGCAGCTCCTAAATTAGAAAAAAACAAAGTAATTATTCTATTTAAAATACTATTTAATGGCCATTCTTCTTACTTTGTATTGTTTGAGTAAATTGCTCCATTTTATTCGAAGCTGGTCTACCGTGTATGCTGTCAAATTTGCCGTGTTTCGGATGATGCTGAGAAAAGTAAACACGTTATAAAACATTTAAATTCTAATTTTTCAATTATAAACTTACGCCCAATTTTCATCCCTCCTATAAAATTTTTGTTTGAAGAGGGCTTCGTTGTCGATCCTTGCTTGGATAAGGCGCCTTATTTCGAAATCATTCACTAAAAAAAAAAATTATAAAAACATAACCTATTTTTGTTGTATAGATATTTCTTACTTCTCTTATATTTATTTTCGGACATTGTTAATATTATTTATTTTTAGAATTATAGGTATTTGTTCGATTATTAAAATTAACAAATTGAATTAATATTTTTATATATTTATCACACGCGGTTTTATATCACACAGTCACACACCGACCTCAATGTGCAAAGAAGAACCATGAATTATTTCGGAAAAGTCAAAAATTATAACACCTCGCTGCTGTAATAATTTGGTTGCATACAGAACAACGTCATATTTATTCCAGAATAATTATTTATTTTAGAAATCGGACGCGTCCTAAAGAAGTTAATGATTCTCTATAATAGTCAGTGAGCGAATTTGTTTCTTGATAATGTTTTGTTATGGTAATGCCTTTTTGGGATTTTGTTAATAATTCTACCAAAGATGTGCCAGTAAAACTGCAACTTCTGTTGGACGAGGAATTAAAAGTCAAAGTACTTGTTGATGGTGAATGAGATTCTGTTTCAGTTACTACCGAAGAGTATCTGTTATTGGACGGTGCTTTGCTGAACAAATAAAAGTTGTGCAATAATTTTATAAAAATAACAATATATAACGATTTACATCTCGTCCCCATAAGTTTAAATGGTATCTATATTTTGCTCGAATTGTATCTAAATTTAGCTCT
The DNA here is from genome assembly GCA_963556165.1 of Tipula helvola. Classification (NCBI taxonomy): domain Eukaryota; kingdom Metazoa; phylum Arthropoda; class Insecta; order Diptera; family Tipulidae; genus Tipula; species Tipula helvola. Next base: position 204,015,691 of record OY744483.1, on the reverse strand, counting down.
AATTCCTAGCTGTTCGCCGGGGAAAAGATCGGCAATATCCTTGTCCGTGAGTACCAGAAGGCTCTCGATATCCACTTTACAATCTTTTCAGATAAAATTACATACATATTAATATAAATTTATATTTTCTATTAAAAATTATATGACTGGCCGGGTTTTTTCCATAATGTGTTTACTCTTTTCCAAAAATTAGATATTGTTTTTCAAATTTAATAATTTACTCGTACGAGAAAATATTAAAATGTAATTTACCGTTACTTAATAGTACAGTAAACCCTCCTATAACGCGTCACTTTTACAACGCGTTTTCGCTACAACGCGGTTGAAAAAATACGGAAAAATTTCTTATAACGCGATTTTTTTTCCTACAACGCGATTTTTTGTAGGGAATTTCCCAATTTAAAACAATTACTTGTTACGAGACTTTTAATGTTTTAGATCGTTTGTTATGCACATTTTAGTTTGTTTTCAGTTACAATCCACTCATAATTAGCAGTGATGATGAAGAACTAGGGTGAATATACATCAATGTAGGGATCATGAAATCCGGTTGGAAGTGCCGGTCGTTTGTATTGTAAAATGTCACAGCTAGCAAATTCAACCGGAAAACAAACCATATCATGATGTGGGGTGATAACATGAAATCTGATTGCGGCGGAATTTTTACGGAGGTCGCCCGGGTTTGTAGGGGACGGTATCATGGGCACCGGTTTCACGGTGGGTCTCCTTTAAAAATCGTTCGTTAGATTTTAGTTGACGCACGATTTTTGACGGAAGTTTAAAGGGAGAAATAAAAGATAAAAGAAGCGAACGAAAAAATGAATTTAAACACTGGAATTTACAAATTTAAAATTTTTGAAAACCCCAATTATGTTGTTAAATTTAATTAAACATTTGTTGACGTATATTTCTGGTAATCTGTTGAATATCGACTAATTAAAGTTTTTGTTTGAATACATAATAAAAACGATTTTTTTTTTATTTGGAACCGAACCCCTATTTTTCTATGAAGATTATGTCTCTTACAACGCGATTTCCTACTACGCGGCCTTTTTTGAGAACGTATCTATCGCGTTGTGAGAGGGTTGACTGTATGTGTTAATTAAATATATGTTGGAAAATTATCGGAACATAAAAAAAAATTATTTTTATTTATTTTATTCTTTATTACACGTTTTACTTGTTCTATTCCAAAATCTTAACTAACTTCCAATTCGTTTTATTTTTCATAATTTTTACTTAAATTGCTAATTCAGCTTTTATAATTATTTTTCCTAAAATGCAAAATTGCGTCTTATGATAATTATAATTACAGCACGTTGCTATTACATTTGTCTGAGTATCAGGTAGCTTAAAACTTATGATAATTCTAATTATGGAGCATTGAACTATGTTGGCATTCCAAAATATCCAAAGATTAAATATAATTAAATATAAATTCTTAAGAAATTATTTATATTTGATAAAAAAAATTTATAAAAATTCCTTATTAAAACAAGAAATTTAAAAAATTATATTTCTAGAAACAAAAATTCGTGAAGCGTGTTTCTGATACTCGATTGGCAACTATATTGTGTGCGATAAGAAAGGCTTGTAACTCAGATTTGTACTGCGAAAGACCATTCGCATTCCAAATAGATATTTTTAAGACAATCATTGTTGGTTTTTTACGATAATTTGGATTAGTATGTTGATATTTTACGTCATCATGCTCATTTGTTTCTCCATCAACATCATGACACTTTTAATCGTTTCGGTTAGTTTGTTTACAGTTGCATGAATTGATACTGCTTCTTCAATAAAATTAACTTTTGCTTTCTGAGCGGCACATTCCAGGAAGAGAACCCAGGTTGCGCTAAACTGCTGGCATTTGTCCCCAAATTTCCAGTTTGTTAAACAATTGAAGTTCTTGGCGTCCAAGTTCTTTGGTTGTAATTTTTTCTTGACCAATCTTTGCTTATATCGCAATTTTGGATTGATTTTACTCTTTCAATCCAAGTATACGGGGCAACCTCTGTAATTTACGGGGTGATTTTCACCACAGTTACTACAGCGTTTTACTGTAGGATCGTTTTTCACCATTTTGCACTGTCGCAATCGTAAAATTTACCACATATAACACAAACTTCGTGCAAGGTGCTGTTTAATTTGGGGTGGTCGTATTTACGCTCTGAACTAGTCCGGTCCTCCTCTTGGGTTCTTCGACCATGATTTTGCGATAGAGTAAATATTCTAGGTTATGTAAATCGTGCCATTTCTCTTTTCCCGCATCTGACTCTAGTTCCAGGCGAAGACCAGGTTGAGTTTTTTTTCGTTGGTTAGAATATTCGTAAGAGATTTGGCATGAAAGCCTTTTTCACTAAGAGCAGACTGTATCTCGCTTACATCTATAGTTCTCAATTCCTCTTATATTAACATGATTAGCTAAGGCTCTGAACCCATTAATCTGAATGGCTGTGTCTTCACTTCGTTTAAGTTACCCCTTTTGAGAAAGGTAATATGCAATTTTAAATCGGCTAACGACTTGATTTTTCCACAAGTTTATTATTTAAGGCCTCTCTTAAGTAAATTGACGGCGGCTCTCGTTCTTAACATTAGCTGCTGTAGCTTTTGGAGCTGTTACTTTTAACTAGAGTACCTCTTACTGAGAGGTATTTGGTCCGCCCTTGTTCCATTCTTGTCGCTTTGCTTCTGTTCTGTTGTTTGCTTAAGCTTCATTTTCGCTTGGTATGAACAAAAAAACACCCATCCAACCCCTTTTATACTAATTGTTGTATATTACCCTGACCTAGGTCACTATCAGAATGTATATTGTTGGTCGACGATGAGTTCGGTGCACTGAGCTCATTATTCTTGTTTTCATTCACATAAATCATCTTTTCTTCAGTTATAAATAATTAAAAAGAACAAATACCGCACCTTTTGATTATTTTAATTTAATTTTATTAAGCGCATATCGATTTTGTGTCTATTCTTCACGAAGGAGGTAATCAATACTGACCTATCTATTTGTTAAAATAAATTCCATCATAGATACAATATAAGTCAGACAGCAGCCGAAATCTCTTGCATTTATTCGTTTTTGTCTTGTAAATTCAATTGTATGTGCATAGATAGTTTACCATCGACTCGTAAATCTCTTTGATTTTATTAGTTCGATTTAGTAAATTCAATTGTAGATAATTTACCGTTGAACCAACGGAACCTGTCTCACCTTGCCTTTGATGTACCATATTTGAATAGTGCAGGTAGCGCCATTCAAATATGATACTTCAGCAGCAAGGTGAGGCAGGTTCCGTTGGTTCAACGGTAAACTATCTACAATTGAATTTACTAAATCGAAAGAATAAATTCAAAAAGATTTGCGAGTCGATGGTAAACTATATTATGTGTACTTACAATTATATTTACAATACAAAAATGAATAAATGCAAAAAAAATTTAACTGGTGACTGACTTATATTGATCTATGATTGAATTTATTTTAACAAATAGATAGATCAGTATCGATTTGATATCGATTTTTTTTTTAAATAATCAAAAGGTGCAGTTATTATTTATTGTTTTCTTCTAAGTGCCGTGTGTCTGTTTTTTAATTGAAAAAAAAAACAACACCGAAAACAAACTTACAGTTAAATGAACCATAGTATAAACACATATAGTACTACCATCATACGAAAAAAATGTTTCACCGGTGAAGTTCCAGACGTCGGGTCGATCGCTAGTAAACATTTAGGATAAAACGCTAGTAGTCGCCTAGATATATGCAAGAGCAACCAATTAATACAATAAAAACAAAACGACACAATACTTAATAGACATTTGTATTGGTTTTGTATACGTGTATATGTTTTATCCTACTCTAACACATTTCATATTATTGAAATACTTCGTAATACTGTGTATACAAAATACACCAATACTACTAATTTAGATTAGCGAGGTAGTCGTCATTCACAATTTCGAAAAAAAATCAACAAAACCGCAATACGCATAGCAAAATAAAAATTCATTCATAATGAAGGATGGATGAAACAATAATATATTGCCAATGTCATTAGGTCATTACATTATTGTAAAAACCGGTTTTGAAGATTATTTTTGACTGCATTATGTGTTAATTCAAAACCAACACAAATGTCTTATACAAGCCATATTATTTCCTTGACGCACGTACATTATTAAATCCAAAACCTACTATTTTCTGTAAGTGTTAGTGATATTTTATACTGTTTTTGATACAAACTACAATTTAAAAACAAAGTATGTAAAGATTATACTGTATTATGACGCTAATACTTACAGAAATAGTAGGTTTTATTTTGTGTTTGTATGGCAATAATATGGCTTGTATAAGACATTTGTGTTGGTTTTGGTTAATTGGATGAGAAAAATTTAAGATATAGTTTAAGTGCCATATAAAATCAATGCTTTTTTTTTATTCAGCGGTTCAGTCGGTTTATTAGCCTAATTGGCGATTGGAATGTCTCTGATTTTGGATTGTCCCTTAGGTCCAAATGTAGAAAGTTTAAATATCCATAGCAGTTTAATAGCATTTTCGAATAAAATTCAGGCCGATTAGGAATGAACTTGGTTATTTATTAACCGATTATGATGAAACTAGAAGAAAAATCCCGTAATACGGGCATAAATATTACTTCTTTAATTTCCACTAATGTAAATTTGGACATTTTGGCTTAAATATTTATGAACTAAAATTCACTCGAATTGAATAATATTATTCGGTAAATTTCATCCTCAATATGTTTAGAATTAATGATTGAAAAATCGTAGAAGAAAATCTCTCTACATTTTCAGGTAGGATGAGAAAAGAAAACCACCATTTTTCACTACTTATACAATCAAACAATAAAATTTTTAAAAAATTAAAAAAAATCTGCTTTGATTTTTGTGCAAACACTGCACTTTAAGATGACAATCGCCGTATATAATGTAGTAATTGGGCATGCACGATGGAATATGAGCAATTAGGAAGGAACATGAAAATTTCTTAACAGATTATGATGAAATTCGGCATGTATGACGAAAATGAGATTCTAAGATGAGTTTTAGATGAAGTTCTGGAATATGGCCAATTGGGACGGAACTTGGCCATTTTTGATCCGATTTTGATGAAACTCAGCATGTTTGATGGAAATGGGATTCTTAAGTGATTTTTAGATATTGTTCTGGAATATGGCCAATTAGGAAGGAACTTGGCCATTTCTTATTCGATTTTGATGAAATTCGATATATACGATGGAAATGGGATTCTAAATTGTTTTTTAGATAAAGTTCTGGAATATGGCCAATTAGAAAGAACTTGGCCATTTCTTATCCGATTTTGATGAAATTCAACATACATATACGATGGAAATGTGATTCTTAAATGATTTTTAGATAAAGTTCTGGAATATGGCCCATTAAGAAGGAACTTGGCCATTTCTTATGATGAAATTCAACATATACGATGGAAATGTGATTCTTAAATGATTTTTAGATAAAGTTCTGGAATATGGCCAATTAGAAAGGAACTTGGCCATTTCTTATTCGATTTTGATGAAATTCGATATATACGATGGAAATGGGATTCTAAATTGTTTTTTAGATAAAGTTCTGGAATATGGCCCATTAGAAAGGAACTTGGCCATTTCTTATGATGAAATTCAACATATACGATGGAAATGTGATTCTTAAATGATTTTTAGATAAAGTTCTGGAATATGGCCAATTGGGACGGAACTTGGCCATTCTTGATCAGATTTTGATGAAATTCAGCATGTTTGATGGAAATGTGAATCTTAAATGATTTTTAGATAATGTTCTGGAATACGGCCAATTAGAAAGGAACTTGGCCATTTCTTATTCGATTTTAATGAAATTCGATACATGCGATAGAAATGGGCTTCTAAAATGATATTAAGAAGGAATTCTGGAATATGGCCAATTAGAAAGGAACTCGGTTATTTCTTAACCGACTATGATTAAATTCGACATTTACGATGAAAGTGGGATTCTAAAAGGATTTTTAGATGAAGTTCTGGAGAATGGCCAATAAGGAAGGAACTTGGTCATTTCTTAACAGATTATGATGAAATTCGATATATACGATGGAAATGGAATTCTAAAATAATTTTTAGATGGTGTTCTGGAATATGGCTAAGGAGGATGAAACTTGGCCAATTCCTATCAGATTTTGATGAATATCAGCATACACCAGAAAAATTTGATTCTAAAATGATTTTTAGATAAAGATCTGGAAAGTGGCAAATTAGAAGGAACTGGACCATTTTCAATCCGATTGTAATAAAATTGATGGGCCATATTCCACAACTTTATCCAAAAATCATTCAAAAATCCCATTTCCCGCACAAATGAAAAATTAAACCGGCTAAACAATAATCAAGTTCCATCCAACTTGGCCATATTCCAGAACTTTATCCAAAAATCATTTAAGAATCACATTTCCATTGCACATGTCAATTTTCACTAAAATCGGTTTAGCAATAGCGAAATTCCATCATAGTTGGCCATATTCCAGAACTTTACCTAGCAATCATTTTAGAATCCCATTTCCTTAAGTACATATTGAATTGCATCATAATCGATTAAGGAATAGCCAAGTTATATCCTAGTTGGCCTTATTTCATATTTTTTAATGTGTTACAGTTCGCTTACAAATAATGCTTTCTAAACAGAGCATTTTAGAAGGTTTAGAATACCGTTTTCCGTAATAACAAGAGCAAGAGCGAAACAATATTAATAACGATTTTATCCATCAGAGCAGAGCTTATTTATTTTTTCAATATAGCTCAGTAACAAAGAGCGAAAATATGGTAATACAAACGCAATAGCGGAAGAGCAAGAGCCTTATAAATAAAAATAATGCTCCTGCTCTTCAGAGCGATATTTTTTGTTTTACAATATCGCTCCTTATGAAGAGCGTTTTAATATTTTTTATTTTCGCTCTTGAAAAAGATCAAGAGCGAAGAGCGAAATGATATCCCTTTTTAAACTCTGGAATTATAGCATTTCTTTAAAAAATATTCTTTTTAGCAACAGACAGTAACAGTACGGATATCAGTATACTTGGAACAGAGGATGCTCTTATAGATTTTTTGCACACTATTTAGGATGGTTTGAATAGTGTTAAGAAGGTTACTGGGTTGTTTTTGGATATTACAAAGACTTTTGATACCGTATCATACAAAGCATTACTGTTAAAGTTGAAGCACGCTGGGTTTGGAGGTACTCCCTATGCCCTGCTTGAGTCATGTTTATCTGACCGCACTCGGTGTGTTCAGGTTCACGACGTATTTAGTGACTATTTAACAATTGATAGCGGAGTACCGCAAGTATTCAAAAATCAGCTGTAAGAAGTATTAATTTTAAAAACTCGCGTCACCATAGTTTCGAATTATTCAGAATATCTCATATTTTGAATCTGCGAAATCTGTACACACATTTATAAAATTTTAAAATTGTTTACAAAAGAGGCGGTTACACAAAAAAGAAAATAATTAAAAATGTAACTCTACCTAACAGTGGGCCGTGCCACGTGCCTTTTACAAAGATTGAGGCTTGTAGAAGATTTTTTTCGTTTATTGGTCCTTATTTATATTTAGTTCACTTTTTTAAGCTTTATGTTATAATAAAATAATTTTATTTGGTTTTTTGCTTCATATTTCATTTTTTATTAATTATTTAATAAAAACCCGACGTTTCGACGGTACATTCTGTCATTCTCAGGGGCACCATTTTTTAAACTGTGAAAGTGTTTTTGATTGAATCGCCAACCATAGAGTTCTAGATGAAATTCTGGAATATGGCCTATTAAGGAGGAACTTCAACTAAAACTCATCTTAGAACCCCATTTCCGTTGTGCATGCCGAATTTCACCATAATATGTTAAGAACTGTTCATGTTCCTTCCTAATAAGCCATTTTCCAGAACTTTACTTATGCAAAATTATTTTATAATCCCATTTCTATAGTGCAGGCTGAATTTGATAATAACCGGTAACCGGTTAAGAAACGCCTAAGTTCCTTCGTAATTGGCCATATTCCAGAAATCATATAAAACCAGTTTTATACGGGATTTAAACTTTCTACATTCAGGTGTAATTAGTAATATATTATTCCTGTGCCGTTATGTAGTTAAACCAGTATACACCCCCGTTCAAAAGTTTAAGACCACTGCAAAATATGCCGTTTAATGAATAATGACTTTTAAACAACCTTATTCTAAAATTGGGTTTTCTATTGTTGACAAAACATGCATTTTTAATTTATCAACCTATTACACAAAATAGTTTTTACATTTGTTGTCAGCAAATGCAATGTGCATTGTGCAATGTGGTCTTAAACTTTTGAACGGGGGTGTATATGTATAAAAAAATCGAAAACCAGGAAATCCCGGTCATACTTTTGATACAGAAATCGAGATCCCAGAATTTCACTTGAGAATTCCTCAATTTCCTATGCGGATTTTATTTAAAGACAACTAGTTCAGACGTGTGTTCTTTGCATGATTTTTCCTCTCGTATATACATATGTTACATATGTAGGTCAGAAACGAGGAAAAACACGATATTATGAAGAATACTCATCTTTCATGAATTGAACTTGATGTAAAAATATTTGTGATTCATATTGTTGATGCATATTGCAACTATTTGTAAAATCCCGAAAAATTTTAAAATATTTTTGACTAAATAGAAATTTAGTCATTCATATTTTGTAGATTTAATTCGAATTTAAAAATTGAATATTATCGCATTTAATTCGTTTTGAAAATGAATTAAGTTCTCAAGGAATAAATTCGTATTAATCTGCGAATTTAACTACAATACGGTTTATTTGATTCGCTGGTTTAAGAATTATACCGATTTTACGAAAAGTGTTTGCCATTTTTTGCGAAATTCGCCCGGACTGTAGTGTTAATTAATTTTACAAATTATACCTTCACGAAGGGCAATCGATTTAATACTTAATTATATTTAATGTCGCGAAATTAATTCATAATTGAAATGATGTACCTAACTGCGCGGTGGAATTGTCGCAAAATTAATTAATTTTTTTCGGCGGAATTAATTCACGAGAAATAAATTCAGGGAATCGAAAAAATTCCAGTTGTAATACAAAAAATACAATGTCAAATACAGGATTTTGTCCCACTTGGATTGTGTCCTATTTGGTTTCCGCTTTTTGATTTTTAAAATGATTTGAATGTTGTACCTTTTCTTTTTTGTTAACTAATGTACAAGTCTATTATATTACATGTTTTATATTTGAAACCTCCTGTAATAAATTTCAAACTTTAATTAGATTTTAATTCGGAAGTATGTATGTTTTGCTTTCCATTTTAATAACAATTAGTCCAAAAAATGTAAATAAGATATATGTAATCATATAACTATAATTATGTTGTACATTATAATGCAAAATACAAGAATAATAAAACAATGCATTTGATCAACGCAACGAAAAAAAATTTCCTTGAGAAAAATATTGTCGGGTTTAGATACCATACGTCCACACGTCCAAATCTCACATTTCAATGTTTTCAAGTTTCATGCTTATAATAAACGAATTAAAAAAAATTAAAGTATAATTTTTGAATCATATTTCTTTTCCTTTTAAATCTGGGCGTGAGCAGATTTGGGTTTTGCATTTTTTTTTTTATTAATATTTTGTGCAATTTCATGAACGTTACTTAAAAATACGTTATTACGTTATTTTTAAAATTATTAATTTGAAAATACAAAAGGTTAATATGTATACCATTTGGAAGTAGACCTCTATCACCAATGTGAATAATCGTCGGTAAATTAAATTTATGTTTTAGAATTTCACAATTTATCTAAAATAAGTAAAACAACGTTCATGAAAAGTAAAGTAACGTTCATTACGATAAAAGTCCAAAATAATTTAAAACAATACATTTTCATAAATTTCTGTATTATGATCAATAAGTATATAAACTTATACTCTTTAAAAATTATCTGTGTAATATTTAGAAAAAAATCGAATTCATTAAAAAAATCCTTGGGGACAAAAACATATGAGATTTAAATGCAAATGCCCCATGTACATATTGTATTTCGATGAACCAATTTTTTTGTTGCTTCCAAAAGTAGCTTCTAACATGTTAACAGCCATCATTTAAAAGCAATTTTAATTTAACGTGCAAAATCAATAAATGGCATTCATTCTGTTAACAAAACGAAACAGAGAAACCGAATTTGAATAAAAATGTTTAACCAAAAATAATAATAAAACCGGTTTTCTTTACAACAAAATAATGGCTGTGAAAATATTTTTATTTTTCATTCTTTCATTATGGATGTATTTGTTTTGTTCATTGATAAAAATATTACGATTTTATTCTTTTTAGAATAATCTGCGAACAAAGGAAAGAAATATGGTTTTTGCGTTGGTTGAACGAAAAAGAAAATTTCGACGCAACTACTTTGATTGTAGTTTAACAGATAGAAATAATAGATGACATTTAGGCGATTTTGCCTATAAGTTAGGCTAATTTGAAAATAAAAATTTGGTGAAAAATTAAAAACGATATCGGTATCGCCATCTAACACTTCACCGGTGAAGCTACGGTGGTAGTACTATATGTGTTTATACTATGAATGAACTTATATTGAAGAAATTTAGGCCCCTATACACAAAATGTAAATTCGCCCTATAACCGTAAAATTTCCGATTAGTACTAAATTGGTATTTATGAAATGTACCTAGACTCTATAAATGAAAATTATGCTCTGTAAGTTTGCAGTGACAAATTTGCTGACGTAAAGCTACATATCTTGATTTTATTGGCCCATAACTCGGCAGAGTAACAATTTTTCAACATTATTTTTTCAGGAAGTACTACTCTCGATAGCATCTATTTACTTGCAAGAAATTAAAATGATTTTATTTGTAGTTTTTGAGATTTTCACTAAACAATTTTCAATTACGATTTCTTTGTGTTCTTAACGAATCAATATACGTATCCTTGATAGTGTCTGTAATTCTTATCAAAATAACTTTTTTCTTCAGACTTTTGAACATCTGAACTCATATAACTACTCATTTGAGAAAGTATTCTGATTCTTTTGAGATTTCTTAGCCCCCATGACAATGGTCTATGTGATGCCATAATGCCAAATAATGGGGATGAAATTGGAACGGAATGAAAATACACGGCATTGTTGCTATAAAATTCCCAAAGTAACACTACACATATTTGAAATCGTGGTGCGTTTTGTTCGAATTTTGATACCCATAGCGATAGGACTGATCAACGATTTTACTATTATGCTTTCTTATAAATGGGTCCTGGTAGTGAGGAATTAACTAGATTATTAATTAAACGATATTAATTACGAATATTTGGTAAAAAATACATTATCCACTTTAATAATACTGTGAAACACATTACCCCTAAATGTCATTAATTGAATAGCAACGTTTTCTTGTTTAGGATATTTTAGTAAAATTTTCATTGATCTATATACTTCAATGAAGAATTTACTAAAATAGAACTAAAACAAATTTAGTAAAATATAGTAAGAAATTCATTACCATCCGACATGATGGTATTGGGGATTCCGAATTGTGTGGAATACTTGGTTAGGGCGCTAGTTACATCCACCAAGTATTTTGTATTTATTTGAATCATCTGCAGGTGCTTCGAAAATGCGTCTATCTATTATAATAAAATTATTTGCGTTGTCCGCACACACAGAGAATAAAAATTAAAATTCAAACAAAGTGTGCTTAGAACTTTGATTTCGAAAAATAAAACTCATAATACAGGAGTACATACATTCATATTATTCTTACAAATACATTCATATTGTTCTACTAAGTTTTGTTAGAGGAAATGTGTTTAACGGAGCACAAGCATTGCATTATCTGGAGCATCCACAGGTATTGCAGCTACGCTTTTAGCGGGTGATAGGACCATACATTCACTATTTAAGATTCCTTTAAGTACCGATGAGATAATATTTTCAAGTATGACAAATCGAAGTCCTGATTGGAAAACAATTAAAAATGCAAAACTAATCTTATTAGATGAATGCTCAATGTGCCATACTTAAAAAAACGTTTTTAGCGATTGATAAATTACTAAGAGATATTATGCAAACTGATAGTCTAATGGGGGGCAAAGTATTTGTTATGTGTGGTGATTTTCGTCAAACCCTACCAGTAATTCGGCATGGGACTCGATCTGATAGCATATGTATATGCATGCCTCAAAACTTGCGAATTAAGGACTAAATTTAACATATGTCATCTTAAAACAAATATGAGAGTTCGTAACGACAACGATTTTTCAAATTGGTTGCTAGACGTTGGTGAAGGTAAAATTAGAACAGCATTCTTTTTAGGAGAAAATATAATTGAAATGGATTATTCCCGCTGCATTAAAGAAAATTTGGTTACACAAATATTTGGGTCTGAATTTACCACGGATGATATCCATTTATATCAAATCAAGCAATTTTATGTCATTTAAATTATGATACGTTAAAAATGAATGAAGATGTTTTAAATATACTGAAAAGCGATGTGAGAATATTATTATAATAGTATAGACTCTATAAATGTAGATTCTACTGATCATGAATCGATACATTTATTTCCGGTGGAATATATACATCAATTAACACCATCCGGAATGCCCCCACATATACTTACTTTGAAAGTAGGAGCTATAGTCATGTTATTACGAAATTTAAATTCTAGTAAGGGGTTATGCAATGGTACTAGATTAGTAATAAAAGATACGAAAGAAAATTTAATCTTCGTTGAGATTTTAACTGGTACAGCAAAAGGAACATTTGCTTTTATACCGAGAATTACGCTTATTTCTACAGATACTGGTTTACCTATGCAAATTAAAAGAGTTCAATTTCCTTTACGATTATCATTCGCTATAACAATCAATAAAGCCCAAGGTCAATCGTTTGATAAAGTCGGTGTTTATTTACCACAGCCAGTTTTCTCGCATGGTCAGTTATATGTAGCTTTTTCAAGAGCTACCAACAAGGAACATCTTTTCCTGAAAATAGAAGATACACATAACCAGGGAGAATTGGAACCAAACAAAACCTATACTATTAAATGTGAGTATAAAGAAGCTCTTTGAATTATTATAAATAAAGAAACTAAATTTTCAAAATAACGTTTGGTATTTGTTTTTTTTTACTCTCTAATGCCCGAAAAATATTTAAAAATTTTGTTAAATTTGGGTATGTTTCAATGTATCATAAATCATAATATAGTCATCATTCAATGACGCTGAATTGACTCTTATTGGTGCTGTTTAGTGATTTTATGAAACAATTAATAAAAATACGATTTCAAGACTTTATTAAATATGTCGCCGAAGGCGTCTCGCCGCGTAGCGAGCGTATTCCGCTAGTTATAGATAAAATATTTGTTTTGCTAATATTAAAAATATCTATATGTACTCTTTCTAAGGGTTTCTTCGTAACCGGTCTAGGGGATATTTTTATGTTGTATGGTTTCCTGTCATACTTATACATATAGCATATATTACAAGCGTTTACGTGATTCTTTATCTTGTTTACCATATTTGGGAAGAAATAGGAACGTCTAATTTGACTTTTTTTTTCTTTTATGCCTCTAAGGGCTCGTTCCTGCTCCTTCACGATGATGGAATTTTTACGGTGTTTATTCGTCACATCTTCGATCATTTTTGTGGTGAAAGAAACTGACCGTTTCTTGAAAAGTTCTCCCTGAATATTTCCTGGGTTCTCTGGTACAGTGCCTCCGGTGCTAGGATGGCCGACTGTTTTTGTTGATCATTGTGAAATTCTTTTAAATAATTGAGAATTTCTTCTTTCTCGAATACCTCTTTTGAAATAATCGTTCTGTTCAAATTTTGAAATATTTGTTCTGTGATTATGGTTTCTATCCTGGAAATTTTAAATATGATTTGGTTTCTGTAATAGTTCACAGGACGTTCTGAGAAATGTATGAAATAATAGTTTGAGGTATATCTGCTGAATGAACAGTCTCTACCTCACTCTCACTATTGGACGGGTTTCCCTCCATACTTCCTGGTTCACGTAGAGTGTTTCCCATTAATTCATTGAGATTGATCTCATTCGTCGTTGGTATGCGGCTGAGCGCGTCTGCTGCCACGTTGGCTCTACCTTCCTTATATACGACATCATAGTCGTAATTTTCTAATTCTAGCCACCACCTCAAAATGTTTGCATTCTTTTCAGAAGTTTTAATGAACGTTAGGGATTTGTGGTCTGTGACCAAAGTAAGTATATTACCGTAACGGTAGGAATGATATTTTTAACAGCTAAAATGATGGATAGTGCTGTTTGTTATCATCTGCAGCACCTAAAAATATAAGAAAACCACAAGAATAGTTTGGAACATAATTACTTACAACTTTCCAGCGATAACGAAAATCAACATCTTTGATGGTCAAGCATAGAAGTAATTTTTGTTTGTTTTATTTTTTCACGTTTTGACACTTGGTTATTTGCTATGATTACTAGTACCAATCTTAAAATGAATTGTAAATAATTATAGCAAAACAAGTATACCAACTTGATTATAACAGTTAAATATGTAAAATCATAGATGGCGGTATAATTAGCTTGTATAACACTTTTTTTTGTATAAAAGGCCGTTCAATAATATGTAAAATTCATTATAGAAAGAGATATTGTAAAGTAAGTTACAATAATAAAAAATAAATAAAATATAAAATTGTGAAGATAGGGTGTTCTTTATTTAATAAAACTGCGAGTATAAAGAAGCCCCCTTCAACTCGCGAACAAGGTGCTTCCTTCTCATTTGTGGCAATTTGGACTCTGTCGTATTTATAGTTCTGGATGCAAAAGCGATGGGTCTTTCAACTCCATTCTGTTTCTGCGATAAGCCTGCACCCAGAGCAAAATATGATGCGTCTGTCGTCAGTATGAAAGGTTTTGAGAAATCCAGGTAGGCTAATATCTGATCAGTTGAGATGACTCTTTTGAGGGTTTCAAAAGATTGTATGTAGTCCTGATCTGTTATGTTTATAGGGGTATCTTTTTTTAAATATTTCGTCATATTTTTAGCTATTTCCGAGTAATCTTTAATGAATCTTCTATAATATCCGAACAGCCCAAGGAACTGCTTGAATGAAACTCATTTGTTGACAAAAAAAACCAGATATTATACAACCTATTGTGATAAAATCATTACAACTAAAACAGCTGCATGAATTATTAACAAAACATAATCTGGATAATTTCAGTACCAATTAATGTCAACTGGAATAATTTAAATTATTTTTAAATAGCAAAATTGCTTCTTGAAAACAAACATGAATTCTACTACATATTTCAGAATAAAGAGGATCGTCCGTTTAAAATAGTACTATGTGGATTACCTTCATTCATGGAAGAATTTAATCATCTTAATATAAGAAGTACTCCTTTGGATATTAAAACTTTAAATATTAAACAACCGCGATATAACGATCACGCTGTTTATCTGATATATTTCAAAAGAAATACAACTAAGCTACAAGAGCTCAGAAAAATTAAAGCAGTATTTAATGTGATTTGCAAATGGGATTATTACACACCCAAATATAGGGCACAATGTCGAAAGTGCCAGATGTTTGGTCATGGTAGTGACAACTGTTATATGGTGTCCAAATGTATGCTTTGCAGTCAACCTCATTCAACAAGTGATTGTGAAATTAATAAAATTGAAAGTTCTGAAGAAAAAGTCAAGCGTTTAAAAGGTGCCAACTGTGGAGAAAATCAGTTCTCTAAATTTTCAAAGTGTAGTAAACGCCAAGAATATATTAATATACAGAAAAGTGTTCAAACTAAAAATCACAACGCAACACCTAATAGGACCGCAGCATAGTTTTAATTACAATCGGGATGGATTCCCTGAACTCATTCAAATTAAAAGTTCTTGGAATAATGTATTTAAATCATCAACTAGCTGGGGAAAACCATCCAACGAAGATCGCAGACGTCAATCAGTTTCTAAGCTTCTGTCGCCTGAAGAGATTGGCTCATTAGTAAACGACGTAATAACACAATTGGGAGGATGTTGCACCAGATCAAAACAAATTCAAATGATTATTGAACTTACTGCTAAGTATATTATGTATGGTAGAAGTAGTAAATAAATTAAGTATAATTTTTTGGAATTCTAGGAGCATTAGTAATAAATTAATTGAATTATATAATTTTTTAGATTCGAATCGCATAGACGTTGCTGTGATAACTGAGACGTGACTCTATAGTAATAGTTATATAAGCAAACATCCAAATTATAAAATCTACCGACTCGATCGTACCGACAGACAAGGTGGTGGTGTCGCGTTGATTATTCGGAAAGAAATCAGACATAATATTTTAAATGTACCAGACACAAGAGTTATAGAAACCCTAACGGTGAGAATTGCAACCACAACTGAAGATATTATTATCTCAGCAGTATAGTTTCCAGGTACCAAAATTGTAGAATCAAACGAAAACTAACCAATTACAGCTGTCCGTATACTATATTTGCGGGGATTTGAATGCCAAAAATCGATACTGGGGTTGTCTCCGTTCGAATCGGGTAGGGAAATTATTATATGACCAACTAACAACAAACTATTTCTCTATCTTATTTTCTTCGACGTCCACTTATTTCCGAGTTCGTCTCGTGGGCAACCTTCCACATTAGATCTTTTGATCACTAATAAGCAACATACAGTTAGTAATTTAAAAACCACTCAGAATTTATCTTCTGACCACCTCCTTGTATATTATAATGTAAAATGTATTTGTCTTGAATACTAAAGTCGAATGTTTTTTCTTTCATTGTATTGTGAACGGTAGGGGCAAATATGATTGATGTCATGTGCCAAAACCAATAAAAATTTTTATACAAGCCATGCCGAACGAACACTTAAGCTATATAGATGTACTAAGTCTTAGTATTAGTAATGTGTATAAAATAAATCAGAACATCTTGTCTAACCCTTTTTCTTTGGCATAATTCTTAAGTGTTTTAACTTGCTCTGCACTTGGCTGAAAGGCATTTGTGTAGCCAGTAGAGGTTCAACAATTAGATCATCTCTATCAGATGACGAACTACTGCATGTTTTGTTAGGCTTTGCTCTTGGTTAAATGAAGTAAAAAAAAAATCTTCCCAATCGTCTCGTAATTCTGAAGAAAATTCTCAAGAAATTCTGTTTCGAATTCGTTCTGTCTAAGCTCATCAATCATACCTGAAAGAAATTTAGAAATTATTGAAACTGTAACACTGAATAAAACAAAACACTCAGCTCACATTGTAGATTTGTAGTCCTATGCGGTGTCTGCAAATTTATTGAACCGCACTTTATATTAGTTATGTAATTTTATGTTAATGCCTAGAAAGAAATTATGTTAAAGTTATTTATTATTGCATATTGTATCATAGTATTGTACTTATCTCATTCTTTAATTTTGTAAACATAAACACTAGCAAACACAGTGAATTGTCAAATTGACTCATTATAACGTTTTATTATAATTACGTATTTTAGTACTCATATTTCTATGTATTGAAATTGGTATTGTCTGATTGATATCACAAAATTGTAATCAAAGCAAAAAGAGGAAAACGATTATGTGATCACTGTATATAGCGAACGAATTTGCTAATAAGGCGACTCATAATTTCGCTATCTTTTTGTTTTGACCACCGTAAGACCAACATCAATTAGTATTATCTAAAAAAAAGTAAAATAAATAAAATAAAATTGTACTGTCGATTTTCATGAAAGATAACTGTTTTCCTTCATTAAACCAAGGCTTATTCACCATTCGTACAATTTTATACACGTTCGATTCTGCTAAAATCTTCACTTCAAGCTCCTCCATCTCACTTCTAAATCCAGTCTTTTTGATGCAATTTTTGATTGGTTCAATCGTTACTTTGCTCCAAGCTTCTGTCAACCACAAACACGCATCTAATGTGTTGATTTTCTTTGAAAGTTCCTCCACTCCATTTGCTTCATCAATGGCTACGACCAAGCGATTCATCAAGAGATAATCTAACGGTTGCAATGCACAAGTCATGTTAGGGGGAAAAACTGAAGCTTTACACGGCTGTACTGCTTATCTGGGTGGCAAGTTTCATTATCTAAAAACAAAATCACTTTCTGCTTTTTTTACCATTTTTTGTTGAAACAAAACAAATTTTTTTGTTGAACTTTTTCTTCGAATAGAATGGACGTCATCCAGGCCTTTTTGTTTAATCGCCAATTAGTATTGAATGTTTGTGCAATGTTCAAATTTTTGAATGCTCTTGGTTTTTTTCGCCTTTCCAAAATTATAAGTGGTTCTTTCTCGCCAACCATATTGCATAATAATGATCAACCGTCAAACTCTCCTTACACAGTTTACCCCCTGTGCATTTTTCGTTCCTTAGTTTTAATGTCCGGGATGGTGTTGCGCGGAAAAAGAGGCCCGTCTTATCCAAATTATAAAATATATTTTGTGTCTTTGTCAAAATTTTTAAAGTTTCACAATAGTTTTCCACTACACCCATATTTACTGAAGTGCCTTCTCCACTTAAATTAACGAAATGTAGGTTATGCCTATTTTTAAATTTTTCCAGTTATCCATTTGATGCTGTGAAACTCGTAACATTTAGAAATTCGGACATTTTTTGGGCTTTTGCCTGCAAAATTGAACCTGAAAGTAGCAAGTTTCTTATTCGGGCCATTGTGAGTCATTGTAATATTTTTTCGTCCAGCATTCCATATGTGGTGCAGGATGACACTCTTTTTCTTTTTAAAGGGCCAAAATTATCGACCGTAGATGTAATTTTATCTTTATTATCCAATATTGTTTGGACTTCCGTTTTGCTAATCCCACATTTTTCGCTTAACTGCCGTTGTAATAATTTATCAGTGTCATCTAAGGTCCTTTTTAAACTGAATATACATATTAAATTATCGATGCATGAAACACATGAAATATGTACCGTAAATATTTATCCGTTGCTTTTTGGAAAAACAACATTAGAAATTGATAATATGATGGTCCTAATAAAAGGTGAAAAACTATAAAATAAAAGGAAATATGTTGTCCATAGGTCCAATTCGGAGGTGGTCCAATTACAGAGGCATTTTATTATGAAAAATCTTTTTTAGTGCAATGAGAATGGTCCCATTTGAAATTGGTCCGATTAAAGGGTGGTCCGATTAGGAGATTTTACTGTATACACAATGTCTATAATATTGTTTACAATATTTTACGTGTATGTATGTTTTCTGTTAAAATTGCAAAAATAATAGATCATGTTTAGATGTCAAATTTTCTTAAACCGCAAGAGCTACCATCTTTCGGAAAACTCCGAAAGCATAAGCAACATTCACATAATGCCACTAGGTGTCACTAAATATTTGCTTTTTGAAAACTCAACCAATATCTATAACTAGTTCATTGCCGATTTGTCAGCCAATGAACTACGAAGTAAGGAAAAAATAAAAGCTCATAAAAGCAATAATGTTCCAGCTGAGCAGTCTACTTCTGCCTTTTCAAATTCTGCTCCTAATACTATTGTGAATAATTTTATTATTGGCACTGGCAGTGATTCTATTTTACGGGCTGTGGAATCATGTTAACAGATCTTTGTCTCCAGAATGCATCCGGATGTTAGCGAAACAAATATTAGACAATCCTTACAAGAAAAATTCAATTTAATCGGTTTTCCCCAAAAGTAAGAGATAATTATAAACAGGATTATTCTTCATTTAAAATAAGAGTTTCAATTACTGTTTTTGACAAATTGATGGCTTCAACTTCTTGACCAGCTGGAGTTCTTGTGAAGGAATTCCAAAACCAAACTAGGAGTCATCCTTTTTTAGGGTTACGCCAACATATTCAACAAATGGCGACATAGGTTTTCAAACATCTAACTATATTAAGAATAAGCTAAACTGTTTTATAATCCACCAAAATATTAGAAACTTAAGAAAACATTTTAATTTATTAATAGCAAACATTGCTGCGCTTGACAAGTTACCTCAACTCATTCTCCTGTCGGAAATCTGGATCGAGGAGTTTGAACTCTGGATTTACTATTTAAAGTAAATGTAATTATTCGTATAGATCCGGTGGAGTTGTTGTTTATCTAAATGATAACATTAAGAATAATACTGTTTCATGAATTCTTCGATATATGAATTCAGATTTATGCCTTCTAAAGGAGTGGTGTCTTGCTCATTCTATGTTTTTGAGCACTAAAACCAAGGGTATGTTTTTCAATATTAATGACGCTACTGTTGTAGATCCGATCATTATTTATCATGATGTGAATTGTGATCAAGCTGCTTGTATTGACCATTGTTTTAAAATTGAATTCGTTCAATCTTTCAAATATCTCTGTCTAACCATTGATAATTCGATGCATTGGAAAACCCACATTAATTCTCTTCGTATTTATTTGGCATCAGTGATTAGGAAAATGTATATATTACGACAAGTGTGTCCGGTAGCCGTTTTAAGAAGTATTTATTTTGCCCTTGTGGAGTCGAAGTTGTCGTATGGTTTAGTGTGTTGCGTTGGTACTTACTATGCTAGAATTTATCCACTTATTATAATACAAAAACATATTATAAGAATAATTATTCTTAATGCTCCACGTTTATCTTATTCGTGGCCTTTATTTCTGTCTTTGGATATTCTTCCTTTTAAGCATTTATTTGTGTTCAAAATTATGACAGTTTTTTTCATTATTAATGTCAATCAATCAAATGTCACTACTAGTTACAATTTGAGAAATGTTCAGTTTATTCGTCTTCAGAGATTTACAAAAAAGTGATTTATAAAAAAATTAATTCATCTTATATTATTTTTTTTTTTGATATTATAATTACTTACTTCTTCTCCAAAATTGACTGTTGAAAATTTTCTTCCGCCCTGACGATCATTACTTTCTTATTTTTTTTTTTTATTGTCCAATTCCTCTTTCCCGCGCATTTATTGTTTTTTTTCATGATCTGCAAATTTATTCTTCTAATTGCCCTTTCCCAACCAAATCACCAACACCAATTAGTACATCAATTCCTACAGGTGTGTAATACAAATGAAATGTAGGTAAAGCTAAAATGTACAAAAAATAGTTTTCGACCCAGAAGACAGACCTCATACCCCTATGTATTTTGATGCGCTGAATCCGAATTTCAGCATAAAAAATTTTATTATCGTATCAATTTTCCGTTCTTCTTCTTCTTCCGCTGGCGCTACATCCCGTGAAGGGATTTGGCCGCCTCAACAATGCTCCTCCAAATAATTCGATCCGCCACAAGAGTACGCCAGACACGGTGAACGAGTGTGTATAGGTCCCTCTCAACGTCGTCCATCCATCGGGTAGGTGGCCTCCCACGAGGTCCTACTTTCGCTGGTGCCGACTCCAAGGCCTGTTTAGTGGTCCGATTTTGTGAACGTAGTACATGCCCAAGCCATCTCAGCCTTGACGATTTTATGAATCCTATGATGTCGACTTTATCGAGATCATTTCTGATCTCGTGATTCATTCGCATTTTGTACGTGGCTCCTTCTTTAATGGGACCGAGAATTCTTCTTATCATCTTACGCTCAGTTACAGCGATTTTCTGGATGTTTTGCGCTGTTAGTGTCCAAGACTCGCAACCAAAGGTGACAACTGGTCTTATCAGCGCCTTGTAGATGTCTAATTTTATTTTGCGCGATATATGAGGAGAATTGAAAATTTTTATATTGGCGTAAAATGCTCGGTAGCCTGCTGCGATCCTCGATGAAATGTTCACAGAAATGGAGTTATGCTCAGTGATCAGTGATCCTAGGTATTTAAACTCATTCACCTTTTCATATTGAGTATCTCCTGATATGAAGTCCCCACGAGTCTGCCTTCTCGCGGTCACCATGTATTTGGTCTTCGCTTCATTGATCTGAAGGCCTATTTGTTGAGCTGTTAATTCCAATGGGAGGAGGACCTCTTTCAGAGAGATGATGTTGCGACCCAGAATGCAAATATCGTCAGCGTATGCTAATAGCTGGGTTGATTTATAATACCACTCGTTTGTCAACCTCCGTGGAGAACAGATCAAATTGTGAAATTAAAATTAAAATCAAAAGTAAAGAGAATAATTTTGTGAAAGTTAGTGCCAACCAAAATTGTTTAGCGCAATTCTGCGCAGAAAAAAAAAAAAATAAATATATACCTTTATTAACAAGGTTGAGGAAATAGAAAAATGGACAGTTTAAGAAAGAATACGGCGAAAATGCAATTTCAAAGAACAGATGCCAAGCCAACGGATGAAGAAATGATGCGCTTTGTATTCAAAATTGGGTTAACCACAAAGGACATACACACATTATATCAAGATTTATACGACCGATGTATATATATAAAATTTAACCTTGAACAAAAATATTTGGAATTCAGTAGTGAAACAAAGGTATTAAAATTTGAATACAAAAATGGGACAACTACGGAAGTAACTGTAAAGGGAGCAAGTGGTGTAATGCGATATGTGCGTATATTTAATTTGCCGCCAGAGATTAACGACAGAACATTAAGCGAAGCAATGCACCGTTTTGGTAACATTTTGTCTACAAGACGCGAAAAGTTTGGAGCCAACTCTTTGCTACCGGTATTTTCAGGTGTAAGAGGTTTATACATGGAGTTGGACAAAGAAATACCGCAATTTATCTACATAGAAAATATTAAAGTGAGAATATTTTATGAGGGTATGAAAGAGAGGTGCTTTAAATGTGGAGAGGAATCACATAAAAAACAAGATTGCCCACTCTTAAATAATACGAATGTAGAAATAACACAACAGTTACAACAACCAGTTCAACAATACCAACAAAAACCACTACAACCGCATGAACCACAAGATCAACAAGGACAACAACAAATACAAACAGATGACAAACAGCTTACATGCACTAACGATCAAACTACGCTACCAACAACAACAACACACGAACGAGCAAAATACAACGAAATAGTCAAAATAACTCGATTACACGAAGAGGCAGAAAAGAAAATCGCAAAAATAAACACAATGATCAACTTGCGTGATCATAACAATAAAGAGAAGAGACAAGAAACCGATTCATCGTGTATGGACACTGAAAGCGAAAATGCTAGTGAGAATTCAAGCAGACGTGTTTATCGAGCAGCAAAAAAAACGAGGTACACATCTACAAAAAATAGAATTGCGTTTACCGAACAACATAATAGGATAATAGCGAGCGCAAATACACAAAATAATATTTTTATTGCACCAACACCACCCGAAAAAAACAGTACAAATGAGACCGGATAATATTGATTTTTAACGATTACAAAACACAATAAAAAAAATAAAAAAAAATAATAAAATCAATATTATTAACACGTCATTGGGCAGCAACGCGGAGTACAGAGCAACAAAATGCAACATTTATGACATTGAAGGATGCAACAACAGCATTTTATGCAACAAATTTTTATTTCTAATTTTTTTTTTTTTTTTTTGGTTTGCAACAAATTTTGTTTTCTGGTAAATTTTGGAAGCGGATATTCCCTGCACATATTAATTGGTATGTATAAATTGTTATTTGTGTGAATGTGAGACATGAGTGAAAGAATTGTTGTTGGTCAGATAAATATACAAAGTTTTTACGCCAAAAAAGATATGTTGGTTAATTATCTGGCCAACAATAATATGAATGTGATGATTATAAGCGAAACATGGGAAAGAATGAACAAGACGTTGAATGTGAGAGGGTACAGATTTCTTTCCAAACCAAGAAATGATGGTTATGGTGGAGTGGCAATTATGTACAAAACAAATCTTACGCTTCAAGAGGTACAGTTACCCGCATTTGAGATCATTGAAGCAATAGCCGCCTCAACGACGAATTTGGGAAGAAATCTGTTACTAGTAAGCGTGTATGTAACCCAGGTGCATGATGAAGATGAAAGGAAAAAAGCCTTGAGTGACTTTAAAAAATTGTTTGAGTGGACGAGAGATAAAAGTGACCTGATTGTATGTGGAGATATGAATGCGCATGCGAGAATGTGGGGTTGTATGGACAATTGCGCAAGAGGAAAACAGTTGGCCGACCTGATTCAAGACTCCGATATGGTGCTCTTGAATGATGGAAGGCCAACTAGAATGGCAAATGTGGGTGGCACGGCCAGCGCAATAGATTTGTCTTTGACAACTATTGAACTGGCCTGCCGGGTCACTTGGAATGTTGAAGAAGAGAACTTGGGTGGGGATCATTTCATGATCAAAATGATCATGAATGATAATAGAGTGTTTAAGAAAAAGCGTGAATTAATGAATAATAGGAAATGGGTGCAAGAGATGAATGAGATTCTCGGAGAAAATCAAATAAATCAAAGCCAGTTGGATAGTGAAATTGAACGAGTGAATGAACTGTGTACAAAAATTGTGGATGTGAAAGAGATTAATGTGAATGGTTGGTGGAACAATGAAGTTCAATTCTGGTATGAAAGGAAGCGAATAGCCTTGCGTGAGTTTAATAGGAATAGGAGTAGTGAGAATAGGATTATATATGGTAAAATGAATGGGAAGTTGAAAAAGGCTATTCGCAGAGCGAAAAGGAAAAGTTGGCGGGAATATGTGTCCCAAATGACACATAGAACCACAACTAAGGATGTATGGAATTTATTTAATAGGGTGAATGGGAAACATTTTAATGCGCGTAATGTGGTGTGTGAGAACAGAGAAAAAGGTGAAGAATTTATTAGAATGGTAATGAATGTAAACAATGATTTGAATGTAATAAATGAATTTGATAGAATGAATAGAAATGAAAGAATGGATTGTAAGTATGAATGGGGAGAGTTCCTGAGAGTGTTAGATACATCAAAATCTACCACTCCAGGGACAAACCGCGTAAGTTATAAAATGGTTCGGCTGTTGAGTGACTCAGCAAAATATAACTTGCTTGAGATACTCAACAAAGTGTGGATGGGTTCCAAAATACCGGCCAAATGGAAAGAGAGCAGAGTGGTTCCCATCCCTAAACGGGATAGAGATCCAAATATGGCAACAAATTATCGTGGCATATGTATGTTGAATGTTTTTATAAAAATTTTAAATGGAATGATGAAAGAACGAATGGAAGATTTTGTGAATGAAAGTAATTTGTTGCCATCGACAACATTTGGATTTCGAAAGAATCACTCTGCAATCGAGTGTGTGGAAAAGTTTGTGTGGGAAGTGAGAAAGGATAATATGAAAGCTGTTGCGGTATTTTTGGACATTGAAAGAGCTTATGACTACGTGGTTCCGTGGAAATTACAACAAATTCTTTCGAATTTTGGATTTTCACGGAAAGTATGTATGTGGATAAAAGATTTTATGATTGAGAGAAAAATAGTTTTGAATGGAAGTGGGTTTAGGTTGGAGGGAGTTGCGAATATGGGACTTCCGCAAGGAAGTAAAATATCACCAGCTCTGTTCAACCTATATACCAGCGAGATACACCGCATCAATACAGACAATCAAATCGTTCTGCAATTTGCAGACGATTTTGTTGTGATTGGAAAAGGCAAAAGTATTGATGCGGCGGCTCAAAAAGCGCAAGAGGGAGTAAATGAGTTAATTCAAAAACTTAAAATGTTGAATATGAGAGTGAATCCTAGTAAGTGTGCTTATATGAGTTTTAGAACGAATGCTGCAAATGTTAACATCAGTGTGGATAGCTATAGAATTGAACAAGTAAATGCATACAGGTATTTGGGTATTTGGATTGACAAACGTATGAATTTTGGGAAGCACATGAAAATTTTGGCAGATAACTGCAAGGAACGTTTGAATGTGGTTAAACGGGTGAGCAAACCCAAGTGGGGCGCTCACCCGAGTATGACTGACATGTTAAGGAAGGCCCTTATATCCTCCAAAATTGGATATGGTATTAGTGTGTATGGGAATGGTTCAAAAGGGGCTTTTAGCCAATTAATGAAAGTAGAGAATGCATGCGCCAGAGTGGTATTGGGAGCAATTAATTCAACCCCAATACACACTCTGTGGTCTGAAATGGGTGATTCACCTCTCGATTACAAGAGAGAGTGGATCACAGTGAGAGAGACAGTGAGAATGATAACGAAGAAAAATGAGTTTTGGAATGAAATGATAGTAAGATTACAAAGTAGGGCGGTATTCAAACCAACATATAGAACTAGCATTGCACTTGAAAATATGAACATGTTTCTGAGTATAGGTAATGCTGGTCCGCAACCCGTTCCTAATAATCTTACTGTATGTTTGAATATGGAGGAATATAATAAGGGAATGAATGAGGTTATCGCCAAAATTATGTTTGGGAAAATCAGTCAGCAATATGGAAAATATGATATCGTTTAAACAGATGCTAGTGTGAATGAGAATGGAGTAGGTGTTGGTATGTTTATACCTAGTAAGAATGTAGAAAAGTATTTTAAAGTGGACAAAAGCATCTGTATAATGAATGCTGAACTGATAGGAATTTTTGAAGGAATTAAACTGGCTGTGAATAAAGGGAAAAGGAAAATAGTAATATTTTCCGATTCTCAGAGTGGTTTATGTTTGCTTAAATGTGGAGATGGAAGGGAAGGCAATGTGTATGTGGATTTGATTTTTGAATGCGTTCGAAGCTGTCAGCGTGATGTGACCATACAATGGATCCCATCGCATAGACAGATCGAAGGGAATGAACGAGCCGATATGTTAGCCAAAAAGGGTACATTGAATGATGTGGTTCAGGAGTACGAAAGAAAGGATGCAAGAGACGTACTTCGAATGTTTCAGATGAATCTGTGGAGAAAATGGGAGAGTGAATTTAACGAGAAAAGTCTAACGAAAGGAATGAAGTACAGAGCGATCCGGGGTACTCCTTTGAGAACTCCTTTCTATAAGGAACTCAAAGGAGATACGCGAATGTTGCGAACGGTTGAGAGAATCAGGCTGAACCACGGAAATTGGAAAGAATGCTTGTGGAAACGTCATTTGAGTGAGGACAAAGATTGTGAGTTGTGTGGAAGTGTGGAGGATGTTGAACACCTCATATTGGATTGTCCTAGGTACAGCCAATATAGATCTCAGTTCAACATCCTTCGGAGTGCAAGCAATCTAAGTGATTTAATGAATGAGGGCGGACTGGTTTATAAGGAAATGTATGAATTTATTAGGATGAGTGGGATAACAATTTAATACGAAGTAAATAATGGCCGGCAGTATATGTGTAGGGAGGAATCTGGATTAATTTCATAGATTAAATTTAAATTACTAAAATTAAAATTATGAATTAGAAATATGTAGCTTTTTGTAAATTTGAATTCTTGGCAATGTGGCTCCTTTATATGTAGGAGCCAAGCCTAATAATAATAATAAAAAAGATTTATAATACAGGCAGCTACGCTGCGCTATATTAAGCTGATGAATGACATACTCTAATGATAGATTGAATAGAGTTTGAATCCGAATTTCAGCATAAAAAATTTTATTATCGTATCAATTTTCCGTTAGCACCCCCATTTTACGGGAAATTGACACGATAAAAAATTGTTTATGCTTAAATTCGGATTCAGCGCATCAAAATACATAGGGGTAGGAGGTCTGTCTTCTGGGTCGAAAACTTTTTTTTTTGTGTAGCTTTGTGTTATTTATATTGCGGTAGATCAAAATTTGCTACTGAAATATTAAAAGAAAAAAGATCACATTTAGGGGAATCGTTATAACATTATGGTGGTATACAAAGTTGTTTGTTTTTAAATTTCGTTAATTAATGAATCAAATTGCAAAATAATCTAAATGGTCTATACTGAATTATCATCGTTAAATAAACAACGTCCAGTTAACAAAGGAAAATTAACGAATTATATTTACAAAGTCAATGAAGGGTGTTGTTGAAGAACAAAGTCCCGATTTGGAATATGAAGAAAACTACTATTGAGCTGTTTTTGATATAAACCACTGTATATGTAATGATTCGGGAAATATGATGACCAAGTTTCACAAAATGCGTTCTTGAGTCTAGATACGATGTAATCCATTTAATAGGTAAGAAATTGTAATCCAGCAAAACAAGTTTCCATATTAGTAAACAACCTCAACATTATATCCATTTAACAAAGCACAAGAAACGTAGTTAATTAATAGTAACAGATTCGTAATAACTGTGGATCTACCTGAAATGAATCCATGCTGTTTTGATGAAATGTTTATTAATCAATTTCTCAAAAGTTTCGGTAAAACGTGTATACCACATATTACAAGATTTCCACAAACTGGGAAAGTAACCATCAGCGAGGCGTTTATTAAATTGACCAGTGATGAGGTGCGCAATTATAGTAGCATTCATCTTTAGAACCAGAGGGAGTACAGAATCTGGATCAGGGCTTTGGTTAACGTGGAGCTATGACCTAACGTTTTGGGACAGGTTTTTCAAAGCCTATTTTCCTACCTCCTTTAACACAGAAAAAAGTAAATGATGGCACATTAAAAGACTCATTGGCTCTTACGTGGTGTGATAAATTGTATACCTTAGGACTTAAAATAAAATGCTTACTGAACAAATTGTGAAAAATAATAGTTGAAATGAACTAAGAAAAATACCATTTGGGTAATTGGCTTAACAGAATCAACAAACTGACATTGTTGCACACAACAATTTAGTAAACCAATTCTAATTGGCATTTCAAATGTTTCTTAGGCATCTCAAGTTAGAGGCAAAATGTTAAAGATTAAAGAAATAATAAAACCCCTAAAAATCGCAAAATCAATAACAATCAAATTCAAGCGAAAATGTATGATAATCATACAATGATGAAATGACACTAAGCTTTAATATTTCATCTAAATATTAACACTCATTATCTATTGTTAATCAAAAATAAATGGAATAAAGTACCGCATCATGCGTCCAGGTTTGTTTTCGTTAACATTTTCCTTCATTGTCACTTCCAAAAATATATTTATTTACCTTAACAATAATTAAGATTCTCTTCACAAACAAAGTATCAATGAAAATATTGACAAACATTCAATCTGAACTGTTTTCAACAAATGTATGTACTTAAGTTATACCAAGTACATCATGAGATCTAAATCAATAATAATAGATAAAAAAACGTGAACAATATGTTATTGATTGTACAGAGATATAATAACAATAAAATACTCGAAGTTTCTATTTCCTAAATTATGTCAACATATACGTAAATATGTACGTTATTAATTTTAGTAGTACTCTATTTGTATTCAATTTCCAGGAGTACTCGTGTTTCCCCTATCAACCAACAAATGAATAGACACAATAAGATTATGCACCAAAAATAAAAAATAAAGAATCTGACAATCAAATTTCTGAGTTTATTAGTAGGGCTTAAGTAATAATTCCGCTTATGCCAAAAGTGCTCACCGTTCCGATTCGGGACCGACGTTCACTATACTGCACACTTATATGGAATCATGATCAAAAAACACGTTTTATTTTCAAAAGGCGTACGACATGTATGTAGGTGTTTTAGATCACCAAAACAGATAGCCGCTTCCAGGTAACTTGATTCTAATTAACACTATTTAATGCATACTAATTAAAGTGGAATATAATTTCTATTGAAATGAGTAAATAAAAATAATTACTAAACACAAGCTATGGATAAGAATCTGAATAAAACCTTTAACAAACACATTAGATAATAGAAATAGTACATTATGTACAGTAGTAAACGTTTTACTAATAGAATTCATAGAATTATTTGCTAAATTAAAATATAATGAGACGTAAAAATTGAACGGAAGTAACGTGAAATAGAGTTAAGGGTCAAAAATTTTATGTAACAATTAATTTCACAGAAAGTCACCATAACAATTGTCATTAGTCGGTGTTGTATTTGGGGAATGTGAATTAAAATGTAAATTGTATGTACGTGTATGTGTTCGTCCATCCAAATGATAATGATGATGTTTAATTCAAAATAATGTATGTGATAAAAAAAACTGTATCAATTACGACTAATCAAATCACCATAATTCACCTACACCATCCTATCATCTTTGTCATATACTTAGAGTAGGTTTACGTATGTACTTGTAAACGAGTTTAATATAAATTATTATCTCATTTATTTCAATTCATGTGTAAATCACAATTTAAAGATTTAAACGTTTTTTGTTTGTTTCAAGTTATGTGGTTTACCCTAGCGTTGGAAGAGCATTAAATAATGTATGGTGACCAGTACCTAACTTATTTAGTTTAACAGAATAGCCGTTAAATTTTGGAACTTACAAATTTGTTTTAATTATCATACAAATTAAACATATTTAGATTCTTCGCGATTCATCATCGTGAAAGACAAAATCATCGAAAGAGAGACACCTTAACTGAAATGGTCGTTTATCATAAGTTTATCATGGACATAGGTTAGGTTAACCTGGCGGTCCACTAGGACCAGGCTTAGACACAAAACTGGTCCGTAGTCATACCACGATTTATTGTTTATCATCGAACTCATTGAAACCATTTTAAGCTGTTAACAAAACGATGGATACTCCTGACGTCCATCCTGCTAGAGTCGGTCAGGTCATTGAAAATAAATGCCCCAGAAATATTAGTCTGTTTCGTCCCAGTGGAAGACAGGTGCCAAGAAGATGAAGTACTGTCTTTTTTTCCTCTTTGTCCTCGCATCTACGACAATAGTCTTCTGAGAACAAAAAGAAACCGAGTCTACTCTCATGCCTGCCTATGAGACAGTGCTCTGTTATCACTCCAACAACCATACTGATCTGGCTCCGCTAAAGTGAGATCAGCTGTTTGAATCTCGATAAGTCCAACTTTGGCCAGACTTGCCGAGTTATTGCGCATGAGGTACTTCTTCTTGAAGCAGGATTTTGCATAACGCAAGAGGGATTTCAATATCCCTTCTGATTTTTGAAATGTGTTCCATTGAAGACGTGTGATTGAAGCACTTTATTGGCAGCCGTTCATATATTATGTATATGCAAATATCACAAGCCGATATTACAGTATGCCTTAACCAGTCTACGACATCCTTTATAGCAGTTACTTTAGCTTGAAAAATGCTACTGTAGTCGGGGAGACGGTAGGATCACCATATCCCATCCAGCCTTTCAGTACTTTGCGAAGCTTACCCATCTCTGAAGACTAGTGAATTTTGCCACAGTATTTTGCATTGTTGACGTATTTGTTGCATATTCTTGTACCACCAAGGTGGCCGAAATTTATCCCTAGGCCTGCTAAGAGGACTAGAGCCCAGTATCTCTTCATTAAAAGCGCTGAATAGCTCATACACTAAGCCATCGACTTTCTGCGTAGTTTTTAAAGGCGCTTCTGAGCCTCCAAAATTAGCTCTCCTAGAATGATTGGTGGAATATTCACTTCATCAGAAGATAAGAAATCTGATATTAGCCAGAGGTTTCGTTTATTCACCTCAATGCTGACCGCTGCTACATCAAAATTGCTGAAATTTGATAGCAGAAAACAACTGATGTTCTTAATGTTGTTTATGTTTTTAAGGAGAATGCACGACCAAATCCTACCTTCTTTCTTCGCGTGCATTAATCTATAATAGGGAGTCTTGAGCCCAAGAACCCGGCCTATTTTTAAAATGAGAGTAGCTGATGCTGCCTTAGAGTGATGGAGGTTGACTTGCGGAAATGTCAACATCTCCCAGCTTCATTTCAACCATAGTAACATCAAAGTACTCCTTTGATGTGAAGTCCTCTGAAAGCCTCTTTAAAGACCCCAAAAATATTGTCATCTCCGTATCCGTGAAGAGTGTCCGCTTGGCTGTAACGAAGGTATGTTCACTCTGGCTCTTGGCTTATAGGGGATCTCCTCCCTATCGAATACAGCAAGGCTGCCTTCTTGTAAAGCCGCAAAAACCTCTGATCTCCACAGACAGTCAGTTTCACCTGATTCCTGTACCAGCCCCCACCCCGACAAGGCAGAGCAGGTCCTGGATTTTCCGACAGGACTTTCAAGTAGGTGGTGGCTAAGGATTCTTCCATCTTCCTCCAATTGACGCGTGTGATATTGTCATCCTCTTGGAATTGATGAATAACTGCCACAACCAGCTGGTCCTTGAGTACCTTATTCTATATCGAGTAAAACGTTAACCCAGCCCAGCGATTTTTTTTTTAAGTTGACTCCCTTAGCGCCGTGATTTCTAGGCCAATAGATCAGTAATCTAGTTACCAGCGATCACCACGTGAAGGTAGCACGAGTTGTGGAAGCTGCAAGTTACGGAGCTGAAAACAAGGGCCAACTTAAATCTCTCGAGCAACTTCACACCTGACCACCATCATGGACGCAAGTAGAAAAATAAAAATTGAGAAAAGAGAGTAAATCTTGTGAATTAGATACAACCAGAAATTGCTAATGATAGAGAACAGAAACCGAAAAATATTTTAATTGACAGGACAAAAATAAATTTTAAAAATTTTCAGAATTAAAAGACAACTAGTTTGACTCTCGTTCTCTCACAGTTTTTATAATTTTCTTTCTAAGGCTGCGGACCAATAGTCGGGTAAATTATTTAGTACAGTAAATTTCAATTTTAGTACACTTTTACCCCAATTGGTGTGCGAATTCTCTAGAAGTAAAAATAGTTTGATGGGTGGTTTGGAGGGTTGAAATCGCTGGCTATTAGGTGCAAAAGGAAACGCCAAATATGTTTTATTGTTTTTCTTTCGTAAAATTTATTTTATTATCTAGGAGCACATACAGGGTGAGGAAAAAGTATGGAAACCCTTAAAAATCTCGCGGAGTTCGGTCGAAAAGAAAAATGAGCAAGGTTTATTCTTAGGTAATTTTCAACAAGAAATTTGGTGAGCTTGGTTGTGAGCTTGACCATATTCAAGGTTATTTGGAGAGCAAGGTCATTTTTTAAAATTAGAACCCCTATTTTTGATGACAGAATCGAAAAGAGCGATCAATTTTACGTTCGAGTATGTATTTTCCATGACCTCCCAAATCATTTGAAGGAATACATTTTAATTATAAAGTAAAAAAATAACAAAACATTGTAATAATGCTTGTGTTGCTATGAAAATTATAAAAAAAATAAAAAAATAATTTTTTGAATTTTTATTTTTTAATGTTCGTAGCAAATCATAAGCATTATATTCCTTCAGGTGACCTTGGGAGGTCATGGAAAATACATATTCGGACGTACAATTGATCGCTCTTTTCCGATATCAAAAATAGGAGTTTCCCTATAAAAAAAATTACCTTGACCCCAATATGACCTTTAAGATGAAGGTCAAAGTCACAACCAAGCTCACCGTTAAATTCCATTATTACTTTGACAATCAGTGGATCAAAGATGCCAGTGTTGATTGACATACATATTTATACATAGTGAAATTATTTACATTAAAGATAGAGATACATAAAAAGATACTTATAATATATAGTATATAGAACAATAAAATGAAAATTAACAAAATCAATAAGTGCTTAAGCTTGAAACCGCAGCAAATCATTAACATCTCGGCAATCCAAGAGAATGCCTTTAAGTTCAAGATGAACGTGTTGAAATTAGAGCAAGTTTTGAATTCATCAGGAAGGTTATTGTGGATTTTAGGAGACAATATTAAAAACGAATTCTGAAAATTAGTGGTAGAAAATTTCGGCAGGTGAATATGGAGTTTGTTTAGCAGACTGTACTTTGTCGTGAATCCACCGGCTGTATTGACTTTCACTAAATAAAAAATTCTCAAAACTTTCATTACGAATAAATGTCTTAGCGGTTTGTTACTCATTACTCTTATAATATGTTTCTGAGCAATCACCAAAGCATAGACAATCATAATAGATTTCTCATTTGACTAAAAACACAAAATAAAAATAAAAATTTCCCATTCAAATGTTATCAGTGTATTGCATATACGTATTATATTTGCAACGCATTCTAAAATCATTGCCTTATGAAATACACAACACAACGATATATTGGAATTATCAGAAGTTTTGTTTTTTTCCTTTAGTGATAATGAAATGAGAAATCTAGTATAAATGTCTATGACCAAAGGTTGAAACCTAGCGTAATAAGTGCCTCCCCAACAAATCAAACCATACGACAGCTTCGAGTCAACCAGCGCAAAATATACCCTCTTCAAAACAGCAACAGGACATTCTAAACGAAGTATATACATTTTACGTATTGCCAATACCATATAGTTCCGTAAGTTATCAATATGGTGCTTCCAACTCATGGTGTTATCTATGGTTAGTCCAAGATATTTAAATTTTTGAATACATTCAATTTTCGAGCAGTTACTCGTACAAACAACTTGATTGCATTGTAAATCATGGTAAATGATATTCGGATCACCAATAGTGTCATCATTGAGTTTATAAAACATAGCTTTTGTTTTTGGACTCAAGATCATGGAATGTGTAACACACCATTTCCTAAGTAAAACCAAATCATATTGCATGTATTCAATGGATTTAACCCTATCCGGTGTATTATACATAAAGACAAGATCATCAGCAAAAGCAACTACCTCTGATTTAAATTTAGTGTTAAGCAAAGAGTTTAAATAAATTAAAAATAACAAAGGTCCCAAGACAGATCCTTGGGGAACTCCATCATTGATAATTTTTCTCTCACTTTCACAATCCCGCAGAAGATAACTTTTGTAACAAAATGTTATGGTTAACCATATCAAAAGCCTTTTCTAAATCAACAAAAATAGATGCAACAGATCTTCTTTCATCGAGGCTTTTGTATAAAAAGTTTGAGAATTCCATTAACGCATTTTCCGTGCCTTTAAATTTCCTGAAACCAAACTGCATTTTATGAAAAAAATTTGTATGATTTAAGAAACTCGTGATCCTTGAATAAGCTAATTTCTCTATTATTTTTACAAAAACTGATAGTAAGGAAATTGGCCGATAATTGAGCATATTTTTTTTGTCTCCACTTTTGTGCACAGGGATAACATTAGCTTGTTTGAGTTTAGTTGGAAAAATTCCAGAACTAAAACTACAATTTATTATATAAGATAAGACATCAACAATATAAATTCCAATTTTCTTAATCATCAAAGAACTAACACTATCATTTCCGGTCGAACTTGTGGATTTAACTGAAGCAATAACATCTAAGATTTCTAATGGGAACGTGTCATGAAAAACAAATGATCTTGACTGAGAATTGGTGCAAATTAGTTAACTATAAAGCTCAACATTGTTATTCGCATCCGCTTTTGAGTCCTGAACCACACTTATAAAATAATTATTGAATAATTCAGCCATTTCAAGCTCGTCAGAAATTTGCTCCCCATCAACCACAATTGAATCAATTCCTCTCCCTTTCCTACCATTTCCTAAAAGCTCATCAACTAATCCCCAACTTTTTTTAACATCATTATCCGCATTATTAAATTTAGCCTGGGCCTCTATTTCTGAATACGATTCGTATCGTTGTACGATACGAAAATGATATACGATACGAATATGAATTGGTATTTTTGAATACGAACGTATCAAGTAGTTTAATTTTTGCATTGTATTAAGGGTCTATCACACCAAGCGCGGCGCGTCGGCGGCAAATTTAAATAAATTTAAATACATGTTTTTTTGCTTATCTAGTGATAGTAAATCATAGCTTGAACAAAAATAAAATTATTATTCATAAAAAAATTTACAAACTTTATATTTTTAATATAAAAATTACAATTTTAAGTAAATGGTATAAAATGAAATTTCATCCGCCGCCCGCGAAACCCAGCGGCAAAAAAAAAATCGCGTTTTACGCTAGTTTATATTTTTGCACAAGCTATGATTTCCTATCACTACATAAGCAAAAACATGTGTATTTAAATTTGCCGCCGACGCGCCGCGCTTGATGTGATAGAACCTTTACAGGGAAATTTTTTTTTCGTAGAATAGCCCTAATCACAGAGTAAGCGAAATATTTGTCAAATTTTTCACGTCCAATTTGAAAAAAAAATATTATACGCTATAAATTAATAAATAAAATAGTATTTAATAAATGGAATCCATAGCGATTTATTTTTCCAGTGAAGAGAGCGATGATGAGGCAACCCTTTCCCACCCTATTAGATACAGGCAAATGCGGGATAATTCGAACATTTTTAAACTCTCAGATACAATGTGAGTATTTCAATTTATTTAGTTCAAGCAAATTGATATACATACTTATATCATCTGTAGCTTCTAAATGTTTCAAATTATTGTTTATTATTCTATATAGGTTTCTGAGATTATTTAGACTCTCAAAAAGTGCAGTGAAATATATATTTGATGGAGCTAAATGCCGATTTTCCAAACCGGGGAAGAGCAACATCTATCCCAAATATTTTAAAATTAGCCGCAATGCTTAGATTTTGCGCTCAAGGAAGTTACCAACAAAGCGTAGGGCAGGACTTTTTTGTTGGAATGGCATAATCAACGGTATCCAGTGTAATGAGCGAAGTGCTAAATGTTTTTGAATCCAAATTGTGCTCAAAGTGGATATCATTTCGTCAATCCAACACAGATAAAAATTTGGCAGCAAGTGTTTTTTTTAATAAAAGTGGATTTCCCGGCGTTATAGGCTGCGTAGACGGAACCCATGTGAACATAGTACGCCCAATAGAAAATGAGCACATTTATTTCAACCGGAAGGGCAAACACAGCATTAATACAATGATAGTAAGCTTATAATTGTCACTAATTGGTACTCATATTATGTCAAGTATTTAATATTTGTGTTATTCCCACCTAGGCATGCGATCATAACATGAGGATCATGGCTGTTGACTCAAGATATGGCGGTTCATTCCATGACTCTTTTGTATGGAGTTTAAGTACATATCGTCAATATTTGCAATCCAATTTTAATTCTGAGAATTCTAATTATTGGCTACTTGGTAAATATAATATTGTTGCATGAATCATTATGTTTATATACAGGGTGGCTGATGAATTTTGCTACATTAAGAAACTCAAATAATTTTTTTTTCAGTGTATGGAATTCATTTTTCTTTTATTCATGTTAAAGCTCATTCAATTTTATTAAATATAGCTTAATTAGTTTTAAAAATAATGGAATTTAAATACCCCCCCTGCTCGTTGATGCATGTGCGGCATCTTACCAAAAAGTTGTTCATTACTGCTTGGAGAGTTGAGACAGGAATAGCCGCAATTATTTCTCGAATGGATTGCCTTAGTTCATTCAAATTTGTTGGTTTTGTTTTGTAGACTTCCTGTTTGCAATAACCCCACAAGAAAAAGTCAGGTGCAGTAAGGTCAGGCGACCTGGGTGGCCAACGGAATGTGGAGTTTCTGCTTATCAATTTATTGGGAAATTTTCGTCGCAATTCTGTCATAACAGGTTGGGCTATGTGAGGAGCTGCACCATCTTGCTGAAACCACACAGAGTTGAAAGAAATTCTCCTTCGGCGTAATTCTGGATAGAAAAACTCTCTCAACATGCTCAAGTAACGGTCTCCAGTAACCGTAACGGTGTGACCGTTTTCTTCGAAGAAGTAGGGCCCGATAATGCAGCGTGATGAAACTGCACACCACACTGTGACACGAAGTGGATGCAATTCCGTCTCATGGAGTAACTGTGGGTTGGAAGCACTCCATATTCGACAATTTTGTTTGTTTATGTTGCCGTTTAAATCGAAATGGGCCTCGTCAGACATGAAAAGACAGTTCAACATGTTTCCATCCTCTTCCACCATTTGAAGCATCTTCTGGCAAAATTCCAAGCGAATCGGCAAGTCTGCAGCGTTCAGTTTGTTGGCCAATTGAATTTTATATGGGAATAAGTCCAAATCTTTGTGCATAATTGACTGTAATGACTGTCTGCTTATACCCATTTGAGCAGATAAGCTTCTTGTCGAAACACGTGGATTGTTTTGTATGGCAGCAGCTACAGCAGCGATTGTTTCCTCCGTTCGAACTGAAGGGTTTCGATGGTAAGGTCTTCTGTTGACTGTCCCATGCTCGGCAAAATTGTTTACAAGTCTCATTATGGTCCATCTGCTCGGAGGATTGCCGCCAAACGTGCGCCTGTACTCTCTTTGAACCGAAACTACGGACTCCAGAGCGTGATAGCGGCGGACAATCCAAATTCTTGTTTCAGTGTCCCAGTTATCCATTTTTGTTAAATGTAAAAGTCAATCTGCAAAATAAAAAAAAAATTAACTAGATTCATTGAATAGAAAAAAAGTTATTCAATTTTTTTTTGGTAGCGGCTTTCATCAGCCACCCTGTACAATACATAATGTTAGAACATGTTTGTGTACATATACCATATGTTAAAATAATTGTCTACCTTTATTTTGGTTAATAGGTGATTCTGGTTATCCTCTGGAACCGTGGCTAATAACACCTTTTCCAGCGGCTACCGAAGCCAGCAGAGAAGCTATCTATTCATTCCCGAACAAAGAACGTTGTTGAGCGAACCATTGGGTTGCTCAAGACGAGGTTCAGATGTCTTCTGGGAGCCCGCGAGCTTCATTATATGCCAAAGAAAGCTTCGCAGATAATTACCGTCTGCTCCGCACTTCACAACATTGCACTACAATGTCTCGTTCGATTTAGAAAATGAGGCTATAACTGAACATCAAGATGGTGAAGAAAATGTATCACATGAACAAGAAAATACGGCAGCAAGAAGGATTAGACTAAATATTTTAAATTCCATAACGTAAATTTTTTTTCATAGTTAATTTCATATGTAAAGTAATTGTTTGTATTTCATTTTATTCTAATAGCTACATATGTACATATAAAAATTCATTATCATTATTTGTCCATATTCATAAATTAGTGATTGCTGATGACGAAAGATTCGGTTTTAGTAAAAAATATGGCAGTTAAATTCGGGCTAAAAAGTATTAATGTGGAATTTTGCTAAACAAATAATATTTTCAAATAAAAAAATATCTTTTAGTTTTTAAAAATATTTACATATTATTTAAAAAATAAAAAATTGTAAAAATTCAAATTTCATGTGTATATATTCCTTTATTATTTATTCATTTGTGGTGTCGTTAACTAATACATATGTGATTGAACACAATTAATCCGTTCATGAACGTACAAAAACTGCTCGAATTCGTATTGTAAAGGCGGCTCAGATAATCAACGTGTGCACCATGCTCCGCAAGATGTGCCTATATTACAATATTACATATGATTTAGAAAATGAGACATCAGCAAATTAAGATTCGCATGGTAAAAATTCTCAAGAATTATATATATGAACCTGATAATATTATAGCAAGGAGGTAAACTTTTATTTAAATTCATTCCATGTTCAGACTTCAATTTCAAAATAAAATTATTTAAAATATGTATATATTACTATTTACATAACTATGTTTTTCTAAAATTACCGTTAATAATAAATTCTTGAATATCTAATTTACACTTTTTAACTTCAAGATCATCTTTCAATTTAATTTCCCGTTCCCTTAATTCTATGGATTTTTCTTTTAATTGAACTTGTCGCTTCAATGACTTGTTCGAGTCAGTCACGGTGAGAGACTCTAATTTGATGATAACATTTCGGTGAAGCGCCTCTTGCATTTTGATTTGTGCCTTTGTCCCTAGATTTTCTTAATGTTCTAGGAGTAGGAGCCTCTACATTGCTGGCAATAACGTCGATGTTTTTATTTTGACCATTATCCGTTTATTGATAAAGTTGGAGGTGAATTGATGGAAATATAACAAAGTTGCTTCCCAAGTTGCTCTCACCAAGTTCCCGAGTGCCGGCGGGTACTTCAATTGCTCTATTTAAATCAATCAGTCAATCACATTTGACTTGCCTCCCCTCATCTCGGACAAACTTATTTAATGTTAGTCTCTTTTTTATATTAATTTTGAAGTCCGACCACACTTTTTCCTAGAAGTCCGAATTTCGAATTAACAGTCGGTGGAAGTTTACCCGATTGCTAATTCCAAACCTTTGATTAATTGGGTCCTTGGCTGTCATATTATACCGTTAACTAATGAGGGATGTTCCTCCATAAAAGCCACCAACATTTCGAACTGTTTAACAGTAGTAATCTTTGCCCTAAAATACATACATACACACTAATAATAAAAAATAAATACGTATGTATATTGAACGTGTAAATTAATAAATTAAAATATGAATGTGACAACAATTATTAGCATATATGTATTACATATGTATTTAATCACTAAAAACCTATTTTTTTTTGTTGGTAGCGTTTTAAATTACTTTCCACTAACATGCAAAATATTCTATTGGTTTCTATTAAATAGTATACGAATCTGTGTACGAAACGAAAGTGCAATTCGATCCGTAAATGCTTTGGTATTCCTGAATACGAACGTACAGTATATTTTAATTTTTGTAGTATAGGCAAAGGGAAATTTTGTTGACAGTGTAAAACGGAAAATAAACGTAAATATGTCAAAATTTCGAAATCAATTTAGTTTTTAATTGGCTACGTGAATAAAATGGAATCCGCCGCGCCATGTTTGATAAATATTATTATACATCAAACTAAAATAATTTTATTAAATAAAACCAAATACAAATCTGTACCTAGAAAAATACATATTTCGTAAAATTTTAGTTTTATTTAGTTTATTGTGATTGTGGCGTTGAGGGCCGGTATTTAATGCAACAAATTGGGCTATATACATAAATTATGTGAAATTTTGCAAATTAAAAAATATTTTCAGTTAAAAAAAATTGGTTTTTAGTTTTTAACAATATGTATTTCTTTTAAAATTAAAAATATAAATTTCTTATGTACATCTTGCATTTATTGCTTGTTTATTTTTGGTGTCGTTAACTATTATGTGATCGAACCAAAATCCGTTCGTGAACGTACAAAAACTGCACGAATTCGAATTGCGAAATAAGGGAAATTTTGTCACGAATCATGCTTACACGAATTCGTACAAGAAATAAACGTATTCGTATTCAAAAATACCAATGGCACGAATTCGAACAATTTTTGTTCGTATTCGCATTCGTAATGCCTAATAGGAAAAATTTTGTAACGTAGCAGTCTTACTCGAATTCGTATACAAATTACACGTATTTGTATTCAAAAATACCAATGACACGAATTCGTACCATTTTTGTTCGTATTCGTATTCAGGAATAGGGGCCCTGATAGTATTCAGTTTTTGCAACATTAACTTCTGTTTTGACAGATTTACTTAGGACAATGACTTGTTTTTTTAGATCTAAATTACTGGGAGATTTAGCTAATTTCTTTCGATAATAATTATAAGCTTGTGAGACACTGGTCTGGGAATACTCTGATAGCCAACATTCATTATCCAAGTCCATAAACAGATTAGGAAAATTTGTCTTATTGATTTTTGCTTTAGTAGCAGGTTTAGAACATGAATAATTTGAAATAGGTGAGATATCAATGGATGTCATACAATGATCAGTAATATTCAGATTATGAACTTCAGGCTCATATACGAAATTAAATCTAGAGCAGTGTCTAATAAACAAGTGATCTAAGCATGAGGAAGAATCAGTTGAAATGCGAGTTGGTATATTAATCAAAGACTTCAACCCGTGAGATGCCATCATAAGAATATACTCATCAGAAGCAGGTGGTTGGTTGAGAATGTTGATATTCATATCACCAAAAATTAATAAATTTTTAAACTTATTCAAAGCCAATACATCACTAAATTCATCGACAAAGACCGTCGTATTCAAAAAGTGGAACCTATAAAGACAAAGAATTGAAAATAACTCTTTGTTAAATAGAATGTTAATTTGAACAATGTCGGCGCTATTTAAACTAATAAACGAAACAATATCATCCTTAATCACCTCACTTATAAATACAACCACTCCACCGGCTCTACACGTAGAGTTATAATTACCATAAATTTTAAATCCTGGAGTAGTATAACTATCCAGCTCATCCTGATTAATCCAAACCTCACTCAATAAAATGATTTGCGGCAACGATTCAAGCACAGCTACATTCGCTAAAAATAAATTAAAATTGTTACGCATACCTACCTACGAATATTTTGGTGAACAATAAATAATTTAGACTTAATTTTTGATGATGTAGGTCCAGGTGTAACAGCTAATGAAGGTATTACAGATGAATAACTGGTTTTATCAATTTTGTAGTTTTGATTCACAGCTAATGTTTTTCATAGTTTTTTAGCTGCGACAACATCACACTTGATACAGGTAAAGCCCGTGGCCGAAATCCAAATTTACGTATTAAAATTCTTGCCGGCCAGATAGAGGGATCAGCAATTTTATGAAAAACATCCTCATTAACACCAATTTTAAAGGAAATAAATGATAAATCCTCAATATTCCGGTTTTTTGGAATTAAAGCATTGCATATAATGGAACCCTATTTATAATGGAAACGCGGAAATTTTACCTAAAATCACTGAAACGTCAAAAAGTTAACAACAACGTCATTCATTTTTTTTCTTATATTTTACCTAATTTTTTAGTACAGAATTTCAATTTACTCTGTACACTGTTAAAAGTAAATAAAAGAGCAATTTAAACGACAATTGGTCCGCAGCCTTACAAATATTTACGGTATATTTCACATAAAGCCTAACCCTGGTGATATACTCGACGCGACCGACTTGACTAAGTAAAACAAAAAGTTAAAGTATATAAATTTGCACAAATCACTTATAATAGATTACGCCTTGCGCACTTTGCCTATTTTGATCAAAATAAATAAACGGCTGGCAAATGACGTCAAATGAGAGTGAACAGTTTTGTTTCACAATATTATTGTGTGTAATTGAATCCAAAAATTAAATTAAATTAAATAAATAATGTGGTGCACCGTATTTAATTGTTGTAATAACAATATAAATAATTGTTCATATAGTTTTCATTCTTTTCCAACAAATAAGAGATTGTTGAAAGCATGGATCCATTTTGTAAGAGGAAAGAAATATCCAACCATAATGCATCCATATTCAACCATAATGCATTCATATATTATACATTTATTAGACAAATTCCTTATTTTTCATACATTTCCATTGCAATATCTTACTAGCAACTGTCAGTTGACGTAATGCGCAGTAAACTACGAAAACGAAATCCACGAAGGCGTAATCTATTATAAGTGATTTGTGATGAATTTGCACTAAAGCGATTATACTCGATGCGTCTGCGTTTACAGAACATTCACAATGAAAAAACTTTTTACTTTTGACTTACAGGTTTGTATGAATTTCCAACATAACGAGTAAAAAATTTTGTTCGTCAAGTTGAAAATTCATACAAACCTATAAGTAAAAGGTAAAAAGTTTTTATATTGTGAATGGCCTGTTAGAAGGAACAAAATAAAGTTGATTTAACCTGGCTTTTTTTGACGTAGGACTACGTCTTTGTTTTCATTATATATGGGGGGTAAACCAAAACTTTAATGTGATGACGCGCGTCACGGAATTGACGTATTTAGGGAATTTATTTGATTAAAGCAATGTCTCTGGATAAATATAAATGTAATGGTTTAAAAACTGTAAAAATCAAACCAAGTTAAATAAAAATTTTTGGATTGAAAAAAAAGTAAAACAACAAATTATTAATATGTATTTTAATTTCAAATTTAATTAAATAGTGATGAACTTGATCAAACATGCCGCACGCCATATTGATTTAAAGCTATAAAATAAAAATAAAAAAGTTCAAATTTTTTTTATTTTCATTATGTTAAATATTGCGTTAATTGTTTGAATTTATATGCTGTATAACCTATGCAATCCTAGAAAAATGTATAGTCGCCAGGATCAGGCCGAAAAATGTTTAGGTTTTTGAGTTATGGGACTTCAAAGTTCCCAAGCGACCGGAAACTAGTTAGATTAATACGTCATTTGAATAGTTAATATTTTAAAATAAATTATATCTAGTATGCTTTTGTTAATAGCAAGATATTCCCATTTCTGTGTCATTCCGCCAATCCACACTGGGTCTGATTTGATACTGGTTTCTGGTATCAAAATACCAGTCGCATCCACACACAGTCTCAAATGGATCCGGATTCTTCAATAAATGTATAATATCCCAAGTATAACAAGACGAAACTTAAAATTGAGCTACAGTATTTTCCTTCGACTTTTGAGAAAATAATCGAAAGATAAATTCATTACACTCGT
Organism: Tipula helvola; assembly: GCA_963556165.1. Classification (NCBI taxonomy): domain Eukaryota; kingdom Metazoa; phylum Arthropoda; class Insecta; order Diptera; family Tipulidae; genus Tipula; species Tipula helvola. Next base: position 203,971,500 of record OY744483.1, on the reverse strand, counting down.
GATTAGTATTAGTGTGTATAATATACTAACGTGGATTTAGTTTGACGCAAAATATTTTAGTAAAGTGTTTTCAGCTGTGTTGCAATGTTGTGGGTAAAAAATTTACGTTTGTAATTAATTTTTTTATAAATTTAATATTTTATGTTTGATTGTGATTGTTTTTGATTTTCAGATAAAACATAAAAGTCAATCAAATTATGTGGATTCATCTTTACATGGAACTTCATTTTTTTCTGTGCATCTGCAAAGGAGGACTCCAACGCCATTTTCTGGATCTATACGTATTTAAAGTACATAATTAAGAAAATTCTAGATTCAATTTATTTTAACTTGTTAAATGTTTTTTGACTTATTTTAAATAAATAATTTTTTTTAGATTTATTTACGATGTACCTATGTATGTATGTAGATGCACAATATGTATTTTAATAAAATTAATTTCAAATTGGAATTTTCTTTTGTTTCATTATGGAAAAAAATTACAGCTGTTTTTCTAATTTGACATTTATACATACATATGCTCAAAACTAGCCCCGCCTTTTTTTTATTCTTTATTCACAAATACACGCACACAATTTTTGTATATTGAGTTTCGTCCAGTTTCGACTTATCGCGACAAGACTCATACGCTTTCTTAGCTTAATTCGAAACTTAAACTTAGTTAAAGTCGAAACTAAGTTTAGTTTAAACTTCGAAATATGACGAAAAAGTCGAAAGTAAAAATACTTGGGATGTATGTGTATGTCGAAAACCAATGCCTACTATGATAGATATATTCAAGACGGCATTGGTCGAAACACAATATGAAACAAAAAAATACAAGTTAAAAATGTCCTTGAAAAATTTTTGTATTTCATTTTTGTTTGTGTGAGTGTGGTGAAACCAAAAAAAATGTTGGTTGAAAAATGAATCCGAGGCAAAACCGGTTTTATAGGTAAAGGGGAAAAACGAGGAATGAGACCGGGCTCCTGAGACCTAGTGTGGATTAGCTGAATGACATGTCTGTGACGTTTTATTTACATTTTGTGATATTTAATTGATTGAAATTTCAACGATATATTGATCGATAAATTATTTGTGAATTGCTTTATTAAACTTAAGTTTAAAGGTATTATTTCTGAGTAATAAATTCTCGTAGTATAAGGTCGTATGTAAACTTTAATAGCAAATTGTCCTATTTGTTAAGGTCTCTTAGAATAGTTTTTATAATTTTTTGAATTTGGCAACTGTAAAGCTGTGATTTGGCGGCAAGAGAGTAGAAAATTTATATTGTCGTAACCAATTGTGATATTGGGGAAGAGGTCTCCAAATTTAAGAAAATGCCTGTGCAAAAGTAACAGATAATGGTTGTAAAATATAAATGGTTGGTTTGGTGATCTTTAACAGACGCTTTGTGGGAAAAGTGTCGTACGAGGAGCGGGATGGATCCCGATTTTTTATTTTTGTTTTAGAACGGCATTTCATTGTGATATAACGAATTGAGAAATATAAAATTTACTATTGTATAAAAATATAAAAATTAAGAAAAAATATGTACAGTGGGTACTCTTAGGCTAATACAGCCTAATGCATAAAAATGGCAGAATTAATTAATAATTGACGGTAATTCATTTAAACTGTACAAATAAAGTTTTCTCAATTTTACTTAGTCCTACGTTAATAGGTCGTGTCTCGGATACAAGCTCGTCGGTTTTTTTTGTCAGGTTAATTAAAAAAAAATTCTGAAATTTGAAATTTGGAAGAAAATATTAAAGGAACTTGGAGAATCAGGTAAAATAAAAGTTTAGGTTGTGTACATAATAATGTGATAATAACATAAGGAATGTTATAGTAGTAGTATAGATGAAATGTGTAAATTATGGTGGAAAAGTTTGTTTGAGCCCAACAGTTGTATAATGATCTAAAAAATAATAAAATTAGAAAATTTGTTTATCATGAAAATTTATAGAAAAATTTGTAAACTTATCTTAAAATAGGTTATGTTATTTGTTTTTGTTGACAACACAAATGTAAATAACTCTATTTGGAAATAATTTTGTAATAGCTCAAATAATAAATTAAACTCACAACTGCCACCTAATGTAAACACTGATACAATATTGATTGATCTTAACGAATATTGGTATGATCTCTACTAATTATACCAATAGATAATGCGCATCGACTAAAATTCAAATTACCGCGAATTGAACCATAATAACATTCGGCTTAACAAATCAAAAGTTAATACGTATTTTATTATTATAGAACAAATTAAATAAAAGCCTCTTATGGGGTGCCGAAAAAGTTAGTTAGATCAAGTCAGTGTTGTGAAGTGGTTTTGGCAGGCGATCACCAAATTAAAAGTATAGAAATAATTAAGCTGCCATTTTGTAAAATTATATAAACTAGTGGTCGCCCAGTGGGTCGAAATTCGACCGTAATTTATAAAATTTTTAAGTTTGAGAGTTATTGAGGTTCTTTTGTCAAAGAGTATACCTGTATAATCATTGCATATAATTGTTTTGAATTTTACGTGTACAAATACGTCATTAGCATGTATTCTTTGCCTTAATTCCCTGCAATACCTATGTATGAAATTTAAAATTAAAAGTTATTAACAGTTGAAGAAAAACACAATTAAAATTTGTATTCGTATTTGTTTTTTGATATAATTCTTTGTCAGTGTTTCATGTTATTATTCAATCAAATAAACGCAAATATCCTTGGGTTTTTTAATTGCCATACTGACCAGGTTTCCCCAAGGGTTCACAGTTATTTTGCCCATCTTATTGGAATGATATAAAATTTAAATAAAAAATACGTGCCTTATATTCTTTCATAATATATTTTTCATTAAATCAAAAAAAAACTGAGAAGTTAACAAATCAAATATTAGTTTTATTTTATTGAGCCAATGATTTAAAATTAAAACAAATTTTTGAAATATTGGTTTAGGGCTCCTTTTATTTAAAAACTTAATTACAGCTTTAGCTTTCGATTCCTATTCGGAATCATTCTCAAAAGCTAAAGCTGTAATTAAGTTTTTAAATAAAAAGAGCCCTAAACCAATATTTCAAAAATTTGTTTTAATTTTAAATCAAATATTGTCTATTGAACTTAAAATAGTTTGAAAATGAATTTAATGATTCGGAACTTCTGTGTAAACGATGTTTTTTGTAAAAACCCTTTTATCATTTGCTATTTAAATGCCCTTGGAGATTATATTCGGAAATATAAAATCTCAAACCATCGAATGATCGAAATGTACCTGCTGCGATGCACAATTAACCATATTTCTTGCCAATTCCTTAAACGATTAGATAAAATTCGACATGAATTTAATCAAAATCAGATAAGAAATGGCCCGAAGCCTTCATAGTTGGTCGTCAAACTCCAGAATTTTATCTAAAAATCATTTTAGAATTCCATTTCCATCGTACATGCAGAATTTCATTAAAATCGGATATGAAATGGCCAAATCCCTTATTCAAGAACTTTATCTGAAAATCGTTTTAGAATTCCATTTCCATCGTACATGCTCAATTTTATCAAAATCGGATAAGAATAGCCAAGTTCCTCCTATGGCCACATTCCAGAGCTTTATGTAAAAATCATTGTAGAATCCCATGCATAATTTCATCAAAATCGGATAAAAAACGGCCAAGTTTTCCTTTCTTACTGGCCATATTTCAGAACTTCATACAAAAATCATTTTAGAATCCCATTTCCATCGTACATTCTAGATTTCATCAAAATCGGATAAGAAATTGACAACTGCAGCAATATACTTATCAAACAAATTTCGCATTATATTGTTAATGTGTTTTCATACATTGTAAATTTTAGTTTTGATACTGGTATTTTTCCAACTAAACTGAAAGAGAGTCTAGTTATCCCTATTTTTAAGAAAGGAGATAAATCTAATATTTCAAATTACAGGCCGATTTCTTTATTATCGGTGTTTTCTAAAATTATTGAAAAGATAGCACATCGAAGAGTAGATAGTTTTTTGAATAAAACAAATTTTTTGCATAGCATGCAGTTTGGATTTAGAAAAGGTAAAAGTACTGAAGGGGCTTTGTTAGAATTCACTAATTTCCTGTATGTAGGTCTTGATAAGAAAAAATCAGTTGCGTCTATTTTTGTGGATTTAACTAAAGCTTTTGATATGGTTAACCATGAAGTATTATTTCAAAAACTGAATCATGCTGGGTTTCGGGGTGTTACTTTACAATGGTTTCGTTCTTATCTATCTGATAGATCTCAAGTAGTTAAGATAGGTGATGTTTTTAGTGAGCGTAAAATTATCAATGATGGTGTTCCTCAAGGTTCCGTGTTAGGCCCCAAGCTTTTTTTGATCTACCTAAACTCTATTTTTTATTTAAATTTTTCGTCAAGGTTGATAGCTTTTGCCGATGATCTAGTGTTTATGTACAATGAGCAGTTACAAAGTAATAACATTCACTCTATGAACTCTGATCTAAGATGTCTGAGAAAATGGTGTATTGCTCATTCAATGTTTCTTAGCATAAAAACTAAAGGTATGTTTTTTAAACTTAATAATGATGTGGGTATGGACCCAGACGTCACTTACCATGATTTAAGTTGTGATCACATAACCTGTTGTGCTGATTGTTTTAAAATTGAATTCGTTTCAAAGTTTAAGTACCTGGGACTGTTTGTGGATACTTCCATGCGTTGGTTACCACATATCGAAACTCTACGTAATTTCATGTGTGCCCTGATACGAAAATTTTATATTTTGAGTTCAATGTGTCCGATAGCAGTCTTAAGAAATATTTATTATGCGCTGGTTGAATCGAGGCTATCGTATGGAATAGTATGCTGGGGAGGGACTTATAATTCTAGAACTCATACACTTGCTGTTGCTCAGAAACACATTATACGAATTATGCTTAACACGCAGAGGCTATCGGCTTCGTGGCCTTTGTTTAAGTTCTTGGAGATTTTCCCTATTAGTCATTTGTTTGTGTACAAGGTAATGAAAGCATTTTTTTCTATTAAGGCTACTCAGTCTAATGTTATTGTCAATTACAACTTGAGAAATAAGCAGTATATACGGCTTGAAAAGTTTACAACAACGAACTACCAAAATTCATTTCCAATATTGGCGCCAAAAATTTTCAATAACCTACCGGAAAATTTAAAAAATATTTGTAAATTCAATGTATTTAAAACAAGTCTTAAATCATTTTTATTCGAGGCTTCTACTGTGAATGATTTGTTGTATTTTCAAGTGTAGTACATTTGTAAATATGTACATATCTTGTAATTATTTTATTTTTTTGATTGTAATGTTATTAAGCTTTCTAATTGTTAATTTGTATATTTCTTTGTAAATAATTGTAAATAATGTTGATTATCAATCGACACTGGATTTATGTCCACAGATTGTATTATAATAATAATAAATAAATAAATAAATAAATAAATAAATGGCCAAGTGCCTGAATTTCATCAAAATCGGATAAGAAATGGCCAAATTCCTTCCTAATTGGCCATATTCCAGAACATTATCTAAAAATCATTTTAGAATCCCATTTTCATGGTACATTCTAAATTTCATCAAAATCGGATAAGAAATGGCCAAGTACCTGAATTTCTCAAAATCGGATAAGAAATGGTCAAATTCCTTCCTAATAATTGGCCAAATTCCAGAACATTACTAAAAATCATTTTAGAATTCCATTTCCTTCGTTAATGTTGAATTTCATCAAAATCGGATTAAAATTGGCCAAGTTTTCTCCTAAATGGCCAAATTCCAGAACTTTATCTAAAAATCATTTGAGAATCCCATTTCCATCGTGCATGCTGAATTTCATCAAAATCGGGTAAGAAATGGCCAAGTTCATTGGTCGTGCTCCAGAACTTTATCTAAAATCATTTTAGAATCCTATCTCCAAATAAAATTCTTATAAAAAAAATTCACAAATCCTCAGTTCAAGGAACCTCACTACAACGGACACCATTTTTGGTCCCGTCGAAGTCCTTTGTAGTGGGTTTCTCTGTATAAAGAAAACTTTTAAATTACGTTGGAGTTACATGGTATAACATTTTCGCTGATTCGTAAATTAAAAAAAATCTATTTTATTTACAATCATACAAACAAATTAAAGTATTATTGTACTACTTTGATCGTTTTTGGCTTTTATGTGTATGGATTGTAAAGGAAACTAACTCACGCGACTTTTTCTGAACTATCCAACCGATTTTCGTTTAACATAGATTGCGCACACCTACAAAAGAATACCTTTCGAATGGTGTAATTTTTATAAAAATCGGTTGGGTGGTTGCGGCGTAAAAGGGGTACAAAGTTTTCTCTTCACGTATTAGTCAGTAGCATATAAAAATAAAAGTTAGCGATCAATAAAATCTGTAATGCATCTTAAATCTTAGTCAAGAAATAAATTGTGATTAACCTTTATTTAAACACTGTATTTATTGTGTTTTATTTCTTGTGGGTAAAACGTGTGATATTTGTTCAGAATTTGTGCTGTGGGTGAAAAGAAGAATAAACTACATAATATTCAGAACATAAATTTGGTGCGTAGTGAATCTTACGGTGTAAATCTGATACGTACAATCGTAATTCTTGAGACTTTAGTACAGTGTTGTTTAAGTGCCATTGTAAAAAAATCGACTCCAACAAAATATACAGTCCACTCAGAACAAAACAAAGTTTGCGGGATAAATTTACGCGAGAATACAAATTTAAACAACAATCTTCCGGTGGCGCATATGAAGAGGAATGGTAGTTATTTCGAAAATATGTTGTTTTTGACCGACTTCATCAAAAATAGAAAGTCGGACCTTGTTAAAGTTAGCCGAAAGTTATAAAAGGTCGGTAATGCAGGTAGCGCCTTGGCTATCTCAGCCGAAAGTTACCAGCCGACATATTTCAGTCGAAACATATTCCATATGAATGAAAAATTGAGAAAGCAACCTATAAAATATAAAGGGCTGAAACCTCACGAGGGGATCAGAACTTCGGTCTTTGGCATCTTCAATAATGTCATAAAGTTGGTGTGACAGTTTTGACATTATTGATTTCTATTTTAACCAACATTATATTTACTTATACAACAACAGCCAAACAGGTCAAAAGCGTCAGTAACATGGGTACAGGCATCCAATTTAAAACGAAAAATCGTATTCTAGAACTTTATACCGAAAGTAGTATAACAAAATATACTGATACTTCTAACCGTTTAACTGACCATATTTCAGAAATTTATCCAAAAACTCATTTTAGAATCTTCCAACACACATATCCAATTTCATTATAATCGGTTAAGAAATATCCAAGTTCCATCATAATTGGCCATATTCCTGAACTTCGTTTAAAAATCATTTTAGAAGTCCATTTCCAATACACATGTCGAATTTCATAATAATCGGTTGAGAAATGAGCAAGTTCCATCATACTTGGCCATATTCTAGAACCTGATACAAAACTCATTTTAGAATCCCATTTCCATTACACATGTCGAATTTCAACATAATCGGTTGAGAAATAGCCAAGTTCCATCATACTTGGCCATATTCCAGAACTTCATCCAAAACTCATTTTAGAATCGTCATTTCTAGCACACATGTCAAATTCCATAATAATCCTTTGAGAAATAAGCGAGTTCCATCATACTTGGCCATATTCCAGAACTTCATCCAAAACTCATCTTAGATTCCCATTTCCAATACACATGTCGAATTTCATCATAATTGGTTGAGAAATGGGCAAGTTCCATCATACTTGGCCATATTCTAGAACCTCATCCAAAACTCATTTTAGATTCCCATTTCTAACACACAAATCAAATATCATAATAATCGGTTGATAAATAGACAAGTTCCATCATACTTGGCCATATTCCAGAACTTCATCCAGAGATCATTTTAAAATCCCAGAACTTCATCCAAAAAACATTTTAGAATCCCATTTCCAATACAAATGTCGAATTTCATCGTAATCGGTTGAGAAATGGGAAAGTTCCATCCTGCTTGGCCATATTCCAGAACTTCATCCAAAACTCATTTTAGAATCCGATTTCTAACACACATATCAAATTTCATAATAATCGGTTGAGAAATAGACAAGTTCCATCATACTTGGCCATATTGCAGAACTTCATCCAAAACAGTTTTAGAATCCCATTTTGAACGCACATGTGATGAGAAATAGTCAAGTTCCATCATTCTTGGCCATATTCTAGAAATTCATCCAAGACTCATTTTAGAATCCCATTTTCAACACACATGTCGAATTTCATAATAATCGGTTGATAAATACGGAAGTTCCATCATATTAAAAATGTGTCAACTATTCACTACACCCAAATCCAACCCCAACTCAACTCCAACTCAACTTCAACTCAACGCGCAAATTGACCCCTAATTTAACCTTCAAATCAATTCCCAATTCAATGCCCAATCCAATAATCAAATAAGCATATATAAAAAATCGTAAATAAAAGCAGGTATTTTGGGTCAATTCGTATTGCAGGTACCCCACCCCCTTGACGTACAGTCTCCAAAAGCTTTTCAAATCTCCGCCTTGACCATAGAAACAGATTGGCGAAAAAAAAATCCAAATCGGACAAGCCGTTCTCGAGATACCATGGGTTCAGACATCCAGACAGACGGACGGACATTTTTTTTTTTTTGCATTTTCAGACTCAGGGACTTTCAAAACGTCGAGAAAAGTGGTTTTGGACCAACCAAATTTTTCGTCATTTTTGACAGGATTTCAATACTTTGGTCTTTTTAGACCGAAGTAACTGGAATTTCTATATAGTGACTTTATGGCTGGATACAGGCTCATTTGGTTGTCACTGTTTGCGATGGTAATTACAAGTTAAGTTTCATGAGAGGAGCATAATATAAAATTTAAAAATTTGTAAGAATTCAACCCTTCAAGTGTAATGTCTGGAAAGTGGTTCAATTAGTGTGCATGACCAACAGTTATCACAAGAAAAATTATCAGGGCACGTTTAATGCAGGGAGCCCGGGAAAATTCGTTTGAATGAAAGCCCCATATAAAATTTAAAAATTTTTATAAATTCAACTTTAAAGTGTCATGTGTGAAAAGCATTTCATTTAGTATGCATAACCAACAGTTATCCCTAGAAAAATTATCAGGGCAGATTTCATGTGGGGGGCCCGAAACATTCGTTTGAATGAAAGGCCCATATAAAATGTAAAAAAATTTATAAATTCAACCTTAAAAGTGTCATGTCTGGAAAGTTGTTCAATTAGTGTGCATAGCCAACAGTTATCCCAAGAGTAGGTAAATTCCCCCCTTTTCCAAAATAATTTTAAAGAATTTCTCTCAATTTTTTTCCAGAATATGTCTCTGTACTTCATCTTCTTTGCACCTGTCCTCGTCTGGCACGAAACAGACTGAATTTTCTAGGGGCAACCCTTTTCAACGAACTGACGGAGCTCAGCAGGGTGGCCGTTAGGAGTATCCAGCGCTTCATAGCAAGCTCAAAGTGGTTTCAATGAGTTGGAGGAAAATTTTTAAATTGTGGTATAGCTACGGAGTTACGGACCTTTTTGTGTCTATGCCTGGTCCTAGTAGACCGCCACCCAAACCTAACCTACGAAAAACATGTACGTACCTTACTAGCGCGCAATGGCCTAAAATAACAAAAAATAATAAATTTTAAAAATCTATCTACGGAATATGATATGGACATTCCAGATTGTTCCATTCATATCTGCAACAAGGACAGTTCCATGTTTTGCTACGTATGTGGTAAGTTTGAAACGGAAAAACTTCATAGAGCGTGGAGAGTTTTCGCAATATGATGATAAATATAAGTCCGTTTTCTCTTTGCAGATTGCAAGTGGTAAAAGCAATAAATGGATACCGAGCAATATCTGTAACAAATGCAGGATTAGATTATGTCGTCAATCGTCCGATTCAAGCACCAAGAATTCCATGAAGTCTTCTGCTTGTGGAAAGAGCCTGAAACTCAAGCAGATTCCTATATTTTCATGATTAAATTCAAAGGTATGTATGTTGATTCCCAATCATGTTATATAATGCAATGGGTGGTATTTCAGCCAGTAATGTTGAAATGGATCCCACTGGTGATACATTTGAAGATGCAAGTGAGATGGATATTGATGAGCCAACTGAGGATTCAAACAGTTCTGAGGCTGGGAGTAAAATTGATTCAGATTCTCTTCAGCGATATAGCGGATATGTTCGCTTCAAACGAGATATATACGGCTAAGCCATGGGATCAGAAAAAATTTAATGATATCGTGAGGGACTTGGGGTTAGCAAAAGATGCTGCAGAATATCTTGCGTCAAACATGAAGAAGGATGGACTTTTGGCAAATGTACATGTGTTACAACTTTCCGGAATCAGGAGAAAGAGTTCCTCCCCTTTTTCATGAAAGAGGAATCTCCTCTGCCACTGTACTGATATCCGAGGCCTCATGAATTGTTTGAAAACAAACATTTACAGGAGTGAAGAGTGGAGGCTCTTCATCGATGATTCCACCCGCAGTCTGAAAGTTGTATTCTTACACAATACCAATTAATTAGCTTCGATACCGATAGCATATTCGGTAAATATGCCAGAAAAGTATAACTCATTGAAGCTTGTGCTTGAAAAAATAAAATATACGGAATAACTAGCAGATTTGCGGCGATCTGAAGATGCTTAAAATCCCTCTGGGACAACAAAGTGGTTTCACAAGTCATCCGTGCTTCTTGTGCCTTTGGAATAGTCGAGATCGCGAGAAGCATTATGAAAACCATAAATGGCCTGCTAGAGCCTCTTTAATTTCTGGCTCGGAGAATGTTCTCAACTATCCACTTGTACCATATGAAAAAGTTCTTCTTCCTCCACTACATATAAAGCTCGGGTTAATGAAACAATTTTTGAAAGCATTAGGGAAAGAAGGAGCCTTTTTCATTTTCATCCAAAGGAAATTTAAGAACAAATCGGAAGCTAAACTTACAGAAGAAATTTTCGGCGGGTTCCGGCCCGGAAGTTCATCCAATCAATGGGTGTTAAAGAAAAAAATGCTTGGCTCAGCTTTCAAAGTGTGGTAGAAAATTTCCTAGCCAAGCAAAAGAGTGCGAACTACACTTCCTCGAGTCCCATAGACTATTTTCCGGAGAATTAAGGGGAATATAGCGAGAAGCAAGGTGAAAGGTTTCACCAGGATCTTAAAGAAATAGAACGACGCTATTAAGGTAAATGGGATGTCAGATGTTGGCTGACTACTTCTGGCATTTGAAAAGGAAGTTGCCAGAACAGAGAAAAACCAACAAGAGGAAACCTCTCAGATGATCGTTTGAAAGCAAAAGAGATCGGTACCACAGGAAGAAGTAAGAACGCGAAATCGTGAGAGGCGAGGGTACTAACGTTGAACAAGCACCCCGAATGGTTAGAGGCCAGAGGACTTACTTAAAGAAACAGCCCAAATCATGAGCTGCGCGTAAGAAAATAGAAATTCCAACCCCCTTCAGAAGGTAGTAAGGGGGTGCTATGGGTGATGGAGGGGTCAAATTTACTTTTGTTGTCATTTTCGGTTCCAGCGACCCAAGCAACATAGAAATGTACATCCACCCCAATTTTGCATGGAAAATGAAATTTCGACCCCCAAGGGGGGGGGGGGGGGTAACACGGGAAAATGGACAATTGGAGTGGGGTCTACCCTCTGGCTCACGACTTTTTTTTGGTGTGCCTATGTGTAATCGGTGTTTAGCGAAAAGTAGAGTCGGAATTATGAAATATTGGTTCATACGTTTAAAGTGGATCGAGAATAGGATAATGGATTTTGTAGTAATAATTATTATGTGGTGTTGCATTCTCCCTGTGTTATAATTTGTTTGGTTATCGGTTAAATACCCAATATTTTTAAAAGGTGTTAGCAAAAATTCCGTCAATGGATATGAGCTGTCTCCAATAAAGTGAAACCCTTGTCCAATTTGTTTAGTTGCATTGGACAGAGCCCTGTAAATAAGTGACCTCTTTCACATAGACGCATCATGTGCTAACACTGCTTCGCCTATGTACCAGTCTATAAACTGTTTGCGGTCATTACAAATACTTTGCAACACAACAGAATGATGTCCCCTTTTCAATTTACGTAAGATGAATGGTATTGCTCTGGTGCCAATATTTTAAAGTGGCATCCATCAATTGCCCCAATTACTCCTACGATTTAAATAATCATTAATTATTAATCTGAGCAATTATTAAATAATATGCCCGCTGTTTTTACTCTGGCAGTTGATAATTTGTTTGGTCTACCAAATCTGAAACCTGTTTATTATTTCAGATCGATCTGATTTCAGATTTCAAAATCTTCTCGACCTATGGATTTAAATAGGGAACACAACAACTAAAAACATTACAATTATTGATTGATTGATTAGGATGTACGGCCAAGCATCATAGCAGGAACTCCCGGACTCCCGAGCACACTCCGTACACTCGTTTACATATAACAAAATGGAAGGACAGACTCGACCCGATTCACAATTTTTAAACTATATCTTATCCATTACTTGTTGATCCTGGAGGGTTGATTCCGACTAAAATTTAATTCTGAAACTCAGGAATCCCTATAATAATGATTAATTCTGGAACTATGTTATATTCTGAAAATTGAATTATTTATTAGTAAACGAAGCCCCTTTGCGAGTGAAATTCGCAAAAACAAATCAATGTCTGTCAGAGATTTATGAGGGTGGTACTAGCATAGGAATGATCCAGCGGGTAAAATAAGGCGTGACTTGAAGACATATAAGAAACATAAAGTTCCGAAACGAAGTGAAAACGAAAAATTGTATGTTAAAACCGTGCAACTGCACATTAATAAATTTGGAGCTGTTAAAAATCCACTGCATCACTTTTGTGGAAAAACAATAAACTCCGCCAAATTCACCAGAACTTTGACCAATTGAAAGATATTGGGCAATTGCGAAGCGTTACTTGAAAAATAACGGTAAACTAGCAGAAAATTTAACAAAGTTCAAAAAGTTAGTCCAAAGCAATCAGACAAATGAATAAAACTACTGTGCAGAATCTAAGTAAAGGCATCAAATTAAAAATTCGCTATGTATTTAGAAAATAATTTCTCAAATGTTTTAAACATAAAATCTGCTAATTAGAAGTCTACTTTATGATAAAACATCATTTTAAAATTGTTTTTTTGTGTTTAAAATGGCTTTTTTTTGTGGATACTTCGAATATGGAGACTATCGCCTTTCTGAGCTAAAAATTCTACAAAAATGTTTAAAAACTTCAAATTACTGAGCTGCGATTTAAATTCACAGCGCTTTTTTCATTGATTACAGGTATCATGTAGCTACAGTGGTAGACATTCGTATAAATGCACTATGTTTTTTGAATATAGTTCTAAGAGAAAAGTGTATTGATTTTTTTCAAGTAGTCTAAATTGTATCTATCATCTTAAATTTGTTGCTAAGATAAACCATTAGTAAAAATTGTAATGTTTTACTTTAATAAATTGAAAAATCTAAATTTCAGGTGGACATTCGTATAAACGCACTTCTGGTAATGTACTAAAATAAAAAATAAAATGAGCAATTTTTCATATATTATTTTATTTAATATTTGGTCTGGCCCCGACCTTTCTGAATAACTTCGAAAATTCGAGTAGGCATTGAATTTGTTAAATTTTTGAGGGTTTTCGGATCAATTGTGGCCCAACATTCACGGATGGCAGTTTTCAAATCTTTAATTGAATTATATTGCTGTTCATTTCCATAAACTTTTCGAGGAAGGCCCTCTAAAGATTTTCGATAGGATTGCAATCAGGACTATTGCCTATCCAAGATCTCAGCTCGCCAGAAAGGTCTAATCCGCAAAGAAGCTATACACGAAACCGTCTATCATGCAGGCCATTGGATCTTCCTGTGACGACCCGACACATTGCCCGTATTTTTAATAGTTCACCGAACATAATTGGACAAAATTTTGAATCAAACCACTTTTAACGGCCATGCATACGAATAATCCGCTCAAATTTGCTCGTAAATACTTGTCGTCGATAACGGATTGGCAGAGTGTGATTTTTCTTACGGGAAAAAAATTAATCTTGATTTTTCCGACTGCTACAGTTGCTACTGGCATAATTTGGAGGAACATGGCGTCGTTAGGTCGAAGCGTAGTTTTGTGGCGGTGTGCTATGGTATGCAAAGCATTTTCTTATAACGATGAGCTTCCCATCTGCTTTATAACGACACGAAGGAACTTCCGTATGTACGTGAAACTTTTGGAAGACGTTTTGATAAATTATCTGGAAATTTTTTTGCTAAAATAGCAAGCCTGTTAAATCAGTCTATTTTGAGTCTCGTGTACGAAATAAACCAATCAAAATAACATTACACTGATAATTTCCCTAGGGATGTTATCAGTGTAATGTTATTTTGATTGGTTTATTTTGTACACGTGACTCGAAATTGACCGATTTAATAGGCTTGCTATTTTAGAAAAACTTACTCTGGCTACTAGATGAAAAGAATTTATAGTTTTATTTTACAATAAATACTGTTTCAAAATGACGCTTTCATAGAACAATTTACAATCTAGCAGCCTTACTACTAGAATAAAATAAAATTGCAAAAAAATTTCTCGTCGAATATCCCTCGAAAAATATAATAAAATTATTTCGGGAAATTATCAATGCTCTTGGCATATTACTGCTGATAATAACATCAACAAAAATTATAATTTTCAACAAGACAATGCCTCGATCCATGCTTCGAAGGAGACCACACCGCGGTTTCTCGAGAAAAACATTCCCCTTCTTGAATGGCCAGCTGGCAGTCCTGATTGCAATCCTATCGAAAACCTTTAAAGGGCCTTCCCCGAAAAGTTTATGGAAATGAACAGCAATATAATTCAATTAAAGATTTGAAAAGTGCCATCCGTGAATGCTGGGCCACAATTGATCCGAAAACCCGCAAAAATTTAACAAATTCAATGCCTACTCGAATTTTCGAAGTTATTCAGAAAGGTCGGGGCCAGACCAAATATTAAATAAAATAATATATGAAAAATTGTTAATTTTATTTTTTATTTTAGTACATTACCAGAAGTGCGTTTATACGAATGTCCACCTGAAATTTAGATTTTTCAATTTATTAAAGTAAAACATTAAAATGTTTACTAATGGTTTATCTTAGCAACAGATTTAAGATGATAGACATAATTTAGACTACTTAAAAAAAATCAAAACACTTTACTCTTAGAACTATATTCAAAAAACATAGTGCGTTTATACGAATGTCTTCCACTGTAGTTAATTAATTGTTAATATACTGCAACTAGATTTAAAAATAAAAATACAAAGTTAAAAATAAATATTTAACCATAAAATTAAACTAATCAGCAATTTCCTAAAAATCTGGAAAAAGGAAATTAATAATGTTGAAGTTACTTATTTAATATTTATAATTATATGATATACAAATCTAAGATTAATTTTAATCCCTAGAATAATGATTAATTCTGGAACTATGTATGTTATATTCTGAAAATTAGATTATTTATTAGTAACTAAAGAAGAGACTCTTTAAATATTCCTTACACTTATATTCATAAATAGCAATATCCAATTTCGCGGTTTTATAAATTAAAACTGAATTTTGAAATAACGTTTATTAGCCTGGTGAGTCAGATTTCTGGGCACTTCTGAAAACAGTAATCGCTATTAATTTAATTTCACTCAAAGCTTATAAACAGTAGCCCGGTCACTGTCGCCAAACTGAAGCACCTCCGCAAACCTGCCACTAAGATTTTAGAAGTTCGCCCCATGATGGACGCCATCCTGTAATGAATTACAATTCATGCCATCCGCAACAAAGCTCAGATTGACAAGACGGTGCCAGTAGACTAAACTGACAAAACCCAAGACAACATCATTTCTAACCTACACATCTGTTTTATATTTGAAATTTCAAGCATCTGCATCAAATTTCTCGGAAATCACTGAAACAAAATCAATATTAATCTATTATTACCAAATTGTACTCATCAAGATTATAGAAGTTTGCTCTGTGATGAACGTTTACCTGTTATGCGTACCATTAATGTTACCAGAATCAAAATTAAAATGATAAGGTGCTAACTAGTTTCTAAAGTATGGAGTTCGAGCAGAAGTGCTTATATAGTAAAAGATAAAAACAAAACAGTACAATTTCAAAACTCCATATCCGTTCAAAAATTCTCCGGAATCCATGCAACCAAATTCAAAATTAACCCATTATTACTACATATTTATTAAATAATTAACAAGATTTGACTTATATAAATCAAAAATACCTACATCCCATTACCACTTAGGTTACATCTTTTACTTACATTTCATTAAATCATCTCCTTGCTAGTAATTAAAATAAATTAGTTAGCTCAAGACAATCCAGTTTGCACACATCGCTTCATTGGCTGCTTAATGTTTCCGGGAAACCGGTCAAGTTTTTCATGTGTTTCTTAAATTCGACAATGAACTAGTCACCTATTGCTGCGTTTATACCGCAGCTAAATTAGCAATGCTCAACCGAAATGACAACTATAGCAACGGTATAAACGCGACATATACCTAGCTCAGCCAACTAAAATAGCATTGCTAAATATCATTGCTATGAAACTGACATTTGTAGCTCGGCTAGTTTAGCAGTGGTATAAACGCAGCATATGCCGACGATAGCTAGTAAAATTTGTTAGTAATATGTATTATAGTTATCATAGGGCATAATTTCTAGACTAATTGATTATTTACTGCTTGTTGTTCCTGTAAAGCAATTATTAAAGACTGAAAATAATCTTTACAGCATTCCCCTGTTACTTACACTTTGGCGAATAAAAATTTCATTGCGAAATTTCAATTTCCTTAAATCGATATTCGCTATAACGAGACCTCACTGTATTACATAATTATGATAGTTTCTGATCCGATTCAAATTTACTCGATAAAACAAAGTATAAAAATCCCATTAGAATCGAATACATGAAACTTTTAATTCTAATTAAATCTCCAATTCGACTCAAATTTACTCGATTATACGTAGTATAAGAATCCCATTTGACTCGAATACATGAAAATTTTGCGTTGTGTAGCTCATGATTTATAAAGAGCACTACAGTTATCTCATACTTACACAGAACACGAGTGAAAACAACGCTAAATTACAATTTAAAAAAAACATATTATACATAATATATACTAAAGCCACCAACACACATATAGAAAATAGTTTTTTTTTCTTATTCACCTTTAAAGCGCCGCAAGAGGCGCCATGGTTTGTACGAGCCAAAGGTGATAACCGGTTATTTATGTACCGTATTTATATTTAAATTGAAATATTATTGATAAATTAATTACCTTTCTAAATGAATTTGATTTTTTAATTGCAAAAAACGATTATTTTGAAACAAATTCACAAAGAAACATGTCTAAATTATACATTTATTTACCGGTTGATCACCTTTGGCTAAGTTGTAAAACCGTTCACCAGATGTCAAATACTCTGCGTGAAAAGGCGAATAATCTTCGATGTGCGTAGCAGAGTTCTCTAACATACAACACCAGGTCAATACTTATAAATATTTCAGCTTTTAATTCATAATTTTAATTATTTAAATAAATAAAATCGCATTTTGTGACCATCTTAAGAAAGAGAAAGCGAGAGAAATTTAAACCGCTTCCATCATTCCTTCTCTAGTTGAAATATCGTCCTATAGAGTGCTATACATATAGAGAATTATATTATACTGCTGATTATTTCTGTAATGACGTAGTACACATCCATAGCTGCGAACAAAGTTTAGAAAAGTTTCACACCAATCACATACTACAAAACACCTGGTGATTTTTTAAACCTGATACACTCAAATATCTCGGAAAAGAAGCACTCTACGAAAAAAATGGTGAAGATCAAAATTTAATTATTCCGCGGTAACTCAGGAACATACGATTAAATCGGCTTTCAAATTAATGAAATTGTTTGTATTTTGTTTTTAAAATATCGATTCAGTTCGAAGATTATTTCAAAAACAACAACACCTATGTAAAGCTATCAATACTACTTCAGAATGGTGCATTTAACTGTACAAGAAAAAATTGAAATGATTCTGGTTTATGGAGAAGCTGGCCGGAGTCTTGATAAAGCTGTCACTCTCTACGCTTCGTGTTTTGCGGATAGGATTCGGTCACGTGCGTCATTTCAGCGTACTGTTAAACAATTTATTACTGATGGAAGTGTTCAACCGAAAAAAGGACTGGTCCAGCAACAGTCACCGAAGAAAATAATGAAATTGATGTATTGGCTGCAGTAGCTCATAATCCTCATATTAGTACACGAGAAATAGCTAGCGATTCCGGATTTTCCCAGACCAGTGGTTGGAAAATTTCAAAACGTCATAAGTATCATCCGTATCATGTGTCTTTACACCAAGATCTTCATTGCGTTGATTTCCAAAATCGGGTAATTTTTTTGTCAGTGAGCACGTGAACAAATACAGCAAAACCCAAATTTTTTCGTTAGTATTGTTCTCCGACGAGTCGTCTTTTACAAACCATAGAACGGTTAATCGTCACAACATGCATTATTGGAGTATTGAAAATCCACACTGGCTTCGCCAAGTTGAACATCAGCGTCCTTGGACTGTCAATGTGTGGTGTGGAATAATTGACAACAAACTCACCGGTTCCCACATTATTGAAGGCAACTTGACGGGAAAATGAACTGCCAACATTATTTGAAGAAATTGGCCTGCCAGATCACCAGACCTTACTTTGCCAGATTAATTTTTGGGGGGCTATCTCAAAGACCAAGTTTACAAACAAAAACCAACAACACGTGAGAATATGATTGAGCGAATCAGAAATGCTTGGGCTGAAATTCAAGCAAACACACTTCTCAGTTGTGTACAGTCATTTGAAATGCGGATTAATAAGTGCATTGAAGCCGAAGGCCATCATTTTGATTTGAATTTAATTGAAAGATGATAAGGCGAGGGGACTCATATAAATCAAACACCCTTTTCCCAGTTATTCGAAATTTGCAAAATGAATTAATTGTTTAAGACTAACTTCTTGTATTTACAACGAAACTATGGAATTTTTATTGCAGGCGTATTGCAGAATCGTTTGCGTAAGTTCTCAGTAGGAAAAATCGAAAAAAATTGAATATCGTCAGTAACTACGCCATCTATCATGAATCGAAAAAAATGTTTCAGTTAAATCCTACGTATTTTTAGCAGTAGAATCCGAATCTGCAATTAAAAGTAGAGGTTCTTTCAAAGTTACCCTCCGCCTCACCTACAAGGAGGGGGAGGGGGTACTAATTTTAACACTAATGTATTTCCCCCGCGGAATAAAAATGTGGTGTCCGGGTTTGGGATGCTGATCCGTCAAGGGGTGATTCCTTGGTTCATTCTGAGAAAAAAATCGTATGAGGAGGGGGGGAGGGGGGTCCATTTTTGATATCCTTTAAGATAAAGGGTGTTTAAAAGAGTTGGTTCAGAAAAAAAGTACATCCATATATTAAACTGTTACTTCCAAAATTATTTATCGGAGAGCAACCAACTTGATTGAGGATTCATAAAATCGTCAAGGCTGAGATGGCTTGGGCACGTACTACGTTCACAAAATCGGACCACTAAACAGGCCTTGGAGTCGGCACCAGCGAAAGTAGGACCTCGTGGGAGATCACCTACCCGATGGATGGACGACGTTGAGAGGGACCTGTACACACTCGGTCACCGTGTCTGGCGTTCTCTTGTGGCGGATCGAAATATTTGGAGGAGCATCGTTGAGGCGGCCAAATCCCTTCATGGGATGTAGCGCCAGCGGAAGAAGAAGAACCAACTTGATCTTATTTCACTGGCAATTGTATAGGCTATTATTGAGATTCAAGTGGTTATCTTGTATCTGCATCCGTTTGAGAGCTATGATGCTTGTTGAAAATGAGTTGAGTATTTTTCAGCTAATAATTTTCCTTTGGCAATGGCATCAATAAACACAAGACAGGAATTTAATAAATTAACAATTATTTATTTAACACGACAATTTAATTTATTGCAAGAGAATTTGTGTTCATTCAATGGTGGTTACAGTGATAATAATAAAATAAAAAACACACAGCAAAATGAACGTCCAGTTTCGAAATTACTAATACTAACATGCCATCTGTGATAATAAGAGGAAAATACAAAATTCGAATGCAACTTTCGAAACTGCACTACCATTCACATGAATTCAGCTACAACTTTGACATTTGACAGATATCATCGTGAAGCTGTGTATACAAAATATTTAAAGCTAAGTATTTATAGTTTACAATATATTACTTAAATATTTAATGAGATTTCATTTAATTTCAGATTATTCAACTTAATTAGTTCCATGCAGTATGGATAATAAGGATGAGGTAATTACATAGTAACAATTACGGTATGTGTATGCAATTACATAATATGAATTTATTTCTTTTTAGCGAATGTTGACTGATGACGCGATGAGTTTGTTACATCGTGATTATGCTCCATTTTATGTTTCAGGTGTTTACGATGGCGTAAACAATGCTTTAAAGAAAAAAAAAAAAATGTTTATAAAATTGAGTTTTTCTCAAAGAAAACCGTTATAATTTTATTTTTTTATTTTATTTTAATCCCCCAGGACCTCCTCTACAATCCCTCAATACAAAGTTTGGGTCGAGGAGTTATAAAAGGTGCTCAAAATTTCCTCCTTGTGATTGAATACAGGCTAATATTCGTTAAAGTATGCCTTTGGTTATTTCAATTCTTGGTAATTCTTCCCTTATCTGTTGTGCTGCTGTGTGTATTCGTTGTATAAATTCTTCTCTTGTTTCAATTTCTTTGGAGTGTACAAGCGCCTTCATCGTTCCCCAAACATAAAAATCCAATACCATAAGATCAGGGGATCTTGCAGGCCAATGAATTGGACCATTTTTTCCAATCAAATTATTTGGATAATTTTCGTTAAAAAAATTCTTAACATTATTATCGGAGTGCCAAGATGCATCATCATATTGGTATGTATGCGAGAATCTACTAAAAATGGGAACATCATCAAAAAGGAATGGCAAATCGTTTTGTAAAAATTGTAAATAACGTTCACTATTTAATCTCTGTGGTAATATGAATGGTCCAATTAACTTATCGCCCAACACCAGCCCATACACTGAATCGGTGCTGAAGTGATGTTTGTTTTTTCGAATGAGGATTTCAGCAGCCCACGCGGGTAGATTGTGAAAGTTTGTTATGCCATCTCTTGTGAATTGAGAATCATCCATCCACAGGATACATTTCACAAAACTAGCACTGTCCAAATTCCTTTCTATCAACAAATTACAAAACTCCAATCTTTTAGTGTGGTCTATCAGTAATAGTTGTTGAACGGGTGTTATATGTTATGGATGAAGATTCTTCTTATGAAATACTTGATGAATTCGATAGCGAGAGGTGTTCAATTGTAAAGCGAGCCTCCTTATGCTAATAGAAGGATAGAAGGATTTGCTGTTACATTACGAATTATATCTTCGTCGACTTCCAAATGGTTTGGTGAGACTGAATGGGACTCCGCCCGGGTATTCGATGTTGTTACGATATTTGGCAGTCTCCTATGAATATTTATAAATACTCTTGCGTCAGGAATGCAACGTGTTGGAAATCTGAGTTGATATTCATTGCGAGCACGTGCAGCATTACAATCGCAAAACCCGTAAACAAAATGGATACCAATGTACTCCTCACCTGAGAACTGTGCCATGATTAATATTAATTTTATTAAATTAATTAAAATTTCGATACACAACACTGATACAACACTAGATAATATCTCAAAACTAATGACTGAATCTGAAAATATTTAGTTTTTGTTTTTTCAACATTTAAACAAATGAGTTGATAATCATCGCCTACTGTTTTACACATCAAAAAAAAAATTGGTACAATACTAACACTATAACATTACTAGTAGTACCTACTATTGTAATTAGATTGAGAATAAACGGAATATGAAAAAAACTATGGCACGTGAGTACAAATAATGTACTGAGGGATTGTAGGGGAGAAGATGGCTCCGAAGATGAATTTTCTTTGAGAAAAACTTAATTTTATAAAAAAAAATGGATATCAAAAATGGACCCCCTCCCCATATGATTTTTTTCTCAGAATGAACCAATTAATCACCCCTTGACGGATCAGCATCTCAAACCCGGACACCCTGTATATGTATATAAAAAATATATTTGTGTCGTTTACACATAAAATAAAAATACAAAATATAATCTCATGAGAGTAAAGAGAGAAACCAAAAACTTGTTTATTCAAGTACAGAAACGAAAATTTAACTGCGTATGTATATCTATTTGATCAATTTTAATTAAATCTATTCTAAATATGAGATAATGTATTAGGGTTATATGCATTAACTACACAAATTTCAGAGACATGCATTATTAACCGAGAAATCAAAAAGAAGAAATTGAAAACATTGCCTGTTTAATTTTATTGATTACACCTGATTACATTTTATCCATATTTAAATTTTCACTAGTATTCACTTTTATGCACAAGTTTCTTTTTCACTCAACTATGATAGATTAAATTAAATTAAAATAAATTGTATATTTAAAACACTTTACCTATATTACATTAAATAAATAAAATAAAATGAATTAAATTAAAATTATATTCTCAAAGAAGACGACAAAAACACGTCCTCCTTCGTCGAGCGTCAACGACCGACCACAACAACTAAAAACATTACAATTATGTATTACAAATTGTTCTCCTAAATAACAAGAAAATGTTATGTTTTAAGGCTGGAACAGCGAGTCAGTAAGAACTTAACGTAAGAATACGATATATGGACTTTGCATAAAACCGACCACCGAAACTTTATGAACTTTTCGTTAAGTTTCGTTAAATTTAGGTGCATCGTAGCATATGTACAAAATTATTCAATTTATCTAGTTATTAGTACCCAACCGGTCTTACAGATTGGCTAGCCGACATGTCAAATTTTCTGTAAGAAAAACTTTCGTCAAATTCCGTAAGGTTTCTTACTGATTCTTACTGACTCGCTGTTCCAGCCTTTAGTCATACTACAAGCAAATTGTTTACGTTCAAGGAGTGAACATGTGTATTATGTGTGAGTAACCCGCAGATGCTGTTTTGAATCGGCACCACCAAAACGATAGGCTGTCAGACAGAATGAATCTATAGGAAATATTAAAGGTATATAAATCCTTTGTTACCAAATAATATTTCAAAAAAATATCCGCGCCCATCCTCATTAGGATTCGAAAAAAAAAAATTGTTGTTATTCTTATTTTATGACGACAAGATATTTTTATGATTCTTCTTTTTTCTTTAAAGGTAATAACGTTAACTGAACACCTCGTTTTAGAAAAATGGTAATTTGTATTTTCAAAATTAACTGGTTCCACCCAAGGTCTCGGAAATGACGCCATTCAAAACGACGCCCCTTTTTATGGACTAGAAATTAATTTGTATTTGGCGTTTGAATTTAATGGAATTATATAGATAAAATAACACCTTAGCACCTTTCATTTAAAACATTAATCATTAAAATCGCCAATTGTATATCGCAAAATTGTTGCTTACCAATTGAAAACCATTACCATTTCAAAGTTGTCCATTCTTAAAAAAAATGTACAATATTGGAGAATGTCGTTGCTTGGAAATTTCTTTGTTTGGCGCTCGTCATGAGTGGCTGTCCAATGCTGCTGTGAAATGATACAGCTATACTGTTTCGTAGCTTCGTATTCTGAAGCAACTTCTGGAACTTAAAACAAAAAATTAATATTTACATTAACAGGCAAATCTGCGGCGAATCGAATTGTTTCAATACCGTAAAAATTCGAATATAAAATATTGAATAATAGGTATCCAGAATTAGCGGATATTACAAAAAATATTTTAGCTAAACTAGCGACAAAGTGAGCACTGACGCAATTTTGATACCTTGTAATTGACTAAAAAATATTTATAAACCACGTATAGGTTTATGTTCCGAACAGGTTTCGTCTCGGAAAAAAAAATCAGAGTGCAAATGCTTTTCTAAACTAGCCAACCGCCAACTATTATTCTAGGTTGGTAAAACTTGGTTCAAAAAATCACATACCGTACTCAAGACACAATAAGTATGAAATATTTACAAAAACCGCTCAAACTACTGTGCTTAAAATTTCCCTTCCTAATAGACTCCTATTTTTAATTAGTTTGTACAGATCTCCTAATCAGACGGATTCAGAAACGATTAGCTTCTTCGGGAGCTTGTCAGACAAATGTGACGATATTCGCAATCAACATCTCGAATGTGAATTAATTACGGTCGGTGTCTTTAATGCCCACCATAAACATGCTGAATGGCTGGCCATTTCGCATGACCTTACACAGATTGTTAGTGAGTCCACATTTGAATGCCAAAATTCTAGAGGAGTTCATATTCTAGATCTCTGGTTGACATCAATCCCTCATTCCATGGAGGCCCATGTCGAACACTACCCTTGGGAACGCCGTTGCCTACATAACAACAACATAGACGACGCCATTTCCAGTTTTACTGACACCGTATTACATGGAATGAATAAATTTATCCCCTCATCATTTTTCAATCCCAATCAAAATTTTAAAATATTTCCAAAAGAAGCCACCAAAGCTGCCAAACAAAATTAAGCGGCACACAAAAAATATAAACGCAACGAAATTTCTTATGAGGAATACAAAACGATACGGAACACCTGCAAACAAACCTGTGGTAGAGAAGCAAAAAGAGCCGACAGCAAGAAAGCCAATGTGGCTTCCGAGTTGAAAAACTCCGATCGTAACTTTTACCACATGGTCGCATCGGTTGCAAATATTTCGAAAACATCTGTTTCAGCATTGAAACGTGCTGACGGCGCCATGATGGTGGATCCATATTTACAAGCCGACTTATTGGCGAGCGTCTGCAAATCGAACTCGACATTAGTTGTCCCAGATGAAATTGGACCTCCATTAATTCCATAATGTCGTTCTAAAATGAGCCCTGTCGCCATCTCGGAGGAAATTGTCTTTACTAATCGGAAGTCAATGAATGCAAACAAGGCCACCGGACCTGATGGGATTCCAGTTCGAATATTGAAGGAGTTTGCCAGTGAATTGGCTCCAATATTATCTAAAATTTTCCTACTTTCATATAAGCAAGGCGATTACCTGTCGGGGTTGTGACAAAACTGACCCTTCAAGCTACCGGCCAATATCAATTGTGTCAGCCGTCGTTAAAGTCTTTGAGAAATGTGTCTATCAACATATAGTTAAACATCTTGAAATTAGCAAACTAATTTCGGATAGGCAATACGGTTTTCGTGAAAGCCGATCCACGGCCGATCTCCTGACGTATGTCACGAACAAATGATATCTTCCCCTAGAACACCAAGGAGAGGCCCTTGCAATCGCCTTGGATATATCCAAGGCTTTTGATACGGTATGGTATGAGAATCTTATTTGTAAATTTGTGGCATACGGGCTGGACTCGATGACCACCAGGTGGATTAAAAACTATCTCAATGACCGAAAAATCAGCGTCGTGCTTAATGGGAGATCATCATCGACACACTCCCCAAATGCCGGAGTCCCTCAGGGATCACCTTTCTCACCGACCCTGTTTTTGCTATACATCAGCGATTTGCTGGATAGCACTGTAAACCCTATCCATAGCTTTGCGGATGATGCCACATTGCATTCTTCTATTTCATTCGAGGCGAAGCCTAGCATTACAGATCTAAATAATAAACGGTCAGAAGTCGTAACTTCTCTTAATTCCGATTTAAGTACAATATTTGAGTGGGGTAACAACAACTTAACGAGTACAATTAACGAAAAAAAGACACAAATATGCACATTTTCACGTAAAAAAAATGCGCAACGACTACCCATTTGTGGTAAAAAACCATATTCTTGTGGGTTTCGACCCAATTCGACTGCTTGGTGTTCAAATAAGTAACAAACTTAAATGGAATGAAAACATTGTTGCATTGGCTAAATCAGCTTCAAAAAAACTCGGGTTCCTGAATCGATGCAGAAGGTTTTTTAAATCGCATCAAGTTCTCCAGATATACACTCCCGAGCAACTGAATCGACTAAAACCTTAAGCGCTCACATAAGGGCGATTTTTGTTAGAACGGTTAAACCGATTTTCATAAGACATTATTTTTTTGAAAGCCTGATATTTTTGCTTTAAAATGACACTATTTTTATGAAAATTGGTTTAGTACTTTTTTTTTTGTAATGAATTTTGAATGAAACCGCAACCAAAATTGATGATTAAGCAAAAAATATTGGGGGTGTTTAAAATTAAATTACAACAAAAAACTCAAGCAAAACAAAAATAATTTTATTGGTTAATAAGTGGTGGTAATAAGCATGGCCCCCCTTGCGTCTACAACGGTTCGCATGCGGTTCCCCATTGACCTTATTAATGTTTTGACAAATACTTGGGGGATCGCACCCCACTCCCCCTCCGTTTTAGTTCGTCCCATAAATGCTCAATTGGATTCATGTCTGGACTGAGTGCTGGCCACCTCATCGTCTCGAGTCCGACCTCATCCAAGAACTGTCGAGTGGTTCGAGCTGTGTGACACCGGGCATTGTCATGCATCAATATGAAATCTTCCCCTATATATCCTGCATAGGGCACTACATGATCCAAGAGAATGCCCTCGATATATCGTTCAGCAGTCAGACCTCCTTCACGGCCTCCACCAGGTACGAAAACAAGATCTGTTTTTCCCTCAAACGATATGCCAGCCCACACCATACACGAGCCGCCGCCGTATGAGACTGTTTCAGCAAAACAGCACTGCGAAAATCGCTCTCCTGGACGCCGGTAGACCCGGTCTCTCATATCACTACCATGGAGATATATTCTGCACTCGTCAGTAAATAGAACGGACGTCCATTGCTCGATGTTCCAATTCATCTGTTCGCGAGCAAATTCGAGTCGCTGTTTGCGATGGCGTGTTGTCAATTTTGGGCCTCTAGCGGGCCGTCTTGGAGTGAGGTTGGCTTCCTTTAAGCGTCTTCTTACTGTCCATTGACTAACAGCTACATCTCGAACTTGTCTTAGCTCCTGCTGCACATCGACGTCCATGAGATGGCGATATCGCAGTGAAGTTAGGACGATAAATCGATCGTCCCTCTCTGATGTACACCGAAACCGGCTGGTTTGTGGTCTTCGATATTGAAGGTACCAGTTTCCTGAAACCTTCTGAATACTCTTGAGGCAGCAGATTGGCTCATGTTAAGCTGACGAGGGACTTCTTGCTGATTGCGTCCTTCTTGCAATAAAGCAACAACTTGTGCCGATTTTTCTGGAGTGGGGTATCCATGATTTTAAGGAAACAATGAATTAAACTGGTAGAGATTTGTTCAGGTCAACGTCTGACTCATAAGTGACGACAAATATCGGTCAACGTGGCATTATACAGTAGATTGCATCACGCCAATTGTTTTCACCGAAACATCGCATTTTGCTAAGACTGCTTTAATTTGAAAAGTACTGTATGGATTTTAATGATAAAGGTATCCTTGAAAAGATAAAATACTAGGCTGTCAAAAGAAGGTTGTTTTTCGAAAATCGATCCAGCCATTTAAAAAAAATATGCATTTTGATAGTCTAGTCGATTCAGTTGCTCGGGAGTGTATAAAACCTTCATCCGAACATGTATAGAGTATTGTTGTCAAGTTTGGAGAGGTGCGTCTGGTACCACCCTCCACTTATTGGACAGGGTTCAACGCCGCGCTATCAGAATAACACGGAATCCCAGACTTACTCAAGAACTAGACAGATTACAGCATCGCAGAGATATTGCAGAACTCTGCGTCTTCTACAGATGCTTACATGGTAAATGTTCTGCAGAACTATCGGAGAAAATACCACCATTCGTTATAACAACAAGAGTAACAAGAGGAACAACCAATGCACATAGGTTTACGGTGAAGCTCCCGAAACCTCGAACTGAAGAAATCAAGAATTTATATACCGAACATCAAAAAAGTGGAATTCGCTATTAATCTTTACTTGCAGGATCGCGCATTGGGTGCAGAAGCTCTGACAGTTACAAGGATGCACCCAATTCAAAAATGTATAAAAAAAATAGAAAAAAAAACCTACAATATAAGGATATTTAGGTATAGGCATCATCTTTAGACTACTAGCCACATTTCAATACGATGAAACACGACTACCCAAGTATAACAAAAATTGAACTCATTCATAAGTTCCAAGTTTTTTTCCATTTATCAAAATTATCGATGGAACTTAGGTAACCCACATATATCAAGTTCCATCGGTTTAGTATTTTTGTTTCACTTTTCATAGGAAATCTTATAATATAATGGAACTCAAACTTGTACTCAGTTCCATAAAAATGAATCATTTATTTGAAGTAGTGATACTTGGGTATTTGTTTGTTAACCCCGAAAGCTGGTAATTTGCATTCGATATATGAAATTTTCACTTTCAATGGATTGAAGATTAGCCAATTCTTTAGACTACATTTAGCCATATAGATAAGATAAAATAGGACTATTTGCTGTTGAATCCGAAAGTTGGTAATTTGCAGAAGATACTTTCAAATTTTGAGCTTCTCTGTATTGAAGATTAGCCAATTCACAGAGATGATAACCTCAAAATTTGAGATAGGAATTGTGTAATATCTCGTAAATTTCAATTTAACTCATATCGCTAAGTTTACTCCCATTAAATATTTTAATTATTCAAAAATGTTTACAATCTAGCAGATATCTTACATACATTTCTAGGACAAAGCGAATAACGTAAAGCAAGTTTTATATTTTTTGTTAAATAACAAGTTTTCGATCTACTATATTATTGTACACCAATACAAATACCTGTTTGTTTTTTATTTAAAATTTCACGGGTGTATCAAAGCGTTAACGTATGAGAAATATCTAGGTCTCCTGAAACATAACCTGCAGTTTTTTTTTCCTTTAAAGTGCTGGAAGGCAACCATATTACTATACGGATATGATAAATATATAGGCCTTCTGTAACCTTGGTCACGAGATTTTTTTTTCTAAAACACGAGAGTATGTTACATTAATTTTTTTAACGGAAATTCCCACTGATTAAATGATTTTAAAATTGACTAAGTGGTAAACGAGTATATTTACATAACGTTTTCGTGCGCGTGTGGTTAGGCGTAATTTCAAATTTACCTGCGATAAAAGTTTGAAATATCAACTTTATATTTACCGTTTTATGTTTTAAGGGAATATTCTTAAAAGAGATTTACAATGAAAATCATTTAACTTTGCTACTATATACAGCCTACCCCACTAATAGAGTGTATACTCTTCAAGTGCATTAACAATGCATGTATAAAATTTTAACAAAATTATAAACTATTCACATCAACCAAGTTGACTACCTACCTAAACACGTACATATGTGTATGCG
This sequence comes from Tipula helvola, assembly GCA_963556165.1. Taxonomy (NCBI): domain Eukaryota; kingdom Metazoa; phylum Arthropoda; class Insecta; order Diptera; family Tipulidae; genus Tipula; species Tipula helvola. The sequence continues at coordinate 203,941,989 of OY744483.1, read as the reverse complement.
CACAATAAAAAGTCTTACACTTACATCTAGTTTAAAGAATTAAATTAAATATTTTTTCCCCACCGTCAAATAAAATGAATAAATAAATAGTAACAATCATATAAATAATAAAAGCCACTTATATTTGCTAATCTTAAATAAAGTAAAACACACAACAACAACAACAACAGCAACAATAACGACAACAACAAAAAAGTTTAAAAATATTTTTTTTAATTTATATAATTTTATACATTTTTGTTAGTCGCTGAATAGCAGTGAACGCGAAAACTTTAATATTTAAAAATAAAAGCAAAATAGTTTTTTACAAAGTCTAAAAAGTTTATAATTATAATAAACAACAACAGCAACAAGTGTTTATCGGTTAATTATTTTATAAGTTTAATAATAATTATTTATTGTGTGTGAATTATCGATTTTGTGTGATTTGATTTATTGTGAAAAATTAATTCGTTGATTAAGAAAAAAATAAAAATTCAAACCAAAAAGTGTTAATTATATTTTGTGTACTAATATATAATAAAAGAAATTATTAAATTTAATTATTACATCGAATAGCGTGTTAGAAAAAAATTGGTGAATTTTTAATTGTTTACGATTTTGGGAATTTTACTAATTAATTAATATATACCTGCTCGCGCTGTTTGCGGAACCAAAGGTAAATTTTTATTTTTTTTTTATTATTATTTACTTATACCCTAATTATTTATGGTGTGGAATGTGAGTTAATCTTTATTTTGTAATTAGTTCAGCTATGCAAAAGTAAATATATAGACTGTTAAATCACATTGAATTATTTTAATAATCTACATACTCGTATATGCAGCGATCATATAAATATTGATTGACATCCGCGGACTTCCGGACGTTTGCTGTTAAACAAACCTAATTTGCGCAAACATTGAAATATATTTATTTAATTGTAATAGTTATTGTATTTATTGTGCAAACAAAATCTAACAATAATAGTTTTAACAGTGAAGTGAATCAACCGGGCGTAAAGTATCTGCATCACTTTAAATTTAAAAATACGGTTGATTTAATTTTTTTATTTTTTATTTCGAGGTCTTCGCACTTGTGACTAAAGGTACATTCTCTTTAGCTGCAAAATAAATTACTTTTTAATCTAGTTTTTCACATTTAACGTATTGTGGGAATCATATTATATTATAAGAATATAAGCCATCGCCTAACATTTTTCTTGCATCGAACTTCATTTCGCACTTGTGTGATTTCCAATTAAAACAAAGCTTTTTTAGTCAATGCACGTTCTTAAAATTTGTTAAATTTTCTTTCCCAAACTGCAAAATTCCAAACATCTAAATATTTTTAAAATATGTGTGATTGATTCCAATTTTCGGAAACCAAAATCATTTCGAAATGGCAATCCGTTGAGTAGTTAATTATAAAGCTGAATATTTAAAAGAATTGCAAATTATTGCGCGGTTTTGGTTTTTCTGCTGCTCAATAAATAATTATTATTTAAATGCAATAAAATGTTTGATTACAGGACTAAATCGAACTTTGATAAATGTTTTTTTTTTAACCAGAGAATTTCAAAAATTGTTCAAATTTAAAATGTACAAATTGAAATCGAAATATCAAATATGGTATTTTAATTCCAATTTCTACGTTTTAAATCGATTTTGAAAGATTTATGGTAAATTTAAAATCTCATTTGAAATTTTCAAACATTTAAAACATAAATTCACAAAAATTATTAAAAAATGAGACTTTAATCGTCGCTATTTTTGATTAATAAGTAAACTTTTAATAAATGTAAAAAATTCTTCAAAATACGTTGTTGTTTGATATCAAGTGGCAATTTCTTATAACCAAATCATCGGCGAAAGCAGTAATGTGACCTAACAAATTTAAATGAAAAATGGATTCGATATACAGTCAAAATAAGAGAGGCCCAAGAACAGAGCGTTGAGGAACTCCTATACTGATTGGTAATACATCGCTATGGATGTCTCTTATTTTAATTTTCTGCGAGCGATTTTTTGGGTAAGATTTAATAAAACTCATGTGTATTGCCTCGAAAACCATACTTAAATAATTTCTTTAGAAGGATACTGTGGTTGACTGTGCCGAAAGCTTTTGTAATATCTATCAAAAGAGCAGCAACTTTTTTACCACTATTCATATGATTTAAAAAAACCAGTAGAGCATCTTCAGTTGATAAACCTTTCCTTTCCTGAGTTTACGTGAATAAAAGTTTCCTTTTTCAAGATTAACTTGCTTCTTGATGATTAACGATAATTTTACTAACTTCTGTTCACATTTTAATCGCTGAGTGATACTGTTGTTAATTGAATGTATTTTTAAGTTAGACTATCTAGCTAAATCATTTATTGTTTAATTGTATTTAATAGTGAACCCGAGATCCATGGTTTGAGCTTTATACATTTTTTATTTCTCTGGATTATTAAAGTAGCATCATCAACATACAATTTAAATTTGGAAACGAAACTATCAAATGCATTGGATGATGCTGCTGTAATGTAAACTCAGATCAGACCAGTTTCGTTGATTAAAGAATTAAACAATTTTTCACTATCAACTTTCTTAAAAAAACTGAGACAATGATTTAAATGTGTACTTTTAACATTACTAAGGACATCTATAGCTAGCTCGATTAGTTTATGATCAGTTATCAAAAAAATATGAATTATGTGGTCATTTTTAGTAGGAGACTAAACCTGAAAAATACATGGTCAAAATACGAGTATAAGGTAGTGTTAGAGATACTATTGTAACCAACCCTGGTTGGAGAAGATACTTCATATTTTAAGCCAAATGAAGAAAGGACAAATAGATATGAATCACGATCCTTTTCCTTGGATTTATCTCTAGAACTACCTATGGATTTCTATATTAATGTCACCTAATAAAATGAAATTTTTACTTTTAATGTCAGCACCAACAAGACCGAGTTCATCTAAAAATAAGGAAATTGGTTCAAACTGGAGCCGATATGCTAAAACAAACATTATTGAAAATTTGTCACACACAATTAACACTTTCAACACATCTGCAGGTTGCAGCTTCTTTAGATCAATAGAATGGTTTAGTTTCTTCTTTAAAAATGCAGCAACTCCTCCCACACGATAACTATCATTAACTATTAACAGGCATAAAAATTGTGACCGTCAATCGAATACATATGAGCTTCGCTTCTAGAGATCCACATTTCAGTAAGAAAAATTACATCTGGGCGTTTCTACAAACTTTCAATATAAGTTAAAGCGAGGTCCAAATTAGTACACAAACTTCGAATATTTAGAAGGATGTAACTAAAAGAGAGCAAAAATTATTTGATTTAGCTGACATGATTTATTGTTTCACATTAACAGTATGTATAGCATTCCAATACTAAGTACATATATGACATCGTAATGTTTTTTTGCGAGAACAGTTCGTAATCATATGGCTTTAAAAATTTAACTTGAGACCATTTTTTAGTAAATATTGAATAGAATCGAATTCATTGACGTTTTTGAATACCGGAATATCCGTAATTTCAAGCGTACGGTTTAAAGCACGTTGCTCCACTACATAAGATCCACTTTATGTATCAAATTGTTTACCGTTTCACTATGCCTTAAACTCGTTTTGTTATCAATTTTTTCTTCCAGTCTCACTTCATTTCTTAGATATTTATTTTCCTCTAAGGCATTGCCTAATTTTTTCGGAATTTCAACAAAACGAACATTGCTTTATATAAAAGAATCACACAGCAACTTGTTTTGGCTATCTAATTTAGAGTTTATTGAATTTAGCAAATCAGCAATGGCGGAGTGTGCCGTGTGTATTGAATTTAACAAATCAGCAATGGCGGAGTGTGTGATTTTTGTTACACATCCAGTCTTTTTTTTAGATTGCAAGTGTTGGAATTCACTTTTAGTTAAATTAGCACCATTTTCGCTCCCACAAAAGTTATTGTAGAATTTAACACATGAGACAAACACATCAACTGTCAACGAAATTTTTTTTGAGCAAGGAAATTTGAATCGATATTATTTTATATTATTAAACGAACAATAATTGTATATAGCCGACGATCTGACAATACCTGCTAACCGACATTTTTGATGAAAACGAGGTTTTTAATCAGTTAACATCATAATGAAAAACAGCAGAAAAAGTATTTGTTCTCGTTTAACTTAATTTATTCAGCTTTTTTGTTCTACTGAAAAAAAGGATAAATGAACTTAGCTGGTATTGTCAGATCGCCGGCGATATACATATGTATATTTATTTATCTGTAAATTTTTTCTGAAAATTGGCATACTATCATTTTCCGGTGTGAAAAAAACGATCTAGATAGGTAACGATTTTGGGAAAATTTGTTTAGACGATTTTGGGAAAATTTTGCTGAAGATGAGTGACTGTACTAAATATTTTACAAAATAGCTTGAAAGTTCTGTTACCACCCGAAAATGAACGTCGCACGTATAATGTTGTGTGGAAAGAAGCATTGAACGCTCCTGATGAAACTTCTATAAGTCTTGATAGTGACAGCGACGACGGTTGCCTCGGCAACATCGATTTTTATGTCTCAGCCGAATAAAATAAAATGAAATTAAAGTTGTTTTGCGATAGAGATTAAAAAAACTATATTTCTTTCACCGAGTGAATCTCGGTCCCCTGGTACTAAACACTAAATGAAATTGATTTATAATTTTTTTGATATTTTTATTTTTATTTTTTCAATCTATAACAACGATCTGTACCAAACGATCGTTGAACAGAAACTGAACTCTACGCTGATTACCCCAACTGCAGGTAAATTAAGAAAATAACCTCCAAAAAGTAATGAAACTTATTGAATAACCAGAATCATAAAAATATCGAGCCCTGGTATAACACGATATGTTCCGTATTATCCAAAACCGTATTAAATGAGAAAGTTTAGCCAAATAGGGGAGTACGTTCCATTTTTTGTTTTGTTTTGGGGTTAAATTACTATTAAATATTTTATTTCAATCAAGATAACAAAAGATTTTTAATATTAGCCAATCCTCATAAATATTATTCCACTAGTCATCATTGCTAGTGAGATTCGTCGCGTGTCCACTTGTTTGATGATTTGTCAACTATTTGTTGGAACTCTGTAATGAACGGTTTGTTCAAACTGCCCACTTCTTCCAACTGATGGATCTAACCACAGAGTACGTGATTCCACAAACCTGCGAACCTTTGGAAGTTTTTACGCATCTGTTAATGTTAGTTTTTTTATCAGCGCACTTATGCCTTCTTCTGAGTTGTTTTGGGTTCAATTAAATATTTTAAATGAGCGGCGAAAAATACTATTATATTATTATTATTATTACTTGAGGGCCATGTGGGGGCTCAAGCCACCCCGCACTGCGACCTAAAAGATCTTTTGTGCATAAGCCCTACTTAATTATCCGTCCAGTCAATATTCAGGCTCTTAATGAACCTGATAATACTGCCTAACGGTACGTGATACATACTATCTGGGCTCATTGCTCTCCCTCCTAGATGTTTTAATTATCCGCCCAGCCAATATTCAGGCTCTTAATGAACCTGATAATACTGCCGACCGGTACGTGATACATACTATCTGGGCTCATTGCTCTCCCTCCTAGATGTAATAACATTTACTTCTGCTAGAAGTGCGGTAGCATTGGGACTCAAGGACTTCGAGAGGGCAGACCCAGTCCCGTATATTCCTATCCGTGCCTCGTCTACCGTTTTGATTTTACTCTTGCGAGTTGCTGGGACATACTATCTGGGCTCATTGCTCTCCCTCCTAGATGTTTATTGTTGGAAGTACTTCTACACGTGATACATACTATCTGGGCTCATTGCTCTCCCTCCTAGATGTCTACTGTAGGAAATACTTCTACACGCGTTACATACTATCTGGGCTCATTGCTCTCCCTCCTAGATGTAATAACATTTACTTCTGCTAGAAAAGCGGTAGCATTGGGACTCAAGGACTTTGAGAGGGCAGACCCACTCCCGTATATTCCTTCCCGTGCCTCGTCTACCGTTTTGATTTGACTCTTGCGAGTTGCTGGGAATAAAAAAAAAAAAAGTCGCCTGTAGGTCACCCAGGTTTACTACAGGAAGGCTAAATAAAACTGGAGGGTGCCTGGTATCCAGAGTCCGCATATATAGACTAATTAACCTATCAGCCATTCATCCATCGGCATATGCTGTTCCACCTTAGATTAGGGATTTTTTGTCAAGGTTTTCTCCTTTAGCACCGTACTTTAGCCTGTCACAAAAGTCTATATTCAGCCTAATGGTTACAGTTACCGGTGGTTGCCACGAGGAGGCAGTACGTACACTTGCGCCTACTGGAAGGATACGGAGCCCCTTCCAATAGACGCCAAACCACCAAAAAAAAAATACTATTATAAATATTAGGTGCATTAAAATTTCACTACTTTAGCTTTATACTAAATTATATGTACTAAAATTAAAAATAAATTACAGTGGTACCCCGGTATACGACCACCCCACTTACACGACATACTCGGTATATGACCAAACAGATTAATTCTTTTTACATGGTTTCTTATGGGAAAGGTTACTTCGGTATACGACCAGGGACGAATTAAGGTCGTATATTGGGGTACCCCTATATTTTGCTAAATTAGATATAACTTCAGAAAGAAAGCATCAGATATGTATTTAGTATTGAGGACATGTATGTTCCGTAATATATAGTTTTACATTTCTTTTATTTGACGTTTTGCAATAGCTGGGCTAAAAAGAGCTCTCTGGACGGTGTACATTTAGATTCATATATTTAAAACTAGTACATATTGGTTTATTTTAAATATTTATTACTTATGATATTTAGTACACAAACAAAACAAAGTTACATTTGAAATGCCAAATTTATTAGTTGTACCTAACATGTAATTTTTATTGATGTTTAGCCTTGTATGTCGATTAAAATTTTAAATAACCTGTTTTTCCATGGAGTACTTGAACGAGTTAAGCTACATCGGATTTATTCAACCGCAGTCTGTTTAGGGTACATTGCTAGCAAAGAAAGCATTATTTCTCGTTCAAACAATGCCACAACAGCAAATTGAAACATTCATGTTCATGAATTAGAAAATGAACTTAATTTTACGAACCAGTTTATTCTAAGCAGGTCACACGAACCTTAAAATCGATATAAGGCTGTTGCGATGTGTTTGATACATTCAAAAATGATTCTCACACTTCTTAAGATTAAATCCATTTTCCATTATCAGAAATTTTTAATATGCAGTTGAACATTGTTCTGTCGGAGTACACGAATTATTTCGAACGAAAACTTTCAACGATCTATAGATCGAATTCAAAATCTCGTTACTAAAATACAAAATTTCATAATATCAAATCCAAAAGCTTGAAATTGATACTACTCTTTTCTATACCAAAGAATTTTATAAATTTTAAGTTTTTATAGATTTTAAAATTCGAAATAATTTCGATATATTTTGCGGCGAGATTTTAGCACTATCCCAAGACATTTCATTCGTCGAAAATTCTGAAAAAGTCCAATAAAATTTCGAAATATTTACATACGTACAACTCGATTAATCTCAAAACTAAATTGAACCTCGAAAAATCTCAAAAAATTTCTTAAATGTAACTTCTAACAATCTAGTATGTAGTAGTATTCTCGAATTATCTCTAAAATTTTGAATAATCTCGAATAGTCTAAGAATCTAAGAAAAACCAGAAAAACACGAAAAATATCCCAAAATTGCGAAAAAACGTCAAAATATCGTAGTCTACCTCTCTGAACGTCTGCAAACTACCATTCAACTAAACACTAAGCGTAACATAACGATAATAATTTCAAAACCTTCGATTACATATTATCGAATAACCTCAAATATCAACATCGAAAATTACTAAAAATCGCAAACGTATCTCAAATATCTTGAAAACTAAACTATTTGAAATAATATCTTGTACAACATGTTTCAAGTGATGCCAAAAGCATAAAAATGCCCATAAAATTCAATTTTTTTTTCATTTATTTTAAACAAAATTTTTTTTTTCTGGATTTTTCTGGATTGATCGAATAATCGTCAAAAATCTTGGATCAACATTTTGCAATATACCAAAACATTTACAAAATCTTGAAAATTGTCTTCAAATATCTAATTACTTCGAAATGAAATTTAATAATCTCGATGAGTCTCGAGAATCTCAAAATGTCCAAAAATTTAAGACAATTTCGAGAAACCTCGAATCTAAGCGACTAAACGCTAAGCGCAACCCACCGGCATGCTAAATTCTAAACTAATATCGAATAATATCAAAATTCTTGAGTACCTAATATCAAATAATCGAAATATCTCGAATGTAGCAAGCAAATCTCAAAAATTTTGAATTATCTAAAAGGCTATAACCTTCAAACTCGAATAGTCCTGAAAAAATGTAGGATCAACAGCATCTTCGAAACTATCAAATAATTTTAAAAATCTTGAAAAATCTCTTAGATCGGGCAACTCAACGAATATAGTTTCAAACGTCTTGGTTTTGTTTTTAGATTGAATCCTGTAAGTTTGAATATTACTTATAATCTGGAATGTCCATGAACTTCTAGGATAATCTAGGCTTGCACAATCTCCAACTATTTCGAAAATCTTGGAAAACTCCTAAAATTTGTGTGCTCCCGTTCGATTTGTGTTTGAAGATTCGATTCAGGTAGGTTGCACTCAGGGAGAATAGTTTCGGTATTCACTAAAAACTCGCGTAAGAAAACAAAATTTCACGAAATTCAGCCTTAAGGGAAAGTTTTGTCTCCCTAAATGAAATTTAGAATTTCATAAAATCCGAAAGAATGAAATTTTTGCGTTCAACTGTCAGTTTTTGATATTTTCAAATTTTCAAATATTGTCAAAATGTTGTTTGGTCGAAAAATTCAAAATTTTAATCATCTTTACTAAAGTTTTACAGTTTGGCTTATATAAAATTGCACAAAGCAAGTCAACAATCTTTTATTTGCTTAATTTGGGAAAAAATTGACATTTTACTTAACAGTTTGAAATTACCAGACTTAGAGAAAGAATCATCACTTCAAATAATTGCATTATAAAAATAAGAGGCACTCTCCTAATTTACCTTGCATTTGAAGAACCCCCTGAAAAGTTTCCCAATTTTAGAGAATTTCTTTTAAATTTCGAATTACTGTAATTCTGTTTCCTGTCCCCCGTTTTCAAAAGGGGTGTAAAGTTCTGTCACATGAGACTCGATGAGGAGCTTATCATTCGCTAATTGGTTGAGCTAACCCCTATAATCTTCTTAGAATCTGTTAATTTTGATTGTTTACTCCTCTCTATAGAACAGAAAAAAAATTAAGAGTATGTTTACGATTCAAAAAGTAAATAAAATCATCTAAAATTAATAAATCCAAAAGATCCAAATTAGCCTGACTGAATCTCTGGAGGCCACGCATCACTTTCCATATAATAGATAATGCCTTGCGCACCAAGCATCATAAAATAAACGGTTATGAAATGTCAAGTGAGACTAAACAAGTTATACAGTGGTTTGTCTATTCTGTAGATTCGTTCTGAAAATTTGTTTCGTACTGCCTTTTGACGTTCTACATTTTGAGCCAAAATGTAAGACTGCGATAAAACGGTAAAAATTTGGTTTTAGGGCAAGAAGGTTTTTTTAGTATTAGAATGCTAAATAAAGTAGCCGAAATGAATACAAGAAAAAATATAAAACAATATAACTTAAACATGTTGAATAAAAAGATGAGCCGAAGTGATTTAGAACTAGAGAAAGGATAACAGTGATTGTGGGTTATGTGTTATTTTTAGTGTTATAGTTATAATTTTTGGTTTTGTGTCAAAATTATCGTCCAAGTAGGTCTAGGTAGTAGTTTTTAAACATGATCTGATATCTGATCCGGATCAGATCAAACATCAACAAATGCGCGGCTATTATTTATGTATATGAATTGCTTCTCAAAACCCGACATAATGGTGTGCGTTTATTACATCGCACTGCATATAAAAATAAGTCAATACATCAATAAACAATGTTTAATAACAATCCAGGGGTGGAATCATGAAATCCGGACGGTAAATTTTAGCGGTAGTAAGCAATTATAACAAAAATTTGGAATAAATCAAAAAATAGTCAAAGGTTTCCAAGTTATTTTGTATCACATCGCAATTACAAGAAGGTTTAAGGGTTCTTCACGGAGCGAGATTATTTTTAATCCAACTTTTCAGCTAATCAAATCGCTATATTTCAACAAAGTCCCACCAATTTTTTCCGATTAGTTTATTCATCTTTTGAGCAAATTATCTTGGTCGTACCAATATAATAACAAAAATAAAATAAAATATTAGCCTCAGTTGTGCTCATATTTTTTGTTTTTGCTTATTTGTGACATTTCTCGTTGCACAATATAAAAATGTGGTAACAAATCAAAGGGGATGAAGCGCATAGAAAGCAATAAAAAAAATTAAAACGTACAGAAAATCTCACTATAATTAATTTGGTGTAAACAGCACCAAGCAGAATTTGAAAGTAAACCAAAACAACAGAAAATAGTCATAACAACCATACATATAATATGTACAATTAATTGAGCAAAATTAATATGTAACTATCTTCACTTTAAACAAAAAAAAATCAACTTTATAATCTCGTTTCGTGAAGAAACCTGCAACGGCAAATTTCTGTTCGATATGAAATATTTGTCGCATAAAAATTTGTCGATAAACTTTCACTTATTTGCAATTTCATACAAAATAACTTGGGTAATTTTGATCATTTTTTGAATTTTATTCTAAATTTTTCATAGAATTGTTTACTACCAATACCCTGATTCTCTAAAAATTATGATAATGGGTAAACGTGTAAACTCGTAAAAAGCAAAGCTTTATTTTATTAGTTTGCAATTTTTCGATTTTATTTGAAGTAGTAATCAAAACGAAAAATTGCGAATTAATTAAAGTAGGCTTAGCTTTTTGCAAATTTTTTATAGAGAATCAGGGTGCAGGGTCAAGCGCAAAATGTTTCTTCGGTTATTATTCAAAAATCTATAAATATGTGTGCAAAAGTTGCGATCAGCTGTAAAATCATGCATATAGTACATGCAAACATAATTCCTTTTCAAAATCCAAAATTTCAAAAATATTTCCGGAAGGTTTGTTTAGATCTTTTTGAATTTATTAAACCTTTTTTTAATCTAAAAGCTAAATAATATAATACCAGAGTCACCTATATATAAAGAGCCGTAAGATGGAAATGCAGCTTAAAATAAGCGGGCATAAAATGAACAAAATAATTTTCCTCATACATGTAATATGAAAAGACCAACTTTTTATCGTGTATAGGTAATTTTGAATAAAAACTTCATGAAGCGGTAACCATGTAGCTGAATCTCGAAGTATTGTATAACATTTTGTTTATTTGGTTATGTTAACCATCTGTCGCTGCTTGTTTTATTGTAATGAGTCTAATCTCAAAATAGAGTGTGCATGTTTATAACCAATTTATGTTATAAGATAAGATAAATAAATCAAATAAATCAAAATAAATATATATAGAGTTGATTCTGACAATACTTTATTAATCGTCACTTTCACTTGCAGTATTAAACTTGTTATAAAATATTACGATTCTATAAAACCAGAAAATTTTGTTAAAATTAAAAATTAATTAGATTTTTTTAACCAAATTGTCTGGTTTTGTAGAGTCAAATTATTTTATAAAAATGTTGATATTGCATATGAAATAATTGCGTGTGGCAATTATTACGAAATTTTTCATTATTTTGTTTTTTCCAGAAGTATCGAAATCTTTCGAGAATATCGTAATTATATTCGAGTTTATGATGTTTTACTATACTTTAGAGCTTTTCGATATTTAGTTATCGTTGATTTGATTATTCGAAATGTTCGGACTTTCGGGATAAGCATGAACAGCTTTTGAATTGCAAGATTGTTATTTAAATATGTTTTTAATGAAGCGAAACTGTTAATTTAAAGCTTTTGATGAGGTTTTACCTTTCATTATAAGGTGTCCGGACGCAGGCATCTAGTAACTAAAATAAAAGCAAAAGAAGCTAACTATTTTATTTGCAAAGTTTTTATATAAATTGCACATCTTCAGCACTACTCAAAATTTTGCAAAGTGATAAATATTGAGTGAAAGTTTTTCGTTTCAAAAATGTTTACAGCAGTTTTCATTTATAATCACCTTCAAGGAACCGATCCGATTCCAAATTTCTAAATCATGACAAACCTCAGACTGAGATTGTAATCGATCGTTCATTATTCTTAATCGGTAAATACACCTGTCTTTTGATTACGTCATTATCGATTTCAATAAAATCGATCCATAGTGTTGCTACAGTGTCACTTGAACCAAGTTAACTGATGCAGATTGAATTTCGCGCCTTAATTAATTCCGTCATAAATGAAGGAACAATTTTAATAATAATAAATTGGCAACAAATATAATCTTTTCGAACAGAAAAAAATAATTTTTAAGAATAAAAAATAAAAATCGAGACAAACCATCAAATTTAATCGACACAAATTGTTCAATATTTGATATGTGTTCGAGGTTAACAAATCAATTTTAAAAGTAAATCTCCATTTTCCAGAATATTTTAAAACTAATTTCAATTTTTTAATTTTTAATTTATTTATTTAAAAAATTTGTTGCTAATTTATTATTTTTATCGCTCAAAATGTTTATTTCGATGCCCAAAAATAATTTTTGTGTTCCCTTCCAATAGTTCCAACAAATTATGAATGTTACCAATTTATTAATTTTTGTGCCAAAAAAGTGTCGAGAAATTTTGGTTTGTTGCTCATTAAATTCTGCTCTTATATTAATTTTTTTGTATCCCAAATATTAATTGTTTGTATGCCGGTTTATTGCCAGCCATAAATAAAACAAAAGTGAATCATTTTTAACACAAACAATTGCCTGTAATTATATTTAAGGGATTTTAGTATACTTTAGTTTGGTTGGAGAATCGAAGTTGTATTAGTTGGTAGAAAATCCAATTTGAGGTTAGTTAATTGGATTTCTATATTTGGATGCGAATTATCGGTAAATAGAAAAAAATGTCTTTTCGATCATCGAAGTTCCGAATTCTTCTGAAGAAGCAATTTTTAAAAACTCCGATATGATCATAATCGATCGCAAAGATTTCACGTCACCAACTGCAGTTAAAGGCGTTGCAAATTTGTCTTTAATATTTTTACAGTTCATCGATCTCACCCACCAGTTTTCTAATTATATTTCTTAAGAATTTTCTCAAATGTTTTTTGATCCTTCTCTAATTTTCGACAAAGTTGAAAGCGCTTTGTTGACTTCTTTGGCTAAGGCGGTATTATGTTCAACATTCTCTTGTCGCCAATATAATACTGGCTTTTCGTTCGATCATGAAACTTTCCAATTTGGCATTTGTGGGTTTTACAATCAAAACTCGTTTATTCCAATTTTGCATATTTTATGTAAATATTGTATTGAGAAAAATCAAATTTTATTTTGCACGCTTTCTAGTTTTTAAAAAGTCATACTTTGTCTACTCTTTTATAAAAACAAGGGTAACAGTAGATTTTGTTTAATTTTATTTGTTTAAAGTGAACAGACATTATTCAAGAATGGTTAGTCGCCTAACTCAGTTTCTGAGAAAAGTGGAATGAACCAAATCTGATTGGATAACCTGGTTGATTATTTCAAATGTATCCGGATAAATAAAAAAAGGCAAAATTCTACATACAGAATTCAATTTTAATAATTAAAATTTTAAAAATATATATTAAATACAAATGAATTATTTTTTTTCAATATCGGGTAAGCCCCCCATCAGCATCAGTCAGTCAATACCTGTAGGTTATTTCTGCAGTGATTTTCGCCCCCCGAGTGTTTCGTTATTTTAGATGATATTTCCGCAATCTCTATCCAAATTCGTCCCAAATGTGCTCAATCGGGTTTAAATCTGGCGGCTAGTGTAGTGAATGGAGTTGCATGATTCGGACCGTTGTCTTCTTAAAATATCCAAGATTGTTTGAGTCCTAGTGAGACAATTTGAAATTATCCTTAATTATGGTCAAATAATGGAATCAATCCAAAAATGTATCAATGGACATCAATTTTCAACCACAACCGCCGCCATCCCTCCTAAACCATTGGAAACTATCTCCCTTTTGTTTAGTGGTATGAGTTATAGTTTTGTTTTGTAAATCAGTGTTTGCTTATTTTCCGCCGACAATCAGACCCAAATATGTTGAATGTACTTTTGTCAGTAAATAAAATACGACAAATCGTTTTAATAATATACTAATGGTTTTGGGGTTAATTACTGAACTACGGTTTATTGCTTTTATTGCTTTTGTGAGTTGTTTTTATTTTTCGAGAATTAGTATTTTGATTTAAAATTTTAAGAAGAGATTTTAGTTCATCAAAGCTAGTAACATTCTTAATCTCATTCTACAACGAGGACTTTTGCATAGCGTTATAATCGACAAATTTTATTATATCTGTTTTGCTAGAAGCAACTAACTTAGAACGGTTTTCGAAGCGGAAGAAGATTATCTTATGATCAGATCTCGAAAAGTCACCCAAATGAAACTCAAACGTCATATTTAATATGTTAGAAATTACATGATCAATGATTGTATTTACGATCGATATTCGAGTACTATAGTCTTTATCAATTTTATTTAGTATTACATAGGCATTTGATATAAAAGTATCTCATTGTAAATCGCAGAATTTCTGCCTGAAGATAACAAATAAATATTGAAATCGCAAACTATTATATACTGTGAAGAGTTTTCAGTTATTGAATTCAATTTGGCAATAAAATTATCAAAATTTGATTTTGGCTGTCGATAAATTCCTATTCCTACAAGAATTATCGAATTGATCCCTAAACAATAACGAATATTCTATTTCATTTCTTATAAAAATAATCACCTGATGCCCTATTACAATGACATGATATGTAACCACTAAAACACTCATTTAACCAAGTTTCAGTTAAAATGACAAAATCGATCTTACATACAAACGAGCTCAACAACAATTCTACATCAATAGTTTTTTATCTCAAACTTCTTATACATATTGATAAACAACAAATTTCGAAAATCTGTTTTATCGATAATCGAATTTTGATTTACAATAGTGTAATATTTACTGTTTTGTTTCCAATTGTCAATTTCATCAAAACAATTCATATACATATGGACAATTAGTGAACACAAAATAAATTAAATATAACATTATTGTGATAAACAAAATTACTATTATTGTAAATTATATGTACTTCTGTGTGTTTAAATTATTTACCAATGTGTTTTGATTATGACTCGTCCACAGTGTTAATAGTGACTCAAACTGTCTCTTCAAGGTTGAAATATCCACGAAAGAATGTAAAACATAAAGTGCTGGGGGAAAAAAAATTGGTCAAACATATTTTATTACAAATTGGTGTTTTTATTTGCTAAAATTACAAAACTTTTGAAAGCTTATTGTTTCATTTTAAATACATAAGTATATGACCCAATTTTTTGAAAGAAAAAATGTACCTGCAGTTTAGGGGGAAAAACGGAAAAAATGCCAAATATTCAAAATACGTTGATTGGAGCTAAAGTAATACACTTCTGTTTAATTTTGTTTTTATTTTTTATAGGTATCTTTAATAATAATATTTTGTTTGCTCGCTTTTTGCTTTTATGAGATAAGAAAAAAAATAGGATTTTAATAAATTATTATTGTTTATCTGAAACTCCATTTTTTATCTACAATTCAAAATTATTATACGGTAGTTATTCACAACTTTAGCAAAATTGCATGGAGTTAAAAAATAAATCTGAAAGTCTCGTGACATGCAGATAAACAGCTGCTGTGATTTTAGAAATAAGGAAGCACATTCAACTGGTTTGTTCTCCAGAAAAAACTTCCCAGGCCACAACTCTTTCAATTTTCGGTGGAAGCCTTAAAAGAGATTCATTGCTAAGCCTCTCTCGAAGTTCTCTTCGTGCGAGGATTCTACCATCTCCAATATGCAGCTTGAATTTGGATTTATCGAAGAAAATCACGTTATTCACATCTCTTGACTCCAAGAAACGTGCTCATGGGTCTACAGCAAATTGTTTTTCGCTGTTTTTATTTCTCTCGTCATGCGAACTATGGCTTCTGGACTGTTTGAAGTGCTCATAAGGCAGCTTTAACCAGTCATCTTCTCACAAAGCCTGATGAAATTCATTTGCCCGTTATGTCATATGGCGGTAGGCGTAAAAATAAACTATCATAATTGTTTCAACAATGCTTTTGCCCAGTACGTGCGGTAATAAAAGTAAAAGGCAGCCCAACAAAATATTAATATTCAAGATAGAAGTTGCATAAACCAATAAATCACTAAAAATGCTTTTAAGTCCAAAATAGGGTACTTTAAATATTCGTTTTTCCCCCTAAATTGCAGGTAAACTTTTTTTTTTTAAATGTATTTACAATGAAACAATATGGTGTTTGTCCATTTTTTTCCAGCATTGTGTATTTTGGCTAAATCATCTTTACTAACATAAATATTGTAATTGGAGAGGCTAAAAACATTCTTAAGAGCAAGCTTATCCCGAAACAATCGCTGTTTTTTCAAAACAAATCAAAAGGTCAGCTCGACTAAGAATGGTGAGTGGTCTCATGGCAACTCATGGCGCCACTAGCTAAACCTTAGTCGGTCTATCTAATTAGAATAGTGGTAGATTAGCTAATCGAGCGTAGCTAATCACGCTTATCTAATGGGAGCGTATCGAAATCTTAATTCTTAAAATCTTACTTTTATCAAAATCTTACTTTTTGACGAATCTTACTTTCTTGAAATCATGATTCATATCTTACTTTTTCAAAATCTGACTTTTTAAAATTTTAGTTTGCGTTATAATTAAAAATATTCAAATAGACAATAATATTAAGAGGATTAGTAAAAAGGAATCCTATTAACAGATTATTTTTATGTATTTATTTTTTTATAATTGAACTACAGAAAAGAATACTACGTATTCTTTTCTGTGATTGAACCATAAACGTTCTGAAAGAACGAATAATGATTCATTCATAAAACAACTAAAAAATAGTTTTCGAAATAAATAGTAAAGTAAAATAAAAAAAATTCAAGTTAAAAATTATTAAAAAATCATTTTTCAATTCATTTTCGCAGTGCCATATTGTGGGATGTGGGCTATATTTTTTAAATAACTAATTTTACCCATATTCTGCCTTTATTTGATAATGTTGGAAATTTTTATGTTTCGTGCTAACAGCTTTTTTTTTACTTGACAAGGTGCTTCGGCTCGTACTTACTGTATTTGCGTTTTAGCTGTTATTAATTCCTTTCCTAACTCAGATACAAGTTTGTAAATTCCAATGTGTGATTTCCCAATTACTACTTGCAACCGCTGATGCCAACTTACTACCAACCTACGAGTTTTTATAACCAGGCATATCCATATTTTCTGAGCATCAGAACCCATTGATCTTTTTAGTTCACTGTAATACACCATAACTTCATTTGCTGGTACAAAAGCTAAACTTTTTAGCATTCGAATTTGAAAAGAAAAATTTTCGCCGTTCCGGAAAAGAAAAACTTTCGCCAAATGATCTGTCCAAAATGGAACAAACATCCTTTAAATTGAATCTCTGGGAAGAACATTTTTAAAGCCGATACGCTTACCTTTTCGAAGTCCGGTATTATGACTTTTGGCTTCAAATGTACGTTCCATTTGCTTGCTAATTTCCAAATTTCATTAAAAGTTTCGAAATATGCGGCTTCAGTTTTCGAACTCATCCCGCAGAACAATATTGGCACAATTCCGTATTGAATTTTGCCATGAATGGTAAATAGTTTGCGCATAAATACTGGAACCACATCGAACGTCCCATCCATAAGCCAACATTCTGCTTCTCTCAGAAATTTACGGTTTGATTGCGTTCCTAACAAAATATTTTTTTGATTATCGTACATCTTTTCCGAAAGTACAAATAATTCTCTTTCTAAATATTTTAAATTTTCCGGAATGCTTATATTAAAAATACCATCAGGTTGTCTTATTTCAGTAGACCTGGCTCTACTAATTTGTTGCTCTTGAGCCTGTTTGTTCGGCAAGTAAACTTGGATTTTTGGTAAACATTTATTGACGTTATTTCGAATAATTTGAGAAGGCAAATTAGTTGAGTTTATTGCGTCATTCTTCACGTTTCCACATGTCTCGAATACCGATTTTTCATAAGGAGACGGATCATGGGTATGTTTGGATGGTTCCATTCTTATTTTATGTGAACCATTTATAATCGTGGTCACCACCACTCTTGATTTATTTAATAGAGATTTTGTGTAGGCGCATATCCCTTGGGAAGTATCACGTTTTCTTTGTAAATGGTACGCATATCCGTCGATAATTAATTTCTCTTTCCCTATATTTTTTCACAATGTGGATATTCATTATGAGAACAACTTCAATAATACTCACGAAACTTTTTGTCAATTAACTGACTTCACTACTATCAATAACAATAACAACTACATATACCTACTACCACTTGTTTCATTTATTTACGGCTGGGAATAAACCGGCACACAAAAAATTAATATTTGAGATACAAAAAAATTGATAAAACGGCACAAATTAATGAGCAACAAACAAAAATTTCTGGGTATCATAAAATTAATTTCTTGGAACAAAATATAATAATTTGGCAACATTTATAATTTTTTGGCACTATTGGAATGGAACACAAACAATTATTTTTGTTAAAATGCAGATTTATTTTTAAAATTGATTCGGAAACCTTGCAGGCACAGATCAAATATTGAATAATTTGTGTCGATTAAATTTAATTTTTGGTCTCGATTTTTTAAATATGTACATATATTAATATTTTAATTATTTCTTTCAAAAATATATGTTTATATTGTCGACTGTCGTATGTTGTTCCAAAATATTATGTATGATACCAATTCATTTTTTTGATGCTAATGTTTGCCGCCACAAGATTTTTCTTGTATGCCCGTTTAAATTGTCTCCTTATTTACTATTACTTTACTACTATCACTGGTATCCTTGGTTTATTTACTTATTACTTATTTATTACAAGCGAACAATTTAATAAACGATTAAATTTCGTCACTTAAGTGAATAGTATTACATGCAAGAAGTAAAAATGATTTCATCTTGGAAATCCCCGACATTTAAATTTTATATAGTTAGGGGATTTCCCTACTTTCCGCGTGCCCGGTAAATTACATGCCAGAATTAAAAAAAATTTCCTGGGAATCCCCGACATTCAAATTATATATATTTAGGGGATTTCTCTTTATGAAATTGTTCGCATGTAATTCATTTTAATATTATCATATTATATTTTTTGGTTATTTTTAGCATATCTCACTCACATCAGATTTAAAATCTTGATTTTCAAAAGGTAAAATTCTAAAAAGTAAGATTTTGAAAAAGTAAGATTTTTGGAAAAACTAAAATTTGGAAAAGTATGATTTTGTAAAGTAAGATTTAGACACAACCCTTATCTAATCCTAACAATGGAAATTGTTTGAAAAAATTTAAAAGGTTTTTCTGCCTAATGGAAGCAGCTTCATCATTTTATTTTTGTTCTTTTATTCCGTTTACTCTGTTTCCATCTGTGCTTTTCCTTTTAATACTAAATTATTGTTAAAGTACAATAAATAAATAAGAAGGTAAAATCAAGAGTTTATTATCACGAGTTTATTAGTCTGTCAGTGGTATAAGTTAGACTGGGTCGAATGTCGAAATTAGGTTTTCGTTTAATTTCAAAATTGTTTTGTGATCATTTCCACGGAAATGAGTTAAGAATTTAGGATGAGTTGAAATTTTAATAGCCACTTATATCTATATCTATATCTATATATATAAAAATGAATTCCTGTTTGTTTGTTCCGAATGGGCGCCTCAGCCGCTCAACCGATCGCCATGAAATTTTTACCATGTACAAGTTGCATATCCAGAACCAACCTTACGATATTTTGGAAGGGGCTGGACCCCGGGGTCTAGGGGCTGCGGTACAAATTTTTTCGAAAATTTTAATTTTCTTTAAATTTTTCCACGAAAATGAGTTTATGGGGCTGGTTATATGAAATTACTGACATGTTCGAATCCGAGGGGCCCAGCCCTGGATCAAAAATTAATTTTTACACAAATATTTGATTATTTCAAAATTACTTCTCAGTCGCTCAACCGATCGCCATGAAATGTTTACCATGCAAATGATGCATGTTCAGGACCAATCTTACGATATTGTGAAAGGGGCTGGACCCCGGTGTCTAGGGGCCATGGTACAAATTTTTTCAAAAATTTAAATTTTTTTACGAGAATGAGTTTTGGAAAGGGGTTATATGAAATAAGAGACATGTTCGAATTCGGGGGTCCGCCCCTGGATCAAAAATTCATTTTTACATGTAAAGATACAATTATTTGATTGTTCTGAAATAACGCCTTAGCCGCTTTACTGATCGCCATGAAATTTTTACCATGTATATGTTGCATGTTCAGGACCAAGCCCACGATACTTTTGAAGGGGCTGGACCCCGGGGTCTAGGGGCTGTGGTACAAATTTTTCCCCAAATTTCAATTTTTTTAAGATTTTTTGACGGGAATGACTTTAGGAAAGGGGTTATATGAAATTAGTGACATGCTCCAATCCGGAAGTCTGGCCTGGATCAACAATTCATTTTTACATGTATAGATACAATTATTTAAATGTTCCGAAATAGCGCCTTAGCCGCAAATTTATACACCAAAAAGGATATCTAGCGTGATTGTTATACACAAATCATACCTCTACTATAATTGATTTAATTATTCAAAATAATTTTATTAATTTAAATTTAAGACAATCTTTCATCACTTTAACTGAAGACAAATCTCTAAACACTTATATTATCCATATACTAACAATCCATTTTTACTGGTTTAACATGTACTATTTAGTGATATTCTATTTATCATATCCTGTTTTGAAATGTACCATAGTCAGCGAGTTCTAATTTCCACATAACTTCAGAAATAATTAACATTCTATTCTAATCCACTATTGCAACCGGCGGCTTTTAATGAAAATAGTAGTTTCATATTAAACGCCAATAGTTTATTACTTTATTTAGTTTATTACTTAAATAATCAATGATTGTTTCATAAAATCAATTCTAGGAAAGGTACTAAAAAATTTTGTACGTATAAACTGATTTGCTTTGAAAAGTACTACATAGCGTTTTATATTTGAAAATAGCATCTTCTACAAGAAACATCCTTGGATTCAAATTATTGTACGTGTAAAATTGCCTTAGTTTGAAAAAACTTCTTTTGTTTTTCGAAATGTCATTTTCAACCACAGTTCGCGGTAAAACGTGTCGAAGTGGACGTAGTTTTAATCGTTTTGAATAAATTAATATTAATTTGTGTTTGGGATGCCGTTGTTCTCGATTAGTTAGCTATATTGCAATAAAATAATTGTTGGTGATTACTTTCCAGGTATTAAATATTATTTCAAGTGAATATACATTCTTTAATATACATTATTTAAGTTTTCAGTTTATAAACGTGTTAACCTATGATTACTTTTTGATTGTAGATAACATTTGATTTTGCTTAAAAAAAATTCCGTAAAGACATTTTCAAACACAGTTCGCGGTGGAACGTATCGTAGGGAACATTAAAATCGTTTTGATAAATTAATATTAATTTCTGTTTTGAATGTCCGTCATTCCTGATTAATTAGCTACACGTTTCATTTTTGCTCAAAAATACCACCGAAAAAAAGATCAATTGGGCAGGTAACTGCAAAGTCGAAGAAGATTAGAGCCGCAAGGGTGGCTGAATCAAGCGAACAGCGTGAAGCACGACTTGAAAATGATCGAAGCAGTACGTCTTCTTCAAGAGCTGATGAAACAACTGAACAGCGCGAAACACGACTTACAAACGTTCGAAGCAGGATGTCTTCTTCAAGAGCTGATGAAACAACTGAACAGCGTGAAACACGACTTGAAAATGTACGAAGTAGGATGTCTTCTTCAAGAGCTGATGAAACAACTGAACAGCGTGAAACACGACTTGAAAATGTACGAAGCAGGATGTCTTCTTCAAGAGCTGATGAAACAACTGAACAGCGTGAAACACGACTTGAAAATGTACGAAGCAGGATGTCTTCTTCTAGAGCTATTGAAACCATTGAACATCGTGAGGCCCGGCTGGAAGTCGATCGGTTACGATATGGACGATTAATAGAAACTTTTAGAGGTGATTTAAAGTGAGCAGCATTCAATTACGAGAAAGACTATGATTACAATGTTTCAATTGGGCAAATGGAAAACATTTGTTTGTATTGTAATGCTTTAAAGTTTCACAATGAATCGCCTCGAATGTGTTGTTCAAATGGAAAGGTGAATTTGCCTCCTCTGGATGATCCACCTGAACCTCTTCTAGCTTACGTCTCCGGAACTACTGAGTTATCCAGACATTTTCTACAAAATATTCGAAAATACAACTCATGCTTTCAAATGACATCTTTTGGAGCAACCCAAATTGTTAAGGATGCAGCTTTTATGCCCATGTTTAAAGTACAAGGACAAATTTATCATAAAATTGGATCACTTCTTCCTCTCTCTAACAACGACTCCAAGTTTTTACAAATTTACTTCATGGGCAACGAGGAGGCGGAGACTTATCAACGTTGTGCTATTAGTCCCGGAACAAAACGTGAACTAATATCAAGTTTACAGATTTTATTCCATGAACGCAATCATCTGGTAAATTTATTCAAAACTGCATTGGAGCAAATGCCATCAGATGACCACAGAGTAGTTATTCGAGCAGACAAAACACCGTCTTGTCAACATGAAAGACGATTCAATGCTCCAACAAACAACGAAGTTGCTATTGTTATGGTCGGAACGGATTTCAACCAACGTGATATTATTATCCATAGACAAAATGAATGCCTACAGCGTGTTACTGAAACATACAGATCGTATGATGCTCTTCAGTATCCAATACTGTTTTGGCAAGGAGAAGATGGGTACCATTTCAACGTGATGCAAACTAACCCAACAACAAGTGCTGCGATGACGAAAAGGGTTTCCTGTATGAATTTTTATGCGTATCGTATTATGATTAGAGCACAACAATCAAACCACATCCTGAAGTGCCGTCAACTTTTTCACCAATTCATTGTTGATATGTATGCTAAAATCGAAAGTGAACGACTTCTTTTCATTCGCTTAAATCAGAAAAAACTTCGTTCCGAGGAATATATTCACTTGCGCGATGCAATTGCAAATGATGGAAACGTTGCTGACATTGGGAAATTGGTCATATTGCCAGCTACGTATACGGGAAGTCCAAGGCACATGCACGAATATGCTCAGGATGCCATGACGTATGTCCAAAGATTTGGACGTCCTGATCTATTTATAACGTTTACGTGTAATCCAACATGGACTGAGATTATAGATTTACTTCTAATTGGGTAATCATCGACCCATCGGCATGATCTGACAGCTAGAGTTTTCATACAGAAACTCATAAATCTCATAACTAAAAATTATATTTATGGAGAAACTCGCTGCTGGATGTATTCTATAGAATGGCAGAAAAGAGGCCTACCACATGCTCACATTTTGATTTGGTTAAAGGACAAGATTACTCCGACTCAAATTGATAGTGTTATATCAGCTGAATTACCCAATCCCCAAGAAGATCTGATACTTTTTGAAATCGTTAGCAAAAACATGATACATGGGCCATGTGGAGCCGTGAATACCAATTGACCTTGCATGAAAGACGGAAAGTGTTCGAGAAAATATCCCCGAAAGATGTGTCAGGAAACACAAACTGGTGACGAAGGATATCAACAATACCGGAGACGAAAACCCGATGACGGAGGACACACAGCCACTATCAAAGTAAACAATGTGCATCATGAGGTAGATAATAGCTGGATTGTTTCTTACACTCCGTTACTGTCGAAAATATTTAAAGCCCATATTAACGTTGAGTACTGCAACTCGGTTAAGTCAATTAAATATATATGTAAATACGTCAACAAAAGCAGTTATATGGCAATTTTTGGACTTTCGAATACAAATTCACCATTCGATGAAGTCACGCAATTTCAAATAGGACGTTACATCAGCAGTAATGAAGCTGTCTGGCGAATTCTGAGTTTTAATATTCACGAGCGTTATCCAACAGTTGTACATCTTAGTGTACACTTAGAAAATGGACAACGAGTTTACTTTACGGAAGAAAATCTGTTACAGAGAGCTGCGCAACCAACGAATACGACATTAACAGCCTTTTTTCAATTGTGCGGAACAGATTCATTCGTAAAAACGTTGCTGTATCATGAAGTTCCAAAATATTATACATGGAACACGTCGAAGAAGCAGTTTTTCAGAAGAAAGCAAGGCACAATTATTCGGGAGTACCCTGGAATACGTGGTTCTGATGCCTTGGGTCGAGTTTATAATGTTCATCCTAACAATACGGAGTGTTATTTTCTGAGAATGCTGCTTCATGAAGTAAGAGGACCAACGTCTTTTCAAGCACTGAGAACTGTAAATGGCGAAGTATGTCAAACCTACAGAGAGGCATGTCTTAAACTGGGCTTACTTGAAAATGATGAACACTGGGATAGAACACTAACCGAAGCATGTCTTATGTGTCGTCCAGCACAAATACGCAAGCTCTTTGCAATCATATTAACAACATGTACACCTTCCGATCCTAAAGGTCTTTGGGAAAAGCACAAAGAAAGCCTTAGTGAAGATATACTTTGGCAAGCACGTAGAACAAATCCCGATATGGAAATACAGTTTTCAGCAGACATATTTAATGAAGGACTTATATTACTCGAGGATGCATGCTTATACATTAATAACAAAGTCATTTCCCAACTTGGGTTGCCAGCACCGACACGCCATGGAAACATTGTTCGTGATAGAGATCTATTACAAGAATAAAATTACGACGTTGGTCAGTTACGAGTTTTCGCTGAGACTCAAAAAAGTCTCTTAGTGGATGATCAAAGACAGGCATACACTAAAGTGATGCAATACATAGCAAACGGTAACGGAGGAATTATTTTTCTTGATGCACCCGGAGGCATCATTGAAAATAGCTGGTGTTATTTTGGAAAATTCATGTTTTTCACATGGCCAACTGTATGTTGCTTGCTCCAGAGTGGGAACGCCAAAAAATTTATTTATTTACACACCAAATGGAAAAACCAAAAATATTGTTTATCAAAAGGCTTTATAATAAAAATTATTAACTAAAATATCTTTATATTTATTATTCACTTTGATCTGGTTGAAGGTTTGTAAAAATGGAGTATAATTTATTTGGCAATTGGTAACAAATAACAAACCAAAATTAATTAACTATCCTCACAAACAGGATGTCCAATAATATCATTACAAAATTTCGCCTGGATGCATTGACGGAGGCACCCGTTTCTGAATACAGCTACTTATAATTTTCTTTTCATATGTGATTGCAACTACAAGGTATTTGAATTATATACCTCCCGTGCAACGCCGGGTAACTCAGCTAGTTATAAATATATTTAGGAATTTTGTGTTGCGTTCATAATTTTTTGTAAAGTTTTTGTTGTCTTATTTAATTATTGATTTTTATAGCGTTAAACTAGCTTCGTTAAGTTTAGAATGACTTAACGAAAACCTAACTCCAACCTCACTTCCAAGAACATTAACTTCAACTCAAGCCCATTTGAACCTTACCTAGAAACAAAGTAATAAATTTAAGTAGGTCTGACGTTTTGGACATTTTGACATGTGTATGTTTTATAGGAGTTATTCAAGTCAAAAGGGAGTTTTTAGTGTTTTGCATTAAAAAAACTAGCGTGTAATAGCAGATCACATAATCTGATAATAGTGAAATTGGGCTTTAATTTTTTTTAAAGTGATCTGGAGCTCTTTATTTGTTGGCCTTCCACTGGCGTAGTTGTAGAAAGTATTTCCTAAACACCAGTCTTGCTCTTCATTTGCTGCGATTATTCATCATAATCAGTGATATTTTAGCTGGCAAAATTATATAAAACACCACGTTTAAACCGATGCTAAAATTGGCATTTGTGTTTAGCCTGGCTAAAGACGCTTTGATAGAAATAATAATTGACTGCATTAAATTCGAACAAATTTTCTAAATGAAAGGGATGAATTTAAAAGAAATTGACATTCAATCAAAAACCGACTAAGCATGTACTTGTCCTGGTTCAAGCATTCCAAACAACTTTATAAACTTAAAGCCATACTTATAAAAAACGTTTTTTCATACTTATAAAAGACATATTTTTTGTAACTACCATCAGATGGAGTATGCATCTACATATAATGTGAAAACGCTCACTGAAACAAATACTAATGGTAAGGTTAGACACGCGTAAAAAGAGTAAAACGTCAGTTCGATAGAGAAATAAATAAAGTAGTAAGTTTACTTCAGTAAAGTTTTTTCGGTACCTATGAGTACCTCATATGTTCGGTACCTATGAGTACCTCATATGTTAGGTACCTATGAGTACCTCGCCTCACTTTCATTCAAAGTGTCCGAAAAGCACTATTATTTTTCGTCAAGAGAAAAATATCTTAGTGGACCTCAAATAATTCACTCACACAGTTCAAATTTAATTTTAACTCCAAATTCACAATAAAATATTTATTAGGTTTTTAATAAAAATTATTTTAAGGAAAAAACACAACCGTTTGACCCGAAAGTCATGGCCAACTGTCATATTGAAAAAAACATTTAAAAAAACCAATGTAGTTTACGGAATGCACGTATACTAGATCTACAGGGTGTCCGGATTTGGGATGGTAATCTGTTAAGGGGTGATTCCTTGGTTGATTCTGCGAAAAAAATTGTATGGGAGGGGGCGGGTCCATTTTGAATATCCCTTGAGTTACAGGGTGTTTCAGGAAAAAAGAACACCCAAATATTAAACTGTAACTTTCAAAATATTTATCGGAGAGTAATCAACTTAGCCTTATTTGGCTGGTAATTGAGAGCTATGATGCTTTAAAGTGAAAAAATATATTTTTTTTTATAAAATTAAGTTTTTCTCAAAAAAAAACTGTTATAATTTTTTTTTGTTTATTTAATTTTAATTCGAAATGATCTCTCCTACTATCCCCCGGCAGTCTGTCTCCTCTCCACAGCCCAGATGATTTAACCAATTAAACTGAAACTTCAGATTTAAGCTTTTTTAAGTGAATTATATACAAAATGATTTAAAAACAAAGTCATATTAATTTTCGACCTTGAGATTTTTGGAGTCATTGAGTTCAAACAATTTGATTCGAAGTAGTGTCTATGTGGCTATCAGTTTGTAGCCCAGATGTTTAACCAATCAAAGTACAATTTTATGTTTAAACTTTTTTCATAAATTTTGAAGTGCTTCCGTGTACCAGAAAATTTATTTTGCAAATATCTCAAAAATATACAATTTACAGAAAACATGAAAAAAATCAAAAAAATCTTAAGTTTGGAGGGAATTTGCATAATAAGTTTCTCAAAATTCGCTGTTCGTAAAAGAAAGTCGTGTGTTGGCCACACCTCAATTTTTTATATTGTTTAATGGAATTTTTTATAACGCACATTTTTTAATCGCACAGTAATTTGTGCCTGAAGGGAATTACTTAGTGCTGTGATATTAGCTCAAACTTTATTATTAAAAACTCCACTGTTAAAACTCGAATGGAGACAATCCAAATGGGGCATTTGCATCTCGAAACATTCTTAAATTGACACGGTGCTTCTAATTTCATAAAAGTATTTCTTTTAGTTTAGATCAAAATATTATAACACAATAAAATTGAAATCTACTGGAAAACCATTCCAAAAATATTATTTTATTTTATCATGTTATGACTTTTAAAAATAAAGTAAAATAAAATGTTTTTCAATTTGGCATTATGGTATATTGCTCGTTCCGTAAAATTTTACAAAAATCACCTAATTGTTTAATTTTGTCTTAGATCAAAATAACATACAAAATACATTACATAACATTTTGTTATAAAACATAACATAATAGCATGATAATGCTAGCTAAAATCTTACTTAAAAATTTCGGAGTTTAGGTGCAAAACTGGTGTGAATGAACTCCATGAAAATCTTAGTTTCTGAAAAATATAATTAAATTTAATTTTTTTTGGTATTTTATTGCCTATGGTTATTATGATGACTTGCAATTTTTTTTTGGTAATGATCTATTCTACAGTTTAATTCGCAAATACAATGCGAAATAAACCCAGTCGTCATCAATCAAATAATAAATAAAAAGCATCGAGAAATGTTGAATGTAATAGATGTCATTATTTGAAATTAAACAAGCACTTAAGCCAATCTGATTTAATAGTTTGTACAGAACAAGGCAACATTGTAGGTGAAAAATTGTATCTACTACAATCTATTGCAAAATTATTAAAAGATTCACGCAAATTATGATAAAAGGACTATTTTTATTTAATTTTTTGCTGGTAGTACACTTAGCATATTTAGTCAACAAATTGTTAAATTAACAACATTTTATTCAACAGCTTATGTTTCGATACTAACGTACCTAATTGAGAATATGTACTTTTATTGAAAGCTTCGTTTTCCGTACAGTCAGGCCCATTAATATTGTATATGGCCTCCGGTTTAAAACGATCCTATAAAAAAAATTCAAACGTTATATTTTGTAGCCCTTTTTTAGGGACATTCTTTTTACCGTGGTTAGATGGCTTCCCACCATCCTTGCATTTTGGCAACGCCGGCTAATGATTGTAAGCGACTCATTTTTTCTTTCTTTAGTACCAACAATTTTGTTTATACTCCATTCTTCGCTTGGAGCATTTATCCTCATTATAAATTGTCAGCGTATCGTTTACGAAACTAAAAGGAAATCTACTTGGACTGACCGCTCCCGGCTAGAACAAATTGTCAGTTTTAAGTAAACTACGAGAAACGCTTCTGAGTGTGACTAACATAATAAAAGATTGAAAAATCTTCGAATAGCTACGAGTAGATCAGGATAAAATAATGATAAATCGGTCTAAATCAAAAGGCCATAATATTCTCATAAGGATGACAATTTTTTGTAAAAATTGCCAAGAGTTTAAAGAAACTTAGTGTTTGAGTTGATTTCTTTATCACTGCCATTGAAATATTTATTTATAAAGAGAAAACTGTTACACGATAACATTTTCATGGGCAAACTCCTTCATTAAATACTAATTATTATCGTACTCATTGAGTAAAGTGGTGTCGTGTTATTGAACACACTAATTTTTAATCGATTGAAATTAGAATTTATGGGGTAATAAAACTTAACCAGGTATGTGGACTTCAAATGACTAATCTATTAATTTATTTTATGTGGCATATGGCATAACGCATACTTAATAGTAATGAAAGCGTTTCGGTCATGGTAAGCTGGATTTAGAATGTTCCAAAATAATTAATTGAATGTCGTCGTTCGGAATTGATTATTATGAGCAATGCCAAGGCCGGGCACTAATTACCTAATTTTTGTTTGTTTTAATTTAGAGAAATTATGAAAAACATGAAAAAAAAATCTAAACAAGGTGAGAACTGCGGAACTTTTTCGAAAAAATGACGACAATTTGTCTTTGTTAGGGTCTTACATTATATACGAGTATTATAGATAGCGTAAACTAAAATATGTGATTATTGATAATAAAAGTGATACACATAAGTTTACAATATAATATGTACATAAACGACATATTGAAAAACAAATTCCGATTTGCAAATCAGAATAATTATAATTGACGATATACAATTTATAAGAATTACGTAATTGAATGTAATAAATAAAAATATCGCGCCACTACTTTATAACTATGAATCGAGCGGATATACAGGTATATTATATACATATGTACCTCCATCGCCTTAAAGCAAGTTTAACAAAAATTTTAATCTCAAAAAAAATAAAATAAAAAGCTTAATCATTTTTATAAGCCAACCAGCATCTTCTGCGACAAAAATAACCTCGAATTTTGCGTGCACGCGCAAAATTTTTCTTAAATCATTATTTGGATGTTGCGGTAAAATATTTTAATTCATCTTGAAATCCGGTTATTCAAAAAAAAACTTTTTTTTTATTATTACAAGTATATGTACATACATGAATGCTTTTTGAACGGTCTAGGAATTGAATATATTTTAGACGCCAATCACTATGTTTGTTATTATTTGAGTATAAGGTGAACGCGCTGCTAAATAAAAACATGTTTAAATTACATTTTGATTCTAAGAATAGCCAAGACAGTTTGCAGAAATTTTATATACACACATAAATGTAGCTTAAATGATGTTTCTAAAATGTCTAATTTGTAGCAGTTAATAATAATAAACAGCTGTTTAGCAAATCGAATGAGTATTATATTTGGAGTTATTACGATACCTTAAAAATTAAAAGCAATTTTACTGAAACGGGGTCATTTTCAAAAATAATTTCTTCCAAAATTGATTGGTAAAGATGTGTCGCAGATTATGCAGTGGACAAACAGAAAGTGTTCACTATTTTTGGGAAATGCCCCACCATTTTGGGTGAACTCTTTCCAAATGTCCACCGCATTTGTTTCTACAATTCTTAATTGATAATTTTAACCAAAAAGCCCAGTATTTAAATTTATGACGTCTTCTTAATGGGTGAAGTGAAAAAGAGGGAATGCTTTAACTTGAATTTTTAAGTGTTTCCCTTTATAGCTAATCAATATCTTTAGTATTTTATTTACTTGTTTGATAAGAAAACTTATTAAGGTCTAGGTAATGCTTGTTTTACCTACAAAGAAAAAGTTCGAAATTTTAAAAATGTCACAAGAAATTTAAAAAAACAAATTAAGTAAAAGCGTTTACTTTGAAGGTGGAGTACTGCTTCGAGAATTTCTGATGTTCGATTTCAAATGAATGTTTTCCAGCGTTTTGCGGATGTTAGGACAGCCAATCAAGTACTATTTTTGAATCGGTCCAGGCAATAATTTCATTAAACTGGAGTGTGGCTTTACAATTTGCTTGATCGGCACTTTGGTTTTGATCGTAACTAAGTTCACGCAATCTTTTCGATCACTTGACGTCAAACGGAAGTAGATTGCTGCTGAACGGAAAGAAAATTATGCTTCCTATAAACCGATTAATGTTTATGTCTTGGACTGAGTAAATTTTGGTAAATCCTATCGTTCTGATAACTCGTGGCTCATCCCATCCTAGATCAACCACCCATCTAATCTGGCCATCGATTAATCTGTTGAAAAAGTTGTCGATTTGCTAACGGTAATATTCTCCAAGCATCTAGGTTTCGCATGGTGTCATTGTGTCTCGGTATGTTTGACGTAATTTTATTAACAATGAATACGTTCACTGCGAAAGCAGGTCCTACTTCTGGATGAATATGGATTGTGCCCATTCCTCTAGTGATTCTTCCATTTTTACGACGAATTCCCAGACGCTAAATGCAAGAATCAGTTATAAAGCTGGCATAGGATCTAAAATTCAAAAGTGTGCGATAACATAATAATGTTCCGGACGAACTCATTACCTTGACCATGGTAGTTGGAAAAATTGATTGAACGATTGACGTCTGGCCATAATGTGTTAAAACCGTGTTTGGTTTTAGTGACGCATAAGTTCTAACCCAAGTTATTTTCTTGGCCAATCCAAAGTAATGAATTCAAAATGAAGTTGTATAGTAATTTGTAGTAAAGTATTAAATAGATTTACAATTCAAAGTACAAATTAACAATTTCCAAAATTGTTTTCTTTCAGGTTACCTCAGAAACAGACTTATGATCAGGATTTCCATACTTTTCTCCAAACATACTGTTTTTATTTACTTTACCCAATTTTTTTTTATTTTATTTATTGTGAGGGGTGAGAAAATGTATTTACATACAATGTATCGGCATCCCTGCGTTGCAGAACTACCGACAAAAAAAAACGCCTCCTCCTTCAGACAGAAAATCCACCTCGGAACTATTTTGATATTACATCAAGATGGTGTCCCGTATATTGATTTCGCATGCTTCGTCTTCTATATTCGTATTCGTATTGTAAATAACCGCTTTCACGTTCTACGGAGGTTGTCCATTTCTGGTTTCTTTTGTTGTAGGATCGATTCTACAAAATTCGCCACTGTATCCCAGTTCTGTTTCGATTCGAGCATGATTCCCACGATATTATCGAGCGTCACCCTTCCAACCTTTTTTACTAGTTCTTCACGTCTCCTTTTCCACTGGTCGTAGATATACGACGATTCTTCCACCTTGCCCATCGTTTTCAGATATTTGCAAAAGTACCCATGATGACTCGTGAGGAATTGAGTCAAAAAGTAATTTACTTCGCCCTGTTTCTTATCCACCCACGCAAACAGATTTTTAATTAGCATTTTCGTCCACTTTCCGCGGCTTTCAGTCTGCCATCTCTCCTGCCAGTAAAGCATGACGTGTTCTCTGGCTGCCTTTCTTGCCTCTAAGACGCCAAGAGCGTCATATATAGCTTTCTTTCCTGGTGTCATATATAGCTTTCTTTTCCTTCGCCATTAGGTCTGTAGGAATCACTCCAGCAATAACCAACACAGCAGGTTCTGAGACAGAGTGACCCACGAAGTTATACCTGCAATTTTTTGACGGTATATTTCCTGTTTAATTGTATCTGCCCTAATTTCGCATTCATACAAAAGGATGGTGTTCGTGACTGACATTAGAAGCCTCCTTTTTTCAGCCATAGGGCCCCAATGTTCGTCATTAATCTGCTCAGGGCAAAGGCTACTTTGGACGCCTTTTCTGAGGACCGCTTAACCTGTTCTCCAAAATTAAGCTTTGTGTCAAGATGTACCCCCAAGTATTTGATTGCTGTGCTGGGCTGTGGATTTCCTACCTGAAACAGCACATCGGTTGCAATTTGCCATCTCGTAAGCAAAACTAATTCTGTTTTTTCTGTTGCTAGGGACAGACCATGGCCAGTTAGCCAAGAGGTAGTTCTTCTCATTACTTGGGTGAGCTTGCGTTGGGCGCCGTCTATATCCCGAATGACTATTACTGCTGTAATATCGTCTGATACCCAACCATGAAGGTGTCATCTGGCATTTCCATTCTCAGGATGCCGTCGTATGATGCATTCCATAAATCAAGCCCTAGAATAGACCCTTGGGCGGCACCCCCCCGTTCTCTCTTTACTGCATTGGCCCTCCGTGGTTTCGAATAGTAGCTTTCTATCTTGTAGGTAGCTGCCATTATCCGTAAAAGATAGTCTGGCACGCGGAAAGCGTTTCATAGCGCCGATAACATATCCACCTCGTCGAGTTAAATGCGTTCTTAACAGCCAGTGTACCAAATAGCACTAGCTTCCGTGATTAGTGATTCCCTTGTTGTGCTATAAAGAAAGCTCTCACCAATTTTTCTACAGCGCCGATAGTAGACCGACCCTTCCTGAAGCCATATTGCTTATTTGTTAAGTCCCCAGAAGCTTCAATAGCGGATGTGAGCCGCGGCTTTAGCAGTCGTTCTAATAGTTTCCCCGCTGTATCCAACATACACAGAGGGATATATGCTGAGGGAGAGTTTGGATCGCCCTTCTTTTTGTTTATGAGAACCAGCCGCTGGGTTTTCCATGCTTTAGGTGAAACTTCTTTCTCGAAACAGCGATTGGACATATTTAGAAGTTCCTACGGATGAGATATAGCTATCACCTTCATAACTTCCATGGGCTCTACATCTGGACCTGCTGCTTTCTTATTTCGGACAGAAGCAGCTGCTTGCTGAATCTCTTCTACCGTGAAAACTGGTACTCCCTCCGGTTCATCGGGGCAAGGTGGCCGATTGTCTTTTGGATGGTGCGGGAACAGAAAATTCACGATATGCCACGTTTGGCTTGCCTCCATTACTGGGCTGGGCGCTTGGGATCCTAGTTTGTGCATCACAATCTTGTAACCCAAGCATCAGGGTTCCATGTCGACATCTCGTTGCAAGTTTTCCCATTTGAAACGGTTGCTTCTGCTTATTTCTAGTTTTAATGCTCTTCTTGCCCGTCTGTATTCCTCGTGATCCAATTCTGCCACGTACCCGTCTCTTTTTATTGTCCTAGTGAGTGCGCGTTTTTGGCGTAGACAGTTCTTCCTGAGGTTTGCTATTTCGCCAGACCACCAATAAACCACGGACATTCCCCCCATTCGGCATTTCCTCATGGGCATCGACGCATTATATGCTTGGTTTACTAGCCTCATTGTGGCGCTTGCGATTTTTTCAGGAGATTCGGTTTCTGTCAGTGCTATGTGTTTAACTTCTTCGATGGTCATCGTGAGGTCTCCCTCCTTGGCCACGTTCCATCCTGTCTGGATTGTTGTGATTCTCTCTGTACCCTGAAAGTGATGAATTGGTGGTCACTATCCGTGTAATCTGCTATAACCGTCCATCCCATGACATAATATGCAACCGCGTCGGACAATAGAGTGATTTCGGGAATCGTTTCAGCGTAGCTCGGTCTTCTGAATGTTGATACGCTACCCTCACTCATCACCGTCAGTCCTACTTTGGCTACCATCTCTCGGATATACCGTCCTCTCGTGTTTGTAACGCTCATGCCTCACTCCAGCGACCTTGCGTTAAAATCTCCGGCTACAACGAGAGCCCCGTTGATCTTTCGCGTTTTATCCTCCAAGGCGTCAATTTTTGCTCGAAAGCCGTCTATTGGCTCGTTCGGTGTGAAATAGCACCTCACGTATGTGCTTCCTTTTTTGTTTGCCCATACGAATCCCTCTTCGGCTCCGTAACCCTCGACTCTAATCGGATGCGGGGTCCAAATAGCGGCTGTACCAAGTTTATCGGAGTGTCATTCAGGTTCCGTTCTGTTGCGGTATTCTTCTCTAATAATCAGCAGGTCTGCACCTATGTCTAGTCTCGGCTGATCCCGAAGGGCATCCGCTGTTTTACTTCGATGAAGGTTTCCTTGGAGAACCTTCATCTAATTTGTTTTCTTTTTCCTGGCTTCGTACAGGGATTGTCTGAATATTTGGCAAACCCCTGACCCAGGTACATGTTTCAAAATTTCGGGCTCAATTTCTTGTTCCTGGCAGAGAAAACAGTTTGGCTGGGCGTGACAATCCTTCTTTAGGTGGTCGT
Source organism: Tipula helvola (assembly GCA_963556165.1). Taxonomy (NCBI): domain Eukaryota; kingdom Metazoa; phylum Arthropoda; class Insecta; order Diptera; family Tipulidae; genus Tipula; species Tipula helvola. The sequence continues at coordinate 203,906,777 of OY744483.1, read as the reverse complement.
GGCCCTTCTCGCCACATTGGATACATATCCCTAGCTTCTCTCGAGAGTAAGTTTCGGTACCAAGTTTCGTACCGTAGCTGTCTCTCCCGAGGCAGCTCTTAAGGCGTCGCAGAAGTTCGCCTTGTTGCCCGATTTCGCTCCAAATTCTAGAAGGACAACGCCCATTCTGGTGCGTCGTAAGGATTTAATTTCCATGTTCGAATCCTCCGGCCTAACACTGTCCTTTAACGTACCAAGAATCTGTGCGTAGGTTTTACCCTATCCAGTTTTGATCAGTAAGGCTTCTGGCTTTATTTTCCTCTGTCGAGGCCTTCTCTTTAACCGCTTTCGTTTTTGTTTTGGAGATTTTGGCTGGGCTATAAAGTCCACGGTTTTCACTCCTGTCTTCTTTTTTTTCTTTTAACGGCTTGTGACTCGTTAGGACTGGAGGTGATCCGTTCCGACTCCTCTCTTTCTTGCTTCGGCAAAAATAGGGGCGATCGATTTACTTGGACGATTCATTTGCTCCATTTACCTGCTGATTTTGTTCGGTTGACCTATTAATCTGTCAGCTCTGCTGCCATCGTATCGTTTCTGTAGAAAGTGATGACATCTACGGCCTCCTCTAATTATTTAATGTCATTCTTAACACCCTTTGAGATTGTTGGTTGTTTGATTCTCGCAGTCTTCATTTTAATAAATATCTCCTTGTACTTTCGCAATTCGTCCTCTTCTCCTTTCCTCATATTGTTTATATATGATAAGTTCTGCGAAATATGAAATTCAATTAATTTAGATAAAACCAAATATTTTCGGAAAATTATATACACATGCAGTTGACTCTAAATTCAAAGCCTATCAGATCCCAATGATACATAATTAAATGCTAATTGTACCTAGCTATGACAATTGTGCACTGTACTGCCATCTGTGCAATAATTTCTTTTACCTACTTTGATATTTTTATTCAGATAGTCTGCCATTTCACCACACGGACGGAAAGATTGATGGTTCAACAACGTTTACACAATATACAAATTTATAATGAAAGTTAGTGTTGAATTAATCCAACTTTTTGTGCTTTAGACTGGTTTAACTCTTCACGTTAGAGTGGAAAGAATCGTTCCCCCAGAGGAGAACATAGAAGCTGTTATGAGCGTCGTTCTCAAGAACTGAAAGTTTCCGGGTTCTTTGATTTATTTTTAAAGGGATAATACGTAAAGTTAATGATAAATGCTGACAGATCATCAACAATTGAAGCATTAAAAACCAATATTGAACATACTATGGATGAAATTCGGCGGTATTTATGTGAAAGAGTGGCATAAAATTTTGTTCACAAATTGCATTACGTTCGGTTTACCTTGACTTACCAATAGTGCCTGTGTAAATCTGGTATGGCCATTCAGCCAAGATAACACACTTACAACCCGATTAATGAATTAATTGTTTTCATTTTCAAAACATTTGGTCAGGTGAAAATGGAGTGACATTTGCATAGATGATTTATTTTGTACTTCATAATAATAATGACAGACAAACTGAATTCATTACTCATAACTATTCTTTGGCATTCCGCAAAACACTTGTGCAAATTTTAATTGTACCCAATGCATGTAAATCCAAGCATTCTCTCTCTATAAATGACAACTAATGTTGTGTGCCTCATGTCGTTTTTTTCGACTAAATGTTTGACTAAACTAAATTATGCTGTATTATGCTATTAACCACCAGACGGCTAACGAAAAATCTGCTTGCGATGATGCAGTTTGTTTTGGTTGTGATTGTTTTTGCGAATGATTGGATTATAATGTTTGTTACGAAAAAATTTAATTTCTGCCACAATTTGTACCAAAATGTTGATGAAAAATACATTGTAATACTTATTAGGTTTTCGACGAAAAATTGTATAACGGATTATATTCGAATAATAACACTACTCCGAGGGGAGCCCTCAGAATTTTTGCGGCGAATCTTAAAATATCCCGATATGCTATATCGCAGGTCTAGATATTGCTGTATCTGTATCAACATTCTCATTATCAATCCCTTTATCGAAAAAATTGTAAACGGACTCATATAAAGTAAACTGACAACATTTTCTGGTGTAAATAACATTACTTTGAGGTTAGTTTTGGCTCGAGTAATTTTGCTTTATAATGTTAAATTAAATGGTTTTGCCTTGATGTTTAACTATATTTTGAATCAGTGTTTAATTTTCGGCATCTAAAAAAAATTAAAATACGGTTTAGGTAGCACTTGAGCGGAAATTTTAAGGGATGAATTCAACCCTTTCAATTTACCTTCAGCTCAGTAAGCACAATGAATGATCGTTGTTTATATCCAAACTAAGAGAAAAACTGCTAATAGGCAGCACAATCCGAACAATCGAAAAAATGTCCGCATTTATTTTGGAATAAATGGCGGAAGGGTATCGAGTTTTGTGACCCAAAATTTACGATATAGTGTACGATAGACTAGTGTACGACGATTATATCGAAAACATGCAAAGAATTTATTAAGAAAACCGAATTTAGAAGGCTTGATCAAATATATAGAATTGAAACAGTCAGAGCTACAGATTAGTCAAATTTCATCTTAGACACGATGTCACTCCCCATTTATTGATTTTATATTTATTTAATTTGGTTTCACATATTTCTGAAAAATTTAATTTAATTTGTGAAAAGTTGCATTCCACTCGAAATTGGTTTCATATTCATTCCGTTGTCATTCAATTCAGAATAATTTTTGTTTATTTTGGAAATTCTGTCACTTAAATCGGATGATTCGTTCACATTAGGAAGGGTTTCATTTAATTGAAAAAGCTATACATCAAACCAAATTAACTAGCACCCGATAATGTGACACCGATAATGTCGAAGCCAATACCGATAAGTCACCGCCGGTACTTTGACAATAATTATAATGGAGGTGGCGATAAAAGATTACAAAATTGGCATCTGTCAGTCGTTATTGCTACCTGTTGTAGTATCATGTCGCATGTAAATAAATTATGAAACGAAACGGTTAATATATCTGTCAGAATGTCAACCAATTTATCGGACAGACACAACAGGGGAATGATGTACCCGATTTGTCGTCCGTTATCTGGCCTCAATTTTTACTAACGGTATTAGATACCTTTTTCACGGTATATTATCCAATTTTACCTGCCTGTTCTTAGGCTACAGCGTAATTATGTTGCTGCAAATGCGAGCCCCACTTTGTGGGCCGAGCAGAAGTCTTTTCTTTCAACACAACGTTGAAAATCTTTAGATTTTCTTATAACGATAATAAATTAATTTAATATTTTGTAGACAATTTTATGTATACGAAATATTGAGAACTTCCAACAGACACAAATTAACATTATTAATTAACCAGTATTTACACGAAATTTCGAAAAGTAAGACTGGGTATTTCCGTCAAAGAAGAATAGTGAAAAGCCAGGCACAGCTTGTCTTATTGGCCCTTATTCCATCTCTGAATAACTGGCATGAACTACTCAACAATTTAGAAAAGTGGATGATTTAGCCGAACGAGGCACGCAGCAGTAACCTCGCGCAAAGAATTTTCTTCGACCGTAGACTAAAATTGTTTTTCAGAAGTAGATTTATTCAAAATGTAAAAAATGGAACGAATGTTATGATTGTTTCAGACTATGGATGCGCGTTTTTGATTAAATTAAATTTCATTATCTATAATCATTAAATTAATTAAAAATTGACAACTCCAAATTTCTTAATATTAATTAAAATATAAACTTATATTATAAATGCTCAGAGCCAAGTCTAGGGGTATAAATTCTGGAAAAAGGAAAATTAAGTGTGAACGCGTTTAATTAACTAACAGATTAATTTAATTTTAATGCGTTAGATGATCTAAAATACATATGACAAAATTATCACTTTGAAATTATAATTTTATTGCACACCAAATTGAATTTAAATAAGTACACTCATATTTGAATTAATGAAAATAAACATTTATTAATTGATTTTACATTTAATTTAATTATTGTTTTATTTTTAATGGTTAATTTTATTTTTTATAAATGCGTTTATTTTTTATTAATCACCACACAATTTCCGAACGAAAACAGGGTTGACCAGCAACACCAAACGTGTTACCGTAATAAAGATCGAGATCAGAACGAGAGTGATTAATATTTGGGACAGTTTAAATTAACAACCAAGAAAAAATTTTTGGCAATAAACATTAGCAATAAAAATGATAAACTGGCACCAAATATAATATTTTGCAACAAACATATAGCGAATACAAAAAATAATAATTTTTAGTAACAAAATAAAAACAAATTCGAGACAAACATCAAATTAAATCATTTTAATAAATTTGATAAATCTTCATTTTCCAGAATATTTTAAATTTAATTTTAATTTAATAAAGTTAATAAATTTACCTTAAATACATATTAAATTTGTTGCCAATTTATTATTTTTGTTAATCTAATTTTTATTTCGAAAAGTTGTGCTGATTAAAATTAATAAAAATTGTTTGTATCTCAAATAGCTATTAATTCTGTTGGTCAAGGCACTTCCAACTCTTTCACAGTTCCCTTTTAACCTTGCACAGTAGCCAACTGGAGGATGTAGGCTATAGACCCGTTTCTTGTTTAAACCACCTGCACATTGCATTGTTTTATGGCAGCCTATATTTAGTGCTGATATTAAAAGGGGGTCAGCCCATGGGTTCTGCACTCTTCTCAACAGGGGGTTATAGATGTGTTCATCTTCATCACCGATCGTAATCAGATGATGAAATATTCCTTTTACATCCCACCTCGGATTCGAACCCGGTACCTCCCGATCCAACCACCGCAGCTTTAATCACTGCGCCTTTGGTCGGTACCTTAAAATTGTATTCTATTTTGTTTTATTGAATTGGGTTTATGTAAATGCTATGCCGCGCTTTTTTTTTTGTTTTTTTTTTTTACGGTTTATTTATTTATTCACATACAAATTTGGTATAGGTGCACAGGCATACTCTATCTTGAGCATGAGCTCATTACGATAAAATGTACCCCAATAAGCGGCTAACGCCATTAACTATCTAGTTTATATGTTTTATGCTTATAGCTAAAAAAAAAAGTAGGTTCCTGCATTTAGGTAATGTTCTTCCAGTAATATTGTTTCCTTTTCATCTTCTTAGTATGTATAGTTATTTTATTTTCCAATTATTTTTGGGTTCTGCCCCTGCGGTTGAGGCATGTGGTGGTTTCGCTTTTGTTACATGTAACAATTAAAATTTAGGAATAATAGAATTAATTTAAAAAAAGCAAATATTTTTCGGAAAAATTAAAACACATGCGATTGACTCGAAATTCAAAGCATATCGCTTGGTCGAAAAAGAAATCGTACGATACAAAATACCCAATACACCAGTGAAATTATATGGATGAGCCCGTGGACATTACACTCATTTTTTCTGTGAGCAATGTCTCATTTAAAGAGACCTAGGTAGTGTCCAGACAATATTTATAGGGGTAATGTGCAAATGGAAAAGGGTCATAACCAATATTCTTTATACCATAATATATTTTACTCGTAATTAACTGTTCTGAAATCGGGAAAGATAAGATTTCATATTATGGAAAATGGACATTTCTATTCTAATTTTCAAATTAAACCACCTTCTTCCTCTCAGCGCTGACATTTAATAATTATCAATTTTCTCGCTCTTCGATAGAATAACTGTTATTCCTTCCAAAAAACTACTGATTATCCTCCAACATATTTCCTTGCAAATTAAGAAATAAGTAATAAAGACAAAAAATAAAAAACAAACATAAAAGGAACAAAATTTTAGTTTCTTTAATTTGCTGTCTCGGGAATTTGTCGATTTCTTGAAGTACCTTCGCAAGAAGGCGGCTTTAATTTTTGGGAAGAACGAAGTTCTTTTTGTCAATCAAAAGAAATTTAAACACTCCCGGACATTAATTTTACAGCATATCATGAAAAGCTTTTGATTTCATTTTACATACAGTGTACTGCAACATAGTTACTGTTTACTCTTGCCTCGCTAGATTTTTAATCTGGGATTTCAATCTGATACACTCTGAGCAAGCGTCTGTCGCCGGAATATTAAAGCTCAAATTAAAATCGCGCATGAAAATCTCCCAAAAGTAATTGGTATTTTACTTTAAGCTGGAGTTCAATTTGGTTGTTCTACTGGATCCGCTTGAGAAATATTGTATCGGATGCTTTGTCATTATAATCAGAACTAATTCTGAGCAAATATGTCCCGTAGCCAAAATTATTCGTGTCGAGAAAAGTTTCTTCGATACTAAAATATTTTGGTATAGGTATTGGCCATAACGAAAACATAAACATCGATGGTAAACCATCGATTAGTCGAGACAGTAACCTTAAATTTCCGTAAACCTTTTTGCCTGCAGAGGCGGATTAACGCCTAGGGAAGCTTGAGGCCCGTAATTTTCATACTCCATTAGTGTGCTGATAATTGAGAACCACCATACAGAGTCTCAGAAGACTGGCTACCAATGTTCGAATGTCGGACAATGCGACACTCGGAAATGAGATATTTAACTACATAGTTATTGGCTCAATGCCGCGCCAGAAAAATGGTCCCAAGTCATAATATTCCCACACCCACCTCCGTGCTTTATGGTCTTAATAATGAATCTGGGATCCAGTTCTATATTTTTCAGGTGCCTCACATACATCTTGGCTTCTGACTTAAACAAACTAACCTTCGATTTGTCGCCCTTAGAACCTTTTCCAAATCTCCAATGGTTTGTACAAGTGTTGTTTTTCAAAATGTATCTTTCGTTTTAAATTGTGTTTGCAAACGATTCGCTTTTTGTGTGTAATGCACCCACGCAACCCAGATTCAATCAGCCAACGTCTAATTGACCCGTCCGAATAACTCTATACAATTTGAGGTGATAGGGCTCCATTTATTTTCCTGGCGGTCATAAAAGGGTCACTCTTAAACATACTATCCATTTTCTTTATTTTTAGAGCTCGTTCTTTTATGGATCCGTTTTGAAAATCCCCAATACTATTATAAATTTTAATCGCACCATGAACTATCTTCTTTAAATCTGCTGCAATTGTTCGAATTGGTGCATTTCATTTGTAAAATTTCCATACAATCAGCTTTGTCATTTCTGGTCTACAGCTCTAATTTTTGCCCATTTTTGCAACTAAATATATACCCCTGAACTATTAAAATCGACATTCCTTTATAAAAACATCTTACTGATAAATTTAAAAAACTAAGTTTTATCTATTGCGCTATTTAGCACCCATAGTTTTTTTTTAGCAACCGCCAACAAGTCAACTTTTAATAATTCTCGTTCAACAAAAAACTAACAATTTAATATTGAAAACAAAATAACGTAAATTAAATGCCTATAAACTTGTTAAAATTATAGTTGAAAATATCCAGTATTCTAATTTATCATTGTTTCTAATTTTGTGGCCTTCTTTATTGTGCTTTTTGTGTTATGAAGCAAAACAATTATGTTATTCACCTTAAGTGCCGAAAAGTCATTCTTTATACAAGCCAAAGGGGTTAAATTAATTTTGGGAATTTTTGTTTCTCGAAGAAATGTTTTTATCTTGGAAATTTTAAAAACATTAAATTTATTTTAAATACCATTAAAATATTTAAACTTTACACCCCGTATAATATTCCACCCTGAAGGAGCAAGGGAGAGGGATTATATAGGACACCATTCTAAGTTAAAAATAATAATGCGGCTTTTTAAAATTCGGCATCGTTACGTATAACAAATTGTTAAAGTAACAAAATATCAGATTAGTTTTTATCATTAACTAAACAAATAAAAATTGATTAAATCATGGCCTGACTTCATTAAATTAAGAAATACTTTTCCTTTTAAATTCATATTTAATCGTTACTAAATTTGACCAAAAAACTTAAATTATTCAAATCAAAGTCGAAATAATGAAAAAATTAAGTTGATTTAGGTCTGATTTTTTCACAAACCATACAGAGAATACAAGACGGGCCTTCTTCATCAAGAGGTGTAGGTGTAGCGTGTAGGTACAAATAGTTTAATTTTTTGGGTTATACATCAATAATAAAACAAATGGAATGATTCATTTTGATACCAATTGAAAGGGCATTACAGTCACTTCATAAAACTGATTCGTGTGCTGGTAATTGAAGTTTTTCCAATTTCCAACGCGTATCAAAAACTAGAATATTAAATTACTACCTCAGTAAAAATCTCCTAGTTTGTTTTTATTATTAGCGATGCTATATTTCTACATAGCTGCAGATGTCTACTTTCTTTGTACAATTTTTCAGACCTTCACATCAGATAAAAATTCAGCCACAATTTTTCTTTGCTTGCCAAATTACTTGACATCCCCTTGAGGCCGGTCCGGAGAGCATAGATAGAATTTTGACCACTAAACAGTAGAGAATAGTAATTTTGTATCTTTCGGGGATTCCAAAATATGTATTGTGAGTTTTTCAAGAAAATCAATACAATAAAAATGCTCTTTTTACCCCCACGTACCATACGAAAACTCAAAATAACAGAAATGTTTCTTCGTAGGAAACATGAAATAAATCAATGCTAATGAAAGTATAGAGATACTTGAGAAACAAATTTCAAAACCTCAAAACCTTCGTCGGGAAGCGAAATACTCGGTTTCTTAGGAAATAACATTTCTAGGCAAATCGAAATCTCTAACCGTAATTTTAGCATTTTTGATCAATTATGTTCATTACATTATAATTTAATAGCCATAACCTAAAATTTAAATTGTTTTATGCGTAAGGCCATTGGGTTAAATTGTCATAATACCTGATGCCATTGTAACCTGCTATGGGACTCCTTTTATGCTGCGAATATGCAAAAGACGCGTTTCTTTAACCCTATATCTACATATGTATAAGCGGCTACTCGGGTGGGTCATTTGATTTTTATGCTCGTAAAATTAATTTTTGATTACTAGGTTCTAACCCGTGGGAATCTTAAACCTATTATTTTTTTCAAAAGCTTGCCCAGGCCCCGAATTTTCCATAATCTGTCACTGCTTCATTTCTTAAGTTTCATTCTAGAATTATGTGACAACCTTTAAGTATGTATTGAATCATTTCAACTCATTTCAATGGGCCTGAGCCTGAGGCACCAATGTAGATAGATGGCTGCTGATCGCGCAGTATTTAAATTACGGTACAATTTTGGTTTAAAAAGTCAATAAGTTATTCTATTTTGGATTTGGAGGACGAACTTTACCGACATTAATTGTTTAATTGAAAATTGAAATTTATAACCGACTATATTTCAGTATAGCCATGTCTTGGTGAGCTTGAGCAAAGTACAATTCTGTTAAGTTAATAATCTAAACCTGCCCTGAACGATTTAAAATTCACCATTACTCATATGTACGTACACAACAATTGTGGAAGATTCCATATTTAGACATTTGTGAATAGTCATAGTAAACCAGGTGAACAAAGCAAAGTGGCATCGCTGATTTGATTGATTTGAACTAAATGTCGGCTCTATTACACATAAAGGCGCTATTTTGACTGTAAAGTCATAGCAGCTGGAAAGACGGTAGCATGTCTCCCTGCGGCCTCTTCCATGCGCGTATCTTTAGAAAATAGCATTCGAATCTATTTACCACCATTATAGTTTTTGTTTCCTATATGCCCCGCATAACCAAACTCAGCAACAGCATGAGCAATACTAAGGCCGTGAGTGAATATGTTAAAAATATTTGGTTAAAAATTTGGTGAAAATCAAATTATCGTGGTGAAATGTTTTTATCTACCACATTTAATATTGCTGTGTGAATTAGTTAAAAATTAAAATTGTGACAACTGAACAACAACATGAAGCGCAACAATCATTTTCCTAGTTTGTTATCTATTTTATTACTTTATAAAAAGCGTAATTTATCAAATGAAGCTGTTTTAAGAAGAAACAGAAAGAAACACGTCGAGCTTATGTATCAACTGAACTAATATTAAAAAAACGAGGTTATGTTTTTTTAACGAGGTTATGTTTTTTTAACTCGCTTGTCAAATTTTATATACGGTGCCTACCATGATGCATTTTTTATTTATTTTTTGTGGTGAGTAAATTTTTAATTTTAACATGTCAAAATTTTAATTTTTAACTGGTTTTTAACTAATTCACTCACGGCCTAAATATAGCATAGGTACCACCGATTAAGGCGCTATTCCACTTGACTGAATTGACTGATAGTAAAATTAAAGGAAGTTAAAAATATACATTTGCTAGATGGGCGAATGAAACAAAAACCCTTCTCAGTCAAGAAATATTTGTGTTTGTAGTAGTGTGACTGCAATAAAAAGTATCAAATTGAGAACATTTTATAGCAGTCACACTAACACAGTAACACACATGCATAAAATTAGTATATGATGAGAAATATTTCCTGCCCACTTATAATTTTATGGTTAATATATTTTTCAAAGTTTCAAATTATGCTATAAAAACGTAAAAATTAAAAAAAACCATGACGTGTTTTTGGTAGAGATTTTTTTAATTTTTACGGAAAATATACTAAAAAATATAATTCTGATATGAGTATTAATAATATTTAATTTTTTAGATAATTTTGAGATACAAAATTAACCGAATTAATAGTAATATTTAATTTTTTTAATAATTATGGGTTATGTTTTTGTGTGCTGTCAAAATTTCTCCTCAAAATTTTGCTATAAAATAAAAAAATAAAAAACGTTGCCTTTGTCTATTACATAAAGTTTTGAACTTTTTTCTCTTTCCCACTTTTTTTACTATCAGTCAATTCAGTCAAGTGGAATAGCCTTTAAACAATTCCAAAATTATTGTATCAGCCAAAACCAACATTAATGTATTACAAGCCTGACTATCATAACGTATTATTCGCTTATACATGAAAGTATTGGTGATCGGATACATTATATAAATTGTAGACAAAACAAACCATACGAAGTTTCCCACCAATACTTCCAAGTATAAGCGATTTAATGTAAGAAGGGATCTGTGTACCTCATTACGGAATCAGGCTTGTTGTACATTAGTGTTGGTTTTGTATCAGCCTATAAGTGCCATTTTCATAGCTCGCTAAGATGTATAACATTTAATATTTAAAGTATGCGTGTACTTTTTCTTTGTTTAATGTATTTCCATTTCAGTTTTTTGAGTCACTTACACGTACATATGCATGTTCGGTGCATTTTGTGTTCGTTTTTCTCGTATTTAATTTTCAATTTCGGTCGTACCGGATTTTCCGTTCCTTTTTTTACATGAAATTTTTGACTTACCCCCGCTAAAGATGTTTTCACGTCAAAAATGATATTTTGACACAACGTACGTTTCTAAGGGAATAGGAATTTGGGAAAAATGAAACGTTCACGTTAAGGAACATCTCGTTACTCTTCACGTGTTGCTCTTTTTTTTAGAATACAGTTGCAGGCAATAGAATAAAAAAGCAAATGAATCGAACCAAAGTTTTACGGTAATAGCAAATCAAATAAGCTGTGACTATATTTAGTGAAAATGAAATAAAGTTCGTACAAAGTTAGATAAGTAGCGTAATACGAGTAAGAATGAGCTCATTAAGAACACAGAATATAAAAATATTTACCTGAATTACAGAAAATCCACTTAAACATTTTCGAAGTGTAAAAATGTAAAAAAAAAAATTGAAAATCTTGAGAATTGGGGAAAATTCGAAGACATTTCAAAATAGCCAAAATTCAAATTGTTGAATTTAAAATTCAGCACTAATTTCAGAAATTAATACTTCTGGACGTGGGTTTTGGTCACAAAATGAGTTGATATCTGAATTACCAATTGTATTGGTGTCGAATGTGCATTATTTTTTAGATTTGATTTAACATAATGCAAATAAGAGAGATAAAATGACACGAATAAGGGCGATAAAATGATACATGAGAAATTATGAGAATATACAAGCGCCCTTTCCGAAAGTTATACTTATTTATTTAGACATACTTATTTAAATAATTATGTTGGCGAAGTAACTTGAAATAAGTATGAATCTACAAAAAAAATCATTTTGTTTTCATGTTAGATTGTTTCGGATAAGAAAGGGATAGAAATATACTTATTTTAAGCTACCTTCCCAACATACTTATTTAAATAAGTATGTCCTAAATAAATAAGTATAACTTTCGGAAAGGGCCTTTAACAAAAATATTTGACGGCACACAATAGCAAAATGTATATTTTACGCCGTGTACTTAAAGAAAATTCTCAATACTCAATCCTCATTTTGCGACCAAAATCAATGTCCTGGGATGCTGTTCTTGAACCATTACGAGAATTTTCGTATTGTGAGTTAGTGTAAAAATATTACGTTCTCAAATATTCAATTATCCGTAAATATGTAAAACCAAAAGTATCCTTATAATCGCTGATCTCCACTATATAAAACATAAATAACTTTGACAGGACATTCTTAATCATTTCGAATAACCTGTCAAACATTCATTTCCTTCGCATAGGCTCTGAGATTTTCAAGTGGCGCCGAACAATTAAATACACTCGACAATCTCAAACATACTCGAGTAATCTCCAAAATATCGAATAACCTGACTTGTTCAAAACAATGAACCATCAGTGAAGCATCATATGCCAAACAGCTCACTCTTTTAAAACAAACTTGATTAATCTCGAAAATGTCGAAAAGCTTTAAGAAGTACCCAAAAAGGAGAAGAATCCCGCTGAAAACCAAAACAAAATAATACCATATCTAATTTGTAGTTTCCTTATACTTAAAATTGTTTTTCAAAATAAACCGGATTTACCGGGTATCTCGGTAAATTTCAATTTTATTTACCGTTAACTATACGTCGATCGAACGCTAATTCTTTATAAAGTGAATGGATTGCCTCAACTCTTCGTTGATTCCTTTTCTAGAGGCAAACGAGACTTCTGTAATAACGGAAACAAGAAAATATTTTCAGTGGCGGTAAAGTATTTTTCTAGCAAGAAATTTCTGTTGATAGCTGCTTAGCAGCAAAGATGATTATAGTCATCTAGTTAGTCACTATTTTGCTGATTTTCTAAACGACATTTTGGAATGCGGGACTACAAACCAACGCAGATTCTCCATGTATTTAAAGTAAGATGTAAGTTCTTCAGTCTGTCCATCTGTCTGTCGATTGGTTTAATCCATTCGTTTACCGATTCGTGGCTTAATCCATACATTAAAATCCGTTGCATAGTTTCAGAGTTTTGGTACGAAATATGTTTTTGTTTTTATTGTTGCATACCATTGTATTTGATAACATGCACAGAAACATATTGGTTTTGCTTTAAACTCTGTCACCAACACCAACTGGCACTTTAAATTAATTTAATTTTAATAATTGCTGCATTATCGCACCAAATACAACTAAATTAAAGATTGTTTACCAATTTATGCCCAAAGTTATGGCCATGTATTAAGCGTGACGTCCATTAAATAAATTTTTAGCGTTAAGTTTTATGTGTTCAAAGAATCAAAACAACTTTCTATGCGTAAATTCCAAAATATACAAAAATATTCCACGATTAATTCTACGAGTCTTTTTGTAGTAGAATTGTTAAAATCGTAAATCAAAGTTGTTGCGGTATGACCGTAAAAGTTTATAGAGTTTAGCAGAAAGTTTGATAAACAAAAATTTTATTTTCGCATTAAGATGCTGTAATTATCCAATATTTATTCAAAGCATCATTAAATTAAATATTCAAATGTCCGGAAATACCGATACACACACAAACAAACTTGTGTGCGACCATAAACTTGATTTAACAACAGACACTCGAAATTGGATGATGAGGTCAAACTTCGCGACAACCAACATGATATCATTTTATTTATTCAAAACGTGATACAAAACGCGATAAATATTTTTTACAATACGGTGTGGTGTGTGCACGCGCTGAAAATAGTTGTTTTACAAATTTATTGGCACATTAATGCCGAACGTTCATTCATATTTGCCAAAAAAAAATAATAAAAAAAAAATTCAATCGTATACAACACAATTAAATCAGCTTTGATCTGGTTTTGTGCAAATGATATAAAACAAATTTAAACAAATCGTGTAGGCAGAGTATTATCATCAAGATGAGCGGTAATCTTAAAACAAAAAAGAAATTCTGGTTTGCAAAATTTATGTGTATTTATGTGACATATCTAATTCAAACTGTCAAATACGTACCTTTGGAATATGCTTTCACTTAATCTACATAAAATTGTATAGGCCAGTGCAAATATCTCCTACGCTTTATCGGTACTTTCACTAAAATACAATTTACACGTTACATTATCTCGTTGACAATTTTAAATATTAATTTGATTGGTGAAAATAGCGTCTCTTTAGGTTGTATACATACTTGAAGATGTCTTAAGTAAGATCTACATTTTATACCAGTTCTGCAATTCCTTCTAAAATATCATATCGCCATTTATTCAACTTTCTATTTATTGTTTTGAATTTGACTTAAATATTTTATTATTTATGTATGTACTCGACTCGTTTATTTAGCTTTATGTTGTCTATACAAAAGAATAATTTTTTATTACGTACTCATTAACTACGTAACAAAGGCTAAATAAAATATTGTCTTTTGTATACGCGTTATTACATTCGTTTAAAAGATATTAAACTCGAGTTATCGTGGGCTTTCAAGGTATTATTACGTAATTCATAAAGCAAGAACAATTTTTGCGAATAAGATAGATTCTATAGAGATTTTGGAAGAAGAATGATTTTTTTTTTTCTATCTGTTTGTTTGTTCAAGGAAAGAAAATAAAAGGTAAGTCAGATGCAAGGGTGCACCCACAAATATACATATTTTCGAAAAATCTTGATATTAAATCAATGAATCACAATATCTTTACGAACCTTTAAATATTTGCATAAATATTAAACCGTATACATAAATTTAAAATTATTTAGGTTTTAAGTGTGGTCTCTTGAAGGAATCGTGCGAGTTCCAATGTCGTTTTGTAACTTGCCTTCATACAATAAAATCATTAAGTTATTCCATCAAAGTCATGCCACATTTCTTTCAAAAGTTTTTTTTTATTAAATATTAGCTACATGGGATAGGATGATGAGGCTTTCTCGGTGGAGTATAACGTACAGAAGTTCAAACTTAAAATCAAAAATCAAACTCTTGAATACTGAAATCCTATTTTTGTAGAAATCGTCCTAAGCATTCCTAACCAGCCGCAAGTTACCACTGATGCACTGATGGCATAGAACACTTTTGTCAATAGTTATACATAGCAAATCATCGTTCCTCGTCCATCGTACTTCCTCGTGAAAAAATGTGGAAAATCTGTGGATTTCAAAATATATTTAAATTTGGTATAAAATTAGCCTCTAGAGTGTTATGTCTTAGATCGGATTGCCTTTATGTCATTTGTCAATAGTTATCGCTGGAAAAAATTCAGTTCAAGTTTTCAGTGGAAAATCTGGATAAACTCGATTTGTCTTCAATCACATCAATGCCATCCATCTAGAGAAACTCAAAAACCGAATTAATTTTTGCAAAAAAATGAAAATGATGTTTTAGAATTTTGATAAAGCCTAACTATTGAAATACTGGAGAAATATAGGAAAACACGAAATCAATTTGGTCATATTATACCACCTTTGGATTATATCAAGTATTTTCGACAAATTTCGAAAGGTCGAAAGAAAGTTGTCAAATATTCTGTAAAGAAACAATTTCGTTACATTCTGTAAGGATTCCTGCTGATTCGCTGGTTAGCTCTTAACTCTCATGGAAAATCGTAAGAAGACCTAAAATTCGGAATCGATTTTTAGAGGAACTTATGTAAACCTACTTGGCTATTTGATAATAGTTGAAATAGAAAGATGAAAGATTTTGTTCAAAATATCCTTGTAAGTTTGTTTTTTTACAGATGAATATTATGGAAATAATTAAGAAGAGAACGGCCTAACGGGTATTCGCCCTCTTCCTAATTAATTTTACATTGAATAAATTAAAATACAACTCTGGTGTATTGTGGACGAGATTCTGACTGATCCTTAATATTATATTTTACGGAATTGGTTTGGCACGCAGAAAAATCATTTATTTAACCCATTCAAACCCGAACTATGTTCCAGTTGCACAATATTTCTCAAATTCACAGGCCAGTCATATTTATGGTTAAAAAACATAATTTTAAAGAAAACAAATTAAAATGCCTTGCCAAAGAACACCAGGGGTCGGTTTGATATGTTATACATTGAGAAGAAACAACAACAAACCATGTATAGTGGGAAAAGTAAAATTGTATTGAACAAAATCTCACTTATTTATATAATTCATAATTCAATAAAAAAATGTTATTTTTAATCCCAAATTTGGTTTAAGTTGTCAAAACCAATTCTATGTAATTCTAAAAACGCGTTCTCTTACCGCTTAGTCTTGGAACCAAAGTGATTTATTAATTGCGCAGGGTAAACACTTGCGAGGGGGAGGGATAGTAGTAACCCGACATCCTGATGAGAATTGATTTATTTTATCTTGTTAAGCTGCAATATTGAAAAAAATTATTAGAACCTCACGTTGTTATTCTGAAGGTGATATAGTGATGTATGTTGAACCTGAGAAAACACTTTTCCTAATGTATTGCTGATGTGAAAATTTATATTTAAGAGGAAATAAAAAAACACGTTTAGGAGATGAATAGTTTCCATCAATGTGTAGACCAAATTGATGAAAAAGGTTGAACTGATGATCATATCTGAAATTTCATCATCTGAATTGGAGAAGCCATATGTACTATTTTAGGGTATTTGTAAAACCCTTAAGGTATCCAAAAATTTGGGAGGGTTCCCTTTAGTGAGAGGTCACATAAAGCGAGTTCTTTAGTAAATACAAAGTATTTGGGAAACTTTCTCTAAATAATATCGGCATAGATATTGCAAGCAGTACCTATTACAACGACGGATAACGAAACGAAATTCTGCCATCTTACATCAGGCAAAAAAATTACAACACTACAAACAAATTCATAAAATGTATTACTGCCTAAAATGGTGGCAGTAATTTTTGATCAAACCAATGATACATAAAATATCCCAAATGAAGCGGATGCCAAGCCAACTAATTGATATAATTGATATCGTAACGACCGCTTGTTCCATTATGTCACTACTCATTGATATTATATATTATCAAAACAAAACCGTCTTGCGTAGTTCGTCAGTTCCAACAGTCCCTTTAGTTCTAAACAATCCGTTATGAAGCTGTGTAACATACATACATGCATTTATAATAATAATTGTTCCTTTTTTCTAGTGGCTACAGTATTTTTAAAAAATTTAATTTGGAACCCCTTTTCGTAACTGCGAGTCCAGGGGTGAAATTCTTGGACTATTAAAAATTATTTGATGTAAATTGCATTTTTACTTTAGTAATTTCCCAAAATCGACAGAAATAATGTGCATTAAAACTTCGGGAAAACCCGTAAAAACTAGTCAAGGACAGGTACCCATTCCTCACTAAAATTAATATATCGTTCACAATTAATCTCATACTTTGATTGTATGATGAACCAAATTTAAGGTCATTCACATTATACATAAAGCTACCAAATTGATATTTTCTAAATAAGATAAGCATTCTTTGGGTATACATATTTAGAACTGTGAAGTACATAGCCCCAACTTTATGAATTGTTTTACTACTTCCCAATCGGGTAGCATATCACAAAAGAGCTGTAACTGATGAACAGCAAGATGGTCTTGATAAAATTTATTTTGTTTGAAAGCTGTTGTGGTGTACAAGTATATGATGGTCTTCAAAGATTTGTTTGGAAAAATTTATATTTTTAAATAATTCTTGTAACAAGGTTTCTATTATATATCTGGTAGGTCGTCTGTACTAAGCAGTTCATGTACGTTTTAGTTTTTTTACAATATTCATGGTCCCAGTCAAATCGTAATTTCATTACGACTTATAGGCAACTGATCAATGGCCTCTCATCCGCTTTGCGATTAAATTTCTTTGTTCTCGCTGGTGATGGAGGTAAAAGTCGTATCAAATTAAGAAAAGATTACGTGCAGCTCCCCCAATGTAAGCATCTGTAGTTGATTAATTGATTGATTTAGTGTGTACGACCAAGCCTAAGGCAAGTTTCCCAGATTACACCGGGTCCACCGTACAACCTTTTACGAATAACAAAATCGAGGGAAAGGAAAGGTATGTTAGTAGCAAAGAATCAACCCGGTTCCAGACACGTAAGTAGTTGATAGTTAGTAAATAAGATAGCACAAGATAATGCAATTTCTAAACTACATGGTTTTGAACAACAGTTCCTGCAGAGTTGAGTCAGCTCTGAAATTAGAATTAAATTTAATCCCTTTGAGAATGATTAATTCTGGAACTATCTTATAGCATTGCCAGAAAGCGGTTCAATAAGTCCGATTTAGCTAAACCGGTTCAGGCACTCTATGAAACAAAACCCGATTAGCAAAAATTAGGGTTGACATATTACAGCTAAACTCAAACCACCAAATCCGATTTATTAAATCGCAGTATTTCAATGCTATTAGATTCTGAAACAAATTTAATTATTTCTCAGTATACTAAAGAAAATATACCCCTTCAAATACTTTAAACATCTAAATGTTCTTATTAATCTAAATGCGCTTAAAATTACATCCGCATAAATCCTAGTCCACCTAAATAATTCAATAAACAAATAAAAAAACTTCTAGGTGACATCTCTAAAAATTTAACAATAAATTAACTATTTCATCAGCTTACAAGATTAATGTTAATTTAACTTCCTTCTGGATCCACTAGTCACCAAACAAGGTTTCAGGGGATTTTCCTCCAACCCAATGAGTCACTAAACACCCACTTACACACCATTCAGCAAAATATTCTATAAAATAACTTTAGAACCTAAGTAATAAATTTTTACCCAACCTCAGTTAATGATTTAAATTTCAAATTAATTCGGCACAAAGTTTCTGGAAATCTACATTGTGCTTCTCTGAATATTTCTGAAAAACAAAATCTAAATTAGTTAATTGTCACCAATTACTGTTTTTTTAAAACTAAAAATTATTCAACTCTAAAATCCTCATGATTTAGTTGATAAAATGGCTATAGTACAAATAATTAATTAACCCATCATCAAGGTCATTAATCCCTCTGAAAATTCAAAGCAACTTAATTAGATATTCGTTATTTCTAAGGAATTTATAATAATTAATTCAAACTACATTCAAAAATTTATAGAACGGTATCTCAAAATCCGACCTAGTGTAATAAATCTAATTAGTATCCCTCCATTCAAATAAATCCCCGTCGCACTAGTCATCTCCTGAGTTTAAAAATAAATTCACCAACCTTCCTCTAAGACAACATAGTCCGCCCCTGATGAAGGTGGGATAAAATGTAATAAAATAAAATAAAATAAACACAATTAAATAAGAATAAATATAACACAACTTATATTCTTACTGCAGTCGTTTCATGATTTGACTGCAGCTATATATTTTCATACCCATCACAATTTAAACTGTGAAATTGTAAACCATAACCACTATACCTGCCGTCTTACCTTGATAATCAAATAGTAATTTGCAAAAAACCAAACTGCAATTCATCTTCTAAATAAAACCGAAAGTAATTTCTTTCACTTTCACTTCTATCAATTGACATTAAACATTAAATAAGCCAATAAAATTTTCAAACTTGTTGCTCGTGGTTTGAAACTATTCCAAATTGAATGAAAAGTACCTGGCGTAATTGTTGGAAACAGTAACAAGGTAAGACTGCTGTATATTAACTAGTATCAGAATATCGACTTATTGATACTTTCCCGCACAACAACAAACCATTCCATTTACCTCCCATTTGTACTCCTGCACTCATCCCTTAAAATGGAATGTACACGGCAATATATGCAAAGCTCCTTCACTCGCTATACCGTTAATAAATTAAAACTAACTAAAAGGAAATTAAAAATTTATATTTTTACAAATTTCACCATTATACCTAGGGCATAGCATTTTCCGGTTATCCAATATCGAGAATACCGGAAAACGTATATTAACTTAATCAAAAACTGACTTTGTATTTTACTTCATTCCCACCAAAAATATATAATACCCGGGGAATTCCCTCCGAACACAACTTTTTATATTTCCCGAAAAAGGAAAAAGTTGTACACTAAATATAAATAATATTGTCGTCTATGTGTGAGAACTACAACCTAAACTCCATAAAATCAATTAAGTTAATTAAGTCAAATACATTTAGCATCTCGCACTTTCACTTCTATAATTTAAATTTGTTCCCATTCATAGAATCCAAATTTTTTTTTTTTTTTTTTTTAATGCTGCCAATGGCTTTATTCTTGAATCTTTCTACATAAGAAACTAACAAGAAGTAATCAAATCTTAAGCTAAAATTATTACATATTTTAAGTCTTAACCAATGTTAATACTTATTGTTGGTGCTCACAATTTAATTAATTTAGATTATACTTATACATACATATGTATAACATCAACATTTAATAAATTTACAGGTTCACAGGTTCATCAGTCCGAGTGGATCTGTTCTTTTCAGTCGCCTAAATCGTGGCTGTTTTAATATATCCCTGGCCAATTCGTTGGGATGCGCTTCTAGTTTTGAATAATATTTAGAACTGAATTCTTTAATTGTTTCTTTAATGGTTTTAATCCCAAGGTCATCATGTATATTACTATTTCGAATGTACCACGGAGCATTAGTAATACTTCGAAGTATTTTCGCTTGTGTTCGTTGCAGGAGCTCTCTGTTTGAAGCGCTGGTGGATCCCCATAACTGAATACCATATGTCCATATGGGTTTGATTATCGCTTTGTACAGTAAAACTTTATTGGCTAATGATAACTGAGATTTCCTTCCCATCAGCCAATACATTTTGGAAAATGTCATTTTTATTTGGTTGCGCTTAGTTTCAATATGGGTTTTCCACGTTAACCTTCTATCCAGGTGCAAACCTAAGTATTTGACCTTCGTTTGTTGAGGAATATTTTTATTGTTTAATTTCACTGGTGGGCAAGTGCGTTTGTTCAGCGTGAATGTGATGTGAGTTGATTTGTTTTCGTTCACTTTTATTCGCCATGTCTTTAGCCAGTCCGCGATTTTGTTTAAATGATTCTGTAACTCCTTTGAGGCAATTTCGGGATTATTGTGTGACACCAGGATGGCCGTATCATCGGCAAATGTTGATATTGTTGCTTTGTTGGTTACAGGTAAATCGGCTGTGTACAACAAGTATAATATTGGCCCTAGAACGCTGCCTTGCGGGACACCTGCATTAATATCATTTAAGCAAGTAGTTGCGCCATTTTGTTTGACCATGTATTGCCTTTGAATAAGGTAGTTTCCCAAAATTGAGTGAAATTTCTTCGGTAAAAGTTCTTTAATTTTGTATATTAGCCCATCGTACCAAACTTTATCAAATGCTTGTGCTATATCCAAGAAAGCAGCAGAACAATATTTCTTTTCCTCGAAGGTGATTTTGATTGCGTTTACAATTCTGTGAATTTGCTCTGTGGTACCATGTTGGTTTCGGAACCCAAATTGATGGTCTGGTATAACGCGCCGTTCTTCCAATATTGGTTTCAATTTTGTTAGTAACATTTTTTCAAATAGCTTTGATATTGTGGGCAGCATGCTTATTGGGCGATATGATGAGATCTGCGTTTCATTTTTTCCAGGCTTATGTATCATTGTGATCAAAGATATTTTCCATTTTTGAGGAATATAACTGGTTCGCATGATCGCGTTGAATATGAATGTTATTAGTTTTATGCATTTGTCTGGCAATTCCCTTATCATTTTTCCAGTAATGAGATCATGTCCTGGTGCCTTTTTCGGGCTTATGCAATTGTTAATTGTATTCTTAACTTTCTTCCAATTATACTTTATACGTTTGTAGGATAAACCATCATCCATTTGCTGGGGTAGCACGAAATTATTATCTTCTTCGTGTGGTGTGAATACTGTTGTTAGATGATCAGCAAAAGCATTGGCTTTTTCTTCATCACTTCTCGCCCAATTTCCATTTGGTAGTCTAATCGGTGGATTCGAATTTGTTGGCCTTTTTAAATGTTTTGTTGCCTTCCACAAAGAGTAATCTGTCTTCTCGGTTGCCGAGAGATCACTTAAATAGTTCTGGACGCTCTGGTTTTCTTCTTCCCGCAAAGCAAATCTTAAGGCCTTGATAGCTCGATTTAATTTCCATTTCAATAACGGTGATTTTGTTTGCTGCCATAGCCGGTGAATTTTCCGTTTTTCCTGGATTAGTTCCTGTATATTATGTGACAGCTTATTAACTTTTTCGGAACTACTTATGACAGGTGTAGCCCTTTCAGCTGATAATGCCATGATGTCTTTTAAATTTTCAGCCGCCGCATCAATATCAGCTGGTGTGGTCAGAGGAATATTAAGTAGGCAATTTTGTTCGACTAGCCTCCTATATTGATCCCAATTAGTTTGCTTGTTTGTAAGACGGTTGGGTGTTTCGTTCCTTAAGACATCGGTACTCACTGTTACTATTACCGGTGAGTCATCAGAAGACAGATCATAACAATCGGTGGTCTTAGCATATGTACGTGGAATGCCCTTAGTTACACAAAAGTCGATTAAATCAGGAATTTTCTTTTTATCCGTCGGCCAGTAAGTTGGATTACCGGCAGATAAATAATCCAGGGACTGTTCCTCTATAGCTTGATAAAGTTGTTTGCCTTTCGGCGATGTTAATCTGGAGCCCCAATGAGTATGTTTGGCGTTGTAATCACCTCCCGCAAGAAATTTATTACCCAGCTGGCTGAAATAATCCAAGAACTGGAGTTTTTTTATAGCATGTTTTGGAGGACAGTACACTGCCGATATGACACAGTTTCCAGACCACTCCTGAAGACAGATGCTCGTTGATTGTATATGTTCTTTCTCATATTTCGTCAGCTCGTAGTGCTTTAATCTTCTTTTAATCAATACAGCTGTGCCTCCATGTGCTTTCCCATCTGGGTGCTTGGTATCATAAATAGAGTACCCATTAATTTTGAAATAGCTATTTTTGGTGAAGCGTGTTTCGGATATTAACATTATGTCAATATTGTGCTCAGTGAGGAATGCTTGAACCTCCGCTTTATGTTGTGCTAGGCCGTTTGCATTCCATATAGCTATTTTGATGATGGTCATTTTTGACTTTTTACGACTATCTGCATCAGCGTGTTCATATTCTGCATCATTAGATCCATGGTTCTCTCCATCATCGCCATGAGGCTTTGCATCATATTAGTCAATTTGTTTAAAGCTTTTGAGATGTTTCCCTCTTCACTTGCTTGCACTTTAGGAGCCGTACCTTTAAGAACACTTGCGTATGAAACCCCTTGGTGCACACTACCGTTGACAGTTGCGTACTGATTTCCATTTTGAGCGTTTGGGTTTATAATTTCTGGGCGTGCTTGTTTTTTAGCTGAAGAATGGAGATTAAGCATTCGTTGTTCAGCTCGCTGCTTTGGATTGATTCTTCTTTTCAATTCAAGATAAATTGGGCACCCTCTATAATTAGCTGTGTGATTTCCATTGCAGTTGCTGCATTTTCTCACTGATGCTTCCGTTTTGGCTTTATTGCAAATCTTTGCGTTATGGAGTTCACCACATATAACACAAACATCGTTCAAAGTGCAATATGCTCTAGTGTGTCCATATTCTTGGCACTTAACACACTGTACCGGCCCATTTCTTTTCCTGGGTTCTTCGATGGTAACCCTTCTGTGCAGTAGATATTTTAGGTCATATATTGCATGTTTGCCTTTGACCTTTTTATTATCTGGTTCTAATTCCAGGCGGAACAATGGCTGCGGCGCCTTCTCCCGATTAATAATATTGGTAATAGATTTACATTGGAAACCTTTCTCAGCGAGAGCAGCTTGAATTTCGTTTGCATCTACGTAGCTCTCTATTCCTTTCAATACTACAACTAATCCTTTTTGACTCTTTAGTTGGTACGTGTAGTAATGTTTACCAACTTGATCAAAATGCTTGATTAACGCTCTGTAAGCATCAATATTGAGCGGTTGAATTTTTGTTTCTTTTATATCTCCTCTTTTGATAACGGAAATATAAAATGCACCTTCCGTAATAAACTCGATGGTTTTTGCAAGTTCTCTGTTTGATTCTTCCCTCAAATAGATTGGTGGCGGCTTCTCAATTTTTGGAGTTTTTTCGGGCGGCGGATCTTCAACAACCAAGCAAGAATACCTATTGCCATGTGTTAATTCAACGGAAGCTAACTTAGTGAATTTGTTCGCGCTTGCACTGGCCGCTGATCTAGGGCTTCTCCTTCGCTTTGAGATCGGACAGTAATATACCGGTCAATTCCCGTTTGCACTAAACACTGACCTACATCACTGTTCATTTTTTTTACATTTGTTGTCAATGCACTTCCATTGTTTATATTATCGTCAATATTTGTCGACGATGCACTTTTATTTTCTTTATGGTTCAACACACCAAAGTTATTTAAATTAATTTCTAGTTCATTTTGATTTAAATTGCCTGGTAAAGCAATTTTTTGAGCATTTAAAATTTGTTGTCGCTTTGGACTATGCTGCACATTTCCAATTTTATTAATAATTGAGGTCGTGACGTTCGGTGGCAAATCGCTTGCGGACATCTCTGTCTGCTGATTTAACCCAGCCTTTTTTACTTGAGGCGGAGAATTGAACATCACGATTTCACTTACTTTTCACATCACAAAATTTTTTTTAAAAATAAAAAAAAAATTTAAAACTGCTGATTCAACTTTTCACACAAGTAATAAGTAAATTATTTTAACTGTTTACTCGGTGGTAGTAAAATTGCAAAGGATCCAAATTTGACATGCACATTTAAATATTTATTATGTTTTGCAAACCAAAACTCAGTTCAACCAAAATATAATATTTTATATTAGTATTTTATTTATATAATTAATTGAAATTTTTAATCTTTTAATTTAACTTAAATTAATTTTTTTACTTAATTTAATATAATTTATAAAATTTAATACTATTTACTCCTTTTAATACTCCATATTAAAATTAATCATGTTTAAATAAACAATTTTCTATGCACAGTGAAACCTCGCCACAGGATATTTCTTTATTTTACTTAGTCATGCATTTATGTAGTTTTATTAGTTTACTACCTTATTTCAAATTTATTCGATTATACGTAGTATAAGAATCCCATTTGATTCGAATACATGAAAATTTTGCCTTATGTAGCTCATGGTATATAAAGAGCACTACAGTACGAGTGAAAAACAACGCCAAATAACAATAAAAAAAAACATATTATACATAATATGAGCCGTTAATTTTGAAAGTGGTGCAAACCCATTTTTCAAAAAATTTAAGTTAATGATAACAATAGACAAATAAAAGTATAATCTTTCTAACGGTGAACAATTTATAGTCAAAATAAAAAAAAAATCCCTAATACTTGTTCAAAAAATAAGAAAATTCAAAATTCCGTATATTTTTGCATTTATTGTTTCTCTATTCCTTCATTTTCTCGTTTCAACAAAATGTGGACTTGCCCCACTTTCAAAATAAATGGCTCATATATACTAAAACCACAGAATATATATAAACAGAACAATATCTTCTATAGCGCTTTAGTCCTAAGCTGGTGAACAAATATTTTCGTTATGGGGCATGCTTATAGTAAAAATATTCGCCGCTGTTTTTAAATGCAGCACCCTCGGTAAAGGTTAGAATGTCAAATGGTATTACTGTTTTGTATCGAAACTATATTGTGAATTTAATAACACAAAAGAATTTTTATATTTTAAAATGTTTATAAGTCGTTTAGCGACGCGTTCGAACTTCGTAGCCATAAAATTAAACGTTAAACATTAAGCGTATTGCTTTCAACCATAATGAGTTAGGTATTTTTTTAGGTTAACGGCTAATCGAAGCAACAGCAAGATTAACCAAATTTTGGTTTAATTTTTTTTCGTGTATTTTCTTGTCAATTTCACTCTTGTGGCAGGTATAAACTAAAAATTTGGTTAAGATTTGTTTAACCACTAATTTTTATTTGGGTTAGCTAAACTATTTTTTGTTCTATCTAGTACGATTGTTGTTGTAATTTTTTGATTTTTGGTGAAAGCAATACAACTATTATTGTAACCTTTATCATGACGGTAATGGCATCTGATGTGCGGAAACAAAAACAAACTCTTTTTGCATGCCCCATTGTTTTTTTCGATTGATTTTGATTTAGAAAAGATAGAAAAATCATTTTATATGCAATCAATGAAACAAAAAAAAATTACAAAAATGTTTGTACCCACCTCTTTCTATTGATAAATAAAAATCAGTACAATTTTAAAACGAAAGAGAAATCTTTACACTTTATAATGTGCTTAAAAGAGATAGACATTCGTGAATAATTTTTGATTTTGGTCTAGTTAGCTTTGCGAAACTTTAAAATCAAATCAACAAATAAACAAAGGACCAATACAAATAAATTAGAAATGCTACACAAACTCATACACAACCTTATGGGAGTTGCAAATTTTCTTTTTGTTATTTCTTGGTAACGCAAATTTCCAATTAAATTTTTAGCACCCGTATTGATCAATAGTTTAGTTGAAAATCGTAGAGAATCTGTCAAATCAAATAAACAATATAATATGTAAATAAGCATAAAAGTTGTGAACGTGTAACCTACCAGTTACATCTCATTTATATTAAATTTGTCTTTTTGAAATCTAATTTTCATTAGGATACCGTGGCTTTCAGTTTATCTTTAGCTAGTCCAGTTATAAATCTGGTGTAACAATCGAACACCCATATCAGGGGTTTCCGTTTGCGCAGTGGTTAAAATTGGCTCAAATTATTTTGCAAACTTTCTTCTTTTGATCCTCTCGTTTTTTAAATTTACTCACAAAAATTCAATATTTATCCAATATTACATAAAGCTACCAATAAATAAACACCAACTAGCTGCAATCAGAGAACAAACACCATGCTGTTGCTGCGGAAAGTTGTTCTCCTTTCGTTGGATTAAACCTAAAGTGTTCCTAGATATATGAAGCCAAAACGAAATCATTTTTGTTCTGTGTTTGTCTTCAACCCAACACGTTTCTTTGAAGTCTGCTTAAACTGTTAAGCCTCCTGTCTTCTTTGTATTTATCTGTTTAAGAGACTAATCGTATAAGAAAAAAATTAATGCGAGATAAGATGAAAGTAAACGTATACCCTTCAGATTTAATAAACAAACTGCTTCCAATCGCCGTATTTGATCTCTTTAAAACTCCTTATTGTTTTGTTGGATTAGTTGAAGTAGTTGAGCTGTAATTTTTATAACTACAACTGTAACTTTATTTTTATTTTCTTTGGCTCGTTCATATTACTTATCGGATTTCCTTCTCAGTTTGAGCAGGGTTTTATGAAAAGTTTATAAATATTATCAATTCGAAGGTGGTTCCAATTATGCATCCAGGAGGATCGCTTGATTATATTGAGCAACTTTAATTTGACGAATATTGACTGGGATTTTGTGGGCAATAATTTAACACCAAGCGTTCAACTGATGTGGATAATTTTTTAGCTGAAGCATAGAATATAAACAAGATATATTTTACCTGAATAAATATAGTCATACAGTCCAACGTTTCGGATTGAACAATTTCCACAAGTCTTACAGTTTTTCCAATTTGCACTATTATATAAATTCCTGTCATAACGTAAACTTTATTTTATTTTGTAGCTCACATTTACTGACTGATTCTTAGTGTTAGGTTTAAATTAGTGTATTTTAATGTGAATTCTACAATTCTGGACTCTTTTCAAACGATTACCCAAGCATTTATTGATTCGCATCTTTAATATCGTGAAAAATGTTGGGAAGGTATTTATTTCTCGAATACCAAACAATTATTGAAGATTCAAAAAGGTGTCGTAAAAATAATGAATTTCTTAATTAGGGCCACACCTTATTTTACCTTGTTCTTGAAGTATAAAATTTTAAGAACTCCTGTTCATACACTGCTCCAAAGTTTTATAACCAGTTACCTTATATTTTGAGTGCATATAATTTTGCTCCATTGATGGTGGATCAATGAGGTCAGATTTTTACCCTAGAGTATTTTTGTCTGAGCTCCTAACTCAATCAAATCCCAATTTTTTACTTAGTTTAATGATTGAGTGGCCCGGAAATAAATATCTACGGAAAAAATTCGAGCTCACGAATCAAACCTGAGTGATTTAGTTGATTAAGAAGCTCGGAAAAATACCTAAGAAAGGGTAGCTACTTCAAATTTTATAATTTAAACGGTGTTCTAATTTTTTTTTTTTTTTTTTTTTCATTTTATTTTATTACGACTGAGACTGCGCTCATCTAGCAATTTTTCTTTCAAATACAAATTTTTATATATCTAGTAAAATTCACGTTTGTTGGGGTGTAACCCACTGGTTAGCCCCATAATCAATTAAACCTATTTACTAATTTTAGTTTGGTAAGTTCACTAGGTCAAGTGGCCTCGTTCTTTGGAGTCTTCTTTCAACGACAGGGTTATCTATCATATGGCGAATATAGGGGTTTCCATGTTCCTGGAGCCTTATTTCGTGTTTTGCGGCATGCATTTTTATTTCCTCTTTGATGTATTCCATCCGTAGGTCCCTGTGAAGGTCTTCATTTCTTGCGTACCACGGAGCATTGACGATGCTACGAAGAACCTTGTTTTGAAACGTCTGTATCATTTTGGCGTTTGTTTGCTTGGTACATCCCCAGAGTTGTATACCGTAGGTCCATATCGGCTTCAAAATTTGCCGATATAGCAGCAGCTTATTGTTAATTGTAAGCTCAGAGCCTCTACCTATGAGCCAATACATTTTTCTGAACTTTATGTTAAGTTCTTCTTTTTTCTTTTTGACATGCTCTCTCCACTTAAGCTTGGCATCGAGGGTCATGCCAAGGTATTTAGCTGTATTTGCATATGGCACGAGTCGCGAGTTAATTTCTATAGGTAGGTGGTAAGCCTTTTGATAAGTAAAGTTAATATGCGTGGATTTTGTCTCATTAAGTTTGATTCGCCAACGCTTTGTCCAGTTACAAACCGCATTGGTCATCCTCTGGAGTTTGCTCGTTGCATCAGCGACATTATTTCCAACTGCCATAATTGCTAAATTTTATAATTTAAACGGTGTTCTAATTTGAGATTAATTTATAAATTTTTAATAAAGCACATAAATTA
Organism: Tipula helvola; assembly: GCA_963556165.1. Classification (NCBI taxonomy): domain Eukaryota; kingdom Metazoa; phylum Arthropoda; class Insecta; order Diptera; family Tipulidae; genus Tipula; species Tipula helvola. The sequence continues at coordinate 203,877,510 of OY744483.1, read as the reverse complement.
TTTGATAAGAGTTTCAGAAGAAGATAACTATTAAATCGACAGTATTTGATTGAAATTTATTTTTAATTTTTACAATGGGAAACGGAAACGAGGAAAATAATGGCGCTAAAATTAATCCATCAAACAAAATAGAATCTAGTGCTCCGCCGTATCCAACCTTTTGGATCCACTTGCGCGTACCCGAATTATGGTTCGAACAAATGGAGGCGTGGTTCCTAATCAAAAAGATATCTACTGAACATACTAAATAATTGCATGCATTAGCCGCACTACCTGTAGACGTAATCACGACTATTGGACATGTCATTAAAAGTATTAATGCGTATCAGGATAAATATACTCGATTGCGCACAGCAGTCATTAAGTCGAAAACCTTATCGGAAACTCAGAGAATCGAGCAATTACTTGGTACGCAAGGAATGGGTAATCAATCGCTCTCAGCATTTTACAGGCGATTGGAGCAATTAGCCGGCGAATCACAAGCAATGAACTCCCATTTACTTAAGTCATTATGGTTGAAATTTATACCGGATAATATTAGAAGTATTCTTATGATCAAAGAAAATGATTCCATGCAAGGCTTAATGGCATTGGCTGATAAAATTTGGTAGGTTAATTGCCCATCATCAGCTTCGATTTGTCTAACTTCGAATCCATCGAACAAAACCACGTCCAACAATTCTAACACTACTGATATTACTTTGAATAGTCTACATAAATCCATAAATGAGCTTCGTGAACAAATAAATATATAATCAACGTCACGAAACCTTAGCCGCAATCTTAGATCAAATTCTCCACATTTTTTTCGTTACCGCAGTCGTTCAAGGACTAATTTCAGAAGAAGAGAATTACAAAGAAGAGATCCATCGTTATGCAAGTACCACAAAAAAATCCGAAAAATACTAGGTCAAGCCATTCTGCGGGCGACAACAGATGTGCAAACACAAAACTTAGTTTTTTAGTTGATACCGGTACCGATTTATCGGTTGTCCCACACACATTCTTTTAAGATCATATTTTTGATCCTCATAATTCTCTATGTGCAGCAAATGGCACTGCTATTAAAAATTACGGGAAACGTCTTATATGTCTAGATCTGGGCTTACGAACAAATTTTCAACATATACTCATTATCGTATCTGTTACAAGACCTCTGCTAGGATTGTAGACCAATACGTCTCGCGATTTGGTGTTCCATTCGAGATATCGACTGATCAAGGCAGTCAGTTCGAGAGCAAACTTTGTCAGGTGTTTACAAAAATGATAGGCTCTCACAGAATTCAGACAGCGACTTATCATCCCCAAAGTAACGGTATGGTTGAACGTTTCACCGCCAATACTTTTATCTTTATATGCTCGAGCGAGCACCTCAAATTGGAGTGAGGAACTCTCACTAATCCTCCTTGGAATCACGACTTCGGCCAAATCTAACTTAGAGTGTACTCCAGCGGACCTTGTCTACGGACAACCACTTAAACTCCCTGGAGAAATTTTACTGCGTTCGTCCCCAGCGACATCGGTAGACCTTGCTTCTCTGGTCGAAAAAACTACGACAATCGATGCGCAAAATCGTACCCAAGAACACACGAAGTCACCCTCATGACAATATATTTATACCGAAAGAATTGACGGACTGTGAATACGTTTTCGCCCGCGTGGATCGTGGCAAAATTGAATTGACCCCTCCATATGAGGGACCGTATAAAGTGATGAAAAGACTTCGGAAGTGTTTTATTATAGATATGAATGGTAAATCAGTAACTATCTCCATAGGCAGACTGAAACCGGCATATATGACGGACAAAATTGATACACGCCTCCAGAAAGAAAATAAAAAAAAGATCGTCAGTTTCACTAAGTTTCCAGGATAAAGTTTCAAACAAGTTTTTTTTGTTGTTTTACTGAGGGTGAGTATACCATTATGTAGACACCAAATTAAGAGAATAACTAATGAAAGTAATTTGATTAGTTTTGGTCTACATTTGCCTCTAAATAATTAATGTTCCCTATTTGAGAAATTATTCGATTACCAAAGCGTTCGTGCAAAAGATCAGTTGTTTCTGTTACTGTATGATTCGCGGCACCATCCTGCTAAAACGACATATTTTCGACATCCATACCTTCCAATTCAATACCCAAAAAAATCGTAATCATTTTTCGATATCGAGGTCCATTTACAGTAACAGTAATCCCTGCTTCTATCCCAGCCCAAAAACCGTACCAGACAATCACATTCTGTGGATGATCTTCTTCACCCCAGATTCTACAATTTTGTTTGTTTACAAATCCACCCAGTATTTGCTTCGTAGCTAAAAATGACTTTGTGGAAAAAATTCACATTTCCAAGTTTTTTTTTTGTACGACGCGATGTAATCCAAAGTCTGGCTTTATTTTTTTAATTATCTGACTCTGGTCTTCAAATAAAGATCGTTGTGAAAAATTCTGAATAAAGTGATTGGTGTAATGTGTAATTGCTGTGGACGATGAAGAATGATGTTTTTGGACTTTCATTAACACTAGCACTTACGGCAACAATATTTTTTTCTGAACGACCACTACGATGGTATATTTTGCCTTTTTCATCCTTTACCGAACCACCTTCTACAAATTTTGCAATAATTTTTCAAATAGCCACAATTGACGGATACATTTTCTTACAATTTCTACATAACTTTCACCAAATTTAAAATAATTTTTAACAATAAATACGCGTTGTTCAATCGTATAACTCTCCATTTTTAATAACCGAAATGTTTCTACTTGTCAACTGTCAAATATCATATGGCACTCTGGAACGTATGGCAAATTTACAAAGTAACCTCAAATCGGAACATCCTTTTTATTTATTTTGTTTTGTTTTATATTAAATCCAGGGCTCTGAGACGTATAAATTCAAGAGTTCACTTTACTAGATTTTTTCTAAATATTTTGTAATTTTCTAGATATAAAATCCTATCTTGTTTTACTCTTCGTGAATTTTGGTTTTCAGTTTCCGTACGCCTGCGGATATTTAAAAATTTGATTACCCTATTGTTGATTTGTTATCGCGGGGATAATAAAATTTACAGATTTTTGCTCAAATTTAGTTTAGCCAAACTATTTTCTTAGAATTCATTAAAAGCCGATGACGGTTAAATTTTCTTAGAATTCATTAAAAGCCGATGTCATTCGTTACAGAGTTCAGCTTTTACTTCTTTATATAAAATAAAAATTGAGAAAGACATCTTATTGCCAATACTGATTACACTTTTTTCTGCATTAATTAACATTATCAATTAACAAGATTATACTATCCATATCCACACGCATAAATTAACAACCAATAAATTAATCTATCAATCATTTTACTAAATATTACAAATTAGTGTGTAAGCGATGGCAAATAAAACTATTTGCACTAAACATAATACATATCTAAATATTTACATTGAATTCACAAAAATGAAATGAACATGCAATGTTCAAAAATCAAGATTATACCGGTTTCACTTAAAATTAAAATAAAACTTTAAAATTAAAGCTATAGTATGTATAATTTGTAAATTAAGTAGTACCTCTACTAACTATGTACATAAGTAAATTATGTTACACATACACCTACATACGAGACTCTAAACGCTTATGTTTGTATGCTACATAAAAACTATTCAAGGTCTATCGTTAAGATATCTTTTGTGCTGTTGCGCGCATCTACACAAAATCAGCGATCGACTTGAATATACGGTTGAGTAATTTTATTGTGATTGAGTAATTTTTACCTTCCACTTTCATTTTGTAATATAGATAAACAAAACAAAACAAAAAAAAGTTAATAAGGTGATGGAAAATTCCATCGGAAAAAAATTCCATCCAACTAATAACTGTACCCATGGCTTTCAATGTGGTATATGAGTGTTTTGTTATTTTTTCTTATTTATCCGTTCTGATGAACTCATCTAAATTTAGAGACCGGAATAATTTTTTTTTTATTTATTGAATCTTACATATTCGTTTGTCTTATATTTACTTACTAAAATAGTTTGGGAATTTGGTTTGTACTCGTTTATAAATTAAACAACAAAAAATGTGTTGTATTTAAATTGCAACCAGTAGTTCTTGTCAATGTCAAGGTTGAAATTAATTAATGTTGTACTTGATCTCTAGTAATTACAGTAGGTGTGAACTACTTTATTTTCATTACGATTCGAGTTCATATTTTAAAGTGTTAGTTGAATTTACAGGTAACTTTGGTCTAAATTATAGCTAAGATTTGATTGGGAGCGTTTCATTTGTATATTGGTACAACTTGGTTTAGTCGGCGCATTTTGGTTGAACAAAGATACATATCAATACCTCACCCTTGACAGATTAGTTAATCCACCACAAATCCATTTGCGTTACCAGAATAGGGATTAATTTCCTAGCCAGAGAAGCACAATACTATTATAGCGATTCGCTAAAATATAGCTAGTAAATCAGCTGAACTCATTTTATAATTCAATATTTCTAAGATTTATAAATTAAAACACAGTAGGTTTTCTTTTTATAAACATATAACCTCAAAATTTATTCAGCACAAATTGTTTAGGGATGTCATTGATTTTATAACTTCTATCGTAAACTCATGCCGCTTGCACTTTCAGCAATTCTTTCGCATTGTATCACCACTTATACCATCACTAAACCTAATACAACGAGATAAACTTCAAAATTTTCAAAGATTAGTGCACTAATCTCGATTAGTCACAAATCCTCAAATAACATCACCACATTCTAACATAAATGACATCATATGTGTATTGGGTGATTTCAATCTTCCTGGGATATGTTGGTGCACTGATGATGAGGTTATTTCTTCAGTTTTTTCATCCAATGTCACTAGTGCCGAAGAACAAATTTTCATTGACTCTATGTTATCTTTAAATTTCTAAAGTTGCAAATCTTAATGGCAAAATTCTGGACTTAGTATTTCTAAATGACCCTAATTTTGGATCGGTTACAAAATCATTTTAGTCATTTGTTCCTGATAGACTTCACCATAGTGGATCGGATATTAACTTTGATTGCCAGGAACTATTTTGTAAATTCAGTAACACTTTACAACCGAAGTTAAGCTTCAGTTTCAATAAGGGCAATATTACTGGACTTCAGGATTTCTTCAAAAATGTGGAGTGGGGTGAAATTTTTAAGTCTAAATCTAGTTGATTCTTTGTATTCGGTTATGTTTGATGCTTTTGACAAACATGTGCCTAGGAGCTGTAAACGTAAGAATAATTATCCTCCGTGGTTTGACAACAATTTGGTCAATTTAAGGAACAGAAAAAATAAGGCACATAAAACTTGCCAAAGCTATTTTTAAATCTGGAAAACGTAGTGACATTAAAAATTATCGCGGCATATATCAATATTGCCTTCGATTCCAAAATTATTTGAGCTCATTATATCTGACTACTTGTATTTTAATGTCAAATCATCATTAGCACTTGAACAACATTGATTTATCAGACACTGTTCCAAAATTTGACTCCAAAAGTCAGCTTGATGTGGTATTCACGGATTTTTTGAAGGCATTTGACTCTCCGCAGTTTGAGCTCATCCTTGCCAAATTGAACAGATTTGAAGTGACTATATTATTTTTGAACTGGATGGAATCGTATCTGCGTAATCGTGAGCAGGTGGTTCAAATTACCAGTGTAACATCTAAGGCGATTGAAGTTCATTCTGGTGTTCCTCAGGGTTCTCACCAGGGACCTGTGTTGTTCAATATATTCATTAATGATATTGTTTCTTTGTTCCAGAACTACGAATGTGAGTTTTATGCGAACGATTTAAGCATAACAAAAACTGTAGTTAATCTTCAACAGTGTTTAGAAATGCAGAGTGATCTTGATTTGCTATACAAATGGTCGAGTTTAAATAAATTACCCTTAAATTTGGACAATTATAAGACTATGAGTTTCCTCAGGAAAAAGGATGTTATTGTTCATCCATATCATATTGGCCACCAGCTCGAACTAATGACATTTAAGGATTTAGGAGTCTTCTTGGATCATTAATTGAATTTCCGAGACCATATTAATTTAATAGTGATTAAGGCTAGCGATCGGTCTACTTGGATTCATTCGTCGTGTCACTAAAGATTTTCGTAATCGTCATTCCATTAAAAGTTTGTACTGTTCCGTCGTCCGGTCTAATTTGAAATATGCGTCGATTATTTGGCATCCGGCGTACAACAATTACATTGATCGAATTGAAAGAGTACAGAAGCAATTCATTATTTATTATCTTCTATAAACTATAAACTGAATTGGCGTTTTGATCCCGACATTCCAATGTGGCTAAATTTAAAGAATTTCTCACCCTATAACGACCGATGTAAATTTGCTAATATGCAATCTTTGCTGGAAAGACGTAAAATTGGTGCTTCAATGTTCATCGCTGATATTCTAAATGGTACTATCGATTTCCCGGAACTACTTTCTAATTTAGATATTCATGTGCCCTGTAAACCTGTATTAGGCATTTTATTTATTTGTCCACTTTTAAAACAAATTATGCCTATAATGCTCCTATCCCGCCTATTTGTCGACAATTTAATGTTAATTTTAATGTAATCGATTTTCATTTGTCTAAATGTCTTTTAAAAAAATAAATTAAGAATTAGAATTAAAATTTTATATAATTTTGTAATCAAAAAAGGATTTATCCTGTTGGTGATAATAATAAAAATGAAAAATACAATTTCATGCAGTATATTTTAGTAGCATGACAATATTCGCTTAAGGCATTATTGAGGTGTTTTCCAAAAATCAGGGCAAAATCAAATTTTTGTATCGAAATTATTCTCCAAGGAAAAGTTCATTCATTCGAATCCAAACTTTGACTGTTTGCTAAAGTTTCGGAAATACTTTAAATCTAGTAACAAATTGCAGTCAAAGCAATGTCCCGATCCAATCATTGTTATTTTGATAATTTCAAGAAATTCAAAATTGTTCGAAACAATAATCTTCTGAATTCGCCAACGAACTTGTAACTTTAAAAGAAGCAACGTCTCAGAAATGTTTATATTTTAAATGTTGTTCGAAAACTGAAATACTCTTCCGATTTTGTATTCTAGTTCTAATTGCGAAATTTACTTTTAGAACTAGTTCTGAATATAGTAAACACGTCAGAAATGGGATTAGTTTGTCATATTTAAAAAAGCGACAATATTGCGATTTGTATATTAATAAGCGAGTTCTAGTGTGGCAGATAATATTTCGAAATAAACATAGCATTCATCAAAATTGTAACGTTAAGCCCTAGACAGACTATGGTTTATTAAATCCGATTTAGTGAATTTTCGAGATTAACCTTATAGATGGAGAGCTGGTAGACAATTTTGAGTAGGTATTTGAGGCAGCATGAAAATTTGTGTGACACTTCTTTAACAATGTCTAAACACAAAATCAAAGACCTGGCTGAAGGGTAGCGGGGCATTGTCAACCTTTGATCTTTTTAAGTTGTGAAATTTTTTTTGCAAAAAATGTATTTGAGGCATTCTGAAATTTTAATACCTTTTAGTTTAGTATTTAATAAAATATAAAATAAAAAAGTCAGATCATTTAGTCGGGTCCAAAATGTTGCCAGGCGGCTTCAAACTTGAATTTCATAGACTTCTAAAAAATATATTTGAGGCAAGCTAAGACTTAGACAGATAAATATATATACCTAAAAAAACATAACTTCAAAAAGACAGGTCATTTTGGTGGGACTTTCTACCTGCCAGGTGGTCGGAAATGTGCTGAGTTCTTAAGAGCTGTTGACATAATTCTACTTTGCAATTTTCTGTTTTGCTTATTCTATTACATCTAGTTATCATCAACGCTACTTCTAAAAATGGTGTTCTCGAAACACTGAAAGAAAGTTAAAAAATCGCTGAAGAAGTACTGCAGTCTCATATTGAAGTTACTTACGATTAAGCTATTGCTAAAATTGCGATGCAAATCCAAGCTAGTGAGCAGCCATTATTTGATAACATATTTATTAATTTTGGATCTTTTCATATTATCCTTGCATATTTCAAAGCTGTGGACCAATGAATATTGCTGTTGAAAGTGAAAAATAGTAAATGGATCTGTTGATTCATTCCTTTCTGGCAAGCACTTTAATAGATGTAAACGATTTCACCCACTGATGGCAGTTGGATTAGAAAATTTGCATTTTTAATTTTTCTTGAAAAATGAAAAAAATAACGATTATAGAAAATTTACGTACAGAGCTGATGGAGTTTAATGATCAAAAATTATCTTATGGTGCTTTATTACAAAATAGTGAAGCCTCAAACCTCATATCTTCATATCTTCAACATAAAGAAGCCCATTTGAATGGAGCTTATGGTAAAAAGCCTCAATTTTATGTGCCGTATACATAAATCTCGTCAATTATTGTCAGAAGTTAAGCCGCAGTATACGGACAGGCGATATTGATCTATTTAAATTTATATAACCAAAAATGGCCAATCCTTGGTTGGTTAAATATCACGATATTTTAATTAAACTAGAACAAATTCAGCCACGATTACAAGAATCCATGGAAAGAAGTTATTTTGGAATCCAAAGAACGGACAAGTCATTCTGTAGACAGCCAATTGATCTGACTCTGGAACAGACAATCAACGCAGATGCTGAAAGAAGATTAACCGGTGCAGTACATTTTATTTAACTTTTATTTCTGCTCGGCAGCACTGTTGTAAGAGCCACGAGATTCGATCAACTGTTGTATCATATACATATGAGGCTACTTGTCTACGGAAACAGCAATATGTTATAGCTCATTTGGAAAAATATGATTTAATAAAAGACACTAAACAAATTCAATTATTTGTCAATGCATTTTCCAAATTTATGAATCTGTTCGATACTAGCATCGACCAGCAACGACTTTTCAATATTTCGAGTGGAAAAGCAGCTTTAAATGCAGAACAAGATTTTTTGACGAATATTGAAGAAGTAGATGCAAGATTACGTGAAAATTTTATTTCTGAATGTAACGAATCTGCTGATAGGTTCGAAAAATCTATTTAAAAGGTAAAAATTATGAATTTTTCTGCTTATATATTGAAAAAAAAAACTGTTGAAACAGGTAATAAGGTTCAAGAAAGTAGTGTTGATGATAACTAGATGTAATAGAATAAGCAAACCAGAAAAATGCAAAGCAGAATTACGTCAACAGCTTCTAAGAACTCAGTACATTTCCGACCACCTGGCAGGTAGAAAGTCCCACCAAAATGACCTGTCTTTTTGAAGTTATGTTTTTTTAGGTATATATATTTATCTGTCTAAGTCTTAGCTTGCCTCAAATATATTTTTTAGAAGTCTATGAAATTCAAGTTTGAAGCCGCCTGGCAACATTTTGGACCCGACTAAATGATCTGACTTTTTTATTTTATATTTTATTAAATACTAAACTAAAAGGTATTAAAATTTCAGAATGCCTCAAATACATTTTTTGCAAAAAAAATTTCGCAACTTAAAAAAATCAAAGGTTGACAATGCCCCGCTACCCTTCAGCCAGGTCTTTGATTTTGTGTTTAGACATTGCTAAAGAAGCGTCACACAAATTTTCATGCTGCCTCAAATACCTACTCAAAATTGTCTACCAGCTCTTAGACTATTAGTTAGATTTATAGCGTTGCCAGACTGCGGTTTAATAAATCCGATTTAGCTAAACTGGTTCAAGTACTCTATGAAACAAAACGCGATTAGCAAAATCTAGGGTTGCCACACTACGGCTAAACTCGAAAAATTCACTAAATCCGATTTATTAAATCGCAGTGTGGCAATGCTATTACGGTATTTATGGTTAATTTTGAGTTTAGTAACTAAAATGATGTAATGGGAGTGTATTAGTTTTGACAAATATTCTGAAAACAATAACAGTTTAAGGGGTATATCCTCCAACAGATCGCAAATAAACTATTTGCGCCTCAAAATCTGACTACTCGATTGATTTTAACATGAGTTTTTCAATTGAAATTTCTGTTTTTTGCAGAGTTTAAATTTTTCGCTCTTTTTTTCGCTCTTTATAAAAAGTATCGCTCTTGCTCCCAATAATATATTTTTCACTATTCGTTTACGCTCTTGCTCTTTAATGATAAACACAAAAACAAAATTATTTCGCTCTTACAAAGTGATTTAAATTTTTATTTTTAATATCGCTCTTAAAACAGGGAGCGTAACAGTTAAAAATATCGCTCCCAATCAATACTACAGAGCGATTGAAGAAAATATATTAGGGAGCGATATATAAGGAGCGATATTTTTTGTAATAAATGGGAGCGATATTTTTTGTAATAGACTATATTGCTCTTTCAAAGTTCAATAAATGGTATTTAGATAATGTTCGGAAATATGACCAACTAGGATGGAACATGGCTTTGCCTTAACCGATTTTAGTGAAATTTGACATGTGTGATGGAAATAGGATTCTAAAATGATTTTTAGATGAAGTTCTAGAATATGCCCAATTGAAAAGGAACTTGGCCATTTCTTACCCGATTTTGATGAAATTCAGCATGTTCGATGGAAACGGGATTCTTAAATGATTTTTAGATAAAGTTCTGGAATATGGCCAATTGGGAAGGAACTGGGCTATTTCTTACCCGATTTTGATGAAATTAACATATACGATGGAAATGGGATTCTAAATTTATTTTTAGATAAAGTTCTGGAATATGGCCAATTAGGAGGGAACTTGGTCATTTCTTATCCGATTTTGGTGAAATTCAGCATGTTCGATGGAAATGGGATTCTTAAATGATTTTTAGATAAAGTTCTGGAATATGGCCAATTAGGAACGAACTTGGCCATTTCTTAACCGATTTTGATGAAATTCAGCATGTTCGATGGAATTGGGATTCTTAAATGATTTTAAGATAAAGTTCTGGAATATGGCCAATTAGGAAGGAACTTGGCCATTTCTTAACCGATTTTGATGAAATTCAGCATGTTCGATGGAAACGGGATACTTAAATTATTTTTAGATAAAGTTCTGGAATATGGCCAATTGGGAAGGAACTTGGCCATTTCTTACCCGATTTTGATGAAATTCGATATATGATGGAAATGGGATTCTTAAATGATTTTTAGATAAAGTTCTGGAATATGGCCAATTGGGAAGGAACTTGGCCATTTCTTAACCGCTTTTGATGAAATTCAGTATGTTCGATATAAATGGGATACTTAAATGATTTTTAGATAAAGTTCTGGAATATGGCCAATTGGGAAGGAACTTGGTCATTTTTATTCCGATTTTGATGAAATTCAGCATGTTCGATGGAAATGGGATTTTGATGAGTATCAGCATAAACCAGAGAAATTTAATTCTAAAATGATTTTTAGATAGAGCTCTGGAATATGGCAAATTATAAGAAAATTGGCCATTTTCAATCCGATTTCAATGAAATTTACTGGCCATATTCCAGAAGTGTATCTAAAAATCATTCTAAAATCCTATTTCCTGCACAAATGAAAAATTTAATATATAATCGGTTAAACAATAATCAAGTTTCATCCTACTTGGCCATATTCCAGAACTATATCCAGAAGAGCATTTGAGAATCACAATTCCATTGCGCATGTCAATTTTCATTAAAATCGGTTTAGGAATAACCAAGTTCCATCATAGTTGGCCATATTCCAGAACTTCATCTAACAATCATTTTAGAATCTCATTTCCATCATATATACCGAATTTCATCATAATCGGTTAAGAAATAAGCAAGTTCTGTCCTAATTGGCCATATTCCAGAACTTTTTTTAAAAATCATTTAAGAATCCCGTTTCCATCGAACATGCTGAATTTCATCAAAATCGGATAAGAAATAGACAAATTCCTTCCCAATTGGCCATATTCCAGAACTTTATCTAAAAATCATTTAAGAATCCCATTTCCAACAAACATGCTGAATTTCATCAAAATCAGATAAGAAATGGCCAAGTTCCTTCTTAATTGGCCATATTCCAGAACTTTATTTAAAAATCATTTAAGAATCCCGTTTCCATCGAACATGCTGAATTTCATCAAAATCGGATAAGAAATGGCGAAGTTCCTTCCCAATTGGCCATATTCCAGAACTTTATCTAAAAATCAAGTTATAATCCCATTTCCATAGTATATGTTGAATTTCATCAAAATCGGGTAAGGAATGGCCAAGTTCCTTCCCAATTGGCCATATTCCAGAACTTTATTTAAAAATCATTTAAGAATCCCATTTCCATCGTATATATCGAATTTCATCAAAATCGGGTAAGAAATGGCCAAGTTCCTTCCTAATTGGCCATATTCCAGTACTTCATTTAAAAATCATTTAAGAATCCCATTTCCATCGTATATATCGAATTTCATCAAAATTGGGTAAGGAATGGCCAAGTTCCTTCCCAATTGGCCATATTCCAGAACTTTATTTAAAAATCATTTAAGAATCCCATTTCCATCGTATATATCGAATTTCATCAAAATCGGGTAAGAAATGGCCAAGTTCCTTCCCAATTGGCCATATTCCAGAACTTTATTAAAAATCATTTAAGAATCCCATTTCCATCGTATATATCGAATTTCATCAAAATCGGGTAAGAAATGGCCAAGTTCCTTCCCAATTGGCCATATTCCAGAACTTTATCTAAAAATCATTTAAGAATCCCATTTCCAACAAACATGCTGAATTTCATCAAAATCGGATAAGAAATGGCCAAGTTCCTTCCTAATTGGCCATATTCCAGAACTTTATCTGAAAATCATTTAAGAATCCCATTTCCATCGCACATGCTGAATTTCATCAAAATCGGGTAAGAAATGGCCAAGTTCCTTCCTAATTGGCCATATTCCAGAACTTTATCTAAAAATCATTTAAGAATCCCATTTCCATCGCACATGCTGAATTTCATCAAAATCGGGTAAAAAATAGCCAAGTTCCTTCCCAATTGGCCATATTCCAGAACTTTATTAAAAATCATTTAAGAATCCCATTTCCATCGTATATATCGAATTTCATCAAAATTGGGTAAAAAATGGCCAAGTTCCTTCCTAATTGGCCATATTCCAGAACTTTATCTAAAAATCATTTAAGAATCCCATTTCCATCGAACATGCTGAATTTCATCAAAATCGGATAAAAAATGACGAAGTTCCTTCCTAATTGGCCATATTCCAGAACTTTATCTAAAAATCATTTAAGAATCCCGTTTCCATCGAACATGCTGAATTTCATCAAATTCTGATCAGAAATGGCCAAGTTCCTTCCTAATTGGCCATATTCCAGAATTTCATCCAAAAATCTATTTAGAATCCCATTTCGATCGCGCATGTCAAATTTCACTAGAATGGTTAGAAAATAGTCAAGTTCCATACTAGTTGGCCATACTCCTGATTTATCCAATAATGATTTTAGAATCTCATTTCCAATCGCATATCAAATTGCATCATAATCGGTTAAGGAATAGCCTAGTTATATCCTAGTTGGCCTTATTTCAGAACAGTAGATATTTGTAAATGTGTATCAGTTCGCTAACAAATCTGGCTTTCTAAAGGGAGCATTTTAGAACGTTTTGAATACCGTTTGCCGTAATAACAAGAGCAAGAGCGAAATAATAATTATAACGATTTTATTCATCAGAGCAGAGCGTATTTGTTTTTTCAATATAGCTCAATAACAAAGAGCGAAAATATGGTAATACAGACGCAATAGTGGAAGAGCAAGAGCCTTATAATAAAAAATAATGCTCCTGCTCTTCAGAGCGATATTTTTTGTTTTACAATATCGCTCCTTATGAAGAGCGTTTTAATATTTTTTATTTTCGCCCTTGAAAAAGAGCAAGAGCGAAGAGCGAAATGATATCCCTTTGTAAACTCTGGTTTTTTGTATTATATTTGTGACTGAGTAGTAAAAACATAGAAAAGCTATACCACCGACTTTTTGACGATGCAAATAAAATCAAGTAAATCAAGACAATTAATACTACTCAGTCGCAAAAGAAAATGAAACACAAAAAAAAAGAAATTTCAATTGAAAAACTCATGTTAAAATCAATCGAGTAGTCAGATTTTGAGGGGCAAATAGTTTATTTGCGATCTGTTGGAGGATATACTCCTAAGTGTATTAACCGTAATTTAAAACGAGTTTAGCTAAATCGGATTTAATAAATCGCAGTCTGTCAAGGGTTCTGCGTTATAGTTATATTCGCTGGTTACATTTCTGCTATCTCATTCCATTTTTCGTGTGACCAAAATGTTCTCTATTTTTTATGTGCTTTTTAATCTATTCAAAATATAAACAATTAGTCTAAAATATACAAATTATTAATTACCTTCACCAAACCAAATTCAAACTTTGCTATAAATAACTTTAGAATAAATTCCACAACATTAATAATTGTATTCCAACGTCAAATTCCACGACTACAAATGTTAATATGTATTGCATTCCACAAAAGCGGTATTAGTTTTCTTATTCCACTGAACCGGATTGCGAAGTTCTCGTTTAGAACAAAATATCATTCCAATAATTTCATACAACGAAGTGTACAATATTTTCGCCGAAATAGGCTACTTATGCTACACCAGCGTGCAAAAAACTTAACTTCTTACTTTTCTGGCAAATATTTTAAATTGGGTTGTACATGTACTATTCCTTGAAATAGTGAAGACGTTTGAAACCTGAAAATATTACCTCGCTAAGACTACTAAATTTTCCAGAACATGAAATAAAACAAAGGAAAAATTATGTTTAGAAAGAGAAAGGAAAGTTGTCTTCTGCGAAAAAAATCTTGAATTCGTGTTCGAACGACAAGGTTTGCGCCCTTTCAAGCACCGGCTTGTTAATATATTTGATTGTTAATTAGTTTGACTGAATTGACCAGGTGGCCGAATAAATGTTGAATTATTGCCGAAAAATTCTGGTTTTTTGTGGAATCGCCTTTCCAAATTGTAGAATCAGTGAGACGACAGAATCTAAAATTATCTGTCGAAGGATAAATAAAAACGACGGGGGCTGTGTCGGCCCAAGGCCGTAAATCTGTAGAACGTTACCTATGCCATGGGGTTGCTAATTTGAAATTAAAGAATGCTACTCGTATCCGTCTGGCTTTCATTGGCATTGGTCAATTTGGCGATACTTTTGAATATGCTTAGCACCCATATAGCATAACATTTCGTTGAACCAAACAGTTAATTAGTCTTCTTATTAATATCACCGCTAATGATGTACACTGCCTGGATGGTGCTCGATAAGACGATTTGAATGACGGCCCATTTAATGTTCTATCTGATAAGAGTCCCGCTAAATTAGTCCATCGAATAGCATTTCGTATAACCTGCAGGGGCAACCAGCTGGCATGCTTTGTCGTTTAGAAGGTATTGCAAATTCAAGCGTTAAATGAAATCGTAACGATCGTGATGGAAATATGAATTTAAGGCACAAAGTTATCAAATGTTCAACAGTTAAATCTTCAATTAAAGATCACTAAAATTATCGGCATCTATAGCTTGCATCGACACGTTGAAACTTGAAACATGCGATCAGCTAAAAGAAAGTTCGACGGACTTGCCAAATACTATGATTGTTCAATTGAAACAATTTGCTGATTATCCATTATTTTTGGAAGCACATTCAAAGAAATCGTACTGGTCCATTTCGCAACAGTGGTGGCACAAATTTAATTGTCTGTTAATATGGTTAATCCAATCACTCGTGTTATGATTGACATACATAATCAATAATAATGACAACTTAAATGAAAAGCAACTAATGAGCCAGTTTACGATAGAAATCCTTGCTCTGGTGCTAAACAATTCTTTGTATTTGCTTGTCAACTGAAAAGTCGACGATTTACTCGAAAATTTCAGTATCGCAAGCAAGCCATATAAATGTAAAGCATTTTATATGATTTAAGTATAAAGTAAAATGTTTCAAAATGTTCATAATCAAAATTTTAAAATTAAGGTTGACAAGTTTTTGAAACCAAATTTTAAGTAAATACATTATGTGCATCTATGGAATAGGGCGAAACGGTTCAATATGGTACCATTTCATGATTTTGTTTGTGTGTTTTGAGGGATCGATTTGACTGTTTATTTTACTGTGTGAAATATTTGAGATCAATAGAAGATTACCAGTGAGTCTTCCAACACATTAACAAATTGTGTTTTTGTTTTAAACTTGCCTCATGATCCCAGAATTTTTGAAAATATTCTTGAATATTTCATGTTCAAATTCCTGCCAACAATTTATAAGTAACATTAAGAATTTGCAACTTTAGATGGATGTTAAATTATTCTGCAGCTTGTTAAAATGAGAGGGAATTGTAAGTCATTTAGTCACATCAAATTGGTTCAAAAACATACATATATCATTTGAATATAGGTACAAATGTATGTAGGTATACTACTATGAAAAAAAAATTTGTTGAATTTGGCAACTTAGTTCATTAGGCAAATAATCAGTGGAAAATAAAATTCGCAGGGTTTGCGTCAGGTTGCCATTTTCCTTATTTTCAGCAACATTTTATAATTTATTGGAACTATTGGAAGGGAACAACAGTATTCGATGCCCAAAAATCATTTTTGGGTATCGAATATAACGACATTGAGAGACCACCGAAAAAAACAAAAATAATAAATTAGCAAATTTAATTCAAATTATTTAAAATTGCCTCGTCAACCTTCCACAGATCAAATAGTTTTTTCATTCTCAAAGTATTCATTAGATGTTTGCTAGCTGAACCCCAAATATGAATCAAACAGATAAAAAGTGTATGAATTCCAATTTTTACCAATATTTTTTTTGGGTAAGTAAGTCACACAAAAAAACAAACTAGTCAATGAAATAATTAAAAAAAACCAGTTGTTTCAATTTTTTTGTCATAGTTGAGGGATGATGGAGAGGGAAATTTAGAAATGACTTCAACTCTACTAGGCGATGAAGAAATTTCATCTTTTGAAATGGTATGCCCCAAACATTCTACAGACGAAACATCAGAGACACTTTAATCGTTATTAAAACCACTATATTCATAAACCTTGTTGAAAGGTTTGACTGGCATTCTGAAATCCAAATGGCATCCGTTAAAAATTCGAACAAGCCGAATTTTGTTGTGATGGTCATCTTGTAAACAGCCTCCGATATTAAAGAAGGTTCTATTATCAAGTCGATCTTTGAGAACACCACAAATTTATTCAAGCGCAAAGAGAAGTTGCGAAGATGGGCCATTGGGTACCTATATGGAGTGGATTACTTATTGTAGTGTATGGCACGTATAATGAAAAATGTAATTGCTGTTTGATGTTTTGAAAATAAATTTTCCAATTTTCAAACTACCTCTGGAACATATTTCGAATATGGATCACCAGCTAATCTAAAAAACATAATTTTAGTTTTCTTGCTTAAAATCTTGGAATGATAATCAAACCAAGATCGCAATGTTTCATATCAGAATTAATATGGCTGGATATTTTCGAAGCACTAAAAGGAATTACAACTGCGGTTTTCAAAGAGTCAGGAATACTTCCATTCAAAAAACGTTGATTGATAAAATGTACCAAAATTGGAGATATAATTTCTGTGTTAGCTTTTAACATGTTGAGTCTTATAGCAGGAATATCTCTACTATTACTGCATTTTAAAACAAATGACTTAGACATGGCACATTATTAAACAAACAATTGGTTGTTCTTAGAAAAGATAGAATATTTGAAAAGTACAAACTAAAAGCATCTGCTATAGATTTTACAATCCATCCGTAAGAGTTACTATACTATCACCTAAAATTTGATTAACAACCGACCATGTCTCCTTATTATCTTTACCACAGTGTTGAAATTTATTGTGGTAGTATGTGGATTTGTCAGAAAGTATTTTATCATCAACTTTTTGGCACAGTTTAAGAAAATATTTCTGAAGTCCTTTATTTGCAGGATGCTTCTTTTTAATAATTTTTTACTAATTTTCATTTTATTAGACATTAAATTTATCAAATGAAACGAAATAACACCTGAAATACATGAATCAGATATGGAGTTCAACATAAAGAGAAATCGCAACAAAATGACAACCGGATCACATTCATCGAGTAAACTAACATAATCAAACGATGCAATTTTAATATAAAACATAAAATTATCAAACCTACAAGCATTAGTGGTTACTGTATTTTCCCTTACGATATTATTGCAATACCATTTATTTCTAAAACATCACTTCAAACCATACAAGATTAATCAGTAGTGCAGTACGGACAAAACAATGTTCGATAGATGTGGGAGAATAGCTTGGGATTCTAGTCTAGGGCTGCGGTCGAATTCTCGGGTAAATCATTTACTACGGTAAATTTTGATTTTTTTCATAAATTACGCAATTTTTCCTATTTTAAACTTGTTCAGTTCTTATAACAATAAAGAATAAAGTATCTAAACGTAAAACATTTCCTTTTTTTTATTTTGTTTACCCTCCATAAAAAAAAGGTAAATGCATTTACCGAATTTAACGGATTTACTCGAGAATTCGACCGCAGCCTAGGTTTATTAATTATTGATTGTTGGCCATTTGATGACATATGCCCATTACACGAAGGAGGAAAATTTAGAATATCTATATTATTCAATATTTACATAATCGGGAAAATTTGCAATAATCTCGAAGTACATACTTACAAAAATATCTTTCACAATTTTGAATAATCTGCATAACATGGTGGTGATGTTGAGCACATAAATTCGAAAATAACGAATTATCGTCAATAGTAATCTAAAGCAAGCCAACGCCGCGGCGTTTAAATTCGCACTATCTAGATTAAATAAATTTAATTGAAAAAGGTGATTTTTCAAATTTCGCGGGCTACGTAATCCGATTTTCGATTTTTTTTTTTGTTGTTATGTTGGTACACATGTCCCCAACATATGTTGACATTATCAGCCATTTTACATTTATAGTTTGTCTTTGATAGATATAAAGGTTAGACGTGTCTTGGTGTGCTTGGCCATTTTTTGCTATCGAAAAAAATGGATCAAAGAATCTGTATTAAATTTTGTGTGAAAAATAAAATTAAGTGCTCAAACGCACTTAAAATGTTGACTGTCGCGTTTGAAGAATGTACTTTGAGCAAAAAAAATGTTTATAAGTGGCACAAGCTCATCACAGAAGGAACAGAAGATGTTAATGACGATGCTCGCCCTGGACGCCCCAGCACGTCGACAACCGATGAAAACGTTGAAGCAGTGAATAAAATTGTTTTGGAGAATCATCGAAACACGGAATTGTGGAACAACCAGTCATGGATGTGCCCCCGCCACGATTGAAGAGATAAAGACCGCATCGCTGGAGGAGCTCAATACCATACCAAAAAGCGCATATCAGCAGTGCTTCGATAATTGGAAAAAGCGCTGGTACAAGTGTAGTATATTGAGGGGGATTGGGTCAATTGGAAAATTGTTTGATTTAATCTTATATACATATAATCAAATAATGAAACTAAAATTTAAATTAGTGGGAAGCTTTATTACTTCTGATATGCGCTTTTTTGTATGGTCTTCAGCTCTTCTAGCGATGCGGTATTTATGTCATCAATCGTGGCAAAACTCCGTCCTTACATGGTTCTTTTCAGTTTTGGGAATAGAAAAAAGTCGAAGGGGCGCAAGTCCGGTAAATGCCGCAGTCAACATTTTAAGTGCGTTGGAGCACTTAATTTTATTTTTCACACAAAATTTAATATATATTATTTGATCCATTTGTTTCGGTAGCAAAAAATCGCCAAGCACACCAAAACACGTCCCTTTATATCGGTCAAAAACAAACCAAAAATGCAAAATGACTGATAATAATGATTTTCCAATCGACCACCGCAAGTACTTTTATTCACGTATGGCTCGCAAGTGTTCTACCTAATTTTTCATGAGCAGCTACAACCAGTTACAACAATATTCTCCGCTAGGTGATATTTGATAATAATTTATAACAATTAAAGGTAAAATTTATTTTTAAAATATTTATTTTAATATTTTATTGCCATACACTTAAAAAATTAAACCACAATCGCATTATTTTTTGTATTATGCGAATTAAAAATTTAGAGGTTATGTTTTGCTCATATCATAATTGTTTGAGGGTTCCAATCGAACATTTAGCCGAGACATATTTTTCGTACTTATATGTTATATGTAAGTACTTGCGGTGGTCGATTGGAAAACCATTAATGTTAACATATGTTTGAGACATGTGTGCCAACATAACAACAACAAAAAAAAAATCGAAAATAAAATGTAAGTAGCCCGCGAAATTTGAAGTCACCTTTTTTAACACACCACGTATAATACCACAAGACGATCGAAAACATTTGATTATACGGGACACTTTTTACACTTTCTGCCGTAGGCACTTAGCGAAACACACTTAATACACACATTTTTTAAATTTTTTAAAAAACACTTGTTAAATATTTCGCAAAATTACAAAAGGTTTAAAAAATCACTCGATCGATTTCGGCTTGTTAGGCCATCATCAGAAGTATCCAGTTTGATATTTGTTTAATCGATGTGGGGTGCGGGTGATATTTGTATAATCGATGTAATCATAGTTACTGTATTTTAATTGTTAGAAGAACCAGTACCCTAATTTTCTAAGCAGTAAGATAATGTGCAAACATGTAAACGAAAAGTTATTATGATTTTCGCATTCTCTAACGTTCTGCCAAGCTCAAGATAAATTGTAATTCGCCATGTTAAATAATCGTGTAAAATTTGCTGTGCAATCAACCGACGTAACTAGCGGGTGCGTGACCACCGAGTTAGAAGATACAATCAGTTATTATCTTGCTGGCTATCAAGTTAATGAAAGCTACCAAACTGCGACCCAACCTCACACGTACTGAAGTTATGTACACTGAACCGAATCGTAAACTGAACAAGGGACCGAACGAAATTTTCAGTTGGAGGTTAAGTTACATTGTGGTTTATTTTGTGACTGAAATGACATTTTTCATTGCCGTGTGATGAGTACAAAATTGTTTTGTTTGCTTTCTATAAATAAAATTACTCATTTTAGAATTCTAAAGTTTGGATGCCATTCAATTCCAACTCTAAATTTAAAATTCTGTCCTAACGAAAATAGCATTCAGTTTGTATACTAAATACTATTGAACTGTTTTACTTGAAAAAGAGCAAAAAGCGTTTTCCTTATAATAGCTATTGAAATTGAGTGATTGGATTGAAATTTTTAATTGTGGAACACCTAATGATCTGTCTATTTGTTATTCTTAGTCAATCAACAAAGTTACAAAATCTTCCAGTTTAAAATATCCTTGATGTGATGTAAAGATTAGTTTCTAACTCAAATATTGTTTTTGGCCTAATTATACGCATTTACCTTACAAATTTTATGTTCAAATTAATAGTTACAATTATTTTAAGAATTAGATACGAAATTATAAACTAAACATAAGAACAATTAGAAAATCATTCAACCAAATCAAAATGTATCACAACAAATGACCGTCAATTATGAATTGTTACAGAGGTTAACCATAAAAACCAAATGTAATAGGAAGGTCAAATTTGAATATCTTTTCAAATTACATATGTAATGAAAACGCGTCCTCCAAACCAGTTATATTTTAAATAACCGTCAATTCGTGAAAGTAAATATTAATCTGTCTAGTTCGATTGTGGAATCCCCCAATATGTACTTAAACGGATGAAATAATACGGCATCAAAAATCATAAAATTAATGAATCTAAATGATTATACAAATAAATGTAACCTTCACTGTTCATTAGACTAATACTAGACAGAAACGATAATTAAATTATTTTGTAAATTATTGAGAGTTTCACGATCTTAATTAATATTAAGACTATAAATTAGATATGGTTTGCGATACATCAAGATTGAGGGATGGTAATTTCTTAATATTATTTTGCCCAGACACCATACATAATACTGACACGTTCTCAATGAATGTATTGTTACTAAGCTGTATACAATTATTCCTTTCTCACCTTGGCATTTACTTTATAATAGTTAATAGTTCTAAAAATGCAAAGAATTGTTGTTTTCTAATATACATATGATCACAACTCAAGGAAGAATAATAATTAATCAGTCTCTTCTTATTTTTCTCGTAATTGTATTTGTAAACACTGTAAAGTAGTTTTATTGCCAACGCATTTTTGTAAATGTAACACAGTCTGTCAACAAATCTACTGTAAATTTCTTAAAGATATTACTCGTATATTATAGACGAATTTGAAGATCGTTCGACTAAAATATAAGATCGTGTAATTTGTTGTTAATCGGAAGATTCTGAGATGATTTATTTATAACGAAATATTTAAAAAATGTTTGCAAGTGGAAAATTTTTTATTGATTATATTTTTGGATGAGTGATGAAAATTATTTTTTTTCGATGTTTTTTACCACAATAAAAACCGCGTACTTTCTGGTTGTTTGATTTTGTTAATTAATTTTCATTTTTTTTTTTTTTTGTTGACATATGACTACATAAGTTCAATGTGCAATTATTTAAAGATTTATTTATCTGATAGTTAAATAAACTGCGCGGATTTTCAAATTTTTTTTTTGTTTCAATTTGGCTTAATTCCAGAAGTAGTAGACATGCTATTTCTAGACGTGCTTTCTCATTAGTCGTTGGATCATTTTCCACTTAACGGATTTATTAATTTAGTCTATGATTTGAAACTAACCTATATTTGGGTACTAAAAATCACAATGAAAACACAGGTTCAACTAAGGAAAGCAAAAACTTTGCGAACAACCGATCGGTTAAATCAACGTGTTTCTCTGGTATTCAAGTAGCAAAGGGAACGCAATTTTGGTGTCCAGATTAAAGTGTTTCAATTTGCTGTTGCACAACACTTTGAGATTTCATGATGAGTTTGACATGAGATGAGATTGAATTAGACAAAAATCGGGCTTTTAGCGCAAATAAAGTGGTGAAAAGGTTTTTTTTTAACTGATATGGATTTTATCACGTAGTCTAAGAATTCGATGAGGCTCGAGGTCGGCCTAATGGGGAAAGAATAGAAAAAGGGAGTTTTTACCCCTTTTAGGGGGTCCAAGTTGCAGTTCCACAAATATCTCAGTTATTTTGCTTTTTTAGGAAAAAATATCAAAACTCAAAGTTGTTCTATGGGACATTTTCTGTCGATATCTAGTTGGTCATTTAATTTTTTTTTTATTTACGAACAAATTAGCGTAACAAAGAAAGTGTTTTGGAAAAATTCGATGTTGAGCAAATAAGTCACTTATTTTGAATTAAATCGATAAAGGACAAGGTAGAAAATGGGGCGAAATGTACCGTTTATAAAGTTGTCGTAAAGTTAAAAGTTATTTTGAAAATTAAAAACTATAAAGGGAAACTATAGGGAGAACTACATCTAAAAATCATTTTAAAATTGCATTTCCGTTATACATGTCGAATTTCGTTATAATTAATGAAGACGTTAACCAAAAGAACAAATCGTTTTGTCTTTGAAGGTTCGCAAGTGCATTTTGTAAGTGAAGTTTTTCGAGTTACTGAAGTGAAGTTTTTTCGAGTTACTGAAAATATCGGTTGCCAGCGTTCGATGTTGAAAGGCTGAATGTCCGAAGGCCGAACGTTGAAAGGCCCAATGGGTCGGAAGACCGAATGTTGAATGGCCGAATGTGTCGAAAGACCGAATGTCGAAAATCCGAATGGGTCGAAAGTCCGAATGTCGAAAATCCAAATTGGTCAAAAGGCCGACTTGTGGATAACATTCGGCTTCATTGTCAGACACCACATATTCGGGTACCGAGTGCGATAGGAATACTTCGTACTCCAAAAATGTAACTACCTCCGTAGCAACCGCTTTCCTAAATGGTTTAAGGAAAACAAATTTTGAATACTGATCCAAAACGATAAACAAATACGAGTTTCCCTTTTTGGATCTTGGGTAGGGCCCAAGAAAGTCAACGAATATACGTTGCATAGGCCTTATAACTAGCCGCTGTTCACCCATTTCCATTCTAATTATATAGTTAACTGGTTTAGTTTCCTTACATACCGTACACTTATTTACAAATTCTTTGGCTTCCATTCCCATCTTTGGCCAATAGAAATACCGCTGAATTCGTTCGAGCATTTTGGCATAACTGAAATGAGCTGACGTTGGCGGGTTATGGGCTTGTTTCAGGATGTATGACGGTAAAGGTTGAGGTACGTATAATTTAAATTTAGGTAGATCCGTAAGTGAAAAGGATAATTTTTCATTGGTGTTATTAACCAGAATTTTACCGTCCGAAACACAGGATTTAGAAAATTGTGACATATTATTTTGAATTTTGATAATTAAATCCAGATATTCCTGAGATTTGAACGAAATGGAATCAAGATTCACGTCGAAACCACTCTCGTGAAGCACCATTTCTTCTATAAACATTCGCGACAACGCATCAGGTACTACCATTTGTGATTCACTACGATGCTATATTACGAAGTCAAAAGCTTGCAACTTCAAGCTCCATCGCGCCAACCTGCCTGTAAGTTCCTTTTGACTCATAAGCCATTTAAGGCTGGAGTGATCAGTCACGATTATGAACGGATACCCCTCAATATATGCCCGAAATTTTTGAACATACTTAACACAGCAGCGAAGCATTCTAATTCTGTGACTGTATAGTTCCGCTGTGCGGCGTTTAGCTTCTGCGACATATATGCTATTGGGTGATCCTCGCCATCATCTCCTTTTTGAAGTAACACGCTCCCGACTCCAGTAGTACTAGCATCACACTGGATCACAAAGGTTTTATTGAAATCTGGATGAACCAGTACAGGTGCGTTTATCAGCGCCGATTTGACTTTTTCAAAAGCTACCTGTGCCTTTTCGTTCCAAACAAATTTTTTATCCTTTTTGGTTAAGTCCGTAAGTGACGCGACTAGAGATGCGAACGACAATATAAAACGTCGATACCAACCCGCCATTCCTAAAAAGCGCCGTAGTTTCTTACTCGTGGAAGGGACTGGATACTCATGGATAGCTTTAACCATATCTGGATTAGTAAAAATGACTTTTTTCGACGTTGACCGTCAAACCAGCCTTAGTCAATTTCTTACCTACCATTGACAATAATTCTAGATGCTCATCAAATGTTTTGGGGGCGATTAAAAGATCATCAAGATAAACGAAGATGCGATCGTGAAGTGCATGGGTTATCACCTGGTTCATTAACCGGCACATAGTTTGTAACGCGTTACAGAGACCAAACGGCATCACTATGAATTGGTAGAATTATCTCCGGACTCTTTGTCTAACGGTATTTGCCAAAAGGCGTCCTTTAGGTCCAAACTCGCAATAAATGTGGTATCCTCTAGTCGATTTAAGAGCCCGTCGATTATTGGCAGCGGATACGCGTCTCTTTTCGTTACCTTATAGAATTGTTAATTTTCTATTAACACGTCTTGCATGAAGCAGAGCAGCGCTTTGCCGTTTGGTTTCAACACGAATGTCACAGGTGAACTCCATGCACTATTTGACCCTTCAATCACTCCCAATGACAACATTCGTTCCAGTTCCTCGTCAATAGCAGTCTGTTTAATTGGAGAGACTGGATAGTACCTTTGCTTGACGGGCGTAGCTCCTTGGAACCTTGTTTATTAAACAAAGGCAATGCTTCGATAATGGAATTAAGTCGAGTTTGTTGTTCGCCTGATAATACATGGGAATTTATTGTTCCGCAATCTTCTTTACTTAGTTTGGATATTGTTATAGACATTATATTGAACAATTTCCAAAAATCTATACCCAATTATAGTGATTGTTTCAATCCCGGAATTAAATAAATTCGCATTAATTTTTCGACTTCCTTATATGCGATCCTGGCCCATATGTAACCAAATATCAGCTCCGACTTGCCACTCGCTGTTCTGATATGGGATGTAATATTGAATACTTGGACATCAGACTTTTCGAGAAAAGTTTCGCACCTCTTTCCTAGCGCGGTTATAGACGCTCCACTATCCATCAGTCCGGTATAACCAACTCCATTAATTTTGACTTTGGCGAATGGTCTTTCATCTATTTCCTCACAAAGAAACGATTCTGAAATATCCCATTTTAACTGTTTTCGCTTCTCCCAATACTTTTTTGTGCGGTAAGCAGCAGATGACGATTTATTTCTCATCTTTCGTGATGAAACAGATGAAAAAGCATTCAACAAATTTGAATATTTGGTAACGTTAATTTTGTTTTGTGTTTTGTTTAAATGTGAATGTTGCGTGATTTTGAATCTAGTGTTAGTAATTCATCCCCTTGTTTATATTTGTTGATGGATTTGGTTGCTGCTCCTGGTTCCGAGGAATTCTTATAGCAGCCCCGTGGTTCCCCGGCTGACCGTTTCCCGATGCACATTTGGAACAATTTGGTTTTGCCACGCCTTCCTTACAAC
Organism: Tipula helvola; assembly: GCA_963556165.1. Classification (NCBI taxonomy): domain Eukaryota; kingdom Metazoa; phylum Arthropoda; class Insecta; order Diptera; family Tipulidae; genus Tipula; species Tipula helvola. Next base: position 203,851,079 of record OY744483.1, on the reverse strand, counting down.
ACCCATAACAAAACAGACGACGCTTTGTTGCATCGATCAAATGTATGCCCTATATCCAAACAATTCCAACAAACTTCATAATCCGAATTTTTATTTGTCTCTAAATTAGCATTATATGCATCAATTTGGTAATGTGAATTTTTAGGATTTTGAAAAGCGTTGGGATGTGGTTCAAAACTGAATTTTGATGCCGTTGATTCCAATGATTTTCATTATTAATTTTATTTGACATAGCCTGAAATTGGGAATTTGGTGGATCCGAACATAAATTATAATTAATTTGTGATTCAACACAAGTGGAAATTTCATTAATGTGTTTGCTGACATTTCTCGATGTTAAATCACAAATTTTATGATTACGCTTCCACGTGTCCTCCAAAGCTACGCATCGTCTTACCAAGTTACTGATATTATCAATATCTTGATCCGCCAAATGGTTTTGCAGATCTGTCCGCATATTACATCTTAAGATGCGTAGAATTTCTGTGTCTGCTATTGGAGAACGAAATTGCAAAGTCAGTACCAAAATTTCATTATAAAATTCAACAATAATGATTCGTTTGGTTTTTGTTTCCTAGAATCAATTAATCGTCGAATGTCATCACCTATCCGACGGTCTTTAAATCTTTCGATTAACGCATATTTAAGTTGAACCCACGAACGACGCTATACCTTTCAGTAAGACGCTAAATTCATTTCGTTAATTATTTTCATTTACCTGGTATGTTCGGGCTAGATGGTCTACTTTGAACAGGAACCGTTCAATCGATATTCCACTTTTGTGGTACATGGATTGGCTACCTTACCTAGAAAAAAATAATACAGAAAAGAGACTGAAGATCCAGAAAAAACAAATTCAGAAACAAAAAATTCAGAAAAACAAAAATCCAGAAAATTAACCCTTAAATGACATCTGCGATCCAGTGGACTCCAGACCTTTTCAATTGTACATATTCAAATGTTTCTGCCGGAAAGGCATCTCGTGCCCCCCCCCCCCCCCCCCCCTTTGCTACAGTTGAGATATTGCGCTACCTGTTTAGGTACTCAGCACAAGCCGGTTGACCGCTAGCAGCTGAATAGAAAGGTTCAAAATCACGGTGGGGTCCAATGAACCCCAGTGTGTCATATACGTATATTTAGGCATCTCACCTCTAACAGACCTAGAGCGAGAGAGATGCCTTATATCCCCGCTGCTGCTATCTGTCTGTAAGACAAGAAAAATGTGATATGACTATGTTCTCTAGGTGATCGGATTTGATGAAAATGGAATGAAATTATTTGTATTGTATACGAAATAATTGTTCAAAGTTGTTTTGCCGTGTTTTGTGTTGTTTTATTGTTTTTCGTCGTGAGTAAAACTGCGCTCGTTGTTAAAATTTGTTTAGTTTACCATATTTCTTTTGATTTTGACGTATTATTAGATGACCTATAATTTGCGAAGTCGAACCGTCCGAGAAGTGTTAGTAAGCGATGATGACGTGTTTGAGGACAGTAAAGACAATGATTCAAACTTTTCGATGTGTTGTGCTCCAGAGAGTGCCATGGAAGTAGACCAGAAAGATATGGAAGAGGGTACTTTGGATCAACGGCTTTTGCTTATAGGAGAGCGTCAAGCGGCTGGCCGCTAATAAGAAAAAATTCAACGTTCATATTGCAAAATAAACACCTTTATTTAAAGATTCAGTATCGGGCTTATTTTTATCTAAAAAGATACTATCTCAAGGGTACACCGCCAAAGTTTTAGCTAAAAATATTGAAAATTAAAAAAATACGGCTAGCTTATGTAAAACAAGCCATTTTCTTATTTTTTTCACAAACCTTTTTTTTTTTGGTATCATAAAATTAAAATTTCATTAATGTAATAATTTGATCTCCTTTAGTAAGCTTTAAAGTACATATATTGGGAAAAAAATTCAAAGCTAAATATAGAAAAATTCAAGGAATAATAGGCAATTTTCATTTTTTTTTTCGCTGGCGCTACATCCCATAGAGGGATTTGGCCGCTTCATAGTGAAGTTTCGTAATCATTTTTAAAACGGATAATGAGTGATTAATTCATTGATCCTTACATTAACCAGCCGTGATTTTTTCATCACCCGCCGGGAATCGAACCCGGGACCTCCGGAGCTTAAAGCAAGCATGCTAACAACTGTGCCACCGGGGCGGGGATTTTTCGTTACTTTCAAGATTATTGTTGAAGATAGTTCAAAATTGTTGAAGATGTTTCTGGAATTTTCGAGAGAGAATGGATGCAATTTTCATGCTGGGTTCTAAAAGATCCCTTGTGGCATTTAAGTGATTTTCTTAAGTGTGCCATTTAAGGGTTAAAATCCAGAAACACAATTATCAAAGTGCAGACCAAATTAAAATTAAAATTTATAAAATGATAAACCTATCAGACACAGTTCAGAGGGAATCACTACATTTGCCTGAAACAAAAAAATACAGAAATTTTAAAATCCAGAATAGTTGAAAAGTAAAAATCCAAAAAAATAAAATCCCGAAAAAAAATCTAGCAATTACCGGAAAAGCAATCCAGAAAAAATATTTTGTTTAAAATAAATGAAAAAAATTCGATTTTATAGGCAGTTTTAGACTTTTAACGTCACTTGAAACAAATGTGGTACATCTATCAGTAGAAGCGATACTAGCGACACAATTCCTTTTATCTGTGTCTGCAAGGTTTACGAAGCATTAAATCTACTCGCTTCAACACATTCGTCGATGCCATACTAGCCCAACGAATTAAGCCAACCACAAAATAACTTGAAACATTTGTGGTAGAACTATCAGTAGAAACGATATGAGCGATACGATTTCTTTGAGCTCCGTCTGCAAGGTATTGTTCTGGATTTTAGTTTTCTGGATTTTTGTTTTTCTGATTTTAAATAAGGTTGCCAACTCAAAAAAAATTTATTTGTTTTTCTTTTTTTATTATAATTAATTAATTTTTAATTACTTACATGACAAAAAAAAACTTAAGAAGATTTTAATATTTAAGGCGATTTACTATTAAACATTTTTATACAAAAATTTTGATAAAAATATAAATTTTGGTTTTCATAAAAATAAAAATTTGGAAAATTTTCATTCATAAAAAGATGAAAAATTAAAATCAATTTCGACACAAACAGCCTTTCAACATTCGGCCTTTCGACACAATGGACTTTTCGACATTCGGCTTTTCGATATTCGACCTTTCGGCCTTTCGGCATTCGGCCTTTCGACACATTTGGCCTTTTGACACATTCGGCCTTTCGGTGTTCGGCCCTATTCCTCGGATACTGCGCAGATATGTGATACATAAAATGAACAGCTTTGCCTAGCTTGAACAGTAGTTCTCCCAGAGCAAATTATTAGACTTCCAAGTAGCTTTTAAATAAAGTTACAAACAATATGGCATTTTTATAAATACCTCTGGTATTTGACAGGATAACCAGTCCAGTCAGGTCCTCGCTTAATAGGACGAGAAATTTACTAGCTACTATTCCAGTATACATGAGGTATATACGAGTGTTCGGTCAGAAATTAATTTATCTTTAAAAGTTTTACTTGCAAGCTACAAAATAATTTACGGCGGCGCACTTATTTTAATGTTGCTGCGGCGGAGATTGCTTCTTCATTTAAATTTAACATTCAAATTTAACTACTCTAATTGATTTATTTATCCTATGTTTTTTCAATATCACACTTCAATCATCTTATAGTTTATTAAACAACCAATTAGCACTACGAAACAGATTAAATTAATACACAAAGAGTTTGTTTTTGTTTTTTGTGTTTTATTAATTAAAAAACGTAAACATATAATTAACGTAAAATTTAGGATGTCTGAACAATTTCGGTCAATATTTACAAATTTTGGAAGATAAAACAACGTCAGAGAACAACATGCAACTTTGCATGGCGCGGATTTAACTAGAATAACCGATTTTTTACAGAATCAATTCCATTTCTAACAAACAACATTACCGACTTTATTTGCTTGTACGAGTATAAGTTGTTATATAAAATATTCAAGGTTAGGGCAGTTCACGTTGCCAAACAAACTTGTTTCATGATTTATCAATTTTTTCTTTTCTTAAGCAAAAATATGAAAATCTATAGTATTTTGTCATTTTGTATCTTTTGCCGATCGAGACACAATTTAATGCAATACAAAATAATTATACAGTATCAAAACTACTTTACATTTAAATTAAAAACTAACTAACAATTGAAACTATTTTAGTCTTCTAGTTGATTTGCTAATTTTCAATATAAAATCACGACATATAGATTTTTTAATCTGGTTTTACGACTTATGAGTAATGAGATCTAACAATATGTAATTAAATATTTTTTATGTATTGTAAATACGTAATTTAGATTTTTTTTTTTTGTTTTGTTTAATTCTTCCCAGCGTATATGAGAACTAGCCTTTACTAGTAGAAGTAGGAAATGAGACATAATAATGTACATTTCAAAAATTTTAAGGTTATATCTTATACGTGTTTTAAAATATTCAGCATTACGATATTAATATTTTGAGATATTTGTCGTATACTATAGGTTGACCAAGGTTAAAATTGCAAATTAAAATCGTTAACTTTTACAATCATTTTACGGAAAAATTAAATGAGTCTGCGAGAGAATTACGTTCCTTATTAGGTAAGGTAAATGGAAAAAACTTTAGCTATATCATTAAAATGTGCTGGGTTTTTCTCAATTTCAACCTAAATCACCTAGCCACTTTTACCCTAAGGCACGTTAGACTTACGCAAATTTTCATAATTTAATTAAGCCAATTTTATAAAATAATTATATTCTTGGGCATCATTTCGAAAATTTTGGCAGACTCGAATTTTCAATTCCATATTATTTCGTCACCGTTGGTCAAAATTCAATATTTAGTTTTGCATAATATCAACATTTTGAAATTTTAAAGTTTCATCAAATTTTAATAATTTTTTTATTTGAAATTTTGTAAAATTCTACATTTTTATCAATTTTAATAAGTTTCAATTATGAAAATTCTTCTTCAAATTTAACAAATTTTTTAATTTATTAAGTTTTAATATTCTCTGATGTTGTAAATATGGACCGTAAAAAACATTCAATCGTAAAATGAAGCGTTATTGGAAAACGACCAACGTCCATAACGCTGTGTTTCAAGGTAATCTATATTTGTTACATTTTACGTTTATACCACAGCTTGCTTTTGTATATAAATTCGAGTCAGCTAAAGTTAAGCCACTTATCATTTGTTAATACTCCAACGCATTTATTGCCCGCTTTTACGTTTTGATCAAGTGTGTGAATTTTTTTTGTGGTTTGATTGAATCTTATTGGGATTTTTCATTAAATTTCACTAACACATAAATGAGAACAAAGAGTGTTAAACTATATAGTAAAGAAGGTGCAAGTTCAATCTTTTGTGGACTGTTAAAGGGGCCAGCCGAAAAAGAGTTACATATTTTGTTTTGCATTATTTTATTAATTTTTAGTTTTTTTAATAAACGGTAAGTTTTTAATTAAATAACTTGTTTCAATTGTAAATTATTGTTTAAGTGGAATTTGTGATTGTTTTATTTTTAAACAAGTATTGTACTAAATCATTTTGGTTATTTATACGGTAAAATCACCGTACCCAGCGACGTACAAAAATTGTAATCTAGAAATCATATTCTGCACAAAATCATCATCCAAATTGACTCATCAAATAATAAGCAATAATTTAATTCAAATTAATGAAAGGTGTGATAACAATAATCATTGTAACGAAATGTATTGAAAATTTTTAAAAATCGGGAACCAACCGTTTTAATAATAATAAATCAAATGCGCACTGTAAAAAATGATCCTGTACCGAAAAGTTATTTTTTGCAGTGTCAAATTTATTTATTGCAATACTGTAATGCAAACAATCACAATTACGCGTTGTGATATTCTAAAACGGATGGGTGACTATCGGCGCCGCGACTAATCGCCCCAAAAATCACAAATGAAGAATAGCCCAGCAATTTTTGGGCGATTATGAATTATGAAGAATCGCCAAAAATATTAAAAATTAATAATATTACCTAAAAAACAAAAAAAAAAATCGGCAAGTATTCACTTTACTGGTTTAGCGTTTCACAATTAAGTGTTTCCTTTTCCTGAATTTACACACGAGAGTAAAAATTGGAGCTAGCAGCCGGTCGCAGGCGCTCATCTCATTGATTTTCTTTAGTGAGCCGTCATTTCCAAATTATGAAATAATAAATGATTTCCTAACAAACAAAGAAATGTCACCAATTGGATTTCTTCGGTGACTGCTGACTTAATTTTCGTTTAGCCCCCGGCTACCATCAATATCCGCATTGTATTAAAATAATAGTTAAAATATAAATAAACAAGTTTTTGATTAGAAAAACTGGATTTTAACAATACATTATTTCACCACAATTTTTAGCACCAACTGGTTGTGCAAATCGAAAAAAATTGATTTGAGTGACCTTACAAAATGCAAAAAAAAAAAAATTATCTTGTAAGTGATTTATCGTTCACTATTAGGGATTTTCCCAAATAGAATTCCAACGCTTGCTAACTGGTGGCTAAAATATTTCGTATGTAGTTTTATATGGTCAAACATGTGTTTGAATATTTCATTAAATTATTAATTTCGACTAAATTAATTTTAAAATTTGATATTTATTATTAATCGTAACATACTCAATTTTATTAATCATAAAAAAAGTAGGAGGACATCCACTAATTTAGACAAGAAACTTGTATTTGTAAACATGATTTTACTTATTTTTGCATGTAAAAAAAAAAATGTAATCAGCGCTGCCCAAGCGTGGCGACAAATGAACTAAAATCGATTTTGGGAAAATCCCTCATTTAAATTGAATCTACAATAAATCAATAGCATTTTTTTTCTTACCAGATTTGTTAAAAGTACTAGAAAAGTAGTATTTAATAACATGTATGTAGCTACTCCAGAAAATGTAGATACCAATTTTTTGTGTTAATCGCGGTTTGGTTTCAGGAGAAAAAGAAGTGCTCAAGATGCCTTACTAAACTTTTTTACTATTCCGACTTGAATTTTCTCAATCAAAATAAAATGAGGGTTCAATATCCTTTGCACATGACATCTTTATAGGTAAACTTCAGACTATCAGAAGTGCCAAAGGTTTATCAAAAAATATTTACATTATTTAATACCACAAACATCGCAAACAGGTACAGATGACCTGGTTTACGAAGTTTGTGAGGGTAAAAAATGAATCTTGTCCTTCAGCTGCCTGAGAATATTATTTATATTCAAGGACTACAAATTTTATTAATGCTTACAATTTGGTCGAAATCCTGGAAATTTCTGAAACTTGTTGTAATTTATCGGTTTTTATTTATCTAACTTTGATTAAATTAAATTCGGATTAAAGCAATCTATCTGGATCGGTCAAATTTTTTTGAATATTATAATTATTACAATTTTATACTTTGTCTAAATTTCTATAAATTGTTCTAACTTTTTATATGAAGCAATCTGAATAGGTCAATCCAGTCAATTTATCCAAATTATTTATGGGAGGTCTTCTGAAGAAGCCAAAACTGAAAATTCAAAATAGAAAATGGATTGGTCTTTCTATAGGTGATCTGAGGAAGGTGTAGCTTGAATATTTTTGGGATTGGATCACAACTTTTTTATAGGCACACCAAGTACGAATTTTTTATTTATTTGGCTGGCCGGAAATATCTTCAAGAAATAATATTCTCAGAATTGGTTGGAACATACTACTGTGATCAAAAAGTAGTAAGACTTTTCTATTTAAATTGCGCGTGCTTATCCAAACGAGTAATTTTTTTTTTAGGTTGGTAGCATGTTGGCTTAAATTTAGAGTTTCCAGAAATCTCTTTGAATTTGCATTATCAATAAGGATGATATCTTACATTTTGTGCCGGAAAATCGATTGAACCACCGATTCGTGTACTGCTGCCCTAAGCATCAATTCGTTTACAACTACGTTAACAATACTTAATTGCTTTTGTCTACTGATATTCTTCCTGTCAATTTGCTCAATTTCTTCCGAACAAAACAAGCAATAATATTTAAAATTAAAAGATGGCCTACTTAATCTTAAAATTTTCTGCTGCTGAAAATGGTCGACGAATTGTCTACATATATTGTCTACATGAGTAGACAATTGATTAATTACTTCATGTAGGTTACGCGGTACAACACTGATATATACAGTAAAACCTAGTTGAAAAATAATCAAATATTATAATACACTGCCGGCCAAGGGGCACAGTGGTTAGCATGTTTGCTTTAAGCTCCGGAGGTCCCGGGTTCTATTCCCGGCGGGTGATGAAAAAATCACGGCTGGTTCATGTTGGATCAATGAATTTAATCACTCATTTTCCGTAAAAAAATTATAACGAAACTTCATAATGAAGCGGCCAAATCCCTCTATGGGATGTAGCGCCAGCGAAAAAAAAAATAAATAAATAAATAAACATTTCTGTTAAGCGTTAGAATAAAGAATAATTCGTTAAAATACTGCTATTTATAGTTCCTTTTGATGAACAAACAAATATTCTATTATTTATAATTAACCCAATTTTTGTGAACCCACCTTTTGGCAGACCGGTTTTAAGTGTATAACGAGTTCCTTTTATATTTTTTCAATATCCTGAATTTCGTTTTATAACTAGGTTTTATACCAAAATGTAAAACACAAAACAGGTAACACGTGCTCCATCAGCCAATCACAGCACGAATAAAATTTTAGATTTTTTTTTCGATGGAGCATTTTGAGTTTTATATACAGGGTGTAAAATATGTACCGGGACGGTCGAATATTTTGAATGGTACATAGAAAGAGAAGTTTAGTTGTCTGTATTAAATCAATAAGATTCTTTCGGCTTTTTATAGACACAATATATTAATAATAATGGCATTCACAACATTTTCGACTTGTCAATCAGAAAAATGAAGAGGCCAGTCAATTTTAGAGTCAAAATACATTTTGTATTAACTCTGGGGTTAAAGTACGAGGGGGATTTTGATATTTCTACTTTTTTTGGTAGATATATTATAAATGACTGGCCTCATCATTTTTTCTGATTGACAAGTCGAAAATGTTGTGAATGCCATTATTATTAATATATTGTGTCTATAAAAAGCCGAAAGAATCTTATTGATTTATAATTAATATTAAACTGATCAGTACATTGCAATTACATATTAAAAATTAAAATTTACTCCAAAACCAAAACAACGTAATACCACAATAAAAATAACAATATCACAGAATAGTTAAAACAAACCGGTAATTCTATTTTTAAATTCGCTTTTACTTATATTGAAATCAAACTCCGTATAATAATTGTTAAAGTTATTAATAGCCATATCCAAACGATTATTAGCTCCGTAATTAGTCCTATGAAATCGAGGTAGGAATAACGATCGGTTTCTAATATTTAGGTTCCTTGACAGAAAATCAAGGTTAAACAACAACTGAGCAGAGTCAATACTGCCATTCAACAAATCGAAAATGAAGCAAGCAGAACTAATGAATCGTCTACGATTTAGTGGAAGCAACTGTGTAGACGACTTATTCTAATATCATATTGAGGGTCCCAGATAATTGGCAAATATTCAACTTGTGATCTTACTAAAGTTGTATAAACTGTTTTAAACGTAGACAAATCTTTGAAATCCTTACAGGTTCTAAACATAAATCCCATCATTGCGTTGGTTTTATTTATTATCTTCTCGGTGTGTTGGATAAACGTCAGGCCATCGTCGAGAAAAATGCCGAGGTCCATAAACTCAGTAACACGATCAATGACAATATTTTCAATGTGTAGTTAAACACAATTGGATTTTTCTTTCTATGGAAGCTCATAATTCGACATTTTCCAATATTTAGTTCCAATCTATTGAGTTCGCACCAGACGAAAAATGTATCTAAATTTTGCTGAAGACGTTCGCAGTCGCGTACACTATCAATTTTAATGAATATTTTTATATCATCCGCATACAACAGAAATTTTGATGAATGAATGCAGGTAACAACATCAATCATCATTGATAAACAATAAAAACAACAATGAACCCAAATGACTGTCTTGGGGAACTCCAGACGTTTGTTTAGACTCGCTAGAAAGACAATCATTAAATTTAACAAACAGTCTACGGTCACAGAGGTAAGATTTTAAGTAACCACAACAACAAGTGTGAGTGAACACCGACTTTCTGCAATTTAGATAACAAAATCTCGTGAGAGATTCTATCAAATGCCTTTTTAAAGTCTGTGGAAATTACATCAACTTGCGAGCCACTCTCAATTGAATTTATCACGAAATGAACAAATTCAACGAGGTTAGTAGCAGTTGATTTTACACCCTGTATTAAGAGAAGATAGAGAAAAAATCACAAAAAGTGAAAATGGAACAAAATTATGATAAAGGTCCAAATCGCATGATCTGGTGACCGATTGACATGTTCATTAGATTTTTGAATCGTAAGGACTCCGCCTAAACTTCGCATCTCTTGTATCTTTTGAAGTGAACCTTTTTTAGGCAGGGTTGATATGTTGTACCATCACTTTCGATTCGTTTTCGATAGTATTTTGTCTCTTGAAACAAGAACACAATTGAACTCTATTTCCTTTTTTCATTACGATTTTTCTAATGTGATCTCAGCCTATTGTATAATTTCCCTTTTCTTCACATCGACAAAATATCGCAAACAAAAATTTTTGTGATATAGGGGTATATCCTCCAACATGTCGCAAATAATCTATTTGCGCCTCAAAATCTGACTATGTACTCGATTCATTTTAACATGAGTTTCTCAATTTTTTTTGTGGTTCATTTGCTTTTGCGACTGAGTAGTATTAATTGTCTTGACTTACTTGATTTTATTTGCATCGTCAAAAATTCGGTGGTAACTTTTCTATATTGTTTTTACTACTCAGTCGCAAAAGCAAATAAATTACAAAAAAAAAATTAAAAAAACTCATGTTAAAATCAATCGAGTAGTCAGATTTTAAGGCGCAAATAGTTTATTTGCGACCTGTTGGAGGATATACCCCATAGAGGGATGATTGAAAGTAGAAATAGAATATTGTTTTATTCGAGCAAGCTGAGATAGCTTTGGAAAATGTAAATTTGAAAAAGCGAAATAGAGCACAATTATATGCTTGTTACAAGAAACAAAACACTATCGAAACCGAATCGATAGTGATGGTAGAACATGTCACCCCGGGGTATGATTCGAAAAAACTAAAGAATATTGAAACGAAATTCTGTGACGGCAGAGCCTTCTAGAGTATAGAGCCATAATCATTATGACGTATTTTTTAGAAGCTTTTTTAGTGGTATAACTTTTCACTGAATTCCATAGGAATTCATAGTAAAAATGGTGTTTTTTAGCTTCAAGTTTTCCAATGAAAAAAGCAAAAATGTTACAAAATTTTTATGCAAAAGTGTTCTACACATCTTTAGCAGCAATATACAGGAAGGGTATATTGGTATTAAGTAAATATTAATTGCAGAAATAAAAAAATTAAATTATTTCGAAAATATATTTTTCAAACTTTCATTTTGAAAAATACATCAAAGTTGGCTCTGATGAATTAAAATAATACTTGCTACATTTATCTTTAGTTTTACTAGTGTACGTTAGATGTCTCAGGTTTATACAGAAAAATATGAAAAAAAATTGTTTAATCACAAAATTATGACACGTTCTTAATATTTTTAGAATTTGTTTTGCTTTTCCTACAATTTTTGAACTGGAAATTTTCCCAGGTCACAACTTTTTCGTACGATTTTTCAAAATGTTTACTGCCATCTATGTAATGTATATTGACTTAATGCACACGCTTTGTAGTAAGCTTTTCTTTTTAATTTGACCAGAATGCTGTTGTTATGAACTTTTTTTTGTATTTTGGTTTGAATAAATCAAATAATACAAGAAAATGAAAACGATTTACTTAAACGAGGTTTATATATGTTGAAATTCAAACATTTATGAAAATATTTCAGAAATCATAATTAAGAATTTGCAATGTTTTCATTTACAAATTTGTCTTTGGGAAAAAAGTGATTTCCCATATGTTTTATGCGTTTTACTATGGAAATTTTAGTTTTTTCCTCGTTTCTAATTCCCTTATAAAAGCTTCGTTTTTTAGATTATGGCTTGTATAATCAAGGTTGCTTTGGTGACGGTCGTGTAAACGTAAAGACAAGGCTCCATGAAAGCTAACATGAACGATTTTGTTAGAACGTTTTTACAATTTTTACTTCTAATGTTATATTTTTAAATTGTGGTTAATTAAAAATTTTTACGGAACATGTAAATTTTAATTTTCGAACCAAAGTTCGTAGCAAAATATTTTATTTTATTTAAAACAAGTAATTTTCCTTTTCATCGTGCGATATGGCGACTTCGAGAAAAAAAATTAAAAAAAAAAAAAACGTTCAATCGGAAACGAACTCATTTTCCAGTACGAAGATTTTTTTTTTCGTAGTATACATAACCACAAAAATCAAAGCCTCATTTGAAAAATTTTATTTTTGTTGGTGTGTATGCGTAGAATTTCGAAACGATTTTTTCGTCCATGTAGCCAGGATCACGAAAACCCGATTCGAATTGTACGTTTTGTCGTATCATGGAGCCTTTCTTTAGTTCGAAAATTAAAATTTACATGACCCGTTAAAATTTTTAATTATCCACAACTTAAAAAATATAACAATAGAAGTAAAAATTGTAAAAACGTTCTAACGAAATCGTTCGTATTAGCTTTGATGAAGCCTTGCCTTTAACATAAATTTTTATAATCGGAAAACAAATTGTGTGACGAAACCAAATTAAAACACATTTTACATACCAATACAACAATATTATTCTATGAATAGACGATTCAAGGCCTCCTAGATTTTGTGGTGTTGGTTGTTTTAATAGTATGTATGTATATTATTCATTCATATATCCATCAGTCCAATTACAAAAATAGTATATTGTTCAACGAGCATAATAATGATAGCTGTTATTCATGAAGATGAAGTTTGCCGACACGAGTCGATAGGCGAGTGTCGTAAATCATCTGAGTGAATAACAGCCATTATATGCGAGTAGGATACGATACTTTGTCCACGATCAAATCCATTAAATAATCCTGAAATAATTTCTGTGCACATTTTGACGTCTTAATTTAATTATAATGAAAATGGCAAGAGACTACTAAATAAAATTTCAAAAATGAAATAATTTAATTGGTGTAGTGAATAATAAAGCAGAGACTACTAGATAAACTAGCAGTGAATAATGGATATCATTATATGTATATACGTTAGTCGTGGACAATAGTTATTTACGTCACAAGGGCGGCAAATGAGTTGTTACAGTAGGAGTTCGACGTTTTGAACGAGTACTGTAGAATTTTGAACGAGTACTGTACTGTTGATTTTTTCATTTAAAATTAAATTTTTAAGTAAAAACATAAGTTTGAAATTTAAAGAAAATCAATCCAAATGATTTTCAAATTATCAATTTACCCTAGTTATTTTTTTTTGTTTGGCTTTATATTTTTCTGTACTGTAATACCTCGTTTTCCGGACACTTTCTTCTGTACCGTAATGAGTCGTTTTCCGGACTGAAATCAATCATGTAAACATTGATTTTCGGTATAGTCTGAAATAAAATATGTTTGTAAATAATTGGCTTGCCCTATGTCTATCTCGTTCTTTCTCGTATACTATTTATGTAGACAAATATACTATTTAGATATGTATAAGCGCTTTTTACGTTAAATAACTTATAGTAAATTGATTGATTGATTTAGTGTGTACGACCAAGCCTAAGGCAAGTTTTCCGGAATACGCCGGATCCACCGTACACCCTTTTACGAATAACAAAACCGAAGGAAAGCAAAGGTATGTTAGTAATAAAGAATCAACCTGGTTCCAGACACCTAAGTAGTTGATAGTTAGTAAATAATGCAGTACAAGACAACAAAAGTACTAAACAACATGATTTTTAACTGCTTGTTGTTCCTGGAGAGTTGAGCCTGGCTATAACTTTACTTCTGAAAATAGAAATAAATTTAATCACTTTTAAATGATTAATTCTGGAACTATCTTAGATTCTGAAATAAATTAAATTATATATCAGTATACTAAAAATAAATCCTTTCAAAAACTCTAAACACTTTGGTTCCTATTGATCTAAGCATATTTAAAACTACTTCCGCATCAGCCCTAGACCACCTAAATAATTCAATAAACAATTAGAAATATCCTCTAGGTGACACCTCTAAAAAATTTTAACAATTAATTAACTAAATCATTAGCTTACATGATTATTGCTAACTTAACTGCCAATCAGTCACTAAATTCAATTACACACCACTCAGCAAACATTCTCTAAAAGTAAACTTAAATGTTCGAAGAACATAGTAAGCTCGTAAATTGACGGCGGTTGTCGCCTATATAAGACAACAGTAGAAGCTTCGATTTTATTTTTAGTTAGTTTGTTTAATAGATTGCGCACAGCAATTAAATGTATTTCTTATTTTCAGACAATTCAAAAATGAATCAATTGGTTTATGAGAGCTATAAAATTAGATACGGAAATTATTACCTGGAATAGTTTCAATTTCCAAATGATTTCACGTCATTCGGAAATTGGAACTATTCCAGGGAATAATTTCCGTATCTCATTTTATAGCTCTCATAAACCAATTGATTTATTTTTGAATTGTCAGAAAACAAGAAATACATTTTCTATTTATGCTGTGTAAACCGCACCTATGCATGGTTGCTTAGCTATAGGTAAATTATTTAATGTTAAAGTGAATTTCTCTTGAAGCAAATGTTCGTCCAAAGCTAAATTCACATTCAAATCTAAACCTATTCACACACCTTAGATTCACACAAGCGTTATCGCGATAATTCACGATCACGATTTCGGTTTCACGATCATGATCCACAAACTAAAGTGACACACATAACCCCGATTATAAATCACATTTTGGTAGTCTTCATTCGGTTTCTATAAATAATATTTAGCATCGTGCCAAAGTTTATTTAATTTTAAGATTAAAGCTAAAGTGTTGATTTAATATCAACTCTGGTAAATTATACTGCTAGCCCATTTGTCCTTCCTCGTGTTTCTGCAGCTAGATTTGGATTATCCTGTTTTGCGAAGATCGTATAGTGACAAATTGAGAAAATTAACTAGATAATGTAGAATAGGCGACTATCTGGTTTGTGTATATCTATGGTTATCGCTATAAGGATCAATTACATTTCTTACATCACTTGCATTTTGTACGTATCTTCTTTAATTTTAAAAATCATTTCAAAATAGAATCAAACTTTTATTCAAATCTAGGCATTCTAAACCGTTCAAATATCTAGAACATATTTTAGTACCTAACTAAAGTGTATTGTAAATGAATTACGTTTAATTTCAATTCTTGGGTTAAGCCATTGGTTTCATTCCTGACTTTTTCTCCGAAAAAACATGACAACCGTAAGTTTTTATGCTAACGACTTTTACTAAAGCTCATTTTAAAGGTATTTTTAATTACAAACAAAATGTCTAATAAGTTTTCCTCCTAAAATTAGTCATGTTTCCTTTATGTTGAAAGGTTCAAATTCATTTTTGGCGAACAAACAGAACAACGAGCCACAACTCGGTTCATATTGTATCTACAGAAATAAAAAAAAAACAATCAATTTGGTATTTTATAAGCTTTATTTTTGCATCTCCCGATTTTTTGATAAAATGTAAGGTTTGAGGTCGTCAAAATCCCGATTCTGCAAAAATAAAAATCCCGGTTTTCAGAAAATCCCGGTTTTGATTGGGGAAGGTAAGTTGCCCGCTTTTCACAATGCCGCCTTCAAAATCCCAATTTAGAAAATCCCGCTTTTTAAAATCCCGCTTTTCAAAGTTCCGCTTTTCAAAATCTTGGTTTTGAAAGACGTATTTTTTTTAATTCGAGCCGCCCTTTCTGGTGAAGGAGAATGTTAATTTAAGGGTAACCCACGAAATCCATTACATCATAATCCATTTCTCTAAAATCCACCTTGACAAAATCCACTTTGGTCAAAATCACTTTTGACAAAATCCACCTTTTTCCGTATCCATTAGAATAAAATCTATTATTCACAAAATCCATTTATGTCAAAATCCTTTCTAGTCAAAATCCATTGTTTCAAAATCCGTAAAAAATCCAACGAATCCATCGTTTTTATTACTTTTACAAGCCCGGCTTGCAAACGTAATAGAAACAAAAAACGAAGGATTCATCCATACATGGACTTAAATCGGTAATAGATATAGCCGCGATTTTGGTTTGGATGACATTAGCCAGTTGGCATTTGACAGTCGAAGAGAATGGTCGATAACAATTTATTGTGAAACATCTAACGCCACAACATGCTAGAGGCAATGCTGAAACAGTTATGGTAACGCTATCGGGACATTTTGGGAAAACTTTCGTGTGCCCGAATTAGATCAATTAGCCCTTCAGAGCATGTGGTTCCAACAAGACGGTGCCACATCACACACAGCTCGTTTTGCTCAAAAAGAGGTGATATCGACTGGCCTTATAATCCACTGATTTAACCCCTCCCGATTTCATCCTTTGGGATACTTGAGAGAAAATGTGTATGCCAATAAACCACCCACAACTTCGATGCTTAAGGACAACATTCGAAATGAAATTGCTGAATCAACACCAGAAGTTTGCGAAAATGTTATGAAAAATGTGCTTAAAAGAGGCGACCACTTGACCGACATTATATTCCATACATAATGTTAAAGACCATATATTGAATCAATAAAATATAAATTATAAATTTGCATTTTATTTAAAAGTTATGAAAAAAAAACATCGACCTGGAGCATAAAACGCACCCTTTACATGTAACCTATATTTGATTCTTCACTTAAAAGAAAAGCCATGTTTTTTATAGATCTGGGGTGAGATGTTGTAACATCACTTTTAATTCGATTTCGATAGAATTGTATCTCTTGTTTCAAGAATAAAATTGTACTGTATCTCGGTTTTCAATTATGCTTTTTTTTCTGCAATCTCAGCTTTATTCTATTTCTACTACATACTTAGCTATTCATGATTCTTTATCGCTTAAATTTTTGTTATTTAAAAAGACGGTCAGGTAGGTTTTGAACGTTCAATCTGTAATAGCAAAATCAAAATTAGTACAAAATATTTGTCAGACTCTTAGAAGGATTCTTAACCTTAAGAATTACCTACAAAACATAATCGGCGAGGAGCGACTAAATGGATTGGCATTATTAACCCTTAACTAACGAAAGGCCTTGCTGAGAGGACATAACAATTACGCCAAAGAAAACGAAATGCCTCAATTAGAGGACATGTTAAGTAGGGCATGGAGATTAACCGGTTTCCGAAACAAGTTGGCATGCATCTTGGAAAAGGGATCCTGGAATGATTTTGGAGTGAATTTGCGGAATACTATTAGGATTGAACTTATGTATTTTTGAACCGATTTTAGTGAAATTTGACATTTGCGGTCGAAATAGGACCCTAAAATTATTGTTTGATTAAGTTCTGGAATATGGCCGGTTAGGACAGAACACTAGTAGGCTATTATTTAACTGATTATGAAGAAACTCGGCATGCTGCGTGTGCTATCACCCACTTTTTCTTATATTTCTTTGATTGTGATAAAATTTGCGAGCAGATGTATAATAAATATGTCAATACTAGAAACCTTAACCGGTGCCAGATTCACAAAAATGTCAACATGCAATATCATTGAAACTATAGTCTGTTGAAGTTTCTGTAAACAAGGTAGCTATTGAGGTTTATCGACTGTGAGGCAGATCGATAATCGGTGAAGAAATAACCAAGTTCATCCTAATTAGCCATATTCCAGAACTATCTAAAAATTATTTTATAATCCCATTTCCATCTCTCATGCCAAATTTCACTAAAATCTGTTAAGGAATAGCCAAGTTCCATCTTAGTTGGCCAAATTTCACTACTTTATCCAAAAATCAATTTAGTATCCCATTTCCATCGCGCGTGTCAAATTTGACTAAAATCGGTTAAGAAATAGACAAGTTCCATTATAATTGGCCACACTCAAAAAAAATTTCGGTGATATGAACAAAAACAACTAGTAAATTGTACAAATAAATCTGTTCTATTTCAACCATCGAAGCACTTCGTAACCACAACAATTTTCATTTCGTTAATTTTACAATGTTTATAATTGCCCGACAATTTACAAACATTTTTGTAAAACTGATTTGAGTTTCGTAGAAACGTTTACAATAATACAGTGTAAACTTTACAAGGACAACTGTAATATTTACAATTTAGAATGTAAACAAATAATACTGTGTACGAAACTAATTTGTAAAATTCCCATTACTCCTTTGTACAATTTACAAATTATGTTGTAAAAGAGAAACTATTTTCCGTAAATTTATCAAATAATTGTAAAATTTACAAAGCTTGTTTGTGGGATTAATATAAGAGGACAAATGTTACAACAAATTTTTTTGTAGGATTAACACAGGTTATTGTTGGATGTGTTTGGGTGTATGCATTTGTTTGTTTGTCTTGTTGAGTATTTATCTTGTAAAGAGAAGAATGTCCAAATAATTATGATTAAATTAAAATACAAAATTTATTCATTGTTTAAATCAAAATTTTTATTGAAAACTTTAATTTATATAATAAGTTAAATGTTACCTTGTTTTGCAAAAATAAAATAATAATTATATTAATTGTTCCCTTTGCCAAGTGGTAAGATTATGTTCGAAAATAATTGTTCTCCCCAATTCTGATGGCTCAAAGATTTCGCTTATGTGATGATACTGTATGCGTTTTGAATATAGTATGCCAATACCCACATCTAAAATTAAATTTTTACTTTATAAAAACTATATGTATAACATATTATATAATATATTATATGTATGTATGTACTTGTAAGACGATTGTAAAGATCCTCTACACCCCATGATTTTAATAAATTTTTTAGTTCAGTTTCTTCCTCAGTACTAGTAGCCAATTCTTCCTCTGTTTCTTCTGCATTCGTTACAAGCAAAGCAATATATTGAATTTTGTTCAACATTTCAGCCGTTTGAGGAAACATGACACTTATTGTTTCGAAATCTTGCGGAACGATTTCACCTAGATGTTGAATGGGTTGATTTTCGCTATTATTAAGATTCGGAAAGTTTATGGTGAAGGCCTCGCTGTTTTTTCCATGATGTAGTGTTTATTTCAATTTATTCTACAGATTACATTTTTTTTTTAATTATTTGAAATGATTAAAAATATAATAAAACTGATTTTTAATAACTTTAATATTTTTTTATTTTTTAGTAACTCTGTCATATTTTATTTTCACTATTCATATTAAAAAACGCACTGCACGGTTTGGTAGCTCAAAACATAATGGAAAATTTTCTAAACGTGCGCAACTAATAATATTTTTACGAAGCAATTTTGTAAAATTTACGAATCATATCGTTTTAATTAGGCAAATGTTTGTAAAAATTACAAATTAATTTGTTAAAACATAAAATGTTACAAAATTTTACGAAACAATAACTTGTGTTTTACAATTATATTTATAAATATTTGAAGTGGTTAATATTTGATTGCCGCCCCGGTGCGGTGGCACAGTGGGTAGCATGCTTCATTTAACCTCCGAAGGTCCCGGGTGGGGTGGTGAAAAAATCATTTTTATAAATTTTATAAAGGATCACAATAACTGCTACAAGGAAATTTGTAAAATTAAGAAGAAAAGGTATTTATTTCGTTACTTTTACACACAGACCTGTAAAATTTTGTTCACAATTTGGCATGTAAAGGTTACGAAAGTGCATAGTAAATTTAAATTTGTATAGAAATTGAAATTACAAATTGATTTTTGTTGGATCAACAAATGCTTTGTTTAATTTACAACGAAAAAATTACAAATCCGGCGTTAACTGAACAAATTTTTTGTTAAATTAACAATTTTCTTTTTACGCTTTAATATTTGTAAAAAAAACTAAATTTTTTTTTGAGTGCATATTCCAGAACTTCGTATAATCCAGTGTTTTATCTAATTTTCACAGAAATTGGCATTAGCGTCACATACTGAATTGGTTCACAAAACTTTCTGAATTTAAAACGAGTTTCTCAGAAAATTATTCTAAATTTTCCAAATTACCCATCACTGTCGATTCAGTTGTGAATGTAATGTATCTTGTTGATCTTATTTATGAATCTTTCGAATCTCATGAACCTTATGGGTCTTATGAATCTTATAAGTTTGGAGAATCTTATGAATCTCATCAATCTTATTAATCTTACGATTTTTTGAATTTTATGCATTTAAACGAATTTTATAAATCTTATAAATATCGTGAGTTACGAATTTTATGAACCCTATTCATCTTCAAATCTTATTATGAATCTGGTAAGTCCAACGAATCTTATAAGTCCTATGTATCTTAAAAATCTTATTAAGCTAAAATGAATCTTGCCAATCTTATCAATCTTACAAACCATATGAATCTTATGAGTCATTTGAATCAAGTGAATTTACTAATTTTATTAACTTGATTAATTTTATGAATCAAATAAACCTTATGAATCTTTTGAGTCGTATAAATCTTATGAATCCTACGAATCTCTTGAATATTATGAATCTTGTGCAGCCTACGAATCTTATGAACTTATGAATATCATATACCACATTAATCTTACGAATCCTAAGCACCTTGTGGATCAACTAAATCTTATGAATCTTTGGAAACTCAAGAATATTTTCAATGTTATGAATTTTTGAATTCTATGAACTAAAACGAATCTTATGAAACATAGTAGTAGGAATCTCGTGAATTTTATGAATCTTTCCAATCTTATCAATCGTACAAACCTTATGAATCTTATAAATCGTATTAATCCTATGAATCTTATTAATTTTATGAATCTTATGAATCTTGTGTGTCTTACGATTCTTAAGAATCCCGTGAATTTTATGAATCTCGGGAGTCTTATCGATCTTACGAATCCTGTAAACCTTGTGTTTCAAATAAATCTTATCAA
Organism: Tipula helvola; assembly: GCA_963556165.1. Lineage (NCBI taxonomy): Eukaryota > Metazoa > Arthropoda > Insecta > Diptera > Tipulidae > Tipula > Tipula helvola. Next base: position 203,829,990 of record OY744483.1, on the reverse strand, counting down.
CCTTTGGAATCTCAAGAATATTTTGAATTTCAAGAATTTTTGAATTCTATGAACTTAAACGAATCTTATGTATCACAGGAAGCTTTAGAATTTTTTAAAGGTGAATTTCGTAAATAATTGATTTTGTTAATACTGGATTTTGCCAAAATTGGGTATGGATTTTAGGAAAGATGGATTTTGACAATGATGGATTTGCTCAAAAGCGGTTTTCTTCTAAAAGGATGGATTTTAACAACAGTGGATTATGAAATGATGGATAAAGTGGGGCTCCTTAATTTAAAATAAAATAAAAATCAAAACCGGGATTTTTATTTTTACAGATTGGGATTTTAAAATGCGGGATCTTTTTCTTGAGCGGGATTTTGATAAAGCGAGATTTTGAAATGCGGGATATCGTTACGACCCCGTTTTGATTTTGATTTTACTCTATTCAGAAAGGGCGGCACGAATTAAAAACAATACGTCTTTCCACACCAAGATTTTGAAAAGCGGGATTTTGATTTCGGGATTTTGAAGGCGGGATTTTGAAAAGCGGGCAAACTTATCTTCCCCATTTTGAGTGTACTAATTTCCACCGCACCCCTCTCCCCCCCCCCCCCCCCCCTAGAACGGGTGGCATGTGGCATCCACCCCCAGGGTAAAAGGTCATTTCCTACTTACTGTTCAAATTTCACGTCAATCGGTTTTGTTCGTAAGGATTCTGAGCGAAAAACCGTCAAACACTGGACTGTATATACGTATATGTTAAACCAATGGATGAATAAATAGCTACAAACGTACAGCTTAAAAAGTCACTACAGTTGCGCGTCCATGCTTATAACACTAAATTTAGGCCAAACAAATTGAATATTATGGCACATTAGTAAGATCATAATTAATTAAAAGGGACGATGACCGGAATGCGGAACAAAACTCACACTCTGGTTAGAGGCCCAAAGTGGTCGACCGGACGAAAACGTCCCAGTACGACCGGCGTGAAGGTTTAAGTTCAAATTCAAGAGTGGGATAATTTTTTATCAAAACCTGTTAAAATTCTTTCTAGAAAGTCTGCTTGTTTTGCTGATGATACGCAGATACATATAATATCAACTTTTAGGTGTATTAGTCCATACGAAAACCATTTATCACTCGCACCACTCAATGTGAATATCACACACTACTAGCGCCGATTGATATTTGAATTTTCATTCTCTATTCTGTGTTCTAATTTATATACAAAATGTCGAAAACATGTTTTTTTATTTTTCAAAATGACATTTTTGCAGTGAAAATGATCTTCGGTGTATTTTTCATAAAAATCCTCGATTTCCCCTTCGTTGAAATTATGCATTTTCAAGTTGTCAAATAATTATACTTTTTTCGGCAGAAACGATCAAACACCGGGTTTTCTTGATCATTAGGGTATCTATCCATTATGAGATTCCATGGTCATTTATTTTATGGCGCATTTTTTAATTGTTGAAATTTAGTCCAATACACGCTTTCCTGGCGGTTTCGCCCAAACACCGATTTATTGTAAAAAATATAATAACTTTTGTACTTAAATAATTGTGGATCCTCAGTCTAGAAGAGTTCAAGAGTGTTTATGAATTTTTTAGATTATTCAAAGCGATTTAACACGTTTAACACTGTACATGGACGTTTTCGACACAGTACGACCGTTGGAAGAATCGAAATTACAGTGCGACCGCCGACGATTACTAAACCTAAAATGATTCTCTCCAAAACTGACTGATTCTCTTCAACTGAAATGATTCTCTTCACAAAATTACAATTGAAGACATGAGTGGATGAAGAAGGTTATATGTAAATTTTTTTTTTAATTTTGATTTTTTTACATGAATGAAGTTGTTACGTCCGTATATGCATTCTGTCAAAAAAAAATCATTGCAAAACTAGAGAAATTTAATGTGGATGCAGACTAAACTATTCTAAGAACAAGTGTTTTAAAACAAATCGTAGAAACTTTCAAGGTCGTTTCTGTAAAATTATGAAAATGTTACATGCCACCTTCATCCACTCATGTCTTCAATTCGATTTGTTGTCAATTTGATTTTTCTTTTTGAGAACCTGAAATTTTGTTTGTGTTCGGTCATGATAAACTATTTTAAGACTTTCAGTTTATTTTAGCCATTTAGTTAGAATACAATCCCGCTTACATTCTAACCGCTATTGTGTACTTATTCTACAAACTTGTGTCTGGTTTATGTTATTCCACGTGTAAGTCAAAACCGAATATATTATAATACGTTTATAATTTGAGTGCTTCAATCTGCGTTTCTCAAGTTCAAGGTTTCCCGAGTTTGCTTATTATTTTACATGATATTGTAGAAAATACATCTAAAATAAAAAATCGTGCGGTTCATATAACAATAAAAAATAAAAAACTGAAAACCATAAAAGATACTTATCATTCGCAAAAAATAAGACAAACACGTGTAATAACAGTAATAAAATGTCAATCACAATTTCATTGTAATTTATTTGAGTTTGATTAATATGTGAAAATAATTCACCATCATAACCCAATTAAATCACTAAAAATTACCGGAAATTCTCTGTTATGTATATCTATATGTACATCAAACGCAAACAATACATAAGTAAATAATGTTCGGTTATCATTACTTGTGTATTACAAGTACATAACTAGCGTCGCATGCATATAATTATAAATAAATATGTAATTTAATTTCTAGTCTGATGAATCTGCTAATTATAGTACATGGTGTTTGTTGGCCCTATATACTATGTAAGCAATGGAGCACGCGTTTTTTTTTTATTGAAACAAGCAAATTAGTTTAGCAAAATATTAGAAAATTAATCAATTTTGCGATCAAAAATTCGCAAGCCATGACCAATATTTTATGGAATGCCGTTATTAATTAAAAAAATGTATTATTTTCTTTACAGAAAAATCACGGCGTCAATTAACCACATCAAACAAAATGAGTATGACCAAAGGACAACAGAATTCGGCATTCGTTGGTGATGACGGTAGTCGAGGATTCACAAGTTCTGATAAGAATTTGCAATCAAATAAATCTAGTTCGTATGTGCTGGAATTAACAGAGAAAAAAATCAATGGCATAGATCCGGATTATGATCCATTTGCGCAACGCAAAGTTGAACATCCAACAACGTGAGTAATTGAATTTGTCTTGCTTTACAAAACAAAAATATTTGAACCGTTTTTTTTATTATTTAGAAATTCGGACACCTTAATTCATTTACTCAAGGGCTCATTGGGTACAGGTATTTTAGCAATGCCAAATGCATTTCATCATTCTGGTTACCTTGTCGGCAGTATTGGGACAATATTAATTGGTCTGTTATGTACATATTGTATTCATATTTTAATTAAAGCCGAATATGAATTATGCCGAAGGAAAAAGGTAATTTTTGATCTTAAATTATGTTTTACAGTAATGATATTTAGATATAATATTCAGATTCCGAGTCTTACGTATCCTGCGGTTGCGGAGGCAGCCCTAAACGAAGGTCCTGGATGGTGTAAAATAATAGCCCCACATATAATGTAAGTACACAAATTATAAAGCCGTTTACCTTGACATACAATTATAAAATAAGTGCGACTCTAAACACTATATGAAACATGTTTCGCTTACAAAATTATATAATATGCAACCAAATTAATATGTTTTGGTTATGAAGGACATCGGAAAGATATCCAAAAACGTTATTCAGTGCACCGTGGTTTGTGCGGTGTAAAAGTCAACGACGAAAATTTCGTATGCAGAATTATGCAATCACGTTGAATAAATCAAAATTTATATTAATTATGTACAGTGCATGAAGTCACATTAAAACTCAAGAATGGGTTTATGGAAAATTAGAAACGCAACCAAATCTAAGCCACTTAAAGCGATTATTTTAATTATATTTTCAATAAATTTTATTTATTATAATTTGATCGATATCGTCAGGTGATTTTTTATTGTTATTTAATTATGTGATCGATTAGGTAGAAATATTATTGTGTTGTTCTTAAAGTCTTGGCATATTTTTCAAAATACTTATTGTGACGAACAGCATTTTTAAGTATTCAACTAATATTGGTAGTATTCATGAATTAAATTAAATCTCTATTTAGCTAATTCCAATTAAACAAATTTAATGTGAATTTAATTCACGAATAAACTACAATTAATTAACTAATTGATCATTGTGTTACATAATCAACTTTGTTTTGTTGGTGCTGTCAAATATTTTCTTTTGATGTTTATCTGTGGTGTAGATTTATATAAATTAAAAAAAAATTCAAATTTATTATGTATAATTTATTAAAATAGTAATTAAAAAGCAAAGAGGTCACCTAACATCACCAAAGAAGACAAACAATTATTACTAGATTTAGCTGGACATTATACAATAACACCCTAGCCAGACTGTGGTTTTATGAATCCGATTTAGCTAAACTTGAAAAATTCACTAAATCCATTATATTAGATCGCAGTGTGTCAATGGTAAAAGCATATATATATTAGAAAATAAAAAGACTGATGGTACGACCATTTCAGCAAAGAAAGCAAATCTGGGCTAAAATTTTTGAAAACATGAATGCCTGTGAAATACTTCCCAAAATAAAATCCCAAATTTTCCGTATACATACGTTACGTATATATTTTATGTATTTGGTGGTAACTTATTTCATAGAAAAATCAAAAGATTAACATTCAAATATAGTTTCTGAGATCTCTATTATACATAATGCCTTGTATGTAAAATGTCACGTGGTCGATCCTAGGGGTCGGCGTTCGGCGATATAAATAACAGGCAATATATATGGAACATTCTCTGTCAAATCGGCCACCCCCTTCCCCCCCCCCCCTGCACATTTCATTTTTTGAGATAAATAAACTTTGTTGGGCTTAAAATTTTGCTAGAATGTCTTCTTTTTAATGCCGTATGGCGTTTTTATGGCTTCCTTGGATTTTCAAAATGGCGGATCATATCTGCTAAGCAAATCTTTAATTTTTAATAAAATTGATTTAAAAACGTAATTTTAACTCTGTTAATTTACACAAAAGTGTTTTTGGTGATATAGATTACACATTTTTTTTTTTACAATTCCAAGATGGCGGATTCAAGATGGCCGCCAAAATTGGCAAATTTTTCGACGTTCATAAAGATCGTTAGAAACATGTCCTAAAAGGTTTTCGGGGTCGCTGATCACGAATTTGAGGTCAGAATTTTAATATTCAAGATGGCGGATACAAGATGGTGGTCGAATATGGCCGAAAGATGGCTAATTTGTCGATGTTCATAGAAATCAATGAAAACTCGATCTAGGGGGTTTTCGAAGTCGGCGATCATTAATTTAGCATAAGAATTTGAAAATTCAAGATGGCAGGCTCAAGATGACCCGATGGCCGCCATAAATGCCAATTTTTCAACGTTTATGAAAAGTGTTATTTTTAGACATTCTTTGAAAAAATATCTAAAAATACCACATTTTATCAAAAATCTGATACCTTTCTGAAAGAATTTTTAAACGTTGACCTCAAATTCGTGATCAGCGATCCCGAAAACCCCTTAGGACAAGTTTTTATCAATTTTCATAAACGTTGAAAAATTGACATTTATGGCGGCCATCTTGAGTCCGTCGTGTTGAATTTTCAAATTCTGATCCTAAATTAATGATCGCCGGCCCCGAAAACCCCCTAGATCGAGTTTTCATTGATTTCTATGAACTTCGAAAAATTAACCATCTTTCGGCCATATTCGACCATCATCTTGTATCCGCCATCTTGAATATTAAAATTCTGACCTCAAATTCGTGATCAGCGACCCCGAAAACCTTCTAGGACATGTTTCTAACGATCTTTATGAACGTCAAACAATTTGCCAATTTTGGCGGCCATCTTAAATCCGCCATCTTGAAATTGTAAAAAAAAAAATTATAATCTATATCACCAAAAACACTTTTGAGTAAATAAACAGAGTTAAAATTCCGTTTTTAAATCAATTTTATTAAAAATTAAAGATTTGCTTAGCAGATATGGTCCGCCATTTTGAAAATCCAAGGAAGCCATAAAAACGCCATACGCCATTAAAAAGAAGACATTCTAGCAAAATTTTAAGCCCAACAAAGTTTATTTATCTCAAAAAATGAAATGTGCGTGAGGAGGTGGCCGATTTGACAGAGAATGCCCCATAAAAATCAAGACATTGATATTCGCTTATGGTTTCTGGGATCTCTATTGTATAGGCCTTAAATGAAAGATGTCATATGGCCGATCCTATTGGTCAGCGATATGCATAACAGGAAATATGTGTACGGAATGTTGCAGGTTGCAGCACGTTTCAATGAAGAAATCTCTTCAACAAAAACCAAAAAACCGACCTGCGAATATGGTGTCTGGAATCTCTCTTGTATAAATAAGCCTTATATGTAAAATATGTTGCAGCACGTTTCAATGAAGAAGTCTCTTCAACAAAAATCAAAAAACCGATATGCGAATATGGTTTCTAGGATATCTGTTGTATTGACTTTTTACAGGAAATTTCAAAAGGTCGATCCCTGGGGTCAGCGATATGAATTTATTTACTATTGTGATGTCTGCGGTACCTCCCAATATCCGTTTGGCCGAAGTATGTAGCTTCTATAATGTTTTACTGTTAAATCGTAATCAATTATACCTTTTATTTTTGCTCAGTCACAATTTACTTGTTTTGAATTTGTTTTAACTGGACCCCGTATTTTAAAGTTATATCTAGGGGTTGCACATATCAACCACCACATTTCCAAATTTGGAAGCAAGTACTTTTTTGCATTTTTTTGTACCACAAGTAGGATGTTTATTGAAATTTTCCATATGAATTTCACCGAAATTATGAAAGTCTAATGGTAGATAGTTTAAATCTTTTATATTATCTGCATTACACGAAAATTTAACAATTACAGATTTTGGTAACAAGAATTCAACTAACTGTCCAACATTAGTGGAAACATCAAGATCTATATAACAGGCCTCGTGAATATTAATTTTGAAATATTTTAATAAAATACTTGTGCGTGTTTTATATAAATCTGCTGTTAGACCAATGTCAATTTATTTGACAAAAAATTGCAAAATATCCTAAAGTGCATAAAAAGCAGTTGCACTTTATTAATAATTGGCTACATGAATTAAAAATGTTTGAATTAAAAAAAGTAAAATTAAAAATGGTGATTTTTGTATGAGTTTGTATGAACACCTGTCACTTTTTTTAATTCATTTTTTCTGAAATAAAAAAAGTATTCCTTTTTCATACAAAATTTGCTTTTTTTATTTCATTAATGAACACTTTTTTTAATTCAGCCTTTTTTAATTCGGTACCCCTTAATAATTGTATGCATAATTAATTTTATTATTTTTTAATACATTTTATTTTCTATTTAATTTAATTAATTTATTTAATTAATATAAAAAAACATTTTTAAATTTACTATTTTTCACCACCATTTGTCAAATTTTTATCCCCGCGTGAGGTGGGCGTGGGCGGCATATTGCCGCATTGACGATCGAGAGCAGACTCAAAATTTTAAAATAGAAAAATTAATTTTTATTTTGTGAATGTGATATGTTGTTCGTTTGTGTTTTGTTCGTTTTTGGACAAGCCGGTCTGCGATTGGTTGTTTAGATGTCATGTGACATCATGCCCAATGTATTGGACAGGTGGCACCCAATGTGCGGCGAGCTTGTGGTTGTACCAGAATAATTGTAGTGGTGCATTGGGTGAACCGCTACAGCACTCTCCCGCAGGTGATTGTCCCCCCTCTGAGAAACATAATTGGTTTCGGTCTGTCGATGTGTACAGGACTGATGTTTGATCAGTCGAACTGTGATGGCGATCGCTTGACTGAAGTGATCTTATCCCGCAAGATACTATTCAAGACGATGTGCCGCAACAGTGAGAAGGGAGGAGATGTGTTCTGTTGTTGTGTTGTCGGTCGATGCCTGCGTCAGTAGCGGTGAAGAAAGATGTTCGTCGAGGCCCACCGCTACAATCCAATCCCATTACGTAAAAAATGTGTGCTACCGATGCTAAAATATTTAGATTTTTGGTGTCATTATCATCGTTTTTATATGTCTATCTATTTCGTAATAAACTCAACTGCTAAACCTCATCTAAATTTTCCCTTATGATGAATGGTTCAGAAAGATAGAACACAAGAATTTTTCAATGCTGTCATTACGGTTTGAATAAAATTTCGCAAATTTTCGGTAGTTAAACTATCGGTAAATTCAATTTTAGCGTGAATAATGGATTTTGTTACCCCTTGTGGTTCTGATGGAAGTTCTTTATGTTTAAAATAAAGACTTAGCGGTTGAACCTTAGGTTCCACCACATCATTAATTTCCAATGGCCTCAGTAAATTGGAATCATTTGGCACGTATGAATTAAAATTATTATTGTTACAATGTCCCATATTAGAAATGGTACTTATAGGAGCCGAGTTGTTTTCTGAACTAGCATATTTAGAATCAGTCATTACTGTTATGTTAGCTAGAGCTGTTTCCAATACTTTATTCTGTCCGGAAATTTTAAGTTTAAGTTTTAGTTTGTTGTTCCTAATTTTCATAAAAATACATAGATTCCCCATTAAATCAGAATCACGCTTAGTAATTTTCGTGATTTTTAATTTTAATGAACTTAATGTTAATAATAAAGCATTTTCGCCCCGCTCGCTCCAAGCTCTTATTTTATTGGGCATTATTACAAAAATTATTGCACCGTCTTAAAACATGTACTTAAAACATACGTAATTACAAAAATTAGTTTTAATCTTAGGCTATTAAATCAGAATAAATGTACTTTTATATGCCTGACTATCACCAATATTATAAATTTATTTTTCGCTTGTTCATTAAAGTATTAGTGATCGGATACACTGTATAAATGAGTGAGAATAAACATACATAAAGGAATTTTTGCACCAATACTTTCATGCTACCCAATTAACCTGATCGAATACCCAATTAACCTGATCGAATTGTACTAAGTATAAAATTTGTACTGAACTATTTATTAAATTTTGTGAAAAAATCACGAGAAATTAGAATCCGCAAGCAAAACACTCAGCCTCAGTTACACAAATGTGTTACAAAATGAGCTACGAGATTCTAGCAGTCGATATTTCCTAAGACAATATTACAAATTTTATAATTTAATTACGAGATAATTTTTTTGATAGACATTTCGTATAATCCTTTGGTTGGCGAAATTTCAAGACAATCCCATCTAAATATCAGTGTTTGAATAGGATTGAGTTGCTTGGCATATGGCATCTAATATATTTGAAATTATCAACGTTAGTCAACATTTTTGAGATTACTATATGTGTCAAGATTATTGTAGAACTCTATGATTATTCGAACTTTTCAAAATTATTTGGGTATACAATATATTGGAGTTTGTAGCCTAGTATACTCAAAATTTGCTAGACATAAGTTGCGTGAAATTACAAATCTAACGATATTTTCTTTGACGTTCCAAGCTTTTTAAATTTATTATTTGAAATTTTATATTTGATATTATTCGACATTTTCTATATTATTTGAGTTTTAGTTGGAATTAAATTACGAGTAACATAGCACCTAATTAAATTATCTTAAAGAGAAGATATTCTCGAATTTCAAGATTTGTGGATTTATCTAGATTTTCAAATCATTCGGCTGTAGTGAGGATATTCGTCATTGACATATTTTCAAGATTATTCAAGGTTTTGCGAAGACTGTATGGCATTTTTCAGTTTATTTGAGATTCTTAGTGATTTCGTGATCTTTCAAGATTATTCTATATGACTTTAGAACCAGATTGTTGTAGAGTTCTAAGGGTATACGACCTTTTCGAGATTACTCGTGTTTCTCGATATTCCTTAAAATTTAGAACTTGCCTATGCAACTACTCTTGTTTCAGAATTAGTAGTTTATCGACAATTTTGTTTTTGGGTAGCGTTGTGATAGATACAGTTAACATATATTTGTAGGATATTAAGTTACATAGATGACATTTTTCTAAGATACTCTTATTTGAGATTTTCCGATATCCTCGAAAATAATTTTTAATTAATCTTTAATTAATTGCGAATTCGAACGACTTTGCTGCTTCGTTTCGAGATTATTCGTTAATTTCAAGATTATTGTTGAAGATAATTTGTTGATATTACTCGCGTGATATTACAGATTATTCAAAATTGTTGAAGATGTTTCTGGAATTTTTGACAGAGAATGGATTAATTTTTATAATGAATCTGATGCGCCATTAGCTTTTGATAAATTCATAAATATTTTTTTAGGTCATCTTGCTAACTGTACTAGATTAGGTTCAGTCAATAAAAAAGTCAAGTTTAAGCCATAGAAGTGTGATAATTTAATAAGTGACATATGTAAAACGAATAAATTACACCACCTAGCGAAAAAGCTTCCCAATAATAATAGGCTAGCTAACTATAGCCGCAAACTGTGTGATATAGTAAATTTTAAAATAGAGCAGATACAGAACCTGTTCAAAAATGCCTGTTGGCAATGATGCTCGCAAAAACTGAGAAACTGTGAATAATATAATTGGCAAGCATCCTGGTAAACCTGAAATCAAACAAATTAATGCTCATTATGATGATACTATTTCGGATCCTGTGCCTTGTGTGTGTAGTGAACTCCAATTGTCCGACTGTGATGGACTAGTTGAAAAGGAATGGAATAATTACCGAGTATTATGATGTTACGAACTGTAAAATATTATTAGGGAATTTGGGATAGACGGAATTTCAAATAGTGTTGTTTAAAAAATGGGTTTCTTCCTTGTAGACGTCTTGTCTTGTCTATTATCTTTAACTTAAGTGTAGAAATAGGAGTTTTCCTGCAGGCTTGAAAAGAGCTGATAATGTTCCTATATTTAAGAAAAATGATAAAACTTGTGTAATTAACTATCGACCAATATCTCTTCCTTCCATCTATGGCTATGAAGAACAGGATTGTTGATTTCTTAGATAAAAATGAATTTCTATCTCCGAAACAATTTGGATTTTGAAGCAATAAAAAATAAAAATACAAAACAAGCGATTTTAAAATTTCTGGAACAGATAAGTGATAGTATTGGTCGAGGATATAAGGTTCCAGCAATGTTTGTTGACTTAACCAAAGCCTTTGATAGAGTTGATCATACAATTCTCCGATTAAAACTTTATGGTTGCGGTTTTCGTGGAATGATACACAAGTGGCTTTGTGATTATCTAAGTAATCGAACTCAAGTAGTGCGGGTCAATAATCTACTGAACAAGGAGCTATAGATTAGGGTTGGAGTTCCTCAAGGTTCGGTGTTGGAACCATTGCTCCTTCTGGTTTACATAAATGAAATCTTCAACCAGCATTTTTGTGGTACCCTCGTTGCATTTGCGGATGATCCTTAATTTGTTTACGATGGCATCAACAATCATGCGAATTTATCTGATATTGGCCATGACTTAGTTGTGCTAACGATTAGGTTGGAAGCCCATAATTTGATTTTGAGCGACAAGACTAAAGTTATGCATTTCAGGGATAGCCAGAGATCCCAAATACCGATTATCTATCAAGCATTTAGCTGTAATAAGAGTCCAATTTGTACCTCTCATGGTTGCTTCACCATAAGTTTGGTTAATGAAATTAGATATTTGGGAGTTACGATCGGTGATAACCTTAACTGAAAGGCGCACATTGGAGGCCTTAAGTCAAAAATACATTATATCTTCTAAAATTGGTTTACTTTGCCCTAGTTGATTCTGTCCTCTCCTGTATGGTTTAGCATGTTGGGGCGGTGCTTGTAAAACTCTCTTACATCCTCTGAACGTGCGAAAGAAGCATGTTTTGCGGCTAATGACTTTTAAATCATTGCAAACACAATCATGGCCTATATGTTTCAGGGGCTGGATTTAATGCCTTTACAACACATGTATGTTTTCAAGGTCTTAAAGCTTTTTTATATTATCAATTAGTCCATTTATAATCTTCGTTTAAATTTTAAATTTATAAAGTATGTCCCCAATGTTAATTTAGAGTTTCGTAAACGTTTTTTCAATGTGGTTTTACCTATTGTTTTTAACAACTTGCCGTTTGAAATACGAGTGTGCAACACTTCTCACATTTTTTGTACTATTGTAGTTTTTGTCTTGTATTTTATTACTTTTACTTGTATAATGTTTAAAAACCAAAAGTTTGTATTATAACTTTGGCTTTTAAATGTTAAATTATTGTAATATTATTAGATAGAATCATTGTACCTGACACATATGTTTCTTTGAAAATAAAGGTGCAATTATTTTACCATAAACACGTTTAGCAGTTCGTAAACTAAAATTTGTTTGATTATGATTTTAATAAAATTGGTAATGATTAAAAACAAAAACAAAAAAAATATTAGGGTAATTGATTAAATCTGGTTTTCGCTGAAAATAAGGCTTCTTTTTTCATTTGTTTACCGTCCTTCAGACGAAATATGAAAATGTTTATCCCATTTTCTCGGCTCCTGGACTAGCACTAATATTTTCCAATGAGCACTAATTAGGATAAATTCGGTTCTAACGGTATGAGATGCTTCATTCTTAAATTCGAAAGTCTCCTTGCTGCAGCCACATAATTAATAAGTATTATTAATTCAATTTTGGATGAGTCATCAAATTCGCTAATTATATTCGTAAAAAGAGTTCCAAAAACCAGTATTAATAAAACTCTTATTGTTTGAGGACAAACGTGGAGTATACTTGAGTTTTTGGCCATATACAAATACAACAGCATTTAATCATTTAAAATCTCTCAACAAGATATGGTGCTTGTTCCTTATTATCATTACTAATTCACCATGCATGTGTACCACTTTTAGACAGTACATATTATAACGGGTGATGAAAAATAAACTATCTATGATCTACGATATTGTGGTTCGAAAAGACATTTTTCACCGAAATGAGAAACACCTTTGACAATAACAAAAGCTGATTTAGACTAAAAGTGATTTTATGTTGTTGGTGGGTTAAAGTTATTGTTTACTTTAAACCCGAAGCTGATAAGTATTGTGACCAACTCGACTAATTAATGGAATCCTTACACGAAAATAGGCCAAAATTTCATCACTAGAAAAGGAGCAATTTTTCACCAAGACAATACAAAACCACATAAAACTTTGATCAATTTAGGAAAATTGAAAGAATTCGGTTGGGAAATTTTACCGCATCCGTTATTCTTTCCAAATCCAAAAAAAAAACACTTTAGTGGTAAAAAATGTAAAACACTTCTCCGGGGTCCGAGAATGCCAGTAAAATACATTTCAGTCTAAAAAACAACGAAGTTTCGGTCAAAAATTAGATGGTAATTTATACCATGTTTCCATGTACTGAGTTCAAATAGGTTTAGGTTTCGTTGAGTTGAAAACATGGCGGCTCTAACCTGTACCGTTTACATGAACAGAGTTAGGGTTTACAGATAAAAGAAATATTTCGATAAAATACAAAAATAAAATTGCATGTTGAAAAAAACTAAATTTTTTATTTCGCTCTAGTATATCGTCATTACGTTGACAACGACATTTTTGCATGTTTTTTTAAATTATTTTGGGCAAAATTAGTAAATAATATGCGAAGCGCTATTTCTAATTTAAAAAAATCTTTGACAGATAGAATCTAACTCAAACGAACAAGATTCGTCGAGTTTACAATGCCTCTTGGATTTAACGAAACTCTACCCTAATAAGCGTTTCCATGCACATAAACCGAGTTGAACCTAGGTTAACTCTATCATGGAAACATGGTATTAGTCAAATTAGTTTTAAACTGAAATGCCTTTTCATAAGGTTGTTCAATTAAAACAACTAAAAAGGCATTGCAGGCAAAATTGTTGTAAAAAGTGAAATGGATATTATGTTTTGACCAGAATCGGTTAAATTTTATAATTAAGTGCCTGCTTTCCCAGAATATTTTAAAATTATATCTTCCTTTTCCAAATTTTCTGTGTTTCCAATTCAAGTGTATTTTGTCCCTTTCAATAAGAAACAACGATTAACAGCTGCCTTTTCGGTATCTTGTAAATATAAACACTGATTATCCCCATTATTTCTGAGCATTATATCAGAGCCTTCTAGAGTATAGAGCCATAATCATTATGACGTATGTTTTAGAAGCTTTTTTAGTGGTATAACTTTTCACTAATTTCCATAGGAATCCATAGTGAAAATGGTGCTTTTTAGCTTCAAGTTTTTCATTGAAAAAAGCAAAAATGTTACAAAATTTTTATACAAAAGTGTTCTACATACCTTTAGCAGCAATTTACATGCAGGGTTTATTGGTATTAAATAAATATTAATTACAGAAATATTAAAATTAAATTATTTCTAAAATAAATTGTTCGAACTTTCATTTTGAAAAATACATCAAAGTTGGCTCTGACGAATTAAAATAATATTTGCTACATTTATCTTTCGTTTTACTAGTGTACGTTAGATGTCTCAGATTTATACAGAAAAATACGAAAAAAAATTGTTTAATCGCAAAATTATCACACGTTCTTAATATTTCGAGAATTTGTTTTGCTTTTCCTACAATTGTTGAACTTAAAATTTCCCCAGGTGGCAATTTTTGGTACAATTTTTAAAAAATTTGTACTGCCATCACTGCCATCTATGTAATGTATATTAACTTAATGCACACAATTTGTAGTAAGCTTTTCTTTTTTATTTGACCAGAATGCTGTTGTTATGAACTTTTTTTTATATTTTGGCTTAAATAAATCAGTTATTACAAGAAAATGAAAACGATTTACTTAAACGACATTTATATACATATGTTGAAATTCAAATATTTATGAAAATATTGCAGAAATCATAATTAAGAATTTGTAACGTTTTCATTGACAAAATTGTCTTAAGAAAAAAAGTAATTTCCCATATGTCTTATGTGTTTTACTATGGAAATTTTGATTTTTTCGTCGTTTCTAATTCCCTTAAAAAAGCTTCGTTTTTTAGATTATGGCTTGTATAATCAAGGTTGCTTTGATTATATCCGTTTAAAAACACATAACGCAAAAATAAAAATAAAACAAAAAAAAATGTTCTGTAATATATAAGTCTGTATATTTATAGGCAACAGGCACACAAACTAACACCAATTTCAAAAGCATTTTCTAATTCAGAAGAGACCAAACAGAGATCAATAAAATTATCGAGTAAATGTATGTACCTAACTTAACTTGACAAAAAAAAAAATATCGTACCACAATTCATTTTGTTTTAAGAATGAAATATTGAAAAATGAGGGGATTTATGTTTAAATTCCCGATTATTATTGAATTATTTAATTTAAGTGCATTTTAAGTCAGTAACATCTTTCTTTCTCACCAAATTAAATTTTCGCTTAGAGAGATTCCCAGCAGTAAATATTTTAAAATCTTCAATATTAATAGCTATAATAAACTACATATATTAAACAATCTCGATTAGATTTATTTACTTAATAATTTATTATAATTTTAAATATTCATTTTTAAAGAAATCGATTTAAATTTTGCAAACAATAGCGACACACCATTTATAAAGTGCAACAAGTAGGTCGTCAATTTAATTTTATTCAATCTTGTAATATAAAATACGAAAATTATTCAATTAAATTTATTATTTGTTGTAAAATAAAACATTATATTATTTATAATAAATTGTATTTATCTAATTTAAAATACATATTTTATATTTTAACGTTTTAAACAAATGAGCCACTTAACAAAAATAATAAACGATTTTTAAATTGCCGGAACATTATACCCACTTGCTTACATGGTGCGGTCATTTACGGGTGAATGTAATGCAAAATCTTTGGTTGATTTATTTAAAATTGAAATTTTATTTACTGTTTTCAAAGGCCCATTTGCCAAAGTTTCTCCAAATTTTTGTTTCACTCTGTTCTGTTTTTCTTAATTTAAGGTGAAATACGTTACACGTGTACGCTACTGTTACGATTTATTTCGATTTTTAATGAACGTATTGCCCAATTGTTAGCCTTTGTCAAAATTGTCGGAATAGTCACATTTCTTCCATTCATAAATATTTGATTTATATGAATTGAATATTTTCGGAAAGTGGAAGAAAATTGAATCCAGCTTAGGACTGATAAGCCTATGATTATGAAAACATTAATCCGCTCATCAGGGCTTGGCCTGATTGTACCACAATTTGCATTCTACGTATAAATACTTCCAGTACCTATGTAATTTGTGCATTCATTTGACAGTAGCCAAATTTCCTTACAAGTATTTCTTTGTCATACGCACATTGCTCTATTCCTGAGTAAACAAATTTAACAATTACCAATTTTTTACGTGGAATGTGTTTTACAAATAACACCAAGACCAAGAAATTTATTGAATTTACGAACAATTATTGAACACCTAATTGATACAGTGTTAGACATTCGTTTAAACGCACTATGTTTTTTGAATATACTTCTAACAGTAAAGTGTTTTGATTTTTTTAAGTAGTCTAAATTGTGGCTATCATCTTAAATCTGTTGCTAAGATGAACCATTAGTAAAAAATTTAATATTTTACTTTAATAAATTGGAAAAATTTAAATTTCAGGTAGACATTCGTTTAAACGTACTTCTGATAATGTACTAAAATAAAAAAAAAAATTAGCAATTTTTCATATATATGTATTAAGGACTGTATCGAAAAGAAAGTATCCACAAAAAAATTTAGTTTTCTTCGCCTTGCTCTAATTCTATTGTAACGGAAAAGTGCCGCTAGATAGAATAGCTTCTTGCAGGTAAATATTGCGTGTGATTCTTACAATTTGTTACCCAGTTGTAATATTGTCCCGAATTAAAGAAGAAGTGCTTAAATTTATTTTGCACAAATTTTGCATTTAAAACGGTGTTTCGTTTAGAAATTTAGCTAAGCGCGAAAATATAAGTAAAAATGCAGTGAGAAAAATAATTAATAAGTCTGGGGAACATGGACGGTAAACGATTTACGAAAAAACGGTCGAAAACAAGGTCCCAGCAATCCCAAATTAGAGCCAAAATTGTGAGTGAAATTCGCAAAAACAAATCAATGTCTGTCAGAGATTTATGAGGGTGGTACTAGCATAGGAATGATCCAGCGGGTAAAATAAGGCGTGACTTGAAGACGAAGTGAAAACAAAAAATTGCATGTTGAAACCGTGCAACTGCCCATTAATAAATTTGGAGCTGTTAAAAATCCACTGCATCACTTTTGTGGAAAAACAAAAAACTCCGCCAAATTCACCAGAACTTTGACCAATTGAAAGATATTGGGCAATTGCGAGGCGTTACTTGAAAAATAACGGTAAACTAGCAGAAAATTTAACAAAGTTCAAAAAGTTAGTCCAAAGCAACCAGACAAATGAATAAAACTACTGTGCAGAATCTAAGTAAAGGCATCAAATTAAAAATTCACTATGTATTTAGAAAATAATTTCTCAAATGTTTTAAACATAAAATCTGCTAATTAGAAGTCTGCTTTATGATAAAACATCATTTTATAATACTTAAAATTGGTTTTTTGTGTTTAAAATGGCTTTTTTTTTGTGGATACTTTCTTTTCGATACAGTCCTTATTTTATTTAATATTTGGCCACCTCCACCTTTTTAAATAACTTCGAAAATTCGAGTAGGCATTGAATTTGTTAAATTTTTGAGGATTTTCGGATTAATTGAGGCCCAACATTCACGGGTGGCACTTTTCAAATCTTTAATTGAATTATATTGCTGTTCATTTCCATAAACTTTTCGAGGAAGGTCCTCTAAAGGTTTTCGATAGGATTGCATTCAGGACTGCAAACTGGCCATTCAAGAAGCGGAATGTTTTTCTCGATAAACCACTGTGTAGTCTCCTTCGAAGCATGGATCGAAGCATTGTCTTATTGAAAATTATAATTTTCGTTGATGTTATTATCAGCAGTAATATCCCAAGAGCATTGATAATTTCCCGAAATAATTTTATTATATTTTTCGAAAGCACATTGCTTGGTAACAGCCCGATGCCGTAGGATGAGGGCTGTTACCTAAAAGCAACGTGCTTGAGGAAAATATAATAAAATTATGAGGTATTTATCAATGCTCTAGGGGTATTCGACGAGAAAATTTTTTGCTGTTCCAAAGTGTCATTTTGAAACAGTATTTATTGTAAAATAAAACTATAAATTCGTTTCATCTAGTAGCCAGAGTATGTTTTTCTAAAATAGCAAGCCTATTAAATCAGTCAATTTCGAGTCACGTGTACAAAATATACCAATCAAAATAACATTACACTGATAACATCCCTAGGGAAATTATCAGTGTAATTTTATTTTGATTGGTTTATTTACGTGACTCAAAATAGACTGATTTAACACGCTTGCTATTTTAGCAAAAAAAATTCCAGATAATTTATCCAAACGTCTTCCAAAAGTTTCACGTACATACGGAAGTTCATTCGTATCGTTATAAAGCAGATGGGAAGCTCCTCATTATAAGAAAATGCTCCACATACCACAACACCCGCCACAAAATTACGCTTCTACCTAACGACACCATGTTCCTCCAAACTATGTCAGTAGCAACTGTAGCAATCGGGAAAATCCAGATTAATTTTTTATTCGTCAGAAAAAGTCACTCTCTGCCAATCCGTTATCGACGACAAGTATTTACGAGCAAATTTGAGCGGATTATTCGTATATGCATGGCCGTTAAAAGTGGTTTGGCCTGAAATTTTGTCCATTTTATGTTCGGTGAACTATTCAAAATGTGTCGGGTCGTCACAGGAAGATTCAATGTCCTGCATGAGAGACGGTTTCGTGTAGCTTCTTTGCGAATTAGACCTTTCTGGCGAGCTGAGATCTTGGATAGGCAATAGTCCTGATTGGAATCCTATCGAAAACCTTTAGAGGGCCATGCCCGATAAGTTTATGGAAATGGACTGCAATATAATTCAATTAAAGACTTGAAAAGTGCCATCCGTGAATGTTGGGCCACAATTAATCCGAAAACCCTCAAAATTTTTTCAAATTCAATGCCTACTCGAATTTTCGAAGTTATTCAAAAAGGTGGAGGCCAGTGCTGAGATGTTCTAACTTCTAACATCACTTTCGATTCGTTTTCGATAGTATTTTGTCTCTTATAACAAGAACAAAATTGTACTCTATTTCCTTTTTTCATTACGATTTTTCTAATGCGATCTCAGCCTATTGTACATATACTTACTCTTTTCTTCACGTCGATAAAATATCGTAAACAAAAATTTGAATGATAAAGAGTGATGAATGGAAGTAGAAATAGAATGATGTTTTATGAGAGCATGCTGACTTTGCTGAGATCGCAATAGAAAAAGCTTAATTCAAAAGTCGAAATAGTATACAATTTTATTCTTGAAAAGAGAGACATGAATACTATCGAACATCGAAAAATGTGATGTTAGAACATCTCAGCAGAGACCAAATATTAAATAAAAAAATTGAGGTGTGGCCAACACACGACTTTCTTTTACGAAGAGCGAATTTTGAAAAACTTATTATGCTAATTTCTTGCATTTTTTTTTATTTTTTAATTTTTATTTGTTTTTTTTTTTTTTTTTGAAAACATTTTGTATTAATTAGTTGTTTGTAAATCTTATACTTTTTAAGATATTTGCAAAATAAATTTTCTGGCCCAAGGGAGTAGCCGCTTCCGGAGAGGAGATTTAGCCTGCAGTGAGTCATGAATCGATGTGAAAAAAGCTCTTCGGATTGCGATCAAACATCACGAAACACTGAAATGAAATCGTCACTTGAATTCGTGTTTGATTAGATTCAGTAATCTCTCGGACATATACAGTTTTCTTTATGTCTTTAAATTTTTTTCGGCTATTACCAGAGCTGTGGGAAATTTTTCCGGACTAAGCCGATCAACTAGCCGGAATATAATATAAAAACTGCTCGATTATTTTATTATAAACATGAGACATGTTGTCCAGTTTGGCAGCTTCCAAAAGCAATGTATTTCATGCCGTATAAACGTGTGTATTTTAATTTTTCTGCTTGCAGAATTCTGCTCATCTGTTTTCAGCATAAATCGATACAATGATCACTAAGAAAACAAAAATCAAAACAATCTAGCAAGCTGTAGTAAATCAAATCGAAAAATTTCTTATCCATATTTTTTATCCATATTACGATATTTGTGATTGAGTTTTTTATAAGGATATTTTTCATTCGCCACACAAATCTTGTAGCGTGAAGGGATTAATAGATGTGACAATAGATTGAATGCTAGACAACTTCATTGTGATTTTTTGTGTTAAGGAAAACAAATTAAACGTCAAAATATTGTTCATATATTTTGTATGAAGTGGCACAGATGCAATTTTATTTCTATTATTACAGACATATATTAAATATTTTTTAATAAAAATTTAATTGAAATGTATTTATTTTATGTCATTTTAAGCTAAGACGGTATTTTTTTTGTGAAAAGCGAGTGAAAAATTAAAACATAAAAAGAAGGCAAATTCGTATTCTTTAGGTTTAATCTTGTGCCGTTTGAGTTTTCTCTGTGGTTATTTTTATTAAAATTAAGTTATTTTCAAACATTTTAAGATAGCTTCATATAAACTGCTGTTTGTTTTCCTTAACACTCAAAATAATCTGACATATTTTAGCTGTCAAATTATCGATCTATTGTTTTAAATGAATGATGCATTATTTTGTCACAAATTAATTAATTTGTATCCTCCATTTTGGCACTTGTCACACAAAATTTATTTTCTGGCAACAAATTAAAAAAAATATTGATTGAAAAAAATAAAAAGTATACCAATTGTACTAGATTTGTTATCTTTTACGTAATGCAGCCTACTGATTCGCAGCAAAATTAGAAATAGAGACATGATGCGGGAAACAGATGTGCATAATTATGCATGCATCAAAATTAGAATGCACTAGTGCCTATGAAATCAATTACATGTATTCTGCATATGACATGCATAATTATGCAAGTTGTCTCTATTGCTAATTTTGCTGCGCATCAGTAGGCTACATTACGTAAAAGAAGACAAATCTAGTACAATTTGTATACTTTTCATTTTATTCAATCAATTTTTTTAATTTGTTGACAGAAAATAAACTTTTTGTGACAAATGCCATAATGGAGGAAAAAAATTAATTAATTTGTGACAAAATAAGGCATCATTCACTTAAAAAAATACTAAACTAAAATTAAATGTGTAACAAATAAATGTCAAAAAGTATAGAACTACATGTAGCACATGTGTTTCGAGTGCATATCTGTGTGCAGTACTGCATGCAGAAATTATGCACATGTTTCCCGCATCGCAGAATTATGCTGGATATGGCTATGTGAACATTTCCGTGATAAAATTCTCAAAATTTCCGAAATGTAAACCTAAGATGACAGTTTTGAATTAACGAATTGTTTTCAGTATTTTGAGATTTTTGCGTACATTTAGTTATAATCCTTTTATAAATAAGGTAAAATGATGTTGAAAAGCGTGCATAAGATAAAAATTATCAATATTGACTTTACGCACGAAATGTATGCGTGAGAAATTAGTCAAAATAACACAAAATAATACCGAAACGTATGTATTAGGTGACAATTTCCAATGACTAACAATAAGATGTGTTTGTTTAGTTTGTAATTTGCGACTTTATGCATACATTTCAGTGACAAATTAGCTTAAATGACACAAAATATATAATACCGAAACGTATGCGTAAGGTGGCAATTGCCAACAATTAAAATGATTTTCGTAATTTGCGCCTATATGCGAACATTTCAGAAATAAACTCCTAAATAATACGAAATGGTACTGAAATGTGTACTTAAGGTGACAATTAACATTATTGAAATGAATTTTATAATTTGCGACTGTAACGGAAATTTACTATTAAATGTGTAAAAATTAATATTATAAATTAAATAATAAATATAAAACCAATAAAAAAATATTTTAAAACGGCTTACCGTTTAGATACTTAAAAATAAATGATTTAGACAGCGCTATGACGTCACTGGCTAAAAATGTTGCTCTGAAATTGTAGTCACCATGTACCCAATCAATCAGGCATCTTTTCATTAGCCCGCAATCTCCAACAAATGCAATGAATCCGATATTCTAAAATTTTCGACTAAATTCACTGATTGAAGATCGATTAAAGGTGTCCTCTCCTTATGGTGGTCTTCATCGGTTTGGTTGCAAAACTTGAAATACGTCGTTAAAGTACAATTAATTCTCGGAAAACTCATATGTCGCCCTCTGTAATAATCGTATTCACCGATGTCACTTTAATAAATGTGATCAGCACTTTAATAAATGTTTACGGAGGAATGACAGTTCGTTCAATTCAAATTTTGGTTAATGATGCGACCATACCAGATTGAAGCGGGGAATTTCATACATTATAGTGACGAATTATTTAATATGCATGCTTATGTAATCATTTAAGATTGAATAGTGCTTTAACTCAAAAGCAATAATTTTCTGTGAAGCTACAACCAAATTGTATACGTTTAAGGTCGCTGCACGAGTGAGGATATAATTGAGTACAATCTGAATCCGGTCACTCATCCAATGAAATTACCCAAATATTGTCATGTGACCGAAAAAAATATTCCCCTATTTCTCCTCTCGAGTTAAAATTATTTCAACATTAAGCAAAATATCCGCAGAAAACCAACATAACCATACCAATACGAGCTATTTTTTCCCCAATTTTTTTTTTGTTTGCTTATTTCTGACTTTTCGATTTTTAAAAAAATTTGTTATTTTGTTATTATTGAAACTAAAAGCAAAGAGAAGTAGATAAGTAAAATAGACGAATTTACGGGAATTTATTTAGCAAAAGGTCAAATAAGTTACTAACTTCGTTCAGATTCAGATTGTACGGATTTATATCCATGCTCGTGCAGCGACCTTTACAGTTAAGTATCAGTTTTCTCATAAATTGGTAAAAGCATGATTATTGGTGACATTGTATGCGTACATTACGGTTGTAATGCAACCAAACCTACGAATTTTTTAATCAAAAAACCCGAAACCAAATTTAACCTTCTTGAAGCCATAAGTACTTATTTAGTTTTACAAATCACTCTTTAGTCACCGTAAAGTCGCCGTGTCTTCTTATTGAGAGCAAAATAATACAAAGTTCTTAAATTTGAGTATGCTTATGTATGGGTTTGGTTAGTTGGGTTTTTTTTAGCGATTTCAGAAAAAATTATTTAACTGGGTTTAACTTTTAATTCTTGTTTTTTCGTCAATCAAAATTGCGTTTTTCATACAAACAGTATGAAAATAACTGAATTTTTGGTGTTTCTAGATCCCTTATTTTAAGTTCATTTTTCACATAACGGCTCTATTTACATTATATCAGCGTGGAAAACTAATGCAATTAAGGCTGTTTTGGTTTTACCATGGAAAGTTTGATTTTTTGCTCGTTTTTAATTCCTTTATAAAAGCTTCCTTTTAAAAGTGTGGCTTTGTATAATCTATTTGCTATTACCAATTTTATTATTGTAATGTATAACAATTAACACAATCGGTAATACAAACAAGTCAAAGAATTGTATAATTAATTTAAAAAAAAACAAAAGTAGGGATTAAGAGATAGAATATGAAAATCAAAAACACCAAACACTGATTTAAACACACGTGATGCTCTCAAATTGGTTCAGGAGGACCTAGCTTGTTGATACCAGGGATGCCATTCTAGAATTATTACGAAAATGTTCATATTGCGAGTTAGTGTTAAAGTAATACGAAAACCCTAGTTTCAAGAATAGCACTCTAGGTTGATGAACGTACAGATTTAAACGTGCGAACAGCCCCGCACAATCGATTCAAGAACTGAAAATATCACGAATGAATGTTGCTGATGTTACAACGTAGCGATAATCTAGCCTGTATAGTTCAATAGACAACAGTGATCTTGATAAGATGGAAGAACATATTCAATAGTCCGAGCAGACGGTAAACATCGAAGTACGTATATAATAAACTGCTTCTGAACACTCTCAATTCGCGTCGGTAAAGTCTATATACAGTTCTACTATGTTAGTTAACCTATGTAGTACATACTAACTATTATCGGAATAAAATTAAGCATGTAATATTTTTTATTTTTAACTGTTTGCAACAAATCATTGGTTTTATTACGGACAGTCGAAAAATATACTGTCAATTCATATAGACTTGGGCTGAAGTAGCGTTTGTACAAATAAAACAACAATAAAATCCCAGTAATTTTCCCAATGCTTTTTCGGTGTCGCGGACTCTTGTGTAATAAAAGAACCCATATAGTATAAACGTTCAACCTGGGTATTATATTTTAGACTTTACATAGGGAAATCAGGGATCCGATTTGGTGTTTGGCTCTTCGAAGTATGGATTCGTATTTGATTTAAATAAAAAACTAACGAATCTGATTCAATCAAATAAGAATCAAATACTTCGAAGTCTAAACTTCTTTTCTAAAATACGCCTATCCCCCGCTTTACACGACGCTCGTTTAACAAGTTTTCGATCACGGTTTACACGGTTTTTAAAATCAAAATTTCAAAAAAAAACTGTCAAAAAGACAACTATTGATATTACACCTTACACGCATTTATTTCTACTTAACATTCATAATGTAAAACTAACTGTAAAAAGAATAAAGAAAAAGAAAATCAGTATTTGCGATTAACACGGTTTTGACAGGAAACTATCTTCCGTGTAAAGCGGGAAGTGTATTATCAAAATTATAAAAACTATGGGATTCGAAATAATAACGAGTCGAGTTTCTCATAATATAAAATTATGTCATACTTATTATAAAAGCACGTTTATTACATAAATATATAAAGGTTACATGTTTAAAAATAAAACAAAAAGAATTTCATTCTCATTTTCAGCCATTTAATCAACACATTTCTACTTATTTATCAACTTGGAACGTGTTGTGTTTATGTCGTATTTGTCTCATCGAATATCAAATCGATCGTTGATTATTACATGGAAGATGATACTGATGTACGATTATATATGGTGATTATATTGCTTCCTTTAATTTTAATTAATTGGGTAAGTTAAATAGATTTTAATGATGTTGTTAATTAGCCTATAATGTTATCATTTTTTTTTATGTTATACAGATCAGAAATTTAAAATATTTGGCACCATTCTCAACAATTGCAAATTTTGTAACATTGGTGTCATTCGCAATTATTCTATACTACATTTTTCGTGAACCAATTAGTACCGAAGGCAAAGAAGCAGTTGGCCCGCTTAAAGAATTTCCATTATTCTTTGGTACGGTGTTATTTGCGTTGGAAGCGATTGGTGTGGTAAGTGTGCTTTTTCATTAAATAATAGTATTATTTTCTTGTGCAGTAGAAGCGGCCGCCAATATCATAAAATATTTAAACATTTTTTATACAGAGACCTTAAAAATAAGAGGTGATCAAGATTAGAATGAAATATGCAAATTGTTTTTTACATGCATGAAAAAAACTTTGTTATTTGTCCATATTTGTGCAGACTCACTGCCTCGAAGTAACCCCGATTGAAAGTACCTTAACCCAAAAGATAGTCGGGCGAGTTAAAAATGTTTTCAAATAAAAACAAATAAGGAAACAGCAATGAAGTGACTTTGACTAATTGATTTGGTATGGTTTGTTCCCTTAAAATTCAAATTATTGTGGAAAATGATATTTTCTTTATATCGAACCAGCAGTTCTAACGCTGTTGGAGATTTGAAATTTAAGCCTGGTATCCGCCAGAGACTTGCCCAAGATTCTCTCGTTTACACCATAGAAGCTGATTTTGATTGAACTGTGTAATAAATGTAGGCTAACATTTTTGTCACAAACCACCAGATTGTGGAATAGACCTGATGAAAGCGCATTTACACGGTCATTTAAGCGAAACCTAATTTAAAAAAAATATAAACACGAAGGCCTTAAAAGACTAAGAACTGCTCTTCTATATTACTATCCTAACATTTAATTCACTGTGTAAGCTATGCTAGTAATGTGGGCAAGGCCTAAGTGAAGTTTATTTATTTATTCATTAAATTAATGATATCAAGTTTTACTTTTTATTCCATTAGATATGGATCGAGCAGATCCGTAATATTATTGAAATTTTAATAATAATAATAACGACAACAACAACGATAAAAATTAGCAATAATAACTGAAAATAAAAATTTATCAATGAGTTTATTCACCAACAAATGATGATCGGTTCTATCAAACGCTTTACTAAAGTCGAGAACTACCAACGTGCAAACCTTGTTGTTATCAATTGCTCTGTGCAATCTCAGTGAGCAAACTTATTGATCGGAAATCAGCCAAGTCAGATATACGAAATTTTTTATGTATGGGTATCACTTTGGAGTGTTTCCATGCCACTGGAGATTTTTAGAAAGTTATAATACTGTTAAACACAGGAAGTATGAAACCGTCAATGCAGGCCAATATAAGGTTATTTAATTCTAATGGTATTTCATCAGTACCAGCACAGTTTAACTCAATTGAATTGAAGGCCTCGGTTAAGTCAACAACGTCAATATTTCTAAAACTAAACTTAGCATCACTCAAACCCAAAAACATGAAATTCTCAATATTATCAGATTCAGGATGATTGGAGAAATAATTATTTAAGTAATTTGCAGAAAATTCAGCATTCAAATTATTCTGCTTTTAAGAAAATCCACTCATAGATTTAATATTTCTTTATAAAACTTTAGATGGTAAGCTCTTACTCAAACGTTTGGCAGAATATTGAACCTGAGCACTCTTAAAAGCATTATTTATCTTATTCCTGATGGATTTATATTCCTTTTAAGGTCCTCATCTTTTGTCCTTTTCCAGCAATTAAAAGTATCATTTTCTAGTTTCATCAGATTTAGTACACCAGCGTATCCAATTGAACAAAAGGTTCATCTTATCATTGGACTCTGCAGGTTTCTACATTTCTCTAGGAGGCAATATGTATTTATACATTTTTAGCCCTGGCAAATAATTGAAGAAACCGACCCTATATCATTTGAAAAAAAAATCATGTCATGCTCGGAAAATACAAACGAGATTTGATTAAAAATTGACCCCTTTTAGTATTTATGATGATCAAATTAAGCAATGTAGCCGTAGTACGGCTCAATATTGTGACAATAAAATCCAAAACGTTCCAATAATCTCATAAATTTGATTGAACATTGAAGTGGTGCTGTTGTCCCGGATGTCACAATTGAAATCGCCACAGATGATAATTTCATTATATTGTACCGTAAATTCAGCAAGAATCGTCTCAATTCTTACAACAATCCTTTAGTGATACCATAGAAAATCATAATAGATTTCTCATTTTACTAAAAACACAAAAAAATTATAAAAAAAATCCATTCCAATGTTATCGGTGTATTGCCCTTAGGCCATATAACATAATGGACCGCCAGCAATGACTTTTAACTGTCTCCAACATCTGCAGCGCAAAGTAGCGTTGTGACCAATAGGGTAACTATAGCAAGTATAATCAAAATTAGTACCCACAGATGTCACTACTAAATTAAGTAGATTTGTTTATACCAACAAGATGTAATAAATCTTATGTTAGAACAAAGTTAAATAAAATTATCCATTTTATGGGTCAATAAAATAATTTTTTTGAATTATCGTTTTTATTTTATTTATATGTAAATTTAAATTTGCAGTGACTTCTGTTGGTAGTAAATGTATCTACTGAATTTTGTAGTGACATCTGTGGGTACTAATTTTGATTATACTTGTTATTACTTGTTGACCCTATCGGTATTTTGCGCTGCAGATGTTGGAGACAGGCTACTTTACAATTTTATATGGAAACGTCACTTCGCTAGCGGTCCATTCTATTGTATGGTCTAAGGTATTGCGTAATACGTATTATATTCGCAACGCATTTTAAAATCATTGCCTTATAAAATACACCAATACAACGATAACATTGGAAATATCAGAAGTTTTGTTTTTTTCCTTTACTATTGACGATTGGAGCATCACGGATTCCACCTAGTGGAAAATTTTTAAACTGAGCCACCTGATAATTTGACATTCGAAACTATTGTAAACAATTCCAATTTTGAACTGTAAACACAATATTTACTTACCGGATTGCTAAAACATGTAAATAATTCCAATTTTGGATTATAAAAACAATTTTTAATTACCACATTGTTAAATTTTCTTTCGTTGCATTTGTGACAAATCAGGTGCATCATTTTAACTTTTTTCCTCGAGAGGCGCTTTCTCGTCTTTTACAATCGTCAATAATGAAATGAGAAATCTCTATGGTGATACCATAGACATTCATACTAGATTTCTCATTTCATTATAACTAAACGAAAAAAGCAAAACTTCTGATAATTCCAATGTTATCGTTGTGTTGTGTATTTTATAAGGCAATGATTTTAGAATGCGTTGCAAATATAATACGTATATACATACACCGATAACATTTGAATGGAAAATTTTTATTTTTTTTTGTGTTTTTAGCAAATGAGAAATCTATTATGATTGTCTATGGTGATACTAAACAAAAAACTTTTAGGATTTTAGTTTTCTAAAGAAACGAACCAATTGTGATCCAGTGGCACTATTCTGGTTTTCCCGGGGAATTGGGATTTGGATTTTTATTATTGTGATTTTTTAGTGTATTTTGGTATTAATTTTTCCAAGCATACTGTGGTAATTTGAATTTTTTTCAAGTTTTGGGAAAAAATAATTCCATTTTAACCCGTAAAGTGCGTCGTGGAAAATGTTGCATGAAAAAAGTGGTGCGTTCCAGCGGACCACTATTTTATATTAATTATTTTTTATTTAATTAGAACAATGCTAAAAATTTCGATTAGAAAGATTCCAAAAATTTCAGGAAAAAATTAAACGGAGTGGGAATAATTTGATTTTTTGAAAAGTAGAGCGGTCCCACGGACCGCACAACGTACTTTACGGGTTAACATTACTACCTACTAAACAATTCCCAACAAAATGTTTAGAGAGAAATAAACAAAAAATTGCTATGAAGTGGAATTATTTTTTCCCAAAATTTGAAAAAATACAAATCGCCATAGTATGCTTTGGAAAAACTAATACCAAAATACACTAAAAAATCACAATAATAAAATTCCAATTCCCAATTCCCCGGGAAAATCAGAATAGTGCCACAGAAGTCCTTTTCGACAGAAGTTAAATTACGGCAATTTTATTTTGGCTTCATCCACACCAATCACGTGAACTATAATGACCTTTGAATAGTGCAAAATGTCTTCTATATTGCCATGAGCTTCCAGAGCCTCTAATTTTTATCGATATACCCTTTAGAGGAATGCATTTAGACGTTCCTTAATTAACTTTCCTTTACATTAGAACAGCTTTTAGTAAACCTTTATTTTGACTTCTTGTTCAATGAGGATAACATGTACTGCAATTTAGAACATAAATAATGTAGCAGTTAACCCAAATCACTTAATAGCTAGGAATTCCTTAATGTGAATTCTTTTAGATACTAAATGAGAATATATTCCATGTGGAACCATAGGCATCCAGCCGCCAAAGAGGACTCAGTAATCATATGATATTTCCACTATATCATCATACAAGCTCGAGACAATTCTTCAAATATCTTAAACTAATTTTAAGTTTCATCCAATTTTGTAACTATTCTTAACTATTACCTATTTTATGTATTTTCAGATTTTGCCATTGGAAAATGAAATGAAAACTCCCAAATCATTCGGTGGTACATTTGGTGTGCTCAACAAAGCTATGGTATTGATTGTAACACTGTATGTTGGCATGGGATTGTTTGGTTATTTAAATTATGGTAGCGATATTCAAGGATCGATTACCTTAAACTTACCAGCATCTGAAATGTAAGTTATACCTTAGATTTAAATATCTAAATGTTGCTGAATTATAATGTGTTGGTGATTTTTTAGTATGGCACAATGCGTTAAAGGAATGTTAGCGTTTGCAATCTACATTACACACGGTTTGGCATGCTATGTTGCCATAGACATCACATGGAATGATTACATTTTAAAACATTTGACAGATAGCCCCAAAAAATTGTTGTGGGAATATGCTGTACGAACTGCACTAGTTTTAGTAACATGTAAGTACAAATAATTTTGTTTATTGTAAATTTTGAACACTCCATCAAAGATAATTTATAAATTATATTTAATTTGTAATTTCAGTTCTTTTAGCTGTTGCCATACCAAATCTAGAATTATTCATCTCACTATTTGGTGCTCTCTGTTTATCCGCCCTTGGTTTGGCATTCCCCGCTCTAATACAACTTTCTACATACTGGTATCATACACAGGGTGCAGCTAAATTATGGTTAATCGTAAAAAATTTACTAATCGTTCTATTTGGTGTACTTGGACTAGTTGTTGGTACGTACACGAGTCTCTCCGAAATTATTAAAACATTTTTTGTGGAACCAACAGATGGCCATTAAATGAGATTAGTAAACCATACAATATAATATTGTTGTCATAAATAAATGAATTAAGTAAAAGATTTTGTATTATTAGATGTTTAGCCGATATACATTCCTAAAATTTAATTTATAATTATTTACAAATATACAATAAGCTGTGACAATAAATTAATTTAAAAAAAAAACAAATTTTGATAATGAAAAATAAAAATGAATTTAATAATTAATTTTGATTATACACGTATGGAAATTTTGATTAATTTAATAATATTATATGTATTAAATAAATAAGTATTGACATATAACTTTAAGTTGTATGATATTTACATATCAAAAATTATATTAATTTTAGTAAGGTATTTTTAAAAATGATTATTTTGTAAAATAAAATAAATGATTTGTTGAA
Source organism: Tipula helvola (assembly GCA_963556165.1). Lineage (NCBI taxonomy): Eukaryota > Metazoa > Arthropoda > Insecta > Diptera > Tipulidae > Tipula > Tipula helvola. The sequence continues at coordinate 203,799,105 of OY744483.1, read as the reverse complement.
TCGATTATTGACTTTTTTATGTTCTCCTATCCTGAGAGGATAGGGCCCCCACAAAACACTTTAAAAATGTAGACAAGGAAAAAAGTTAATTTGTTTCCAATAACACAAGTACACATCACATATGAGGGGGGGGGGGGGGGGGGGGGTAGACGGGGAGGATCAAAAACCTGTGATTGATTGCAACCCTGTTCCGGGACCCGGAGTATTTTAAGAGAATTTGGAAAAGTATAAAAACTTAATTTTTTTTTGCTTCGCTGACGCTGCATCCCATAGAGGAATTTGGCCGCTTCATGATGAAGTTTTAAAAAATGTTTCCAACGGATAATGAGTGATTAATTCAACGGATAATGAGTGAATCGAACCCGGGACCACCGGAGCTTAAAGCAAGCATACTATAAACTGTGCCACCACACCTGGGCGGCAAAATCTTAATTGTATGCACTAAAATCTCAATTTTTGGAATTAATTGTAGATTGAGCTATCCCTTATTTCCGATTATCCCTGAAATCCGAATGTAGAAAATTAGAAAAATCTTAGTTATATCTTAAAAGTTTCGGATTCTGATGAAGTTAGGCATTACGGTGGAAACGGAATTGTAAAATGATTTTTAGACGAAATTCTAGAATTTGGCCAGTTAGGTAGGAAGAACTTGGCCAATTAGGTAGGAAGAACTTGGCAACTTCCTAACCGATTCTGAGTTTTGGTGTAAACCAAACTTTCCGTACCAGTTCACGTCGCCCAAGAAAGCATGCAGTTGAGTAATGTCAGATGGCACTGGCAACTGCTGAATGACTCCTAGCTTACCTGGATTTGGACGGGTATCGGTTTCATCGATAATGTGACTCAAGAACTCGGCGAGTGCGTTAAACGCTGTGTACTGTGTTGACATTGTGGCAGTATGTTAGCGATGGTACATCCCACAATTTTATTTTTGTCATCCATTCATTGCCGAAAAGGTTCAGCAATTAATGAAGGTGAGACGTAGATGATTCCAGCAGCTTCGTGTTTCACTATCTTCAAAGTTACATCAAAACATCCCAAGATTTGATTGTTGAAGCCTCGTTCATGTTGCGGTTTCTTGTGGACCGCCAGGACTTCCTGTTTGGCCATTTCATGCTTGACCATAATCTTCTCTTTTTCAGCAGCTCGCAAACGTTCGCATGTGCTGACTAGTCCGTTAAGGTTCACCTTGGGCAATGTTGAGGGATCGTCGGCTGCCTCTTAGTTTGTGTAATGTGAATCTAGCATCTCGAGCAACTTCTTGAGGATTGCAGCATCTTTCGAATCTATCAGATCTTGTACGAATCCAGCATCTTTAGATCTTCTTCGCTGCATTTTCTGATCTAATATCTAACGAATTCGCGCGTTTCCCGGGCTGTATAGTTTCCATCATCTTTACCGCTTTCCTTTCTGATTTTAAAAAGTTTATAGCGAAGCGAGACTCCTTCTGTCCGAAAATTCACATGAGCTCTTTGGCTGCAGTCTCCAACGTCAAATTCATAGGCGAGTTTGGTACGATTGTATTTGCGAACTTCTTAATAATACTTATTTAAGATGGCGGCGAATATGTCAATAGTATGAAATAAGTATAATTTTCGGAAAGGGCCGAAGAACTTGCGGTGGTCGATTGGAAAGCCACTATTATTGCATTTGTCATCCAGTTCTACAGTTGTGATATTATAATTAAGCCATTCTTTCTTTATTGAAAAGGAAATCACAATTAAGCAACGGGAACGTAGCCAAAAGAATTGCTTTTGCTAAAGAGCTTTTGGCAAAACCTAGGGCATTCTGTAATTTAATAATTTGGAGGGATGAGAGTAAATCCAACATGGTGATGAGACACCATACGTAAGATGACTACCAAACCTGTAGATTAACCATCGGTAAGTAAAAAAAACGTTGGATCATAGCAATGCATCAGTAAAGGTTTGGTGAAGCTTCACTTCTCGGGGATTTGGCCTGTCATCAAAATCGATGGAATTATGGATGTCCTTAAATATATCGAAATTCTCTATCAGAATTTAGATGATTATAATTATACGATATTCATTTTGGTATTCAATGTATTAATTTTGGTATTCAATAAATATTTGTTGTTTTTGATTTGGGAAATTTCCATTTCTTCTAAACGGTCCATAGCATCCCCTTTTTTCAATCTATTCCATATTTGAATCAAAATTCTTTAGAACAAAAAATTCAACTTAAGGACAACACAATTTTCGATACAGGTATTTATAAATTATTATGTTCTTCTGATTGGCTATCATTCTGTATTGGTCAAACTGGTAGATCGTTCAAACAAAGATTTAAAGAGCATATAACAGGTATAGGAAAAATCAGAATTGATTCGAATTTCGCACAGCACATAAATAAAACACAACACAACTACATAAATTTGGATTCAAATATGAAAATATTATTTAAATTGAAAAAGGGGGATGCTATGGATCGTTTAGAAGAAATCGAAATTTACAAAAACAAAAACTACAAATATTTATTGAATATGTACCAAAATTTAACACACAACCAACAAGTTATACGATTTGATTCTCCAAAATTCGAAAATCATGGAAGCTATTCAACTCCAACTGATGATTAATATCGAAATCGATCTTGGTCGCAAGATAAAAATAAAACAAAACAATTTTCACAATAAGCAAACTACAAAATAAAATATGTACAATTAAAAACATAATTTATTTTAATTAATTATAACTTATTTCAATCCTAATGTATTTTATTTTCACTTAATCGTTTATTAATATTTAGGAGGTTATTTATACAAAGTAAAACTCCTTCAGAGACTAATTAAATTTTATTCACTAAAACCCCATACTTTTAAGCTTCCGGCATCTCTTCTTCTATCACACGTATCTTTATCGTCACAAGCATAAGCTAATAGATATTGTTTAGGGTGCCAAGCGACCGTAAACGTTGCTGCATCCACGGTTACGTCTGCTACTTTCTCCCCCGTATCAGTATCGCCGATATCAATCAATAGGTCTTCACTAGCAGACGCTAACAATTTTCCATCGTGGCTAAACGATATTGTCCTAACCGGCCAATCTAATCTAGAAAAGACACGTAAACACGCCAATTCCTCTGCGTCCCACAGTGATACTAGAGCGTCCGCTGAACCTGTGGCAAAATATCTGCCAGTAGGATCAAATTCAATACAAATACAAGTTCCAGGATGTGCTTTTAATACATGTTGCAATTCTAAATTTGGATAATTTAGAATGTGCACGCAGCCTTGCCCATTGGTCAAGAAAAATAGATCGCTATTATTATTCCAAGCAATTTCATTTACCTCAAAATTAAACTGTTCTTCAGCTCGAATTTTGTGCGTTCTTGTATCAATAAAAGTGACCAAATCTTCTTTATTACCTACAGCTATGGTATTACCATCCGGTGACCATGTAATATTTATATTTTCACCTTTAGTATTAATAGTAGTTGAACATTTTGCAGATCTTATATCCCATATTCTAACAGTTCGATCACCACTAGCCGTACTCAGTAAATCTGGAAGTGTTGCATGCCAACATAATTGGTCTACAGAACCGGTATGCCCGCGAAATGTATTATCTTTAATAAAACGATCACGATCTAATGTGAATATGGCAACTGATTTATCAAAAGATCCTGAAGCAAGTTTACGGCCATCACAGTTCCAACCAACAGAGTGTACCTATAAATAAAACGAAACAAATTTCAACAATTTTCGTTAAAAATTTAATAAAAAACATAACCTTTGAAGTATGCGCTTTTTGTTCTTTGCTTTTATTATGAGTCTTAAAATATTCCTGTAATTCGCTTACACTCCGGGTACCCATTTTAGTGAAATACTTCTTCTGTGTAATAAAGTAATTATATTTAAATTAATAATTTTTAATATTTCGTTTTGTTTATAGCATCGAAAAAAAGTATTTAACCTCAAATTAACGTTTATGTCAAATTGAAATTTAACAAACGCAGTGGTTGCAAACCAGCAGATGTTTTATTGATAATGTTCGTTTATTTCAATTTCAATACAGAAAAGGCCTTTCAATTTTTTTTTTTTGCTAGGTAGACAACGTTGCCTTATTTTTATTAATAGATACATACCAGTATATCACGTTTACACCAGTCTGCATGTTCAGTGTACACTGATGGCTTTTTGACAGAAAATATCCGGTTATTTTGGACAAATTTTACCCTCGCAAACTTCACTTCAATAGAATATCCGGATTTTTTTTGATGACATTGGTGAACAACTTTTGTACTTGACTTATAATTTAGTATTTCAATATTACATTTTCTTTTTATTGTTTTAATATTTTTTATTAATGCTCAAATCGATGCATTTTTATATTATTTTAATTTTAATTTTTCAAATCGCAGAAATGTTTATATTTTTTACGCCAATTAATTTTCAGCCGCCCCGGTGGCACAGTGGTTAGCATACTTGCTTTACGCTCCGGAGGTCACGGGTTCGATTCCCGGCGGGTGATGAAAAAATCACGGCTGGTTAATTACTCATTATCCGTTAACAAAAATGATTACGAAATTTCAAAATGAAGCGGCCAAATCCCTCTATGGGATGTAGCGCCAGCGAAAAAAAAAAAAATAATAATAATTTTCAGTTGTCAAAAAAATCCACAAAAAAATAGAGTTAAAAAATATACCGATCTTTTGGGTGCGCTCTTTTGTAGCATAAAAAATATCTTGTATCACTTTCGATTCGAATTCGAAAGATTTTATGTCTCATGTTTCAAGAATAGAAGCGTAATCTATTTCGCTTTTTGATTACGCTTTTCCTATTGCGATCTCTTTTTGTTGCGTACTTTTCTTTTCCTACAAATCGATAAAGTATCACTAAACAAAAATTTGAGTGATAAATAATCATGATTACAAGTAGAAATAGAATGTTATTTTATTCGAGCAAGCTAAGAAATAGAGTAGAATTATTCTTGAAACATGAGAATGAGACATAAAGGGCCTGTTTGATAACTCGCACGGTGCAGTGCGTTGTACATTTTTTTCTTTATTTCGCCAATAGAAAATAAATCAAAAGAGACAAGAAAAACAATATGCACTGCACCGTACTGTGCAAATTATCAAACAGGCCCTACCCGACAAACAAGGTGTTACGTTTACGTAACACTAGCGAAGAATTTTGTTCATACATCTCTTCGTAAACGTAACACTTTGGTGTTGTAATAACGAAGCAGTTATGTCGTTCCCGTCCTATGATAATTAGACTTTTTGCGAGGAGTTATCAATGTGTTAGTAGTTCGTAAACAGTTCGCTTGAGGTGGTGCATTTACGTCACGTGATTAGTGAAATAATAACGTAACATTTTTATCGATATGGATTTAATGCATTTGCAATTTTTAATTTGCAATTTTCCTTTTCTAAAAAAATTATAGTTTCTTTAGTATTTTTGTTAAAAAAAATATTAGGCTAGAAAATATATTTTTCTAAATCAAATTGGGGCATTTTATTCCCTTAGTTATTTATTTATTTAAAAAAAATTGCTGAACACAAAAAATACATAATGGCGATCGAAAACTCAAAACTAAATGGTTATCGTTTCTTTATATTATTCAATTAATTTTTGTTGTGTATAATTTGAGATAAGATATTTAATAATAGCACGCCATAGAATACAGTAAGTATAATTCAACTTTATTAATTCAAAATTTTACATGGAACGATGCTAGTTTTTATATGCTCCTTTTCTTTGACGCCGAAATAATTGAATGACCAAAATGTCAAAACTTATATTAGGTTATACATATTTTCTCGACTAGATTTTCGTGTTACCCGATATGCAATCACGATATTACAATTTTCATAAAGGAATTTGGTGTTACGTTTACGAAACATCAGCGATGAATATTGCTCACATGTACAATTCTTCGTAAACGTTACGTTCAGTTGTAACAAAAACGAAACATCTATGTCATTTCTATTTCATGATAATTAAATTTGTTTGCGAGGTATTTTTGTTCTACATATACATATTTTATTTAAGCTTGAGAATGTATTAGTACAAAGTAAAAAAGTGATACGTTAATAGTACGCTTATGCGACGTATTTTGCGAATTCGCTAAATGCCCCAAGCACATAGACGCCGCACAGCGACTTTCGCCGTCGCTCTACGCTTATACAAGATTAACCAAACACATAGACGCCGCAATTTGACGTTTATTTACATTCTAAAAAACATTGTTTGACAACCTGTTTGTGAGCGATTAAACCGAAATTTGAATTTAAAAATGAATAATATTTCAAATAATGTAATAAAGCACTTGAAAACGGTAATAATGTATTTACCTTGACTAATTTATCAACCCAAATCGAAATTTTGGAACAAATCGATCAAAAAGATCAACGGGAAGATGGTGGGTTCGACCAATATTCCGGAATAGATCTAGGTATGTATACATTTATATATTTTTAGAAAACAATTTATTTGAGTGTTTTTTTAATTTACTACATTAATTTAATTTTAGAAATGGGTATTTTAATATGATGTTAAATGTGTAAAATCTGTGGATCATGAACATTTTTGAATGCATACACGAATGTCGCGGGACAGCTACAAACATTTATGCTACCTATCTATTAGCTATGTATCCTGAAATAAAACATTCAATAGCATTAGGCTGGAAACACACCGAATTAGTCAAAACGTTTTTTTCTTGTCTTAAAGCGCCTGGCGGTCAAAATATATACGATTGGATAGCGCTATGCACATTGAATCAGACAAAACAATTAAACGTCAAACATTTTGTTTCATAAAACATAGAACGGCAAGCATTCTATTGTGCCTTATGGGTCCATGCACACATAATAAAGCAAAATTGTCTTTAGTCAAATTTGACTAATGAAACATGATTGAAGGCGACCATGGCGTATAAACAAATAGGTTAATTCACACTGAAACAAAACAAGACAAAACTGTTTGAGTCAAGAAAAAACAGTGTTTGACGTCGTTTCGTGGTCGCTGTTTTATAAAGCAAGAAATAAATAATTATCAAAATAAATAGGAATTTAATATTTTTAGCAAAACTAATATTTTTAATTAAAATTGTTTAATTTATTTAATATTTTTTTGGTCGTATTTTATTAATGGGAAACATTTTTTTTTATTTTGTTGACAACATTTTGTATTCATTTTATCAAACCAATTCACACCAACCTATAAAGCAACACGAGACAATTTGACTAAAAACAATTTGTTTGATTTTATGTGGGCTATGTTTAGGCAAATCGTCTTGCCTATTTAAAGCAAAAACGTTTTGACTAATTTGGTGTGTCGCCAGCCTTAGTGTTTAATATTTATAATACTTTAACAAATTTAAATTTATTATATATATCACCTCATCTAATTCATTTAATGTCATCGAAGACTGATTAACCTATAAAAAATTTATATTTAAATAAAAATAATTAAAAAATACAATTAATATTTAAATTTGATACATTATAAATTCAGCGGGAAAATATTTTTAAGCAAATTCTTAAAATAAAATTTCACAACTTACTTTAAGGTTCGTCGTTTTGTCTAAATGTCATTTGAATCGTACAAAAATAGAAATTATAATATGGTTTTGAGCGTCTAGTGTTCGCTAATATGAAACTCCATGTATTTTAATTTTAGCGGCGCATCGAACGGCGTCTATGTGTTTAGGGGGTAAATTGTTTAGCGGGTCCAACATACCCGACAAACCGTCAAAAAAAATCAAATAAAAATTTGATTTTCATCGAACCTGTCCATTAGACCGAAGTTTTTAGCTTTACCTCGATCGAACCTTTGACTATTAGTTTTCGATTTTTGTATAGAAATTGGATAAAAATTATTTCTTGATGGAGTTATGTGTGAATAATTTTCTTTACCCTTCTAACGCACACCCGGCCACCCGGGTAGCCAGAACAAAATATAAAGAAAAGACTTAATTTTATTTTAATTTATTTTTAATTGTATATCCCTTTGACTATATATTTTTAAATGGACTGCTAGTTGCTTACTTCATATGCGATCCAACATACAGTGGCGGTCAAGAGGCAAATCGTGGCGAATTCGCTAACTAAAAAGTTCGTTACCATTTAATTTATTAGGAATAATCGAAAAATCAACATTAAGATTAAATTTTATAAAAGAAAACATCATTAATATTTGAAATTATAAGCAGTTGCAAGCACTGAATATTAAAATAAACATTTATTTTTGTACTCACAGAATGCAAAGAAACAGTCTTATCTGTCAATGGCAAACTGGTATCACAACCAACTACGACACACTTTCTCCTCATTTTCAGTAAAAATAAAAGAAACCGAGGAAAAATTTTGTGCAAATATCACAATTAAAATATCTCAAATCAAATTAAATTGAATTTAAAACTATAGAACGGTGACAAAATAGAAAACACACGAAAAGGAGCCAAAAATTAAATAAAAATTTATTGATGTTGACAATTTTGACAAATCTTTAGTTTTCGTTTTTGCCGCAATTTGCCTCTTGACCGCTAGTTGTATGTTGGCATCATCATTTATTTGAAAATTATATTGAACTGCCATTGTATTAGCGGTCCATTCTAATTCTATTGTCTAAGGATCGAACATTCCGTAAATACAAAAATCGCTGTCATTTACACCCCTATTATGGTTCTCACGCTCACCTCACCGAGAAATACTATGCAAATGTGACTTCATTTGTATGAAGTTTTTCTATGGTTGAAATGTTAAAAAAACTTGAAAAAAATTGGATTGGTTAAAATTCTTAATTTGTTATAAGTTTATAATTTCTTACCGGTTGGCCCTTTATGGGGAAACCAGCGAGTCAGTACCACCTTTAAGTAAAAACGCGATAAAGAGAAACTGCATGTTACTGACCAACGAATCTTTAAGAACTTTTCGTTCAGTTCCGCTGTCACTTAACAGAGCAAAAATTAACGCGCAAATCTCAGAACTATAATCAGCAAAAATTGAACTATAAAATAAACTCGACCCGAGTATATCTTATGGAAACAAAAACAATCAAAATGGCGATTTGTGACATTTTTATAGCACTTTAATTTTATATTTTAAAAATTTTAATTCAAAATTAAAATTAACATTCGAAAAGTTTTCATTTTAGTCAAAAAAAGTGGAAATTTTGACAAATAAAGTAGAATCATCACCTTGAAAATATTACATCGTCGATTTTATACCGCTAAAAAATTATAGCATGCCCGACATTTTTGTTTTATACTTTTCTCTTTTTATCGCTTGAAAATTTTTTCTATTGCGCGTAGCGCTAAGTCCTGGTTTCCACCGACAATTTCGTTGTATTTTTTACAACGGGAAATATTATTTTTGTGCGGTTGTATCGGTGTTTCTTTCGTCAGTCACGAATTTTACTATACCATTTAGTAAAATATCGTCGACAAATTCTCTCAAATTCAGAATTTGTTGTTTTTAAATAAAACTATTGTATGCTATTTTAATTGTAATTACTAATAGGACAAATTTGGTAGATGATTTCATCAGTTTTCATCAAGATTATTTTTTCATTTAATTGAAAATTGGATATTCGTTGATAGATTGTCGTCGATATTTCTGTCATGTGGCAAAGCTATTACTGATTCGCTATATAATTTAACGAATATTCGTTAAATTTGTTAAATGATGTTAATTTTCCGCTGGGCGAGAATACAAAAATTCTATACCGCATTATTAATAGCAATTTCCAGTTGACACAAATTTGACATATAAAACAAAACCCGGGCGAAAACGGGGCGATAGCAGCTGTCATTCGTCGCCCGGTAAAATTGTTCGGGGCGATTACTAACACAATTACATTTATAAAATGTCATTCATACAAAACCTTCTACAATTCTCTCTTGAGAAACCTGGGGTGGGATGTTGTAAGGTAACATCACTTTCGATTCGAATTCGATAGATTTTATGTCTCATGTTTCAAGAATAAAATTTTACTCTATTTCGTTTTTCAATTATTCTCTTTTTCTTGCTATCTCAGCTTGCTCGAATAAAACAACATTCTATTGCTACTTATACTCATGATTATTTATCACTCAAATTTTTGTTTAGTGATACTTTGTCGAATTGAAGGAAAAGAAAAGTACGCAACAAAAAGAGATCACAATAGAAAAAGCGTAATCAAACAGCGAAATAGAATACACTTTTATTCTTGAAACATGAGACATAAAATCTATCGAATTCGAATCGAAAGTGATGTTACAACATCCCACCCCTGACTGCGTTGTATAGCTCTCTTACACATACATATTTAAAAATATATACTGGCAAGTGCATTGGTCGCTACGAAAAACCATATAAAAAAATTCAAATTTTTTCGTTTCTTAAGCTCGGTATGCTGCTCGAGCTAAGATAAATTTCCTATACAAAATACATGTAAAATTTAGCTAGCTAAATGCAAACTAAAAACTTTCGCTCACGATTTCGCTGATCGGTATGCTGCTCTACGCGAAAAAAAATCAAACTGATAGTTTGCGTATTGTAATTTAGTTGGCTCTGCTAAAAATGTCTACACAAATTTTGCAGCAAATTAAATGCACGGTGCATAATTTTGATATTTCTGATACGAAATAAAAACAAACAAAAGACACAATTTTTAAACCACACAGCGAAGTATAAACTCAAAATGTCAGAAGAATTGGCAAAATTTATCTCTACACAAAGCTCTACACAAATTTTTTAGCTCCAAATTTATCTGTACGTTTGTGTAGACCGCGTCAACATTTAGTTTAGCTCGAGCAGCATACCGAGCTTTACCACTACTACTTCCAGTTGAGATCATATATACGATGGCTTAGTATACATTTGGTTGGGCTTTCTCAAGAGAGAATTGTAGAAGGCTTTGCATTCATACGTCAAATAAAAGTCAAGAAAAATTTAAGGAAAAATATACATATTTATAAAATATTAAAATAATTAATTCATAATTTTATTGTTTTAAGAAAAAATGTTTGCTATGGGAAAAGAGAAATGTCAAAAAACTGTCATTTTTCAACCCGGTTTCGCCCCGGTTTTTGTAACTGGAAAACCCCATAAGTTTTGTTAATTCTTAATTTTTAACATTATAATTTTTCGCTAGCCCCCGCTTAAATCAATAAGTGCAACTTTCGGGAAGGGCCAAAGCATTTTTAATTACCTAAAATTAAAAGATAAAATCTTTGGTTTTTATTGACGATTAGAGCATCTCGGATTTTACCTAGTGGAAAATTTTTAAACTGAACTAGCTGATAATTTGACGTTTGAAATTGTTGTAAACAATTCCAATATTGAACTGTAAACGCAATTTTTACTTACCAGATTGCTAATAACTGTAAATAATTCCAATTTTGGATTATCAAAGCAATTTTTAACTATCGGATTGCTAAATTTTCTTTCGTCGCATTTGTGACAAGTGTCATTTTGTCAGTAGCGTCATTGTAACTTTTTTCCTCGAGAGGCGCTTTCTCTACTTTTACAATCGACAATAAAAACATGATAACTGGGGTGACATGTTGTACCATTACTTTCGATTCATCTTCGATTGTGTTTTGTCTCTTGCAATAAGAACAAAATTGCACGTTAATTTCTTCTTTCATTACAATTTTTCTAATGCGATCTCAGTCTTCTACATATATGTATACTTTTCCTTTTCTTCCCATCGTTAAAATATCGCAAACAAAATTGTTTGTGATAAAGAGTGATGAATGAAAGTAGAAATAGAATGTTATTTTATTTGAGCAAGATGAGATAGCTTTAGAAAAAGCATAATTGAAAAAGCGAAAGAGGGTGCAATTTTGTTCTTGTTACAAGAAACAAATCACTATCGAAAACGAATCGAAAGTGATGGTACAACATGTCACCCCTGAATTTTTGTCGATTTTAAGCAGAGATGAGTAGTGTCGAAAACTAGTATTTATGCTACAGTTTTCGACACTTTTTGACACGAGTTTTTGGCATGAATTTTTGTCAGTGAAAAAACCTGAAAATTTTAAAATTGTAGCTTTATTTACGTTCAGAATTGTTTAACAGTTTGAATATTTTCAAAATTTACCAGCATATTTCAAAAACTTGCTCACGAAACAATATTAATATTTTGTTTACTCTTTTTTCCAATATCACACGAATAGCTTTTAACACTTTCCGATAGTTTTTGACACTTTTAGACAGTTTTTCACACTTTTCGATAGTTTTTGACACTTTTTGACAGTTTTTGACCATAATTTGAGATTCTTCACCTATTTTTGACAAAATTGGCAAAAAATCAGATTTGTAACGTTGTAACCGTTGTAGCGTTGTATTGTTTGAATAGATTCATAATGCTCTGTTTCAAAAATAAGATTGTTGTCCAATATTTTCCACCATTTTTCCGGAAAATCTAAATAAAAATGAATAATTACCACTTAAAGCTACTGCGATTTTTTATTTCAAATGCGTTTTCTGAAATATTGACTTTATGCAGCAGTTATCTTGTTTTTATTGACGATTGTAAAAGTAGAGAAAGCGCCTCTCGAGGAAAAAAGTTAAAATGTAGCACCGGATAAAATGACATTTGTCACAAATGCGACGAAAGAAAATTTAGCAATGCGGTATTTAAAAATTGTTTTAATTGACGATTGGCGCCGTGGTTTTAGACATCATTATACATAGCCGCTTCACTTTTAAAAAATTCCGCTATACCATATTTTAGTTGTTCTGCGAGCGCTGATGCTAGTTTTTGTATGGTCGCTTCAGTTTTATTTTATTCCGACAGGTAGTGCTTTCTCTACATTTACAATCGTCAATAGTTCAAAATTGAAATGATTTACAAGTAGTTATTAGTAATCGTAAGTAAAAATTGTGTTTACAGTTCATAATTGGAATTGTTTACAATAATTTCGAACGTCAAATTATCAGGTAGCTCGGTATAAAAATTTTCCACTAGGTGGAATCCGTGATGCTCCAATCGTCAATAAAAAACTCCGAAATGTTTGATGGTGTACGAATAATAAGTTGCGTCACTGTAAATACTATAGACCTTTTTCCTATGCCTCAATTCCATTGTGAAAAATTGACTGAGCTGACTTCAGTTGGAAAAAGACAAAAAATAATAATCCAGCAGAGTGACAAAGATAAAGTATGTTGTTATTGTTTTTTTTATAGCAAAATTTGATTGACACATTTTGACAGCAAACAAAAACATAACCAAAAATTATTAAACAAAATTAGGTATTAGTGTAAATTCTATTATTTTCACGTTTCAAAATAATTTAAAAAATTAATTATCATTATTACCCACATCAGAATTATTTTTTTCGAAGATTATCCGTCATAAAATACAAAATTAAAAAAATCTTTCCCGTAACAATGCCACACTATTGTTTATTAGTATTTTGACAGCAAACAAACACATAACCTACAATTAATTAACAAATTAAGTATTATGTGTTAATTCAATTATTTCAAGTTTCAAAATTATCTAAAAAAATTAATTATTATTATTACTCATATCAGAATTATTTTTTTCAAACATTATCCATCATAAAATACAAAATTAATAAAATCTTTCCCATAACAATGCCACACTATTATTTTATATGTTTTGACAGCAAACAACAACATAACCTAGAATTAATTAACAAATTAAGTAGTATGTGTTAATTCAATTATTTCTAGTCTCAAAATTATCTAAAAAATTAATTATTATTATTACTCATATCAGAATTATTATTTTCGAATATTTTCTGTCTTAAAATACAAAATTAAAAAAAATCATTCCCATTGGTGCCATACTATTAAAATTAATAATGTGTGCGAGAAATATTTCTCATCGGTACACAATATTTATGTCCTTGTATTAGTTGGACTGCCATAAATAGTTCTCGATTTGAACTTTTTTTAAATTTTGATATCAGTCCACTAACACAGACACATCTTTTTTGTAAAGCCTGAATTCCATTGTGAAAAATTGACTGAGCTGACTTTAAGTTGGAAAAAGACAAAAAAAAAATAATCCATCAGAGTGACAAAGACAAAGTGTTTTGTTATTGTTTTTATTATAGCAAAATTTGATGGACACATAATGACAGCAAACAAAAACATAACCAAAAATTATTAAACAAAATTAGGTATTAGTGTTAATTCGATTATTTTCACATTTCAAAATAATCTAAAAAATCAATTATTATTTTTACTCATATCAGAATTATTTTTTTCGAACATTATCCCTCATAAAACAGAAAATTAAGAAAATCTTTCCCATAACAATGCCACACTATTATTTTATGTATTTTGACAGCAAACAACAACATAACCTAGAATTAATTAACAAATTAAGTAGTATGTACTATGTTTTAATTCAATTATTTCAAGTCTCAAAATTATCTAAAAAATTAATTATTATTATTACTCATATCAGAATTATTTTTTTCCAATATTTTCTGTCTTAAAATACAAAATTAAAAAAATCTTTCCCATAAAAGTGCCGCGCTATTAAAATTATCAGTTTATTGGTGTATTGACAGCAAACAAAAACATAACCAACAATTAACCAACAAATTAAGTTTTATGTGTTAATTCAATTATTTTACGTCTCAAAATTATCTAAAAAATTATTTATTATTAATACTCATATCAGAATTGTTTTTTTCAAAGATTTTCCGTCATAAAACAACAAATTAAAAAAAAAATCGCCATGCTATTAAAATTATTAGTGTGTGCGAGAAATATTTTTCATCGTACACAATATTTATGCAGATGTGTTAGTTGAAATGATCTCGGTTTGATACTTTTCAACCATAATTATGGCGATCCACTAATACAGACACACATTTTTTGTTAATAAAATTTTGACTGACTTCGTTTTGTGTTTCATTTACACAACTACCGATTATATATTTTTATCTCACTTTATTTTGACTGACAAACTATTTTTCACAATGGAATTCAGGCTTAAGTAAAATTTTGACTGACTCCGTTGGGCATCTCGTTCACGCAACCATCGATTTTATATTTTTATCTCAAGTTATTTTGACTGACAAACTTTGTTTCACAATGGAATTGAGGCTTTAATTGTCAAACATAGTGAATCAGCAGAAATATCTGTAGGTGTTGCATAATATTGGAATCTTGTTTTCAGTGTTTTAACTAAATAAATTAAATTTTACATTAAATTTAACTTTAGAAACGCTTTTGCGGAATTGTGAAGTTGTTTCCCGAAATATAATTCATTAATTATATTTCTACAACATTAATTTTTAGTTCGGACCACCTACGGATCGTCGATCTTACTTGTCAAATTTTTTTAAGGAAAAAAGGTCAATAAACCGATTTGCGTGTCACCCTGTCAAATATCTTTTTTTGACATTGACAGTTTGACAAACGCTGTCAACGAAGAACGAAGCAAGTTAATTTTTTTTTGTTGGGTGTTTTGTTTAAAATTATTTAAAATTAAAATGTTTAAAAGAACCTTAACCATTTTGTACGGTAGCCAAACTGGCACTGCTGAAGATATAGCAGAAGACATTTGGCGTGAATCGAAACAATTTAATTATACGGCTAGCGTGAAAGCAATGGATTTGTACAATTTAAGCAATTTAATTCATGAAAATTTTGTAATTTTTATTTGTTCGACCACGGGCCAAGGAGAGGAACCTGACAATATGAAAAAATTTTGGAAATTTTTATTGCAAAAAAAGCTACCTGCTAACTCTTTAAGTAATCTACAATTTGCTGTGTTGGGCTTAGGCGACTCTAGTTACAGTAAATTTAATTTTGTGGCGAAAAGATTACATAAAAGGCTTTTACAGCTTGGTGCTAATCCTTTACAAGCAATTGGTTTGTGTGATGATCAACACGATTTGGGCTATGCTGCGGTTTCTGTAGCTTGGAAAAAACAATTATGGATGATACTGAACTCTTTAACATTGCCTCCAGACAGCTTAGAGAATTATCAAATGGGTTCTGTTATTTTTAAGTGGAATGTTGAAATATGCGATGAAAACCATACGGATTTGTCGCTTGTCAATAAAGATTTTGTATTCGAGGAGAGTAATTTACAATTAAATGTGCTATCTAATGAACGTACCACAGCAAAGGATCATTTTCAAGATGTTCGTTTAATTTCCCTTAGTTCAGACAACGTTAGCTGGAATCCTGGAGACGTGTTTTTGTGTCGACCACAAAATTTACAAGTAAATATTGATAGTTTCTTTCAATTAATGGCAGAACACAAGATAGGTTTATCAAGAGACACCATCATAAGAGTTAATCAGCTACATGATGGTAAGTGGTTATTTTCACTACATAGGCAATTTCATACCTTCAAATTACATGACACGTAATGTATATCTCATATTTTCTCACCGACAACGTTATCACTAAATTAAAAAATTTCAAGGTTAATAAATTAAAAGTTTGTTTCCTTCACATAAACCTTTTTTATATATTTTTATTCTCCATTCCAGAGTTCCCAGTACCAAAATATTTGAGCAATAGTTTACCATTGGAAATATTAGTGCGTAAATATTGGGATTTGAACGCACTTCCTCGTCCAAGAGTATTTACTCTTTTATCTATAAATTGCACAAATGAGCTGGAAAAAGAAAAATTACTTGAGTTGGCTAATCCAGAATTTCAAGAAAATTTATATAATTATGTTAATCGACCAAGAAGAACAATACTTGAAGTTCTGTCAGACTTCCCTCATGCGACATCATCTTTAACAATCCAGATATTATTTGAAATATTTAAACCAATTCGTCCCCGAAGCTTTTCTATAGCTTCTAGTTCACTACACAAAAAGCTGGAATTACTAGTCGCTGTTGTTGAATACAAAACGATATTATCTACTTCTCGATTGGGATTGTGTTCAAGCTGGATGAAACAACTAAGAAATGGAGAAACTATTAGAGGATGGATCAAACCTGGAACATTTAAAATACCACAAGATAAGGTATAATTCGTTCATATGGGCATATAGTTAACCAAAAAAGGTAATAGGTAATAATTTTTCCTTTATTTTAAGGAAAGTCCAATAATTATGATTGGTCCAGGTACAGGTCTTGCACCATTTCGCAGTATATTACAGCATCGTTTAATCAAGTATCACACAACATCTAATATTGTACTATTCTTTGGATGTCGCTACCACGATAAAGATTTTCATTGTAGGTAAGTAATATAATTTTTTCAGAATACATAATAGTGATTTTTTAATCTCAGCCACATTAAAATACTATTGCATTTCTTGCAGATCTGATCTTTTAAATTTTGAAGCAAATGGATTGAAACTATTTTGTGCATTTTCAAGAGATCAAACCGATAAAATTTATGTGCAACATTTAATTACAAGAGAAGAAGCACTAATAAAGAGTATAATTGCAGAAAAAAATGGTAGCATAATGTTAGCTGGAAATTCTAAGGATATGCCGAGCTCTGTCAAAACTGCATTAAATGAAATTTTTAATGACGATAACTTTGTGAATCAAATGATTAAATGTAATAAATTCCAAGAGGAGGTATGGGCATAAAAGTTGGGTCATTTTTTTTAGCAACTGGCATATTCAACTTTGTTTTCAGCAATGAAAACGTATTTTTTCAAGAGGGCTTTGGGATACTTCTGTTAAGAAAAGTCTATGCTATATCGTAATCCCAAGTAGTGATACTTAGGAAGTATTAAATAGTGCTACCACAAAATCTATTTAATAAATTAAATTAGGTAATTGTTTTATCTTTTAACGCAAAATCCCTAAATAAATAAACAATCTAATGTCGTTTTCGATTGAATAAAAAAAAACACTCTGAAGGAGAAAACTTGCTTTTTTTGCTTCTAGTTTGTAAAAACGATGTTCTAAGGACCAAAAATTTTTGCTCGAGAACACTTCTTAGAAATCTCGATTTTTCCGTCTGATTGGCTGCCGTTTTTAGTTTGAAACTTATGGCTATGGTTTGTTTAGAAGTGTTATTAAATTAATCTCAACATTGCATCGGAAATGAAGTTTTGATATTTTATATTTGCAATTTTTCGATTGATGCCGAAATTGAGATTGCTTTTCCATAGAGGAGAAAAAATCAATCAAAAACGACATAAAGAACAAACGATTGTTCTTAAAGCAAGTAACTTTTTGAATCTGAAGTTGGGCGATTCTAGTATTTTAATTTTTATTGCACATACATAGTTGTAGGTCAATCTGGGTTTGTTAGAAAATTTATCGAGCTAAATTCATAAACAATTGTTTTATTATTGTAATACATCTAAAGTATGTATTTTTAATGGATACATGAATTAAAAAAGGCTGAATTATAAAACTTCAAAAATGAATTAAAAATGTTCATTAATGAAAAAAGCGAATGTTGTATGAAAAAGTAATAACTTTTATTTCAAAAAATTTGTTAAAAAAATGAATTAAAAAAGTCGCAGGTGTTTCATACAATAAACTTTTTTAATTCATTTTTAAAGAACTTTTTTAATTCAGCCTATTTTTATTTCGGTACCCCATTTTTAATCACCGGCGATCTTACATCTTACTGAGCCAACGTTGAGTTAGCTTAAAAAATTATAATGGGGAAGTACCAGAAGCACAAAATGTTTTATATGACTGCGTGCGGTTTAATAAAAATTAATATAATTTTTGGTGTTTATTGGTAAGCTAATGTAAGCTATTAACATTTCGTAAATAACTGCAGGAGGCCTCCCAGTTTAGCAGATCCTCTAATTGGGTGAGTTTGGGATCAAGGACATGTGAAAAGACTAAACCGATTATAAGCTCCACTTCCTACAATAAGTAAGAAAACAACTAACCGATGTCTATGCCAATGCCAAATAATACCACTAAACATTATTTGTTATGTTAAGTAACTGGAAAGTACTCAAATGCTTAGAAAATCGTATGGAAAGAGATTCAAAAAGTAGTTAGGTACATAAAAATTTGATTCAGGTTGAAAGCACGGATCTGGGTTCAGGATAAAATGTTGTCATTTTTCTCATTCACTATCAAATACAGTAGAATCCGGTTAATTGGGATATCGATTAAACGGGACAATCATTTATGTGGTTCATCTATTGCAAAACGGGATCCAATTCAAACATTCCAACATGTTAAATTGAGGAACAAATGCATTTCTACATGGTAAATAAAAAAAAAACAAATTTTTTATATAAAGCTTCTGTTGTTCTGTTATGTCCCAATTAACCGGAATCTAGTGTATAATGCTTCTCTTGTCCCAATGTGTCTCAATTAATCGGAATCTACTGTACTTTAAAAGCACAGCGAGTATTTGTCGGTTTAATGCAATCTAGGAATTGAAACGACATCAGATTGTTACATACAGCATGGCCCAGTAATTATAGCCTTCCCTTCAACTCCATTTACCAAGAATGCAGTATTATTTTATTTATTTGTTAGAATGTAGTTAGTTGTTTACATATCCAAATTTAAAATTTCTGTATCAACAAAATGCTCATCTGTTTTCTAGATTAAACCGGATGATATTCATTTGTTTACTTTTTTATTCCATTTACTCACACTATTACAAATTTTTGAATTGGGTTCGGTATGTTGGTATTTCGCTGCAATACTAACGTAATAATGAGAAAAAGAGTATACACAGAGAATTTATTGAAAAAAAATTAATTTTACTGAGCTTATCGTTAGAATTAAATTAATTTCTTGCTTAGTACGTTTTCTTTCACTGTTGTGTACGGCTTGGTTAAGTTTATGTGCTTCAAGATTTTTTTTTTAAATATTAGTTTTGTTGTAATAAACATTTAATTTTGTGCTTTAGTGATTTTAAAATGGGTAGTAAGTGATTTTTTTTTTGTTAAATTTTTTTAAATTATTGTAGTTAACTAACCTTACTTTTAAAATTCCAAAATATTTTGAATTGCAACAGCGATGACCTTAAATGACCTTGAACATAATAATTTATAAGGTTCTTTTTGGGAGTTATTAAATTGAAATATTTAAAATCGAAAATGTAAAATCTGTTTGTATTGTGTCTCGAAAATAATATTGTATTTTCTTTGCGATGGAAAACAAATAGAAAATTATTCTTCAATTTTAAGGTTATGATGGATGGTTAAAGAGAAAAAAAAGAGTGGAAAAGATAAAATCAAAAATAACTTTTTTTATTGATAAAAATAAAATGACTTTCGATGTTTAAAATATGTAGTAGGTACATGTGTATACTACATACTAAAAATAGAGCGAGATTTTGATTTTAATTTGTGTGCATTCTTTAATTGAATTAAATCATTTATAATTTCCATGTGTTTTAATTTAGCCGAGAGAATAATAAAACGGTTAAATCGAAATAAGTAGACATGATTATACAGTTTATTTACTACATAGTTAGAAGAAGAGCGGTATTTTCATTTGTGACGTTTGCATGCGATGTTTTATAAATTCTTATGTACATATGTACATATTAACATTTTCTTCATGATGGATTACCATGTAACCATACAATTTGAAATATGTATGTAGTTATTTTCGTCAAGGATGTCTGAATTAAAACTGTAGAGGAATATTTCCAAGTGTTTAGCTGAGTTCTATGTTACCAAATTTTTATATGAAAATTTGAAAAAGAACATGAGTAGGCAAACTATATTAAAATGCGGCCACTATTATTTTGCGCACTTAAATTAAATTTAAATTTGGTGACTCAAAACGTTCAAACTTTGAAAAGTAAACATTAGCATCTTATACACATAATTATCAACCAGCTTAAAATAATTTTTATTATGACACTTTGCTACTGTCGACTGACTAACCAGTTGTGATGTCCTATCATTACATCACAGGAAAGTTATTTTCATATGATATAAAATTATATAAATATTTAATTTATAAAAATAACTGGAACGTAATACAATATTTTGGCTTATTATCAAAATTTATAAAAAGTACAACAAAAAATTGAATACTCTTTAAAATAAATATTCTTTAAGTCATATTTTATTGATTCATACGTTGTATAAGATTTAAGAACAACAATTAAATGCGCTATGAATTATAATACCAACATAATTGTATTTATTTCGACTACATACTAACAACCCCTAATATAAATTAACTTTATTTTTTTTTTATTTAAATTTAGAATACCATTTGCTACTACATATTTTGGTTGAGAGAGTTTGGTACATTAAAAAACATAAAGTCGATCGCTGAAACGGATCTATTTATATATCACATCCACGATGTGATAAATCCTCACACACTACTTCTTGGGTCGGAAAATAGTTAAACATGGTTATTTGTGTAATTGACCAATTAACTTCTTTTTTATTATAGAACTTTGGAATGTTAAAAACACGTGGTGATATTCTGGACGTTAAATACCCACATATTATGTCGCTCTCGATTTTGTTAAAATCTCTATCATAAAGTACTCTTAATTTCGTACATTTTGTTTTCTTATCATCTTAGTTTTAAATTAAATTATGCAATTTTTTATTTTACTTTGAATAGTCGCCATTCAAAATTTGTCCGAAACACATTCTAAATTAATTCAGCGATTAAATAATTAAAAATTATTTATCAACAGCTCCAATTTGGAGAACTTTGACATTGGTACAACAAATTTAAGAAAAAATGGTATTTAAAAATAAAATATTTGGCGGCATTTCTGATCAACTAGTATATTTTACACTTATTAATGGCACAAAAAGTGTGTACATTTTCTCGTAACTCTAAATCTAAACTACCTAATACCTACGCTGCGTTTCTTGTTTCAGATGTAATCGATCTGAGTACTAAAAATCTGTAATTTGATTAGATCGGAAATAAGAATGACACAAAGTCTTCATTTTCAATTTTTCCGGAACTAAGCCATATGTATTATGTAGGTTTTGTTTTTCAGATTAAACGAAACCAGTTCCAAATTGAACGAAACTTTTTACAAATTAACAGAAACCTTTTTCAAATAATACGAAACTGTTCTCAAATTGAATGAAACCTTTTTCAATTGGAAATGAACCTTTTTCCAATTGGAATGAAACTATTTACAAATGGAATGAAACAATTTAACATTATAGGTTTCATTCCATTTGTAAATAGTTTTATTCCAATTCGAAAAAGTTTCGTTTCCAATTGAAAAAGGTTTCATTCAATTTGGGAATGGTTTCGTTTTATTTGAAAAAATGTTCTGTTCATTTGTAAAAAAAGTTTCGTTCAATTTGGAAATGGTTTCATTTAATCTGAAAAATCTATACATATCTACTGCCTTTTCCTTGAAATACCACATTTAATTGACCAATTTGGATGCTGTCACAGCTGTTAGTTTATTTTCTCTTGATATTTGTTCAAAAATTAAGCACGTCATCGTACATATAAATATTTGTTTTGACCGTGATTTTATGTTATAATTGTGTATAGATTAAAAATTAAATAAAGCAGACCAATATCTCTACATGTGGGTCATAGGCTTAATCTATGACATAATAAGTTTTTTTTTCATTGTCATTATGGTAGAATGTATTGAATAAACGGATTTCACTCAATCTTAATTTTAAAGATAGATTCAACATTTTTAATATCAACAAATCTGAAAGATCTGCTCGAATAACTTTTGTTTATTTCATATCCACGTCTCAAACACATTTATCTTATTTAGTATAGAAGTTAAAATAATAACATTCATTTTCCTTACTTTACACTACGGTAAATAATAAAGACAACTGAAATAGATACTTTGCCAAAAAATTACTATAATACATTCATACTTATTAATATTAAATAGTAAACAAAGAAATACGTATTTATTCTAAAGTGAAAAATAATTGTTCACCATAAATTAAATTCTATTTATGCAGATATTTTCTAGAATATTTACATTATACATTTTATTTGTATTTGTCAGTTGTAAATATTCCATAACCTAACTTAACCCGTAAAGTGCGTCGTGGAAAAAGTTGCATGGAAAGAAGGATGCGTTCCAGCGGACCGCAATTTTATATTAATTATTTTTTATTCAATTAGAACGATACTAAACATTTCGATTAGGAAAATACTAAAAATTTCAGAAAAACGTCAGAATCTCACGGACCGCGGTCTCACGGACCGCACAACGTTTTTTACGGGTTAAAATGTTTATAGTAAATGTTCTACTCAACACGTATAAACAGTATTAAATTTAAAATATGACTAATTTATAATAGAAATTATAATTAGCATGTAATTAATAAAAAGAAATTTGGATTAACAACCCTAAATATTAGGCCGTATTCTGGGATTTAAAATTTTATGTTATGTTATGTTATTTTTGTTTTTTCAATACAAATTCAAATAGGAAGCGGGGAAATAAAATAACATAACATAGATTTTATGATGCCGGAATACGGGTCATTATTTTAGTTTTCAACCCAATAAAAAGCCAAATGTGATTAGTTTTCTAGAGCCATCATCTTGCAAAAGAATATTGCTATATCTAGGCAGCATTTCAGGACTAATATACCAAAGATTCTTGGGAGTCATACAATCTTGAGACTCTTAATTCCGAAGGTACAAAATCGCGAAGGTTTGAAAAATTCTGAGATTACAACATTCCAATGATAAAATCATGAATACAATTCTAAAGGATCCCACACTAATCATAAAGAAAATTGGGTTTCGGCGAAATTTGTTATTATTTGCAGGATTTTGTAGGTATTGGAGTGCCTTACTTTTGTTTGTTTGTGTTTGATATTGTGTGTGTGTGTGTGTGTGTGTGTGTGTGTGTATATTATGTGTGCTGGTGTGCAAGTGCAAGTGTGTGTGCGTGTTTGGTGTGTGCACACTCAAGCAAAAAACACATGTAGTGTGTATACAAATACACACTCATACACAAACTCAGATCATATACACTCAACTAAATGAACTTCTGATTATGAAATCGCAGTAAAAGCTTATTTTCCTCATAAAAAATACAGAGTAAACCCACATAGAGAATCGGGGCCCAAAATCTAATAGAAGTCTTAGATTTCCAAAGAAAAATCTTACTGAATACCATAGTAATGTTAGTGTCAGAGTTATCACCTTCCAAAATATTTAACCGATCTTATACCTTATACTCGTATATGAAAAATTCAGATTATTTGCACATTTAAGGATCCAAAACTACAAAAGTAAGTCATTTGGATCAATGTGACTATGAATACTTTTAACCATGATCCCAAGATCTACAAAATCCAGCAGGAGTGCGGTGTCCTTTGTTTGTTCCGACTTTTTAGAGTTTTTTTAAAAAATAATTTTTATTGTTTATGAACCATAATGGTTGAACAGGGTAATTTCCAAATATTCTGCATAACAAGTACATAATTAAAATTTTTAAAAATTAAAAACGGGCCACGTAAATTTACGTTTATGCACATTTTTTAACTGCACGGTATTTTATCATTCTTATGTACATTTTACGGTTAAATTAATGCTATTAACAGAAACTATATATCAGTCACGTGGAGTTTACAAAGTTGCGTTTGAGACTATATTTTTTAGAGAAAAAATAATCCAGCCGTTAAATGTTAATACCCTGTAACCCATCACCATTTTTATGAAAGGGTTTCATATTCTCAAATTCTTTTCAAGTCAAATTCTGTAAAACAGTTCGGTCTATATTCTATACAGTTTTTATTTTTATTTTTTATTTTATGTTTTCATCTATACAATCTATTTTGGGGCTCAAGGCACTCCCAACTATTTTGCAGTTGATTTTACCGTCCTAATTTACGCCGTAGTAGTTAAATCGAGGACGTACAGCTATAGACCCGTTTTTGTTTAAACCACCTGCACATTGCATTTCTTCCTGCCAGTCTATAGTGCTGATATGAAAGATGGGTCGGCCCATGGATTCTGCACTCTCAACAGCGGGTGATAGTTGTGTTCATCTTCATCACCGATTGTAATCAAAAATCCTTTTGCATCGCGCTCCTATATAGGGATTCGAACCCGGCACCTCCCGATCCAACCGCCGCAGCTTTAACCACTGCGCCGTTTAATCGGTATTTTTTTATGTCATCGTAGCATTTTGAAAATTGGTATAAAAAATTTGAGTTCTTCTGAAAAGAGAATTTTTTTACATTTTTTATTAATAATAAATACAGTTTGAGCTTCCGCTAGACTAAAAGTTAAGGAGTAGATAACAAAATACCCGTCACTTGAAAGTCATTACTGATTCGTTTACAGGATGGTGCAAGCACTTCTAAAATATGTAAAAGACTCGTAATCTAGACTATATTGGTTTATTGTGACTGATCCGAAAATATACCAGATGTTTTAGCGCATTGTTGATATATTTTGGTATGGTAAATGTGAACCCGGAAATTTGCCAAAAATGGGTTCTTAATTAAAAATACTTAGAGAAAATTATTACGACAGCCACAACATAAATTTTCAATCTCATTTTATACAGTTACATACCGTGACATTTGTGCTTTTATCGTATGAAAAGTTTTTATATACGCACGACGCACCTTAAAGCTTATAAAAATCATATATAAAAGTTGGATGGGGTTGACCCATTAGTAAAAATTGTTACAAAAATTTTTTCTGACATCATACAGGCTGATTTTGCTTTTAGTACTTGTATGAGTCAATCGAAGCACTAAGCAGGGCAATGCCAGACTGTTCGGAAGGGGGCAAAAGGGTACGAGACAGGAAAAATGGTAATTTTTACATTAAAATAAATCTTATTTTTATATCCCGAAATAAGTTCAGACAATTTTTTTTTGTATTAATAAAATTAAAAAAAATTTAAAATTGTTTTGTATTAACAAGTCCTAGATTTTGGTACGCTAAATAAGATTCTGTTGTCAAATTTGACCTAACTCTTTTTGGTATTGAGTTATTTTATGTGCAAAGTTGCCAAAAACACGTTTTTTGATACTTTTAGGTAGAATATTTTAAAAACCTGAGGTTATGTGGTAATTTTGCGGCAAGACTCGGATTCGGGTTCCACCCATAAGCTTGGTTTACAAAAGCCTGGTTGCATCAAAAGCCTGGTTTTTCAAAAGTCTTATTTTTTATAATCCTGGTTTTCAATATGTAGCCTGGTTTTCAAAAGCCTGATTTTCAAAATCCTAGTTTCAAAATCCTGGTTTTGCAACAAAAACAACCTGGTTTTTGGAAAGCCTGGTTTTCTAAATTTAGTATTTTTTATGTTTATAAAATTTCCCTTTTCTTTAATATTTGTTTGGTTGTTCTGAAAAGAACATTTAATAATTCAATGATAAATAAAAAATAAATATAAAATAACGACATTCCACATTATTCCAAAAGACTAGAAAAAAATTATAATTCACTTACAAAGGTGAACATTATAAGCAATATTTTGGAGATATTCAAGCTTGCTTAAATTATCTCGTTGGTTTATAGTGTGCAAAATTGTATTATTTCTTATTGCCAGTTTTCGCTTTTTAGGGTATGATGCTCCCGTTCTCACTTGCGCAATTCGGGTTTTACTCATTATCAATTCTTTTCCCAACTCCGAAATTAGTTGGTAAACCCCGATGTGTGCTTTGCCGACTACCACCTTTAGTCTTCCATGCCATCCTTCTACCGAGTTTTGTGTCCTAGGTAAATCATTCGTAGTATTATCCCATACAGACCAGAAATTTGGAGAGTACTGTGGTATTGGTTTTGGGGTTTCCCGTTAAATAAGTTTTCTCGAATCATCTGCTGATCCGCTGAGCATCAGTATCGATTTTTTTTAGCACCTGGTAATACACAATTACATCTTCCGCTGTTCAAAAAGCTAAACTATTAAGCATTCTGATTTGCAGGCTAAACCCTCGTTCTTTCCGTATTTCACAGCACACCAGTATGGTAAACAATTGATGCACGAACGCTGGAACCACCTCTAATGTGTCGTCCATTAGCCAACATTCTGCTTCTGCCAACAGTTTTAGATTGGACGGTGTTGCTAATAAAATTATTGTTTGATCTTCAAAATCCTTAACATTCAAAACAAACTGTTCCCGCTCAAGATACTTAAGCTCTTCTGGAACTTGTATATTTTTAATGCTGTCCGGTTCTCTTACATTGCTACGTCTTGCGCGAGATATTTTATGCCGTTTCGCCTGCTTAGTCTGCAAATAAACGCGTGTTTTTGTGCAACATTCAATAACGCTATTTCAAATAATTTGTGACGACCGTAGCGCTGAATTTTTCGCTGCCGCTTTCAAATTTGTGTTGGCTTCAGAAATGGATTTATGAAAGCCGAGGGGTCATGGCCTGTAGGTCCTTTTTTAATCACATGATCTCCTTCAAACACTTTCGTCACAACTCTTCCTTTGCACAAAAGAGTGTTTCTCTGGGCACACGCCCACTGATAGGTTTCTTTTCTTCTCTCCAAATGGTACGCATAACCATTAAAAATTAATTTGGGTTTCCCCTTATTCGTTGAAATAATATTCATTTTCAAAATTTTTTCATTATTCTTCGATCTTAGCTCTCAAAATCCTGGTTTTTGGAAACCGGACGGCCCGAATTAATAAAAATAAAGAGGTTTCCAAAAACCAGGATTTTGAAACCAGGATTTTGAAAACCAGGCTTTTGAAACCAGGCTTTTGAAACCAGGCTTATGAAACCAGGCTTTTGTAAACCGGGATTTCCTAAATTCCTACTATATCCCTCGGATTCAGCTCAAAAAGTTACTTCGTATACGACTGTTCATTATGAAACAAAAAAAAAATCCATGCAGGCCTGTGTCATTAATTTATATCAGCTTTTTATGGACTTTATGTCTATTTTCACGTTAGCTAGAAGGAAAGCAAAAGCATTAAGAACTGAAAATAAATGTTGATATAGTAAATACACAAAAAATTGTAGCAGTGTTAAAAATCGATTTAACGTCGTTAGTGTCGGTTTCGGTTTCCTTTAAATGAGAAGCTACAAGTTTTTACTGATTAGAACTTTCAAATTTTAGCTGAAACAATATTTGGCTTTTTGTTAAGCTAAATTCCAAATATTTACCAGAACCTTTCAAAATCTTTCTGATTCTAATTTAATTGTTCTTTCGAACTCTTCCAACGATGTTTAGCAATTTGATAATTAGTTGAAATTTCCGTGAAATTTTTTGGAAACCACTTGCAAACGAGGTTTCTGTACTCATATACGGTGCGAATAAGGTATTAGAATTATTTTACCAACTTTATTTAGTGCTTTCTTTACATTTCCTACATTATTCGCCAAGAGTAAAATTACCAAAGAATATTTTGAGAGTATAGGAACCTCGCTAATATCCTCATGGTAATAAATAACTTTTCTGATTATAAAGACAACTCTGCGCACCAATATAAGCTACTACCATAGTTGATTTTCACCATCTTTTATTAGGACTTCGTCACGTGGTTAATAAATAATCAACAATTATACCTATATATGGTATGTTTAAAAATGTCCGTATAAATTTCCGAAATCTAAGTACATATTCTGTACATTAAATTTATTCTATACGTCGTTACATCTAATTCCAAAAATTACAATAATAATTAAAATTAATAAAAATCGTTTAAATGCTCCGGGATAAAAACGAAAATGTCGATTACGATTTTTTATCTCTGGAAATTTATAAACTGAAAGATTGGTTATTTTGAATCAAATACTGAACTAATCCTACCACTATCCTTCATTCGGCTGTCGGGCATAACTATACTTCTAGCTAAACCGTGTCCAATTTGAAATAATAATAATTCAAATTGCACTCAAAAATTGTTTAATAAAAGCTAAAACACATTTGATATCAAATTTAACATGTTATCGTGTGTAATAAAATATTCGTAAATATTTATAGTTAAGTATATTTTGTTATCATTTTTAAAGTACCAAGATATTATGTCCACCAAGCATGCCACGACCAAATTTTTTTCGTCTAGATTTTTAAAGATTAAAATCATTTCGCCTGTGATAAGTAATTCATCGCAAAATGGAACGAGTCACGTTTCAATCCTGGTACCTTTGTAATGTGACAAACATACAAAGAGCGTTTCTCCTTTATGCCGATATTATCGTCGCCGATAACGATATGCCGACACCGATACTACTGACGATACCGATAATATCGGTATATGCTTTTCCATTAGAACGTCATCACCGATATCAGTGGCGAATACTAGTTTTTGCAAACACTATCATTTTTAAACGTCGGTGTTATGATTAATTCAAAATGTTTGTCGTAAAAAGAGGTCGACATTTATTTTCCCATCGTATCATATCTTGATAGATGAGAAACAATTATCGAACCGACACAACAGAGGATGTTGTTTATTTTCCTATAAAAAATATCGGTGATCGGGAAATTGGGTAGTGTATCAGCGTTATATCTTCACCAAAAAATGCTCTAAAACATATCGCGATCGCCGCTATTACGAGTATCTCAAGCTACCGATTGTGAAAAAATGTTTTTTTTCGTATTCGCTACCTTATGCTTACATTGGGCAAGATAGGAGGTATGGCTGCGACAAAGTTTCGAATAAGCACATTTTTCTCCATGCTAATCTGTCAAAGCACGGAATATTTTTTTCGTTACTTAGCCATGTTTATTTATCATAACTTTTTTTGTGTATGTTTCAAACTCTCGAATGTGTCGTATTGGGCTAGATACTCGATACTCAGATAAGCAGTTATTTTTTGCGAATTTGCTAGAAATGTTATACACGATAATTTAGCAACCCAATTTGTTTCTGAATTTCAGAAAATGGGATACTTTGATGCACTTTAACGTTTGTGCTGAATACAAAAAAATATTTTACTTTGCTAAAATAATCAAGTAGTTTATGCAAGCAAACTTTCGATTAACAAATCCGCCATATTTGCAGAGTTGCGAATTGCTAGAGTATCGAGTATCTAGCCCATTATGTATTAAGATATTGCAAATATGCTTAAGGGAGCAAAATCCATCCATTGCAAAGTATCGAACTCAAGTCGATTCGTATAACTTTGAAACAAGCAACCTGAGAAAATCACTAATTAGCAGAGTAATGCAAAGAAACGAATGTGGTTTTTGTTGATAATGCTTTGTTTGATTTTTTTCGGTTTAGCGCTGATTTTGAATTCGCAATTTCGGCCATACATTACATATTATGCTTTAAGATGAACGCAACGATTGTGCTGTGATTCTTGATCACCTTCTCAAATTCACACCAATATTAGGTAAGCGTTTATTCCGTGGCAAATACAAATCACATATACCCCGTAGTCGTGTCCTTTGTCACGCCAAATAATAGCCAAGTTTTATTATAACTTCTATAAAAGCAAGACTTCTGATATCAAAAACATCATATTGCACTTATTTTTAACGACAATAGTCATTTTAAATGACTATTCAGCTTATGCTCATTCAATGTGATTTTTTCATTACAGTCGTTTATGGTTTATATTTAGAAGGAACCTTAAAACTTGACTGATACTTGGCGCGACAAACGATGCGACAAGTAAAACGGTACCAGTAAAAAATTGAGTATGCAATTTCGAAAAGGGCACATGTCTGAAAAATTAAATTTTTCAGGAATTGAATAAAACTAATTATTTTCTAAAGTAGTAAATAAATTTATACAATTTATTTTAAGGTTACATGTAGGGTCAAAAAGTAATCGAAAATTATATAAATATTTACTGTTAATCTTTATTATATATATTTTTTTATATATTTTATACATAAGAGATGTGCCCTTTTCGAAATTCCTGAAACATTAACGTACAGTGATTTTCAAAATAATACCACAGTTAATTTCAAAATTCATTTCTACTCTTATTTGTGCATGATTAGATCTAATATGCGTTTTTATTGAATAACATTGGTCGTATGCTCCTGGCATTTGTGAATGGTCATTTATTCCAAATTCGACAAATTTCAATTCCAAAATTTCTGTTTATTTTTGTGTTTCTCATTGTTAATAGACTTTTACTCGATTCTAAAAATGTTCGATCGGATTCAGATCAGGTGACTAGGCCATTGCGCGACCCCCATTTCATAATCGTTAAACTATCATAATATTTTGCTACCTCGAGGTATTCTTTAGGTCGCTATCTTGCTGAAAACACAAGCGTGGTGGTTTATCTTCTTAACCAAGAATTAGATGAGTTAATAATATGAATGTAAACAATCGCAAGCATTCCATTTTCCAGACAATAAATTATCATGTTCCATGCCAGAAAAAGACCACTACCACGTATATTAGGGCGAAAGTTTGTATTGGGCTGAGATCATTTATAATGTCGACCTGCAGAACCAAACAGATCAGCTTTTATTTTGTCAATTCATAGTACTTTTTTCCTCCTTTTCGGCATCAAAACTATGTTTGGATAAACAAGGAACGGCTCGGGTCTTTCAAACTATTTCGAGCAACTGCTTGTGAATGATGCCTTCTAAATAATTAAGATTTATAAACCTTCATTCGTTAGAGGTGATAGAAGAATGTTTCATTGCAGTTCGGATAATTAAAGTCCCCAGTAGGCTTGTATTTTCAGCAAAACAACGACCAACCATACCTCAATCAGAGCAAACGACAGAATTAATTAAGCAAATTACAACGGCGTGATCACTCACCTGATCTGAATTCGATCGAACATTTTTGGAATCGAGTAACAGTCTATTAACAATGAGAAACACAAAAAGATAAAGAAATTTTTGATTTAAATTTGTCGAATTTGGAATAAATCACCGTTCACAAATGCCAAGAGCTGGTGAAGTTATTCTGAAAGAAGATCACACGACCAATACTATTCAATAAAAATGCATATTAGGTTTAATCATATACAAATAAGAATAGAAATGAATTTTGAAATTAACTGTGATTAAATATTATGAATTTTTATATTTAATTGTAAGTAAAAAAAAAATTGAAAATTGATAAGCAGTTTTTTAGTTAATTTCAATAATATTATACCTAGTGTGCTGTATAAACTTTACGAAACTTTTATGCATCAAAATCACGTCAGCAAGAGACGGAGATATATCGCTTTCGCCGATTAGTAAAATGCATTAAATTCGAAAAGGGCACATCTCCAAGAGTTGTGACCTTTTCGAAATTATTGTCATACACATCAACACTGGTAGCAGTATTAATACAAGAGATGTGCCTATTTCAAAGAAAATAGGTGCGGGGATATATTTCCGTCACATTAATGTGAAAAAACGGTTTTGTCAAAATTTTCGAGATGTGCCCTTTTCGAAATTGCATATTCAATTATTATCTTAAAAATTTTAACGGCGCTAATTTTTCTTAATTTTTACCATTGCGGACCTTTGTTTTTCGACATTTGATTTCCAACCAAACTTTCTTTGCTTCTAATGAAATAAACTTGAATATTTTAAACTATTTTATTGTGTCATAGAATAAAAAAATATTAAATTAGAAATTGGTATCTTTTATGTGCAACCAAAGAGCTATGTAATTCATAAACATAAATCACAAAATTTTTACATTTTTACCATTTAGAAAAAAATTCACTAGAATATTGCCAAAATAACAAATAAATTAATACACCACAGTAACACCTAAAACATAAAATCTCATGAAGTAAAAATCCGCAACAATAATTTATTTAATTCTCAAGTTCAAATCGCACATTCTTAATTTCTCGTTAAGTTTACATATCTAATTTAACGAAGCTTCGTTAAATTTCTTAAGTGACGTTAATTTTTCGCTGGGCAAGAATATAGAAATGCACCGCATTACCGCATTTTTATGTTTAGTTAATTCTTAATTTTTAAGTTGATAATTTTTTGCTGGTCGCCACTGAATTGGGCTGATAATAAAGATTATGGCATTCTATGATTCAATTTTGTATTTTACAGCACGTTTACTGCGTGGATAAATTTGAAAAAGGAGAAATTTCGCTAAAGACATATGCACGCTATTTCTAAAGTCAAGTATTGAGTCGAAAACAGCCAAAATCCAAAATTTTGAGTATGGGTCATCCTCAAACCATTAGAGCTCATTGCCTAAAATCTACGAAATTTAAAACGATTTAGAAGACCGAAAGTAGCTTCAAATTTGCAATCGGTGTTGTCTGAAATTGGTCTGCGAAAGCAAGAGTGGAATCTTCAAAAATTAAAAATTCTTCAACATAAATTCTGTATAATCTGAGTTTTGTAATAGATTTATCTTAAAATTAAAATAATAATACAGTAAAACTGAAGGGCTCTTCCTAAGTTCGGGGATTATTTTTAAACATTGATTTAATTCTTAATACTTTACCTTATATGACTGACTATGTTTTATAGCAAGCGAATATTTAATTCCGAAAATAACGGGAATTATTTCGAAAATGATCACAGTTAGACAAGTAGAGACCGGCTATTATTGTTTAATAATACTGTTGAACTCATAAACCTAAATAATAAATAGTAAACAATTTTCACCCCGATCCGCGGGTCGCCAGTTGAACAGCGCTGTTTTATTCCTATATAATATACATAATTTGAAAAAAAAAAGAATAATTAAAAATATTTTTCTTAAATCTAAAAATAATTTCAATGGGGATGCGCTAATACGTCGTTATTTATATTATTTTAAATATAAGATATGATTCATCGGTTTATTTCAAAAAACGTGTACCGTTGCAGTGTCATTCGAATTTTTAGATGTATGAACTCATCGGAACTAAAATTATCCGGAAAATGCAATCATTTCGTGAAGATATATTTAGTTTAGTCACACCCAGTTCACGTTTTTTCATCAACAAAGATTAAGGAATAACTTCTGTTACGTATTTATTTTGTTCTATTTTTAATTAAATATTAAAATTGGTTTGAGACAACCACCACCCACGCATTAAATTGAAATCCACTCTAAAAATATTTTGTAACAAAAAAATTTATATGTTTTGAATGTGTGATTAAATAAAAAATGATAATAATACATTTGTTAATTATATATTTATTTCATAAATTTATTATTTAATTTTATTAAAAAGGAATCGATTTATTAGTTCTACCTAGGTAGGCAATACGACCCTGTCAAATTAAAAAAAACGTTTAAACTGTTAAAGAATTTGTAATATCGTTAAAAAAAACCGTGGTGACAATTTTATTTTTGTTCAATCATTTGCACTAATGATGAAAAACATAATATCTAGCCCACGAAATGTAGGCCAAGAATGAGATGGAATATATTTAGGTCACATGAAATAAATCAACCAACGCATAATACACCATTCCTTTTAAATTTCGGATGACCATATACATATCAGAAATTAATGGTTTTTGGCAATCAATAAAAGTCTAAAGACTTCATGGCATTCGATAAGCACAGAATTGTTGACCGATTACACATTTTTAAACGTTACAATAAATCTTGGTCATTTAAATGAAAGGCGACCATGAAAATATTGTAAGCTTAAAATAAGTTGGCAGTAACGGCATACTTTTTTCTTGACATTGACATGATATATGATACAGACTAACTAACATAATGACCTATAAAACCATTTACTGTTATTAATACCAAGCAATGGAATACCATGATTGCTTATTTCGAAGGTCAACTTTAGTTACAGATACAGTGATGCAAAACGATTTAAAAACGTAAAGCAACATTGGTTATATGTAGTTATAGCACAGAATATACCCAGAAGCGACATAACGTGGTTTTTATGGTTTGTTCGCGGTTTCTTGGTCCACGTAATGTCCCTTATGGTTGTTTATTATTCTGTGGTTATAGCACAGAATTATAAACAACCAGAACAGACATTACATGGACCAAGAAATTTTTGCTCTTACCTTATATTTTACATGTAAATTTTGGATTTTCAGCCACTGAACGATAATTTAACTCAGAAAATCTCCCCTTCGATAAACCAAGGTCAAAAAAATGAATCAACTTTTCTCCATATAAAACTGCGTTATGTCGCTTCTGGGTATTCTATGGTTATAGGTTAATGGTTGTTATTTAAAAGAAATTTTTTTTAAAACGTCAATAAAATATTTTGTTTCATCTTTCGACCAAGATTTTAAACCAAAATAATAAATAAGAATTTCATACAAAAGCCGTGGTTAACGAATATTGACATATAAGTAACTAGTAAAACAAAGAAGCGAAGGCCAAAATCACTTGAAACTTGCCAGCTTCTTTTCTCTATATAACGGAATATACGTCATCTTTCTAGCTCTTTCCATTTTCGAGCAATAATAGCGAAACGGGGTACTATACATTTCATGACACCCATAGCATGAAATACTGAACCTATAGACGTAGTAGTTCTACGTCAAAAATTAAAAATGCTTATCCAGAAACTAAAATCTTAACACAAAAAATTAATCGACAACACCAAATAAATGTGATGTCATTGATGTTTCTAGTATCCAATATTTGACTTGGGGTAAAAATAAGTTAGTATAAATGTGCCTCCAATAAATTCTGATAAAGCATTAAAAAAAAGTCGTCGCTGTAACAATTATATAGTTGTTGTTTTTATATTTGATTGTTATTAAATTTGGGATTAATATAAAGAATTATCGGTTTCTTTGCACGAAAGTGTATGAAAGGTAGCCACAGAACCTTGCAAACATACAAATTTTGTAAAGGTAAAATGTTGCCAAAAAGAATCAGAAAAAGGCTTCGATTATACTTTTCCTCAATATAATACGTAAACTCATTTTCAATGGTTTTAAAATGATTATAGGCCTATTCCACTAGTGCAATTCCACTAGACACAATTCCACTGGTACAATTCTACTGGCACAATTACACTGGCACCATTCCACTGGGCACAATTCCACTTGGCACAATTCAATTTGTTCAATTCAACTTGCACAATTCAACCTACACAATTCAACTTGCACAAATTAACTTTTTAATAATAAAACGCATTTAGAGTATTAAATCGCGCGCGCGATTTACCACCCTAAATACGTTTGACTATCAAAAAGTTAAATTGTGCAAGTTGAATTCGTTTAATTATACAAGTTAAACTTAAAAAGTTATCGACCAAACGGCGCAGTGGTTGGATCGGGCGGTTGGATCGGGAGGTACCGGGTTCGAATCCCTATAGGGGCGGGATGCAAAAGGGATTTTGCATCATCTGATTACGATCGGTGATGACGATGAACACATCTATGACCCCCTGTTGAGAGTGCGGAATCCATGGGCCGACCCACCTTTCATGTCAGTACTATAGGCTGGCATGAAGGAATGCAATGTGCAGGTGGTTTAAACAAAAGCGGGTCTATAGCTGTACGTCCTCGAGTTGGCTGACAACGGCGTAAGGTAGGACGTTAAAAGGGAGGGAACTGCGAAAGAGTTCGGAGTGCCTAGAGCCCCAGAAAAAGATTGCAGAGATAGAGACAGAAAAAAAAACAAAACTTAAAAAGTTACCTAAAGAAAGAACTACGAATGTTAAGTAGTGGAATTGTGCCAGTGGAATTGTATGCAGTGGAATCGTGTCTAGTGGAATTGTGGTAATGGAATATGCCTAGAATCGTCATAGCAGCAGCAACGGAAATAGTTTTTACCATTGCTACCTTCACCCTTTTTGTGACAGGTATACCCTTCTTTTATTATATATAATTAGCTTCTTTGTCCATTTCAGACATTTCAGTTTTGATTAATTTAAAAATCCATAGTTACAATTACCTTCGTATTTACCTTCGATATTTGTTTAAACTTTTTTGCAATTGGTCGATCGCCACCCCCCCCCCCCCCCACCCCCCATGCCTCAGCCACCTCCCCTTATCCACGCATTTATTTATTTACTTAATAAATTTTAGCTTTAACACAAATTATTTTGAGCAATAGCTCATTTATGAAGCTTGGCCGAAAGTGGTGGATCACAAAATAGAAAACAAACGCACGTTTCAGGCCAGATCATAGTACTCAATCATATTCTGGCTCACCATCCCTGCAAAACTGCATATTCACCTGGATGCTTCCATTGTTATTTCCGAAAAGAGTATTATTTTATTGTAGGTATATGTATTTGTTAAACCAGAGTTGGAACCAGTTTTTCACATTCATTCAGCAATAATATCACTGCGTTTGGTTTGGGAGGTCTATTTGCTGGTGTGTCACTGTATTAATGTCGCCTACAAAGAATATCTTCCTCGACTTAATATTGTTAATAAAATCAGAAATTTCTTTCATTGAAATACATCCAACTATACACAACATAAATATAATTAGGCAAACTTTTGTCAACTCTGTAAATATGAGCCAAAGGTAAACTAACAGCATTTGTTTTTGCTAATAGCGGCAATACATTGTTTTTAATTAATCGTTTCTGCCTTAAATTTCCATTAATCCATTTTTTGTATAAATATTTCCCTGCTCTTGATATTACATACTCTTTGGTATAACCGTTTAGATTATAAGAATGCAATTCATATCTAATCGACCCAGATTCCACTTAAAAATAAAATAATGTCAAACGTCAACATTTTTTCGAAGGTTACGAATATTCTGATGAACAATCAAAATATGAGAATTTGAAACGGACGTAAAACTTTATTTTATTAGTTCCTTTGTATTCAAAAACTCCTTTTTAAATTTAATTTAATATGTTAAAGCTTATTATATTCCCAAGTTTTTTTTAGATATTTTGTACTTTCAAAAATAATCCATCTATTGCTATAAAAAAGACATTTTCTGGAGTGTTTTATTGTATTGAAAAAAGAGATCAGTGTACTAATACTAACCGACATCGTTGTGTTTAATGACTGTGACACATCAATAGTACAAGAAGGATATTGCATTTGAAACTTATACTATAGATACACACAAACTAGATAATCGCATATTCTACATTATCTAGTTAATTTTCCAATCTGTCACTGCACGATTTTGGCAAATCAGGATAGATAACTCGATTTCAAAATCTAGTTATAGAAACAAGATAATCATGAAATGTGTACAAAAATAAAACAATGAATGTTTAAATGGGATAACAATTATGCCATTTTTAATAACTTGTATATACTTATAGTAAAATAAAATTCTTGTAAAATAAAAGTTTGACACGATACAAATATCGTTTATAACTAAAAATTTTATTTTTAATCGGATTTTTGTGTGTCACCATAATTTGCAGATCGCGATCACGAAAACGTCATTCGAAATCGTGATCGAAGATTATCGCGATAATTTTTGTGTGTATCTATGGTATTATTATATTACTCTAGCTATGAATTTTCATGTTAGAACTGACCCTTAAAAGGGATAATTTTCATTTTTAACAGAATTTTCGATTAAACATTTGTAAAATATGTCCAATCCACTTTGCACAATAAAGGTGCCTTTACACTATGCGATTTGCTTGCAATAATTATTGTACAATAGGGGAAATAAATCATTCCCCGCAATTTTGATGAGATTTGAATTTTTCGTTGTCTACACCGTACAACTAAAAATTGCATGAGCTTTCCAAAAAAAATTAGAATAGTGGTTTAATTTTCTACTTATTCAGAATGAAAAACAAACAAATTTAGTGTTAATCGGGTTATGCGCAATTACGATGGCAATTATTAAAAACAGAAAATTAAAGTGGCATAAAATTAAAAATAGGACGATGTAGGGAAGGAACTGGCTACAAAGACGAGATTTTGGAGAAAAGGATATTCAAAGTCTCGTTTTTAATGTATTAAGATTAGATGGTCCTAAAATGTTTAATAATTGTACAAGAATGACTTCTTCGTCTTTCCAAATATTATTAAAAAGCGTAAAATCACAAACACAATATCAACAAGACACAATTTTAAGGTAGCTGTCAAAAATATTGTACACACATTTTATGAAAATACGGTTGGCTGCAACTTCAACGCAATTTACATGCAATTTGATTTTCTGACGTTTACACTAAACGATTTTCACGCAGCAAAATATTGTACAATAAATATGGCACGCAAATCGCATAGAATAAAGGCACCGTAAAACCTTATTCAAGCCGTTCGATGTTAAAAGCCGAATGTCGAGAGGCCGAATGTGTCGAAAGGCTAAATGTCGAAAAGCCGAATGGGTCAAAAGGCCGACACACATTTGTGGTACATCTCTCTGTAGAAGCGATACGAGCGACACAATTCCTTTGATCTGTATCTGCAAGGTTGAAACATTTACAAACCATTAAATCGACAATTCGCTCCAATACATTCGTCGATGCCATACTAACCCAACGAATTAAGCTAACCACAAAATAACTTGAAACATTTGTGGTATACTATCAGTAGAAGCGATATGAGAGATACGATTCCTTTGATCTGTGTCTGATGATAGGTTGACGAAGCAATTTCCGTTATCGTAAATATTAAGAACTTTACGGAAAAAGTCAAATTCGATAGATATTTTATAAATTTTAATTTGGTCCGCACTTTGATAATTGTGTTTCTTGATTTTAGTTTTCTGGATTTTTATTTTTCTGAATTTTTTTGTTTCTGGATTTTTTTTTCGGGACTTTCAGTTTCTGTATTATTTTTTCTAGATAAGGTAGCCAACTCAAAATAAATTTATTTATTTTTCTTTTTTTTTTATAATTAATTAATTTTTAATTATATGACAAAGAAACGTAAGAAGATTTTAATATTTAAGGCGATTTACTAT
This sequence comes from Tipula helvola, assembly GCA_963556165.1. NCBI lineage: Eukaryota > Metazoa > Arthropoda > Insecta > Diptera > Tipulidae > Tipula > Tipula helvola. Next base: position 203,759,618 of record OY744483.1, on the reverse strand, counting down.
TAAACATTTGTATACAAAAATTTTGATAAAAATATAAATTTTGGTTTCCATAAAAATAAAAATTTTAAAAATTTGCATTAAGCATGGTTTCCACGATGGCGAGGAGGAAAAATTAGTCAAACTAAAAAGAGGAAGGAATAAAATAAATAACATGAGAATAAGTGAAACAGCAACAAGTCGTTACACCGAATTTTTATTCAGTTATTTTTGACGTTTTGAGATTTCATCACCTATAACTTTGTTTATGTTGGGATTGATATAGATTTGGAGACATTTCATAATTTAACTTACATTTTTTAACTTTGTTAACATCCATTACTGAATTAATGCTTTATATTTAATTATTGCGTTTACAAATCAAAATCAAAATTAACGGTTCTATTTTGAAATTTGTTCCATTCCGAAAATTGTCTTCAAATTGACATACGAATTCCGAAAATTAGCGACTAATCCGAAAAAAGATGATCCATTTCATCTTTTTTTCGGATTAGGCGTCCAATTTCGGAGTGCTGAATTAAAATATTAAAAACTGAACGTCCCAATTTTTCTGTCAAAATGGTATTTTGTCCCTATCATACTATTGGTAAATTTTTACTTTCTCTTTTTAGTTTGACTAATTTTTTCGCCTCGCCATCGTGGAAACCATGCTTTAATTTCATTAGAATCAATTTCGACACAAACGGCCTTTTCGGCCTTTCGACGCAATCGGCTTTTCGATATTCGGCTTTTCGATATTCGGCCTTTCGTCACATTCGGTCTTCCGTTACATTCGGCCTTTCGACATTCGGCGTTCAGCCTTTCGACATTCGGCCTTTCGGCCCTATTCCGATAAAATGGAATCTAACATCAATTATTTCGTAATTACCTTTGCATCCCTTTGTGATTACGAATTCTTTTGACAAATGGTCTAAAACACGTTTCATTTCCTTTTTCTTTAATGACCTACAGTCTACAGACCATCAAACGAAATGGAATTTCTACAATAATTTTAATTTTTAGCTTTAATTATAGATTATTATTTTAAAAATTGATTTTGGCAATATTTCGACGTTGTACATCATTTTCAAGGCAGTTCTGAGGTAAACATACAGAACTGCCTTGAAAATAATGAACAGCATTGAAATATTGTCAAAATCAATTTTTAAATAAATAAATATGTATGTATATGTATATTAAATTAAAAAGGTTTATCAATCAGGCAGAGACAATCAATTATTATCAGAGACAAATCAGAGAATATTACGTTCATTATGATACAATGAGGTTTTGTTTCAACATTTTGATTGTCACCAATAACATTTTCATTTCATTTTTCACTCTGATAATACAGCCGCCTTTTTGTTATCTTTTTTGTTGTTACAATTTTTATTTTGAACGTTACAAATTACAACTGATCAATATTTTTCGTTTGTCTTGGTCAAATGTGAGGAAGTTTTTGATGGTGGCCTTACAAGCTAAAATAACTTCTTTGCTTACTTAACGATTTACGATTTCTTCATCATTATCGAATCCGAAATACTTGATTCGGATCCCAATGTATTGTGGAACAGAGGAATAAAAAAAGTTATCAAATTCAATATTTTTAGTATGTATCTTGCGACAAATTCTAATGTGAATTCTTCAGTTTCTATATACAATATAACCTAAAAAAATTCGGGGTAGGCTGTGTCTTCTACACGGCCGTAGGTGTTTTCCGTGATAACGTTTATAAGAGGTGCGAGAAATGGCAACATGTATGGTTTTGTTAAAATAAACTTCTTTATTATTACCATCATGAAATGAGAGTACAGTGATTGTCTGCAAACGATTAAGTACTGGGCGATGTTATGAGAAGTACGATATGAAGCGCAGGGTCTCAGCGGAGATGTGCCTGATGAATGTGAGTTCCAGACAACTGCTTCCCAAATTCGCCGAGGCTAGTGTGGTGGACACGCAGTCTAGGTCAAATATATATCAGAGTCCACACTGACATATGACCTATCAGGTCAGGCATTCCCCCTTTACAGTGCATTGTAAATCGCCACTTTGTAGATCTAAATTTTAATTAAAATTTATATGAAAATTAATTATTTTAATTTATAATAAATTATCTGTTTCTTTACGCACAAATTAGCACTAGAATTGCTCCGATCAGATGGGGCATGAAGGGTTCTCTCGCTACGGTGATCTCAAGCATTGGAAATCCTATTTTGTAGTTTGTAATTTTAATTAAAATTTATGTGAAAATTAATTATTTTAATTAACAATAAGTTATCTGCCACAGTTTTTTTACGCACAAATTGACACCAAAATTACTTCGGTCAGATAAGTGATGCTCATGGTTGGTTGTAAATCGCTGTTTTGTACTTTGTAAGTTTAATTAAAATTAATGTGGAGATTAATTATTTTAATATAAAATAAATTATCTGCCACAGTATTATTAAGCACAAATTAATAACCGAATTGCTCCGATCTGATGAGGCATTCTCTTGCTATAGTGCCCTCAATCTCTATAAATCCCTATTTAGCAGTTTGAATTTTTAATTAAAATTTATGTGGAGATTAATTAATTTAATTTAAAATTAATTAGCTACCACTGGTTTTTACGCAAAAATTGACACCATCAGATCTCCGATCGGATGAGCCGTTCTCTCGCTACACTGGCTGAAGCATTTAAATCGGCCGAAATCAGAGGTTCACGGCGCGGGTTCCTGTGCTGGATGACGTCATTGCGATAATATTATGCGTGACACATAAAGCCAAAGGACCAATCTAAGCAATCATATCTTTAAATTAAAGGTAGTTCTTATAGTTGATGAGTAATTGCCCCGACCAAGGGCTAAACTACAATCGCTATTTTCTAGTTTGAATTTTTAATTAAAATTTATGTGATGATTCTTTAATTTAATTTAAAATAAATTAAACACCACTGGTTTTACGCAAAAATTGACACCATCGGATCTCCGATCGGATGAGCCATTCTCTCGCTACACTGGTTCAAGTATTTAAATCGGTCGAAATCAGAGGTTCGCGGCGCGGGGTCATTTGCCGCCAGATGACGTCATTGCAATGATATTATGCGTGATACATAAAGCCGAAGGACCAATCTAAGCAATCATATCTTTAAATTAAAGGTAATGCTTATAGTTGGTGAGTAATTGCCCCCGACCAAGGGCTAAATTTCGAGTCAGTTTTCTGAACATGCGGTGTAAAACGTTATCACGTCCATTTATTGTATATTTAATTTTTAGAATTAAAAAAAAGTACTTACAAAGTTGTTCAACAAGACTAGTAAAAACTAGATAGTTGTTATTTTTGACTACCCAAAATACTCGAAGACAAATTTTGTTGTCTTCCACAAAGCCGCTAAAAAAAACTACAAACAGCGAGTTTATTTTTGTATTTGCTCTTCATTTATTAGGCAGCTGCTGAGATCGCTTAAAAAAACTACTGTTCTTATCGTTTGTGTAAAATTCGAAACACGTTGTGAAGTTCAAATATATAGTATGTACCTATTTTTGTTTACAACCCTTTTGTTTAAAACAGTTCTTATTTACAAATAGTAAGAGATAAATTAAGACTAATATGATAGATTAGGTAAAATAAATCCGAACATGGTTTTTTATTTTCACGTAAGACAGACACGAATCTTTTACTTACTCCTTTTAAAGTTTTGAGCACAGATTAAATGTCGCTATTTATTTTTTTCTAGATAACAAACATTTGTCATACAAATAATCGGCTCTAGAACTAATCGTTTTACTAGAAGTCCCCCTATAAAGTACGAAATATACTAGTTCACCTTTACCTCATTATAGCCGTATTTTATTTAGCAAGGAATTGGATTTGGAATTGGATTCAATTTTTGTCAAATAACATAGCCATCTAATTTACGTTTGGAATTCGATTGAATTTCAAAGGTTGGTAGCATTTTGAAATTTTGTATTGTGAAATATAATTTTTTCGCGAATAAAATGTTGGCACGTGGATTTGTTTTCATTTCGTATATGACGTAATAAATACTTTTTTTTTATTTATAAATGCCAAAAAATGTCAAAATAATAATAATTTTAGAAAGCCAACCACGATTGGAGGGTCTCGATTTCTATGTATCACCCTATTTTTTTTATTTTCAGCAAGAGCGCCGATATAACATAGATTTATATGGTTGTGTTGCAATTTGTGTGTATCTGGTCCATTCCTCCTTTCTCCCGTAAGAGACGGTTTTCCTAATTTTACTATTTTCAATAGTAGGAAATCGGCGAATCCCTAGGGTATAAAGTGCAATTGTTGTTGTAAATTGTCATGTCAAGTGAAATTAACACGCCTTCCTGCACTCTAATGATGAAAACAACATTTATTTAATTTTATTTGTGATATTTTCTCGGTCAGGGTTTTATTTTTGTGTAATTTTCCCCTGACCATAATCAATTGACCAAAGTATTTTTAATTGCGTCGTTTTATTTTCGTGTGTGATTTTTCTAAAAATACATTTCAATATCAAAGTAGTATATCTGTATAGTATTAGAAAAATTAGAAAATAAATTAAAACTGACTACATACGACTTACGTGTTTAATAAAATAATTATTGTAAAATAGAAACTTCTAATTTCATAAGTTTAATTTACTGCTTTGATCGCCTTATTATAGCGGCCACGCCACTAATCTAGGAACAACGTATAAAGCCGATCCAAACTGGGACTGATGTAACGCCCGAGTATAAAGCTCATCCCAACTACAGTAATACCATGCCAGACAAATTTAATATTGTTGAATTGATTTTAAATACATTCAGTCTTGTAAAAAACAACATTAGGGAATTTGTTAAATATATTTGCAAATCATAAAGCTAACAAAAAATTTTAAAATTTTACAGAAATTCATGAAATTAATAGAAATTTGCAGTGTTTGGTTTTGTTTAGTAGTTAAATATAATTAGAATCTGACAAATCCTGAATGTTGAAATTTAAAGAATTTGGTTTAAACTATGCCCTAATTTTGATCGAAAAATAAAAAAATAAGGGTTTCAAACTACATAATTCAACGTGAAAAATATTTAATTTTATTGGTGTTCAATTTATGCGATAATGGTTGATCAAGAATAAAATTTCTATTTCTATTTAAAGATGGGTCAAGCATGAACTTAATAAACTATTTTCAAATTTTTTTCAATAATTAAATCATTATATTCTTGTTTAGAATGAGTTTGAATGGGTTTAAGCGAAAACTGCCGATACCAAATGTTGTGATAATTTTTCAAAAGAAAACTCTCTCATCTTTTTTCAAAATTGGCTTGAAATGTTTCTATTAAAACTACCAAAAAAATTTGGTCGGTAGTTTTGATGAAAATAAAAGGAAACGCGTCGATTCTAAATTTCAATTAGAATTAATTGATCTTCATCTTCAGTCAAATGATACAATGGACACTATAAAAATTAACATTTAACTAAATTTTAGGCACTTTTGCCACCAGAAAGTAGTTTCAACAATATTTAAGACTTCGCTCGGGGAAAATTATTTCAACGTTTGAAAACACACCTACATATATAACGTATATAGGAATGAAAAATTTAAAATCACATTTAGACTTAAGATTAAGTGAAGAAAATACTTGAAGAATTGGTAATCGGATGCTTTATTGTGAAAATCGCGAGTTAATCAATTGAATTTGATACGCAAAGCTCATTTACTAACAACCCGCGAAAAATCAAACCGCAAAATATTAAATACACACCCGATTTTACCGCTCAAAATAGGTCAGGTCAAAATTAAATTATTTTCCACTACTCAATGCCTCTTTTAACCAGTTGTCAAAATTATGTTTATTATTAAATTAAATTTAATTACGAATGTTGATCGAAATTAATGAAGTTTTATTTTACTTTTTTAGAATTTGCTTGGGTCACGTTAGCCACTAATGACTCCTACTCGTTGGGAGCACTAGTCGTTGCATCATCATTAAAAAGAGTTAACACAGCTCATGAACTAGTGGCACTAGTAACACCCGGAGTATCCGATACAATGAAGTAATATTTAAAAAAAAATTGTCAAATTTAACATACTAATTTTGTTGTAAATTTACAGAGCTAAATTGCGATCAGTTTTTAATTTAGTTGAAGAAGTAAATGTACTAGATTCGCAAGATGCCGCTCATTTAGCCTTATTAAAACGTCCAGAATTAGGAATAACCTTTACTAAACTACATTGTTGGAGATTGACCCAATATGAAAAATGCGTGTTTTTAGATGCCGATACATTAGTAAGTATTATAAAATATTGCGAATATTAATTGCAATAATCTAATGAGTTTTTTTCTATTTTACAGATTTTACAAAATTCTGATGAACTTTTTGAACGTGAAGAATTATCAGCCGCCCCCGATGTAGGCTGGCCAGATTGTTTTAATTCTGGAGTATTCGTTTATCGACCAAGTTTAGATACATTTGGTAAATTGGTTGAATTTGCAACCACAAAAGGTAGCTTTGATGGTGGTGATCAAGGTTTATTAAATCAATTTTTCAATGATTGGGCAACAAAAGATATTGCAAACCGATTACCTTTTATTTACAATACAACCACAACAGCAGTTTATTCGTATATTCCAGCATTTAAACAGTAAGTACTTTTGTCAACTACATATTAAGATTAGGTGTCATGTTCACATAAGATACCGTTTTTTAGCTATTTCACGTCAAAATTGACTGTTTAATTCCAAATTTATTTTAGTTTAAAGCTTCACAAATTTATAATGACTAAAGTGAACAGTATAAAATGGATGGTGTCCAAACCGTACATTAATAAGCGATATTTATTAATAAAAATTTAAGCTACATACATCCAAAATATATTGCGTGTACTAGTTGCACATGATTGTATGTATAAACGCGGAACGGGAAATGTTCACTTCTTAATTGAATATGCAATTTCGAAAAGGGCACATCTCGAAAATTTTGACAAACCCGTTTTTTCAGGTTAATGTGATGGAAATTTATTCCCGCACCTATTTGGTTTGAAATAGGTACATTTCTTGTGCTAATACGGCAACCAGCGTCGTTTGTATAGCGATAATTTCGAAAAGGTCACAACTTTTGGAGATGTGCCCTTTTCGAATTTAATGCATTTTACTAATCGGCGACGGCGATATATCTCTATCTGTTGCTAAAGTGATTTTGTTACTTATGATAACAGTTTCATAAAGTTTATACGTTGTGTTTTTAATTAGATTTACTTTATATTTTATGAATTTCGAAAAGGGCACATCTCGTCTGCATATAATACATAAAAAAATATATAAAATAAAGACTAACATTAAATATTTATATAATTTTCAATTACTCTTTGACCCTACACTTAACCTTAAAATAAATTGTATAAATTTATAAATTACTTTAGAAAATAGATAGTTTTCTTTAATTCCTGAAAAATTTAATTTTTCAGACATGAGCCCTTTTCGAAATTGCATATTCAATTATAAAATAAATAAAACTATTCTGATTGTGGTGAATATTTGTTGGCCTTTTCTTCGGCCTGTTGTTGCTTACATCTAAAGGGATTAAAGAGTTGAAATAACTCTAAAGCATACACCACCCAAGCGTTATTATTCACCAAACGCCAGATATTTGCTTATTTACGAGACATTCAGTTTAGGATCGCAATTATTTTATTATTTACAAATTTAAATAATTTCTCCTCAGGGTCATGGTAAAATAAACAAAATAATTTTCAATAATTAGATATGTGACTCAATAAAAAAAAACTATGATAGAATAATAGCAGTAGATGATTTATGCAAATAATAAGCCTGATGATTCAAGCTATTTAGGAGTGATTTTATTGTTCTGTATAAATAACACACGTCTATTTAGTACTCATGACTACTACGTTAGTTTAGTGTTGCTATATTATGAAAATACAAGTTCATTGAATTAGTTGCGTATAAATTAAATGATGTTAAATATAACTATTAATTCAACACTCCTCAATGAACTTCTTCTTCTTCCGCTGGCGCTACATCCCATGAAGGGATTTGGCCGCCTCAACGATGCTCCTCCAAATAATTCGATCCGCCACAAGAGAACGCCAGACACGGTGACCGAGTGTGTTTAGGTCCTTTTCAACGTCGTCCATCCATCGGGTAGGTGGTCTCCCACGAGGTCCTACTTTCGTTGGTGCCGACTCCAAGGCCTGTTTGGTGGTCCGATTTTGTGAACGAAGTACGTGCCCAAGCCATCTTAGCCTTGACGATTTTATGAATCCAATGATGTCAACTTTATCGAGATCATTTCTGATCTCGTGATTCATTCGCATTCTGAACGTGGCTCCTTCTTTAATAGGACCGAGAATTCTTCTTATGATCTTACGCTCAGTTACAGCGATTTTCTGGATGTTTTGTGCTGTCAGCGTCCAAGACTCACAACCAAAGGTGATAACTGGTCTTATCAGCGCCTTGTAGATGTCCAATTTTATTTTGCGCGATATATGAGGAGACTTGAAAATTTTTATATTGGCGTAAAATGCTCGGTAGCCTGCTGCGATCCTCGATGAAATGTCCACAGAAACGGAGTTATGCTCAGTGATTAGCGATCCTAGATATTTGAACTCATTCACCTTTTCATATTGAGTGTCTCCTGAAATGAAGTCCCCACGAGTCTGCCTTCTCGCGGTCACCATGTATTTGGTCTTCGCTTCGTTGATCTGAAGGCCTATTTGTTGGGCTGTTAATTCCAATGGGAGGAGGACTTCTTTTAGGGATATGATGTTGCGACCCAGAATGCAAATATCGTCAGCGTATGCTAATAGCTGGGTTGATTTATAATACAGGCAGCTACGCTGGGCCATATTGAGCTGACGAATGACATACTCTAATGACAGGTTGAAAAGAGTTTGAGCTATTGGGTCTCCTTGCCGCACTCCAGATGTTATCTCAAAGGCATCCGAAATTTTCCCTTCTATTAGCACCTTACATAGTGAGCCATCCATTAAAAGCTGGCACATTGAAACCAATTTTGACGGTATGCCCAGGTAGGACAATACGTTCCATAACGTATTCCTCTTAATGCTGTCGTACGCCTGTTGAAAGTCTATGAATAGACTGTGTACAGGGATGTCCTTTTCATAGCATTTCTCCAGCAAAATCCTCAGCGTGAAAGTTTGATCGGTCGTTGATCTATTTGGACGAAAACCGCATTGATAATCACCCAAGATCCTCTCGCTATAAGTTGATAACTTTACTGCAACTACGTTGGCCAAAACCTTGTAGCCTGTGTTCAGCAAAGCTATACCGCGATAGTTGTTGCAATTCAATCGATCTCCCTTTTTATGAAGTGGACATATAAGAGCCGTCTTCCACTCTACTGGGATTTCTTCTCTAGACCAAATTGTTGATATTAGCTCAAACATGCGGCAGAACAGATAATCACCGCCATATTTGAGCATTTCAATGAACTTCCAGGCCACATAATTCACGCAGCTCCTGTAGTCGTATTTGAGCTAACGGTTTTGTTACCAAGTTGGCCAACATGTTTTCAGTTGGACAATATTTTCATCTGAGTTGTTCATTGGCCACGTTGTCTCTTTCGAAGAATTCCCGGGTGTTAATATGCTTTGATATATCGGACTTCTCTTTTTTTCAATTAATTTAAGGCAGCTTTGGTTGTCTTCTAGAATAAGCGTTGGGTTATCCATCTTTAGGTTGAAGTGGTCGTGTCATCCATGGCTTCTTTACAAGATTCCGAAAGGATGAATTCGGCCTCAGTTGATGATAAGGCAACGCATGCCTGTTTCTTACACCTCCAGCTGACGGTTCCTCTAAACACGAAGAAAATATAGCCTGTTGGCCAATTGGCAGCAGCATAGCCTAGCAGCGGCACATCTCTTCTAGTCTGAGATATTTTAAAACTCTGTTTACCTCCATCCAGTCAGTTTGTGTTGGTGTTTGGACATTTTGTGCTAAAATAGCAACACTTACCGAAATATCTGGGCGGCTATTAACAGAAATATATAGCAGGCTTCCGATGAGTTTTTTGTAGTTGTTGTTGGTCAGTAGAACTTCCGATGTGTCTACTTCTTTGAAATATCTCACTCCAAGTGGAATAATTGAGATCTTGACATCGGTCATGCCAAATTCAGCAATCACTTTGTTGATATAGGCAGCTTGGCTAAGTAAATAATTTGCAGCTGCTAACTTATTTATTTCTAGACCAAGGTAATTTTCAATTGGTTCCAAGTTCTGGATCTTGAATTTTGTTTTGATTGAATTTTCTGCTTGTTCAATCATTGAAGTGTTGTTACTGGCGACCACAAGATCGTCAACATAAACAAGTATGTAACAAACTCTATTCGCGTCTCTTTTTATGTACAAACATGGATCGGACTTACTTTGAATAAATTTAAATGTTATAAGGACCTCATGTAAAGCTTGGTTCCAGCACCTAGCCGATTGCTTTAATCCATATAAGCTTTATCTCAGTCGGCACACAAGATGTTCTTCGTTTTCTTTAACAAAACCGGGTGGTTGTTTCATAAATAAAGTTTCTTCAACTATTTCGTTCAAAAATGCCGTTTTTGCATAGAAATAGAATACGGCCATTTTTTCTTTCGCTGCAATCGATAAAAGAATTCGAAATGTTGTTTGCTTTACCACAAGTGCGAACACCGCATCAAACTTTCCCGTATATCGTTGTGAAAAGCCTTGTGCCACTAGTCTAGCTTTGAATCGACGAACGAAACCGTCCGTTCCATACATACTCCACTTTAAATACCCATTTACATCCAATAGGTTTTCGTTTTGGGGGAACTCCCTTATTTATTCGTGTCGAACGCCGAAGCTTCCGATCCAGAATGTAAATCCACGTAACTAAAATAAACTTCGCCGTCATTTTCAGATGATGAAGCATCTGCTCGTTCAACCGAATTGTCTGGAACAATTGGGACAGGAGCTACATTTGAAACGGTTGATTTATCCGGAACCCTTTCATCATCGATGTTATACCAAACTGAAGTTGCAGATGTTTCTCGTTCCTAATTTTCACTTTTCGTCACTGCTCTCTTCTTTTCAATCCCTTTAATCACCGTTTCTTTAAAGACAAACTTCACATCTCACATCTCTTCTCTCACCATCATATCCAACCAGAACAGCTTTCATTGCTTTCGAGTCCAATTTACGCCGCTTATCATCTGGGTCTGGAACCTGTACAAAAAAACATTTCAATCCAAATTTATGAAAATGTTTAATACTTGGTCGTTTACCAAAACAATGTTCAAATGGAGTCTTTTCGACTTCTTTTGTCGGCAATCGGTTTTGTATGAAATTTGCCATGGTCACGGCTTCTCCCCAGAACGTATACCTCAGACCAGCATCTAATAGCATGCATCTTGCCATTTCAACAAGCGTACGATTCTTGTGTTCTGCGACGCCATTTTGCTAGGGGTGAAGGAAGCGGTTCTCTGGTACCGAATGTCTTCTCGTGCCATGTATTCTTCAAATTTCTTACCTATGTAAGTGTTCTTCTCCTCGATCCGACCGCAAGAACTTCATTTTCTTTTAAAACATTGTTTTGGTCATCTCGATAAATTCTATGAATTTTCCTAATACTTCAGATTTATGCCGCAACAGGTAGATTATTGTGAATCTCGAAAAATCATCAATGAATGTTAAGATGTATTTCTTACCTGATGGTGTTTGCGTTTGCATAGGTTCGCAAACGCCAGAATGGACTAAATCGAGAATAGCTTTTGATCGATTTTTCAGGGAATTTTATTCTGGTCATCTTTCCCTTTAGGCATATTTCGCAGTTCACTTTCCTTTTGCAATCATCTTTGCAATCTGCGATCGCGATGCCTCGACTAGACCTTTTTATGAGAGAATTTTGACTACTTCGATGTCTCGATGTCCAAGAATAACATGCCATTGTTGCGCACACATACTTGCACGTTTTGAAGCGATGTACGCTCTTTTTGGTTCTCTCAACTTATTTAATTTACCACAAATGTCTCCAATGGCAATCTACCTTTAGTTATCTCCAGTACGTATCTCGCAATTTTCACCATCGAAGCTGACTTCGACTTTGTGTGCTTTTTATGTTAACTGCTTCACTGAAATTAAATTTCCATCGATTCCAGGCATAAACAGGATATTCTTCAACCTCACAGATGTTTTTGTACCAGCTGTATTCAACACGAACAGAACAGAAATTCGTCATCCGATTCGTCATTCACCATGTTCGTTTTCTGACTTTTGTACCCCTTAGACTCATTGTGTCTGGAAGCGCGAAACTTACTGCAGTATTTACGTACATGTCCTTTCTTTTTGCAAAAATAACATTCAGTCTCTGGTTTCGCCTTTATTGATACTTTCAATGCATGCGACCGATCCATTCTTCGCTTATACTCTGCGATGATCTTCGATCGAACCAAACTCGAACTTAGTTCCTCCTCCGATCGAGCTTATAATGCGGTTATTAGTGTTGGACTGATGAAAAATTCGGGTTTAATTTCTTCATAGTGCTAACAACTTTTGGAACAATACGTTCATTTTGTTTACAGGCTCCTCAACATCACCTCCTTCTTCTAATCGCTGTTTCATAATTAATCACAGAACAAACACACGATTACCAGGAGTATCCTTTCCGTGGAATTCATTGAGCGCGTTCCATGCACCTTTCGCTGATTTGCAATTTCGGATATGTTGTATTTGCCTGTCTTCTACCAAGAGTACAATGCAACTATGTGCCTTCTCATCTTTTGTAGTCCAATCTGCGGTAACTGGACTTGGCACTGCATCTTTTATAGCACTCAATGCTCTCTTTTCCCATAATAACATTTCCATTTTCTATCGAAAGTTGAAATAATTCTCAGAATTCAACTTGGTTATCGTGTTCTTGAAATCAGTCGCCATTTTCACGTGTATATGCAAAAATATTAGTATCTAGCGATTTGCCAGCCCAACCTGTTAGAATAGCAGTTGATGATTTAAGAAATGCAAATAATAAGCCTAATGGTTCAAGATATTTAGGAATGATTTTATTTGTTCTGCGTAAATAACACACGTCTACTTAGTTCAGTGGTCGGCAATACTAACCAAAAATAATATAAATGAACACGTCATGCGGATGTTAGACGTCAGGAGTCAAGACTACTACTTTAGTTTAGTGTTGCCACATTATGCAAATACAGTCGCAATATAGATCTTGAAGAGTGAACATCTTTATTGAGCTGGTGGTCCCGGGTACTGCGTAATATACGTAAAAGGCCCGTTATATCGTGTACAAAAGCGAGGGTATCACAAATAACAGCTCAATAAAATAGATAGTGGTGCTGGGTACTGCATTTTTAATGTCTAAGGCCCATATATCCGTGCTAGTCGGTGGTATCACAAAGTGCGATTCAGTGTATGATATATAAGATTAAGGGCGTGCATTTCTTCTAGAAGTTTTGGATTAACCCGCTTGAAAGTAAAGTGTTGGGTCATATACAGCTATTATTGCTAGTCGACCTGAGCAAATGAAAAAAACAACAACAACAACATTATGCAAATACAAGTTCAATGAACGATAAGAAGTTACGTATAAATTAGTGATGTTAAATATAATTATTAATTCAACAAATTACAGTGCTGAAATTATGAATTCACAGATAGTTATTTCAAAGAATATTGTTGTTGTATTCTTTGATTTACTGATCAATGGATTATTTAATTAAACCTCCGGTTTTATTATTACCCTGTCATTCCGTGAGGCCGTCGTCTACTCTTTCTTCTCTATGCCTACCTAGACCTCTTTTTCGTATTTATCACTTCTCAGTGTTGTCACTACACAACCCTGTAAATCAATGATGCCACATCACAACACTCCTCCTCCCTTGTAAAAAACAAATTTCAAAACTTTGGGAAATAACAAACAAAACAGCAACAAAAATCAATGTACCAACATTAAAAGATTTAAAGCTAGATAGCTTATCGCGATGATCGTCGAAGCAGTCTGGTCATGTCGTAATTATCATAGCGTTGTGTTATTGCCCTTCTAATATTAGTTCGAGTCATGCGTCTTGATTGTGGTGTCTCTTTTTAGGAATCTTCTCTCCTCTTCAAAAGGCTTCTTCTCGGATTCTGTTTTAAGCTCTGGCAAGACCTCTGGGCTCTGGCTCTGTTACTCATTGTGCTGGCGCTGGTAAATCAAAATTATCCAGCAAAATGTTCTCGTCGCCATCGAGGAAAGTGAATCGATTTTTCATCTGGTTCGCATGGATTTTAATTTCTCATTCGCTCATTGGTGTTCCGGTTAGCGTAAAATAGTTTACCAAACCGCATCTCTTCGTAATGACTCCTGGTGACCAATTCCATATATTTTTGCTGAAATTTTGACCAACACATCCTCACAAACCTTGAAATCTCTCCACTCAGCGCCATGGTGCTGATTGAATTGTTGCTACATTGTCGTGTCGCGTTCGACTAGATGTTTGGCTCTGAGTGTACACCTGTCCAATTTCGTCTTCATCGGTCGTACCATCATCACTTGAAAGGGTGACCATACCAAGAGCAAATAAAGGTGTGTAACGATAGAACATCAGAAATTTGCGTAAAATTTGATCGGCGTTCAGTCTTTAGTCGTCTTTTCTGTCGTTGATTGCATTTAAAAACCTCGAGCCATTTGCTAAACGCGTCAATGACCGCCAGTTACCAAAAAACATTTACTATATTATTTAAAACATATAAAATACGATCCACTTTGTTTATTTTCATTTGTTTTGATCCAAATATCGGGCTAAAAATGTTTTGCTAAATGAAAAAAAACATTTACAGGTCCTGCAAAATCGATATGCACCTTTTACCACGGACTGTTATTCATTAGCAACGACTGTAATAGCCGCGCAACTTCCACAGAACTTAAGTTTTTCGACGGCTTCATCGTTCAATGGCCAGTACACCTTTTTCGGGCTAACCTTCATGCGGGCGATTCTTGGGTGGCTTTGGTACAGCTCAGAAAGGATGTGATTACGGTAGCGACTCGGAATAACAATGCGATCGCCATAAAATTCGCAGCCTGGATGGTCATTGGTTCTCCTCATCGAGCGAAAAATTTTGCAACCTCTGGCTCCCTTACCTGCTTTGGTGATTGCGGCCAACCCTTTTTGATGAGGACGGTTTCTCAACGTTTCGCACTGCTGGGTCTCAAATGTTACTGGCTGCTATTTTGCTGCATCGACTACGAAACACCCGATGGGCACTCTTCCATTATTATTTTTGTGATTTTACCTCTTGAATTTCTCGGTGCGTTTTTGTTGTTTATATTCGTCAAATTTCCAATGACGACTTCTTTATCCGGTTTCTCGTGACCGGCCATTAATCGCGAGATGAAATCTGCGTATGTAAAGCTCTTCATATCTACGTATTTGATGGTGAAATCATAGGTGAGCAAGATGAGTGCGTATCGCTGTAACCGGCCAGCCGTGTACACCGGAATGCTCTTTTTCGATCCAAAAATAGCCAACAACCGTTTATGATAGGTCTGAAAACCGAACTTTTGGATGGCTTCAATGCCTCGAAGAGATTATTGCGATGGTTCTTTTCGTCACTTCTTCCAACAATAAATTCGTCAATGAAAGGAAAAGTATCTTTAGCTCCGTTTATCATTGTGTCGATTAATTGTTGAGAAATGCCAGGCGATGTCTTCACGCCCGGTTGCAGGCTTGATTTCCTTGTCCATTTTTGTGGTATGTTTTATTCCATGTTATTTCAGATGCTCGCGATTTTCACGCTCCATAGATCTAGAACTTCCACCCAATCACTTCCAAGCACGTTTAAACTTTATTTTGTTTCGTAACACATACCGCCGTCTTCTCTGTCGTGCTATTTCAACCGTACCATAGTTTTTTTTTTTTTTTTTGCTCTTCGAATGCGGCTATGATGTCCGCGATCCTAGCTGCCTCCAGTTGCTTTCGGAGATGATCACCTAGTAAGACCCGAAATCGAGTTGCAATTTCAATTTCGTACTATCGATTGTTGGTTTAACAAACTTTCGGGTCGAGATGGTTAAAGGCCACAGCAAGGCTTTGACGGGGATTAAGCTTTCGTACTCCACGAAAGCGTCTTGTCTGTTGCTGACTCACAGTAACGTGCCTTGTGACCGACCTGCTTATACTCACAATACTCTTTTCGTGATGAAGGCAATCACTGTGGAAATGAATTGCCCCACACTTTTTTAGCGTTCTATCCTGTCTTTTGTTTGTTGCTGTTCCCCTGTGGTTTCTGAGGCGCCTGGGCACAAAACCATCGACGTCTCCACTTTTATGCTGCTTCATCGTGTCGCAATATTGATGGCATCTTGCAAAATCAGTTTGGGAGCCGACAGCTTGTTGAGTCGTGGACGTTTCAGTTTCTTTCGGATGAAGTGATATTGAATATCGATGTTTAGTTCGCGGATCAGTCGGTTGGCACTCTGGTTGTCAATGAATAGCGTGGAGAGGCCATTCACTTATTCACCAATGCCTTTCATCAACTGATGCAACCAAGTCACTTCTTTAACCGCTGTACATCCAGCCACATATTCAGTTTCGGTCGTTGATAGTGCGACTGAATGTTGTCGTTGACTGCTCCATATTATCGATCCACTATTGAGTATGAAAACATATCCAGAAGTTGATCGTCGTGTATCGGTATCATTTGCATAATCTGAGTCTGAATATCCGACTAGTTGTTCAGCATTGATTGAATATTTGTATTCAATTCCTCGATCTTGTGTGCCAATTAAATATTTAATTATTCTTTTAACCGCATTCCAGTGGGCATTCGTATGATTGGAAAGAAATCTACTAACAACTCCCACTGCAAAGGAGATGTCTGGTCGACTGGCTATTGCAGCAAATATTAGAGAGAACCAACTGCCTCTCGATACAGTACGGACGTTTTATTTGGTTCTTGATTATTGTCAGTTGAATTGAGATGTATTTGCCAACCGGAATGCTTATTGGATGGACCTTGAAAGTCGCTTGAAGATGATTTACTACAATTTTCAGTGCTTCTTTTTTTTCGGCCACGACTTCATAGTCCATCATCAACATAAAGTATTAATAGTATACTCTTGCAATATTGAACTGTCCTCGATAAATACAATGGTTAGCATTACTTTGAACGAAGCCGTATTTGCTCAAAAAAGAGTAAAATGTTGTATTCCCACAATGCGGGGCTTGTTTCAAACCATACAAAGATTTTTTCAATTTGCATACCATTTTTGAGTTGATGATTGTCTCATTTGGTGGAGTCAAATAAATATCTTCCTATAACTCGCCGTACAGGAAACGTGTTTTTACATCGAACTGCATATTTTCGAAATCATTTCGTGCGGCCACAGAGAGAAGAATCCTAATTGAGGCAAAACGTGTTATCGGTGCAAACGTTTCATTGAAGTCCATGCCTTGTTTTTGTACATACCCTTTTGCACAAAGTCTTGACTTGTATTGAACGACATCTCCATTCGGATTTCTTTTAATTTTGAAAACCCATCTTGATCCAATAGTGCTTTTACCTTGGAGATAACTTACAACCTCCTAAGTGTTGTTCTTTTTGAGTGCATTTAATTCATCTTGTATTGACTTCACCCAATTTTCTGCATAAATAATTTCATGATATCGCTTTCTCATAAGTCTCAGGACTATCAATTCAACAAAATTTGCCTCGTAGTCATATCGTGCAGGCATTCTGATTGTTTAGTGACTGCTGTATTGTTGCTTCATGTTCCACTAAATCGTCTTCTATATCTCGAATTCGTTTAGTTTTAGCAAACAACTGCATTTTTGTTGAAAGTAAAGTTGCGAGAAACCTCGATTTTTCCAGATTATTTATCATAAAGACGATAATTGGAACAATTTCCGTCGTAGCCAACAAACATTAGTTTCATTGCATTTTGGGTCCAGTTTTGTGCGAAGCTCTTTGCGTATATGCATATACGCCTCGCATCCAAAGGTTTTCGTGTGGCCTAATATAGGCTTTTTACCAGTCCATACTTGATATGGAGTTGAATCGGGTATTTGATTGGTTGGAGTGCGATTTAAGATAAACACTGCAGTGTTGCCACAAATTAAGTGGAACGTCCTTTGTATACAGCATTAATCGTGCACTCTCCACAATAGTTCTCAGATCTCGTTCCGCTCTCCCATTCTGTTCGGGTGTATAGGGAGCAGTTGTTTCCATAGATCATTTTTCAAAAGATGCTCTTTGAAAGTGGTGTTACAGTATTCGGTCCAGTTATAAACGTGTAAAACGTTTGCCGGTGAACTAAACTTATTGCGTGCGAGATTGACAAATTCTTTGAAAGAGTCAAAGGCATCTGATTTGTGTTTAATGAAGAAAACTACACGATAACCGGAACTGTCATTTTTGAAGATAATAAAATATCTCATTCCTCCGACTGATGGTTGAGACATGGGACCACATACGTCACTGTGCACACACTCACCGAGTTTGATTTTTTCTGTTTGCAACTGATTTGAATGGTAACTTGTGGCTTTTTCCATAAACACATGCCATGCCTCACAGAAAAATTTGTCGGTGTTGTCGATATTGACATTTTTATAATGATTCCCTCGGTTGCAATTTCTTTCAACGCTTGCTTGTTGATGTGTCCGAGTCTCTCGTGCCACAATTTTATGGCTACACTTGTCGTTGCATTCGCAAGATATTGATAGATATTGTTCGAAATAACAATCGATTGTTAGATTCTCGAATCGCGCTGGCTACTAAATTGATGTTTTCGTAAACTTCATGGTTGTTTTCTTTAATAATCTTCATGCTTTTCTCCGTTATTATAATCAGGTATGTATGTACAACACATTTGTCATTGTTGATTCGTACCATGTTTCACCAATAAGGTTTTGAATTCTTACGGTACCTATTCCTTTAACCACGAGACCTTAATTATTTCCGAGTTTTACAGAAGCGTAGTCATCCATGGTTTCAAAAATTTAGAAGTACTCACGTTTATGTGTCATATGCGCAGATGCGCCGCTATCCATTATCCAATAGTTATCGTCGATTGTGGATGTTAGTAGCGAGCTATTTTCAACAGTCGGGAAAGCTGTGACATTTGATTGTGAGTGCTTTCCTTTTGAATCATCAGATTTCTTTTCTCCTCGATTTTTCTTTGGAGCCTGGCATTGACTGGCAAAGTGCCCTTCTTTCGGCAATTATAGTAGTTTTATGGGGAATGGCGGATTGTGCTTTGCCCCATAAAGTTTTTTCTGTAGGAGTCTGCGAAGGTGTAAGGCTTACGGAGTAACCATATATGGCGTGGACTTCGGTGAAATAAATAATTAAAACATTGACACCGATCGGCCTTAATGTTAATACTGTTCTTTCTTTATTTAAAAATCGTTATAATTCGGATAAAACTCCGTTGGTAATTTAAATATTAGTATTGAATTATCGAACGGCTTATAGTTGATTGTCTTCTTATTACGAGTGGCGACGTGAAAAAAGCTTTCATACCAATCGATTTGTTTCCTTTGCATTGGCTAATCGATTCGGCAAAAATCTGAAACTACTAATATATTTTCCCCACTAATCAACCCTTCTCTGACCGGCGGATAGATGGCATTGTTGCCCGCTGAGGTGAATAAAAGGAGCAGATAATTCGAGGCTACTCTGGCATTAGCTGTCAAATTTGTCATTTTTAATTTAGTACGTATGTCGTGCAAAACGCCACAGGTTACTCGAGGTTGGTTACTATGCTTCTCTTTTGAGTTCCGTTGTATTGATGAGCTCAGGGCCGTCTTACGAAATTATGCGCCCCTGTGCTAAATTTATAAGGCGCCCTGAAAAAAATGTTTTCAGATCTATTAAATAAATAAGAAAGTTTATTCAAAACTGATCCACTCCTTCAATTACGAATGTTCTTTAGGTTAAATTTTATTTGAATTTGACAATTCGCAGGATTCGAAAAACAATTAAATCGTCGATATTCGACCTAGGGATGGTCAAATAACCAATAATTGATTTTTCATAAGCTGTAATATTAAAACGTTGAAAATATATCACATTAAACGTGAAAAGGGCGCCATTGCAATAGAAATACATGTCCAACTATAACTAAAACTAAAAAAATTAAAAATTAAAATGTTTTCGAATTTTTTTTTAACATGTAAAATATTTTTTTTTAGAATTTTTTTACATTCTGTTTTGGAAACGAAAGGCGCCTCTTTTAGCTAGCGCCCCTGTGCTTAGCACAGTTAGCACAATGGTTAAGACGACCCTGGCATGAGCTGCTGCATCGTGCTTTAGTTACTACCAATGCAGAGTCAGATTCTTCATATGACGTCAGACTGACTGGCTTCTTCATCTAAAAGTCGTGCTCGTAGATTAGC
This sequence comes from Tipula helvola, assembly GCA_963556165.1. Classification (NCBI taxonomy): domain Eukaryota; kingdom Metazoa; phylum Arthropoda; class Insecta; order Diptera; family Tipulidae; genus Tipula; species Tipula helvola. The sequence goes on along the minus strand of OY744483.1, from coordinate 203,739,286 downwards.
TACTGTTGGCTTTGCCTCATCCATTGATAGCCAGGTTTGTCTTAAATTTCTGTATTTTTGAGGCAAGCTTCCGAAAATTTTTGTAATAATAGCTACATCACTGATATCTTCTCCTGTTTATTTGATTTGTTTTGCCAGATTTTCTACTTTAGCAATGTGCTGTGAGATGTTGTCACTTGAGATCATTTTATATTGATGGAATCGCTCATGCACTATCATTTTATTCATTTCCGTTTTTTGTACGTAAATGGAATCCAGTTTGGTCATTATCTCATGACGATTTGCAGTTCTCCACCAACGTAATTTGATTAAAAGCCATTGCGGAGGTTATGGTGAACATGTTCGCGTCATCCTTAATTCAATTCTGGTATTCCTGCGGCTTTGTTCTATCTTCTTTATTTGGCTTTTTTGCATCATTCTTCACAATGTCTTGTTTTATTTACGGCAGAAAGTGTAAAATGTAATTGATTTCGTCTAATAGGTAGTGTTAAACTAAAAAATAATTGGAATTAAACCGATAACTACTTCAAACTTACAAATTTTCAAAACAATACTCATGTTGCTTTAAATTTTAACTAACAATTTTGTTTTATGTCAATAGATTTGGTGATAATTTAAAAATTTTACATTTTATCGGAAATGTAAAACCATGGTTGCTCAACTTTGATCCCCAATCAAAAACTGTGCAACCGCCATCCGGCTATCAACATCTTTCAACATTTTTACAATTCTGGTGGACCATATTTTGTGATGACGTTCATCCAAATCTATCACCTGAAATGGTAAGTTATACATTTATGGACCAAATAAATTTTGTAACAGATATTTTTTTATTTACCTTACAAGTATTTTGATTTAATTTTTTTTTAAAATAATTATAATTTTTAATAAAAAATAGTTTATTATGATTTTTTTTTTTCAAGAGATTTTTTTTTAGCTTATTTCAATTAACAGTTTTTTTTAAGTTTTAAGTATAAAATGAAAATAAAAAATTAATACATTTCTTTTGCAAGTCTGAAACATTAAGTGGTATAGAAATAAATGAGGAGGTAAGAATTCGGAAAGAAAAAAAATGTAAAATTTCCTTTCACGAAAATTTTAAATATTCTTCTTTGTTCTAAATTGTTAATTATTTTTTGTAGTAGATTTGTTTTTACTAAGCTTAATAATCGCTTTTGCTGCCTAAATTTATATCGCACACACGCTGATAAAATTCTATGTTCACACATTTTGGTAACGGAAATTTCGGTTCATATAACATTTTCTAAATTCTTAATCTTTCTTTTAGAGTGATCAGATTAATCATTCTTCTAGGTATTGGTAGTAGTAATAGTATTTCTGGTATATAATATTTTCTTACTTTTTATTCATTTACATACTATATTTCACAAGTTATTAATTTAATACTAGCTTCTTTAACTAAGAGGGAAATGACTTTCATTAAACAGTATCCATCTTTACTTTGAATAGTTCGTAAATAATACTTAGTGGAAAACTAAAATGCTAGACTATGGAAAGTTATTAAAAGTGAATTGATTATTTCTTAAATCACGAACATCAGCTTTATTTACAGTATCCTGAAGCATGCTGCAGTTTGATAAAATGGTTAATCGTGATTCAGACAAATATTACAATTTCTATATACATATTGTAAATCCTCTATTCTAAATTCCATGCTTTATTTGAATGCTAGTCTGATCACCATTAAATTTTCCTCATTTAATTGACACAAAAAAGATAATTCAGATATAATAGCTCTCGTGTATGAAGACATCTATGTATAAAGCAATAAATAAAACACTTGTAAATGATATCGTAGTTAACTTGTACATTATATTATTTTCAATATGTATTTGATATTCTATAAAATGATATTGTAGTATTTATAATTTTTTACAACCTAAGCTATTTTTTATTGTTAATATTTTTATTTTTTTTTTTTGTAAATAATGTTTTTTTTTATTTAACTAAAATGCATGAGTGTGTTATCTATCCTGTTATTATATATCCCAAACAGAATAAATTGCAATCGAGTTTTGGATCAACCGAAAAAAATCAACCAAATACTCCTGTTGAATTCCTATACGTTCCTCCAACTTTTGAGTTATTGCCTCATCCTGAGCCCAATAATTGTAATACTGAAAACGAAATTAATTATTATGATCCATGGGAAAATTATGAAAAAAATAATACAAGTGATGTCTCTAATATTGATAATAATCAATATTTTCCAGATAATGAAAATGATAATAATTTAAACGACTCTAGCTATGAAGAAATTCATAATAATTTAGAAGTTGTCTATAACAATTTAACTGAGCAGCAGATTCCTATCGATCATAATGAACAAATTAGTAATAAATCACTCGACAATAATACAAATCGAGTAGTATTTTCACCTTCTTCTAACGCCTCCTTAATCCATCCGCCTTCTGCACAAATTTTACCAAATCAAGTACCATTTGAGGAAGTTAATTATTCAATTCACAAAGAAAGCAATTTTTTGGCACACGGTAATGATAATAATATAAATGAAATTATTATAAATCATGCTATAGCAGTGAGTGATCCATTACCAGTGAATCAGGAAGAAAATAATTCGCCAGCTATTGAGGTGGGTATTACTGATGACATAAGTGCATGGTTTGTGTTGTATATGTTTTGTGTTATGTCTTTTATTTACTAAAATAAAATCGTCTGAAATAAATTTTAATCTAAAATGTAAAAAATATTTATTTAGTTTAAATCTGTTTTTTTTATTTCGAATATTATTTGAAGTCTCGTTTCGATGTTTTTATATACAGACTATTGTATATTGATTAGATTTTGTTATTGCTTTATACATTGTGTCATTAAAGAAGTTATCATTTACATGTTGGAACTATCCCAAAAAAAATTTATTATTTTTTTGCAATTAGCTAAAAAGCCTAGCCTGTCTTTAATGACACATTGTGTAATAGTGATGCCGGCTCAAGCTAAATTTAATACTCAAAATACTATCTCTTGTGTCCGTGCTGCTCCGTGTGATTTCTCTGTTAAAACAAAAATTCTCTGTTAAAACAAGATTAAAAATTTGTTTTATTTTATTAACCAAGAATTTTTAATAAAATTGTTTTTTTCTAAATTAGTGTTTAACTGAAATTTTACTTACCTAATTAATTGAGCCGGCTTTATATAAAATAAAAATTGATGTGCTAAATAATTTGATTAAATATTTTAGTTTCTTTGCGAAATTTTATAATAACCAATAACTTACATTCCTATGTTTCGTTGTTGATACAGAAAACCGTAAGTTTAGATAGAGTGTTGTTAGCTTAAATTTTATCATCGTTTGCTCGATACACAAAATAGAATAAAATGGATAATATAAATGTGTTTTGAGAATTTTATTCCATTTTTAAAAGCAGCTTACTTATATGTTTATGTTTATATAGGGTCACCAATGTTGGCTGATATGGATAATAAAATGCTGAAGCGTTGAATTTTTTGATTAGTACTATCCTGTCTCTGCCAACAAAGGAGGAAGGCCCTTTATATTTATATAAAATATTGATTCTTTTTTTAAATGCCAACATTTTTAACATTAAATTAAAAATTAATTTCTTAGCCACATTACATTTTCAGCAAGTTAAGAAACACTAAATACAGCTACCAAGTAATACATTTTTTTAAAATATACAATAACAATGGTAATGTATTATCGACTTCCCATTTATGGGCACAATATTTACATTTTATCATTAAGCTGTAAAATAAAGCTTTACTTAACATTTTTCATCCAATTTAATACACTAAACCACTTGTTAATGCGCCCACATTTGGGAAAGTTGAAATATAAATTTACGAAACCAAACGACAAAACGCGCAGAATACTTTCCCAAATTATACAATATATTCCAGATTCTTATAAAAACAATGAAAACGACGCTTTTTTTTATGTTGCGAACACCTACATAATACCCGATACATTTTTCATTCAATATTCAAACTTGAAAAGTCAAATTTTTCATGCTCTGCCTTGCCTAATAAATCCATAAACGGATGAATTGTTTATAAATTTATACATATTCACACAATTACATATATCCAAAATGCTAAGTGTCTAATTTAAAGCTGAATTAGAAATATACTGGATAGTGCCTGCTTTCAAAATATGATCATATCCAGAAATTGTGTTTTATTATAAATGTGTTTAATTCTAAACTGTATATTTAGAATCGCATGAATAATTTTAAATTTAGATTTTCATTTTTTTTTTTTTTTTTTCAATTTATTATTAAAATATTTAATAGCCAGTTTTGTGTACTACAAGCATGCCAAATAACTTGGCAGACTATTAAAATAAATATTATTTTAATATTTTTTTATAGAGTTTATGTATATTTCGTTACATGTTTAAAAATTCAAACTGTTAAATAAAACCTGAGGTACTTTGGTAAATTATGTACTATGTATGTATTTGTACAAATGCATATATGGAAAAGTGACCAGAATTTTGTAGACCATAACTTTGATGTGCTCTGAAATGATGGTTTTGCAAAGCCGGTATAATTTGAAATGAAGCAGTCATTAAGTTCAGTGAAGTATCTATTAAAAAATGTTTTCAAATTTTTTCGAACCTATTTTACATTGTTAACATGCTCGTAGTGTAGTGCAATGGTTAGGTAAAAGTGATACTATGAGTATTTCTCCAGTGTGCACCATTTTAAAATTTTTAATTCAATCACAACTACTGTATAGTGTATAGTTCAAAATGTACTCTATTACGGTAAAACATTTTAAGCGGAGTTGGTAATCCAATATGTTAATTAATAAACCTTAATAACGATTAATAAAAACATATTGTATTTATGGCGCGGTTTACTGTATTTACTATTCTTACGGAAGTTACATGTTGAACTCACACATGACCGACTGAGTTGTGAACTAAAATTTTGGTTGTGACTGGACGAAATTTTCAGTCGAAGTTGACGTATGTTGTTCATTTTGTGACATTGCCTTTGCGCTCTAATTGAAAACCAAAGGCCTAAATTTTGTCTACATCGTATAATCCCGAATGAAACACGGAATATTTTCTCAAAATTGCTCATTATTCAAGTAATGAATTCTCTGAATAGATCTTTGCGCCAAGTTAGGCATTTAGCAATGCCTAACTTGGCGCAAACATCTACATATAGTGTGTTTTCTGTATGAAAGACGGTAGCATTCGTGCTTAAGGACTTCGAGAGGGCAGTTCCATTCCCCTATATTCCTATCCTTGTAAATCAAACCGTTGAGCCACGTTCAAATGATGGCTTACTAGTACAACGCCTGTCGCAATTGCCTGGCTTAATATTGCCTTCTGCGTGCATCTTCAAAATCAGGTGCAATGCAGTCAGTCCCAGAAGTGCCTCTGGATGAAAATGATATTTCCAATCCAGTTTTTGATCCAGGATAACTCCTAGATATTTAACTTCTTTGGAAACTTACTGAACCGTAGTACCGTTTATCGAGGGAGCTTTGCCCTCCTCGTAAAATGCACAACAATCATTTTATTTAGATTAACACTAAATTAGCATTACACAATTTTTATTAATTCAGTTTTGTCTCTTGCTCCAAGAATAATATTAGCCGCAGATCAAAGTTTACATTGAAAACAATAAAAAAAATTAAATTTTTGTTGTTGTTTTCAATGTATACTTTGATCTGATCCGGATCACTCAAGAAATGTGGCTATTATTGGTGCCGTCCACACTCCACACCAGTATTTTTAACACCCGTATTCACCCTCGTTTCTTTAATACCGTAGACAGACACAGAGTTAATCGCGATTTTCAGTTGTCATTTTTGTCAAAAATCGAATTGTGGAAACAAAATAATCCGGTTTAGGTGAAAATCGTGTAATGACAAACGACTGTCATTACACAATCTTCACAAAAAACTGGGGCAGAATCATGAAATCCGGACGGTAAATTTTAGCGGTAGTAAACAATTCTATGAAAAATTTAGATTAAATTCAAAAAATGGTCAAAGTTACCCAAGTTATTTTGTTGAAATTGCAAATAAGTGAAAGTTTATCGACAAATTTTTATGCGACAGATATTTTGTATCGACCAGAAATTTGCCTTTAAACCTTCACTTTACAATTTCATACAAAATAACTTGGGTAACTTTGACAATTTTTTGAATTTATTCTAAATTTTTCATAGAATTGTTTACTACCGCTAAAATTTACCGTCCGGATTTCATGATTCCACTCCTGGATTATTTCGTTTTAACAACACGATTTTTTTACAATCGGGATAAATGAAAATCGCGATTAACTTTGCGTCTGTCTACCGTATAACTCTTTGCCTATAAACCTAAATTTGTGGTGGGGATTTGTAATGCACTCTTGCATTATGAAATTTCTGTATTCTCGTGTTGTTACACACTAATACAATTAATATAAAATTAAATAAATTTAAAAAAATTGAATGTGCATTGACACGTGTTTTTCTATTGTTTTGAGTTGTGCTGAAGCGAACTATTTTTGATTTTGCGAAACAAAGCAATCTAAAAATGAAGTATATTGTCCGATTTAGACGTACCAACATTGTTTTCCAACAATTTTTTTGTTGCCACTTAGAGCTACACGCAACACAAAAAAATGTACATGCGATAAAAAGAGAAAAGTATAAAATAACAATGGCGGTCGTGCCATAATTTTTTGGCGGTGTAAAATCGACAAGATAATTTTTGATAAATACGGCGCTGATACTAGTTTATTTATCAAAATTATGGCTTTTTCAGGTAAAATGAAAAAATTTCGAACGTAAATTTTATTTTATTATTAAAATTTTAGTAAAAAATAATAAAGCGCTATAAAAATTTCACAAATCGCCATTTTTATTGTGTTTGTTGCTATAAAATATCAAAAATATACTCGGGTCAAGTATATTTTATAGTCAAATTTATTTTTATAGTAACAAATGGTAAAGTAGTTTATAGTAACAATTGGAAAAAAATCCAACAAAATTTTTGTTGGTATATATTTTTGTTCTTGTCTTACAAATGAAAATCATAATGTACTAATATCTTCACTTTTTGTTGGGAAAACAATGTTGTTACGTCTAAATCGGACATATTTACACATTCATAAAGAAGAATAACAACAGTATGAATAAAGAATGCTGTTGTTACGGTATTGTTAAAAATACTCGTGTGGATAGGCCCATTGGGCCCATTGTATCTTATTCCACTTTTTTAATTAATATATTTCTACTGCGATCTCAGCTTGCTATAATAAAACAACATTCAATTTCCACTTTTATTCATCATTCTTTATCATTTAAATTTTGTACATTAAGTTATTGACGTGAAGAAAATCAAAAGTGTCCACAGGCTGAGATCACGTCACCAGAAAAAGTGTAATGCAGAAGCAAAATAGAGTACAATTTTATTCTTAAAACAAAAGATATAAACTATCGCAAACGAATCGGTCTCCCCTGATTCAAACATAATTTCGTAAAGAAATTGACAAAACGCATGATAAACCAATTTAAGTAGGTATGATCAAGCGCATGTATTGCTATCTCGTTCACTAAAAAATTATGTCATTTGGTGCTTTTTTCTTGATATACTTTTTTTTATAAACACTAGTTCATAGCAAACAAAAACAAATCGAATTGTTTTGCGGTGATAGTTTTTGTGAAAATTTTGTGAAAACAACGAAGCCTTGTGATTTTATCGCACCGAATGACGATATGCGCAAGAAAAGACGAATTTGAAACAGCTGTCAATCATACCTATTCAATTGGTTTATCATGGACAAAACGTATCTATTTTATCAAAAAATTAGTAAATTTGATGGTTATCATTCCAATTTTATATTCATATAGACTATAGAGTATACACACAATAATACAGGTTTTACAATTCAAACTCCGCATCCAATCATTGTTCTAATGATAAGTTTGATTATGTGTTCCATCCTGTAAAGAAATATCGTATTGTACTTTCCCTTTGTGTTATACAACAAAATTTATTTATGTACACCCACACCAGATTCAATTTTTTTTAAAGAATTCAACTAGAATTTCAAATAGAAATCAAAGTGTTTCTTTCTCCATTACAACTTTCTGGTAATATTTAGGAAAGCTAATTGTTATAAATTTTTAAATATTTTTTAACAAAATCTGAATTTTGATTTTATAAAATTAAGATTGAAATTTAAAATTAAACTATACAGTACCGTTCTCATGATGGATTCAGAAAAAAATTTCAAACAAACCCAGGAATATTCTAAATCATTGTTCAAATTTATTTAAGTTATCGAACATTTAATTTTTTTAAGCAAACATTTTTTTTTCTATCAACCGTCTCACTTCAATCGAATTTTTAGTTGGTAACCACGTTATTTTTATTAATAATTTATCTTTTTTTCTTGCATTTCCTTAACGATTGAAAGATCTATTAATGATTACACTTTTTTGCTCAAGCCATTTTTATTTTGATCAAGTTCAATAATTCTGTGTTTTTTTTTAAAACATGATAATGGACAGCATTTTTTGTCGATTTTAAGTTATGAATGAAAATAGCTCCCCAATTCTCTAAAGTTTCTAAAATATGTTTCAATTTTCCACCATTTTTCCGGAAAATCCTAATAGCAACCATTACACGATCAATATTAATGTCATTACCAGTTATGTCAATACCTGCATCATTACTACTTCAATATTTTTTAACCTTACACAATCATTATTAATGACAGTAATTCCATCATTACCAAGCTTTCATTACTGCTGGTAGAAGCATTTTTTCTTAAATTTTACATGGATCCTAAAGAAAAAACGTGTATTGTATCTGTATCCTCTAATACATAAAACATATCATCCATGTTGATGAATTTTTATTATTTATATACAATTTAATATAATGAATTATGTATATACTTTTTTTATAAAAAAAAAATATATTTACGTAGATAACCTCAAATTTATAATGTAATATTTAATAGTAATGACACATAGTCATGACGCGAACCCTACACTATCATTAATAATGACAGTATCCCTACCACACATCAATAATGATGTCTCGAAATAAAAAAATCCGGATTTTCATTATTTCCGACCATCATTCGTCATTACTTCAAGTTACACGATCAATATTAATGTCATTATCAGAAAGTAATGACATTATTATTGACCGTGTAATGGTTGCTATACAAAATGAATAATTAATACTAAAAGCTACTGCGACTTTTTATTTCAAATGCGTTTTCGGAACAATTTACTTTATGCAGTTAACATGTTTTCCAAAAAACACAGAATGACAGAATTATGTATGTCAATGAGAAATTTACAACAATTACACTAAATAATTCCTAAACCTAGCTACCACATTTCACACTAGATGTCTTTTTCTAGTTTATTTTGAAAGGTTTCTAATAAAAAAGACATTTGGGAAGCATTTTATAGCTGGTGGTAATTAGATTTAGAAAATCAACAGTTAAATGTCTTGTGATAAGTTAATATTACCAAATGTATAAGCAAACAGGCGAGAATTGTCAAATTCAATTGTTTGACAAGCTATTTTGTTCGAAATCGCGAATATAAATAGAGAATCATTTGTTTTAAGGTTTTATAATTAACTATTTTTATTTTTATTTTAATTAAAAAAAACGTAAATTTAAATAATTTATTTATAAATAAATTGAACAGCATGTTAATTTTTAAATGTTACTTTTTATTAATGTAGGTTTTATATGTTTGACTTTGTATAGGGCAGAATGGGTTGAATAAATCTTGACCGCAGTATTTTTTTATAGAATACTCTTACACAAAGACAAATTGCTGGTTTATTTCATCGTTAAAGGCCACGATATAAGAATTATTTATGTGGTTTTCCTGTTGCAATAAAAACAGACTCCGAGTCGAATCCGAGATGAAAAAATCGTGTTAGTAATCGCTCCGAAAAATTTGACCGAGCGACGAATGACAGCTGCTGTCATTTGGTTTTCGCTCCGATTTTTTTTATCTCAACAGTACATAAGATATCCCAGCAAACGTGTTACTTAACACATGCAAGACAAACTCAAGACTTGGTATGGTAACAAACCCAAGTCAGTCAAAAGGCAACTCCATGTATTTGGAGCGAAGAGTCTTCAAAGAAATGTGTTGCGGTCGTTATTGGTAACATGTATACAAGATGTCTTGGGTAACATATCTCAAGGTCTTCAATCTTCATAGGTAACATCTCTGGTGGCCGTTATTGGTAACATGTCTGGATATTGACTTTTGTAACATGTTTTGGTGGTCGTATTAGGCAACATGCCTTGCGTTCTTCATTGATAACATGGTTTGGGTTTGTCTTTAGCAAGATGTATGACGACTGTTTTAGGTAACATGTTTGAAGCAGTCACACTCCTAATATATCTACCCAGCAAAAGTAGAAAATATTATTCCCCTCCTCCTTTCTTTACCCCAGAGTCTCATCTCTGAGAGTTTCTTTTTCTTTACCCCATTTTTGTGTCGCTAATTCGATTTCATACTGAAAAGTAAGGTCTAGGTCTACTCCTCAGGTAGCTACGCACTACGCTACGACCGAACTACAAAAACTCAACTCTCGTTAAATACATTAAGTATATAGCCAGAGTGTATTGATTTAGCGAATTATATTCACTAACTTAAAATCAAAAAACTCAAGCAGAAATCTCATTTGTGTGTGTATCATACCCACACGAATAATTACGGGATCGGTACTAATGCCCGTATTACAAAATCCAGAATGAACAATATCCCGTAGATCACAAAAAACCGTATTACAAAATCCCGTATTTCATAATCCCGTATTTCAAAATCTCGTAGTATGAATTTCTACGGTATTACGGGACTAATCAAATTAAAAAAACATTTTTGGTTTTATGAAATTATTTCTTGTAATTTTTTTTAATAAATAGTTTTAAAAATAATATTATTTAATTTACAACTAAATTATTTGTGATCTATGTATATTAATAAAAATGAAAATCTGTATGTATGTATGTGTTTTACACGGATCATCTAATCAAATTGAGTTTTGCGTAAGGGTTTTCGTAGTATTTTCGAAGGGGTCCGGCCCCTGGGTCTAGGTGCCCTCGAACAAAATGTTTCTAAAATTTCGAGAGAATTACATTTTTTTGGTATTTTATTGCCATCTTTTAACTATGAGCAAATTTTCGTGGTATTTTCGAAGGTTCGAGCCCCTGGACCTAGATGCTTTCGAACAAATTTGTTTGTATTTTTTTTTTAATTTTTCACTAGAATGAGTTTAGGGTTAAATGAAACTAATTGTATACAGAATCTCACTGGTTGTGCAAAAGCCGAGGACGTGTTCTTTGCACGGTTACCGCTAATACAGTCTGACACTCCAATCGAGTTAAAACGACTACATCCTGTACGACTTGCGCTTGCTATCACCATCAATAAGGCACAAGGACAATCGCTGAAGACAGCTAGAATAAATTTAGAGTCTGGATGCTTCTCTTATGGTTAATTATGGCTTGCTCCCAAATCGGCAATCCAAAAAAAACTCTTTATCTATGTCAAAGATGGCAAAACACGAGACATTGTCCACAAGCTTTAAAGAAATGATTAAATTAAATAATATATATTTCTCCTATACCCACAAACAAAATTGAACACATCACCATTCGCACAAAAATAATAATAAAAACTACAAAAAATGGCGAAATATATACATAGTTTTTGTGCGTTGGTGTCCATAACGAAGCGGTATTTGAAGACATTTTCAAGACAACCAGAAGACTTGTTACCATTCCTTCTATTTCCCACCGATAGGAGCGCTTTAAATTACATAACGTCTGTGTCTCTGTAACATACTGAAGACAACCGCAAGACATGTTGCCCAAGAAATTTGTCTCTTTTGCAGAAAAGCACAAGACTTGTTAGACAAAAAATTTGCTGGGATGCTCTCGCGCATGATGGCGTCATCAAGTGACAAAATTATTTGCGATTTCCAACAAAGTAGCTGACATCTGGCGAAAACAATATGAACAAAATTTAACCATACAACAAGGGAGATCAGAACTGTCAAACAGTTGAATATGACAATATCGCCCCCTTTGCTTACATAGAAACCAACGCCGACTACAGTTAATGGAAATCGCCAATGTCATTTTATACATAAATAATATACGGAGTAGGCCTTGTTTAAATAAACACGCCACACAAAAATGTACTGAGTTGTCACTGGACGATGAGATCGGCAAACAAACCCAATTTTGTAAAGTAATTGATCGTATCTTTATATTTCTATATCGTGGTTAAAGGGCTTATATAGCCGATAATGAAACGGAATGAAATGAAATCTAAACAAAAGACGAACAGGCACTAGTTACGAAGAATTGGCGAATGTGACGTTTCGAATTTTGTTTAAAAATAATTCGTTTGCTTTTTATTTTTATATTTGGTGGATATTTTATCAAAAATTCGTAATATGTATTTCATAAAAATATTGAATTGAAATTATTATTATATTCTTTAATATTTCATGCACCAATAAGAATAGACAGATGTGGATCTTGTATGGGCCATATTTACATTTTAAATTTCAATACCAAATTCCAATCCAATCCATTTAGAGCAGGACGTATATATTATAAAATAAAATGTTGTTTTAAGTTGGTTTATGTTTGCTCTGATATAATCAAAATAGCCATACGTAAAAAAAGATAAAAAGAGACAGAAATGTACGTCCTGCTCTACAAGAATTGGATTGGAATTTGGTATTGAAATTTAGAATGTAAATATGGCCCATACAAGATCCACATCTGTCTATTCTTATCTGTGATTTCATGTATAAATTTAAAAAAACAAATTTTTTTGACAGTTCACGAAAAATAAACAAAAATCGATAGATCAAAACCGGTAAGACGAAACGAAAAAAAAATTGAATTAAATCAATTCTTGCGTTTGTTTTCAATTCGTTTCTTCTACACAATTCATCTAGTAGTAATTCATTTCATTTCAGTTCGTCTGGATTTTAACTATATACATAGGTAGCTCTTAAAGGCAGTGATACATGTAAAAATTTTTCCTTTAAGCCGCATACTACAAAAAAAATTCAGTAACTTTTTTGGTAATTTCGCAACAAGTATATGAGAAAATCTTATGTCCGTCAAGTTCTTCTGTTGCGAAATTACCATAAAAGTTACTGAATTTTTTTTGTAGTATGTAGCTGTCACTGAAAGGCAATAAAATTTGCCGTATATAAAATTGAATCATGATAAACCAATTTAAGAGGAATGATCAAGCGCATGTATTGCTATCTCTTTCACTAAAAAATTACGTCATTCGGTGATCGGTGCTATACTTTTTTTTTTTTATAAACGTTAGTTTGCAAACAAATCGAATTGTTTTGCGGTGATAGTTTTTTTGAAAATTTTGTGAAAACAACGAAGCTTCGTGATTTTATCGCACCGAATGACGACATGCGCAAGAAAAGACGAATTTGAATCAGCTGTCAATCATACTTTTCAATAATTGGTTTATCATGAAATTGAACCATGTTCAATTTTCTATTTTTACCTAAATATAGCCTACTTGATGCGGCTAGATATATTACCTTAAAGGCAAAAATCGTACATGTATCACTCCTTTGTTAATTACATATTTATGTCATTTTTATCGCGAACTCGAAAACTGTCGACAGTAACTTTTTTGGTAATTTCCCATCAGAAGAATTTGATGACGAAAAATTGTTTAGTAATTTTTTAAAAAAGAAAAATTAATTCCATCAAGTTCTTCTGTGACAAAATTACCAATAAATTTATTGATAACAGTTTTCGAGTATGCGACAATACTCCCAAGTACTATTTCCTCTTATAATATAATAAAAGAAAGTCCGCTATTAGAACGTTTATTCCGTCTGATAATTTGCGATTTTAAAAAAACATTCTAAATTAATTACACTTTAGTGATTTAGTGAATTCACTTTTAAACTAGGTACACAAAAATTGCATTTTGTACATAAAGTTCTATAATCTTTGCACCATATTTCATTTGAATTCTTTATCACTCATATCTGTTTTCATTATTATGTTAATTTTGTATCTTTAATTGGTTAATTGGTCACTTTACATGTATGCTTAAATGTCACATTTTGTATATTCATCACATACATGCCTATTTGTAAGAACTTTACAACTATGTTAAATTTATACAAAAAATATTTTAAATTATCTTTCTAAATTAAACACAAACAATGGCTGTCTTGTAGTAAAACCAGTATTCTTTTGTCTTATGAATTTCCAGAGTGGTATTGCTGGTGCTCTTGCCAAATTAACATTAGGTGCAAATCGTTCATCTGAACAAGAAGAATTTGAAAATCATATGCGTCGTCAATGTTGGGAATCTGGAAATATTGATTATTTGGGAAAAGATTCATTCGATAATATATGGCGTCGTATAACACAAACTATTGAATCTGGTACAAAACAGGATTTTCCAGTAGCAACACAGCCAGAACCAGCGTCAGAAACGACATCAACGGCATTACCGGATGAAAAATTAAAAGTTGATATAACAAAAAAAGGTAACTAACTAATTAAAATTAATTTAATATAAAAAAAAAAAATTATTTTTAATTTACACAAGTAATTATATACTATATCATCATCATTGTGTCTTATTTGTTTTTTTTCATTATTAAATTTATTTTATTAAATTTTTTTTTTTTGTAATGATATTTTCTGTTGAGAATGTTTAGTTCTATGTTTTTCTATATTTTTTTTTTTCTAATTCCTAAAGAAAATTTAATTTTGTAACTTTATTTTTAAAATTTATAATTTTAGTATAATTTTGAGATTTCTTGAATTTAAAATAATATGGTCATTGGAGAATTCAACTTTTATTTATGAAAATATGGAATTTTACAAATACATATAACAATAATTATAACTATTGCATGATACGTCGAACATTTTGCAAAAACAATCATTCATAAATTGTTTCTATTCAATTAATCTCAAAATTGATACGAAATGTTTTTATATGTAATCACGAAATGTGATTTTGCGTCTCAAATAATTTGTGTTAGTGCATTATAATTACCAAATATAAAAACATTTTGTATCAGTAAACACAGGTATACCATACGGTTATGTTGTTTCGTTTAATTTGCTAAATCAAACTATGTATGTATTTATGAACTCGGCATTTAAAGTTGAAAAAAAAACGTATTTGCAGAGGTATACCTGTTTTAGAAAATATTCGTATTTTTTTGATATAAAGAGAAAGATTATATTTTTTTGAAAGATGATAAAAACCATTAAATTAATTTTTTATAAATTTAAAACAAATAAAATTGTTGCTTACCGTATTTGAACAAATTCATTTTCTTCATCTTTTAGTTTGTAAAATATAATGATCAAATTAATCAAAAAACCGAAAAATTTTATATTTTTTATGAATTGATTAATTTGATTGTAACCTTTTTCGGCTATTTTTAAACCAAAATATATAAATATATTATTTATGCTTTTATTTAATTATGAAAATAAAATATTATTGATTTAAAAAAAAAATGATTTTTGTTTTTAAATTTCAAAAAAAAAAAAATTCTGTATAGATATTTAGATTTTTCAGACATTTATCTATAATTCTAAAATGGATAAATAATTGAAAAAAAAATATTTCTTTAGAACTCAAAAATATTTTTTTTATTACCCCCATCATGTTACCTATCCTTTTGGAAATGGTATTTTTGACATACTTTCATAATATCGATATAATTTTTCGAAATCATTGATGATCCACCTCATTCATTCATGTGATTCATTTGCAAAGTAAAACTCCAATTTTTAGAACATTCATTACCTTTAAAACTTTTTATAAAAGAGGGACACAATATTTTACGGATTAGTATTACTCTAGGGAAGTTAGTATTGCATTTTTCTATGGCGCAGCGATTTGTTGAAATGCAATCCTATTCTATGTAGACGCTAAAATTACGCCACATAACAGTTTTATTACTTGTTTTCGACCTTTTTAATTAGAATCTTCAAGCATCTTAACATTCAAAATTCGAATTTTGTAAAATACTTAGGCGATGAAAACATCGCATAAGATATTTTACAAAATTTGAATTGTGAATGTTGAGATGATTGAAGATTTTAATTCAAAAGGTTTGAAAACAAATTAATAGAACTAAAATTTTTATATTATTTTATGCAGAATGAGATATTTGAAACAGGCAATCACCCAGAAAACGAGCGCCTCTATAGAAACAAATTCCTAAGAAAGCGTTGATTGGTTGCAAGGGGGAAATAATTAGCGTATTTTGTTGACCAAAATTGAATCCAAACTATTTTGGGTTTATTTGTTTCCCAAGAAAATAGCCAATTTGATTTAATTGGCAAAAGCCAACTTTTCGAAATAAAATACAAATTTAATATGTAATATGACCTGGTGGCAGGTATCATAACCAAAAATTAGAATTGGGTTTAATTTAACCCAATATTTTTTTGGATTAATGTTATTCTTGCGAGTGTTTATCCTATGCAATTGTTGTTGTAAATTTTTCAAGGAAATACGCTTAATATGGTTTTATTTAGGGATGTTTTTTTATTTATTCGGAATATTCCGAACATTTCGAAAGCGACGTAAATCGTTCTTTTATTCATTCCATTCCTTCTATTTCTTTTTTAGTTCAATTTTTTATTTATTCGGAATATTCAGAATGCATTCTTTTTGTACTAGATCGAAATGTGGAATAAAAAGAATATTCCATTTGTGTCGTTCAATTGCAGAATCCGTTATTCATATTTTTCCAAGTTTTTTCATGCGAAATGTCGTTAGATTCGCATTCCCGAGGGCTAACAACACTAAATAAAAATTATTTCACAAACTCGTTTATTTGCCTTAAATTTTCACTGACAAAAAATGAAGTTAAATGCAAAAACCGATATTTACAAAATAAATAAAATGCAAAGTGCGGTATCTACACAGGAAAAAGCTGCTTTAAAACCAGCTATTTACAGTGATGATAACTGTTTTGCAAATAGCAAAACTCACTATTTTCAAAGGAATTTTTGTTCACAATCAATAAATTTTCAGCTTTTCAGTACAATTCTGTTCAAGCAACAGACGCAATGAACTTTGCTAAATCATTTTACGCGATTAGCAATAAGTTTAACCGAGATTCATTTTTGATAACTTATGTTAGCGCACTAAATCTACGGAGGAAAGAGCAAACTTCGACATTAAAATGCTCGGTGCCAGGGCCCGTATTCTTGAAATTCACCGAAAAAAGTCGCCGGTGACTTTGCTATAAAATAATTTAAATTTTCGACTGAAATGACGTATTTCACTACAAAATTATCGGCAACTTTTTCGGGTGAATTTCAAGAATACGGGCCCGGCTTACTTTCTGTAGTATCCTGTGAGTCAAAAATGATCGAGTGATAGGACTGGGCAAACGGTATTTGGAGACCGGGTTGGGTCATGTTGAACGGCGATGAGGGGAAAGAGTTGGGTTGAACAACCAGTCGAAAAAGGAAGCAGTTGTTAATTTTATAACTAAATTTAAAGCTATCGAACTTCACTATTGCAGGAGCAAAATTGCCAGAAGATAGTATTTGCCTAGCGACCTACATAAATATTAACAAAATATATCATATATTAGTAGCCGAGTCCCTGAATTAAATATTAAAAAATGTTTCTTTAGGAATATTTTTAACAGCAAGTTTAATATTGGGTTTAAAATACCAGCGACTGATCTAGGTTCCACATGGATTATGCTTAATGAACGTATGCAACGCGAAACAGACCCCAAAAAAATACTTGATGGTTAAAAGGTTGATACAATAAAGGCGCGCAAAGGCATTTTTTAGTCTGCTGAGAGAAGAAGCCGATGATCTGGTAACGTTGTTTTTCGACTCCAAGACGACATATTACAGTCGTCAAAGTATGTAATATGTTTAATTTTAGGATATTGGTCAGATCTGTAAAATCTCCGTTGTCTAAGGAGAATATTTTTCTTTACACATTTTTTTTTTTATATTTGGTGGGTATTTTGCAATATGATGAAGAGTAAAACTCGCTATAAATTTCAGTTAGTTGCAAAACTCGTTATTTACAATTTTCAAACTGCCCTAACGCCCATACTAAATTAGATTCGATTTTTATGCTTCTACTAAATGTCCACATTGGCTTAGCGAAATCGGTTAGGCAAAAAACATAGCTACAGTGTTTACATTGTCCGTAGTAGGTTTTTTACAATTTACAAGAAACAATCGATAATGGAAATAACTCACTTTGCATTTGAACGACAAATTTGACGTTTTGTAATTATGTGCGATATTGACAATTTCAAACAAAGACGCAACACGTCCTTTGACAGTCGTATTTTCATCACAGCAATGCAGACATTAGTAGGTAATGTCCCCTCCTCTCCTCCACACCACATCCTGGAAACACCGATTCATACTAATATTATCCCATCATCTTGGGATAAGAGGAAAACTCCTCACACAGAGTTAATGATGTGTCTCGGGAATAGGACATTTAGACCTAATCCTCATCCCCAAAATTTTACATGGTTCAAGCCGAGTAACAAAAACTCTTCAATTTATAGGTAAGCCCGTCAGAATGAGGCGAATTAAAAGTTCGATCTGCATATTCATAAATCTGTGCTCAAAAGGTAAAAATGCTTAAGTCAACTTAAGCTGTTTTACCTTTTTTAATATTCAACGTTTTCTATTTCTCCTCTAACCTCACTAAATTTGATTTAAATGGTAATGCCTTGTGGCCAAAGGCTTTGGTCGCAAGCCGTAGCAACTTTAGTCGGCATAGGTGGAAAATGAATATAATATCCAACTTTTTTTATCTTTCTAGAAAAATGATGAAATTTGAAATAAACTGTTTTACTTTTTGACCACAGAAATATTGCATAGCATACAATGGTCTATATGATGTAAATCTTACCCCGGTCCGCTTCCAAACTTCTCTTAACCGTCTCAAGCGACCATACACCTGAAGACGTCACTGGATTGCTTATCTGATCAATTTAAATTTATTCTGCTAACCTAATGAAATGGCGTCAATATTTTTTTAGGAATTTGATCAGTAGGACTTTTCAAAACTTCTTATTTTGGAAATGTAAAACAACTAAACACAAAAATTTTCTGGGGTGGTCCATTTTTCACACTTTTGGTACAATTTTCTTCGAGTTCCGTTTTTCCTTCGCGACTTCTATACATACGCCCATTCAGTTTCAAATTTTCAAAATGTATGTGAAATTCAAATTAATTCAGGTCAAATTCTCATTTGAAATTCATAATTAAATTAAAACGTCCAAATTCCACATGCAATTTTAATTAGACCAGGGGCGTCCAAGCCAAATGAGTATTTTTGACAAATTTTCAAAATAGCTAGAGCATTAAAACTGCGATTAGAATAAAAAGCCAACTGGTAAATGCGGTAATTATTTATGTATCCAAAATCAAAGAATTCATCACTCCGGAATAGATGTGAAGATCACCGCAATAGTTGTTGCATATTGCAGCATGCGGCCCGCGTGCCGCATGCCTTAAAATGGAATAAAAATTGCGGTGGTCTGCAGACTCACCCCAGAGTAATAAATTCTATGGTTATGGATACATAAATAGTTACCGCGTTGTCCAGTTGGCTTTTTATTCTAATCGCAGTTTTACTGCTCTAGTTATTTTGAAAAATTGCCAAAAATACTCATTTGGCTTGGACGCCCATGAATTAGACAATTAAGATACAACTTTCGTCCAATCCTACATTGCGAATTGCCGTTTATGAAAGCTGTTTGGACGAAGTTCTTCCTAGATTTCATTGAATTTTCTTAAAAATCGAAATTATTTTCCTTAATTTTTAAAATTCTTTAGATAAAATTATAATTCTAAATTTCCAAAATTCCATTTTCTTAAATCGTCTCTAATATTCATAATTCTTAAATTTCCGTATCCTAAGATATCAAACTTTCTAAAATCCAAACCCTAACAAACACCAAAAACTCTACCTAGCAACATTTTTAACCGTCTCAATTTTTTAATTTCAAGAATTAAAACTCCTACATAGGTAATTTCAAAATTTCTGAATTCTGAAACTTAAAGTTTGAAAACCTTAAAATCTCTTCTCGATCAACTTTTTAAATCCCTGATATCCGAATTTTCTAAAATAATAGCTCTCGTCACGAGCTTGCGTATTTGCGTATTTCGTAACTTCGTAAATTTGACGTTTCCTCTGATTGGTTGAAATTGTTTCCCCTAAATAAGAAAGAAACGTCAAAAATAAACACGCTCACAGGCTACTTTTCTTCAGCGTATTTTGACAATTATAATTACTTGTGAATAAATAATATTGATCAAAATGTTAAAAAACGGGCAAGAATGTTTACCCAAAAATAGGAAGAAGAGGAAGAGATGGATATATTGAATTATTTTAAAAAAATAATTCAAAATAATTTAGAAATAGAAGTTTGTTTTATTAGTAGTGCCTACATTTATATGTAAATATTTATGTGATTTTTACTTTTTTTTTTTTTCTCTGGCGCTACATCCCATAGAGGGATGTGGCCGCTTCATTGTGAAGTTTCGTAATCATTTTTTCCAACGGATAATGAGTGATTATTTCATTGATCCTTTACATTAACCAGCCGTGATTTTTTCATCACCCGCCGAGAATTGAACCCGGGACCTCCTTTCATAATTTTTAAATATCAAACTTTTAAACTGACAAATGAAATATTTAAGTTTCTAAACTGTTTAGTTTTCTGAGACTAGTTCTCGATTTAACTTCATAGTTTATAACTTTAGATTCGTTCCATCAGTTGCTAATTTACGATAGAATAAAATAGTTTAAATTTAACAAATTTTATTATAATGAAAATACGAATCTAATACTGTAGACAGACACAGAGTTAATTGCGATTTTCATTTATCCCGTTTGTCAAAAACCGCGTTGGGGAAACGAAATAATCCGATTTTTGTGAAAATCGATATAAGCTGCAATAAAACTTATCAGTCAAATTTTTAGTTAATTAATTTTATTTTTTACAAAATATGTCGAAAGTTCAAACGCAATAAATAGATGTTAAGTAACTTTTATAAATACTTTAAACTGTCTGCAAAATTTTGACTATTTACTTGCTTGCTAGTAAAGACAAATATTTCGGGTGTACCAGTTTTTGCTCATTTGCAGCAATTGTTTGTTAAAGCATGAGTACGTGGCCCTGTTGTTGGTATACAAATTTTTTCTTGCTATACTTGTTAGTCGTATTTCAATATGAAATATAATCTTCCAATAAAAAACTATCCCAATGACCTTTGTTAAGATTTAATTTAAAATCGTGAAGAAATTAAGCAGTGAATCTACTTACTAAAAAATTGTCGCGACTCCAAAAATTTAGTAATATTTCAACAGAAAAACTTGACAGAGATAAATTTTGCTTCCATATTTTTCAAAAATTAATTCAAAAATTTTCTCTGTCAAGTTTTCCAACAAAGTGATGCAGAATGTGTGATATGAAACCATCATCTAGTTTCAAGCCAGAATTGGTATTTAATATTCTTAGGCCAAAATGGACTTAACTGTCACTTTTTAATATTCTACAATATGTACTTTAATTTAAGCACCGAAAATAATTTTTTTTAAATGTAATTTATTTGAAAACAATTTTACTTACTTTGTTAAAAAAGAACTGACTATTTTATAAGGTCGGTTTCGGATAGCTCCTTTGTCGGTTCTGTTGTTAAAAGGGAACCAAACAAGGAAAAGCTATTGACGATCGGTCTCGGTTTTTATGTATCTAACTCATTTTTTCTATTTTCCGCTGGAGCGCTGCCGTAATTTTTATGTACATTGTACTTGGTCCATTTTTTCTATCTTCCGTAAGAGGCGCTTTTCCTACTTTTACAATCATCAATTCGAATTCGACCTTTTCGAGTATTAGTCGTATTTTGTTTGACAATTTACAACAACAATTGCACTATTGAATTCCTCAGTAGGAATTCATCGAATTCCTGCTAAATTGACGGAATTCAAAATCCAATTCCTCGTGTAGTTTGCCTACTTCACGCTGGGTGCGCTAGACCACATTTTTTTAGTTTTAAAGGTTGGCTGTGTGAAATTTTTTGTTATTTTGACTATTTATTTGGCAATTAAAAGTAAACAAATATTTATTAAATACACTAAATGTAAACAAATACACATACCAATATTTTATTTGCGAAAAAAAATATATTTCACCACAAAAAAATTCAAAATGCTACCAACCTTTGAAAACCAATCAAATTCCAAACATTGAATTCCATGGTTATTTTATTTGACCAAAATTGAATTCCAATTTCAATTCCAATCCCTTGGTCAAATAAAATACGACTATTATTAAAAAATCATTGTTACTATTGACGATTGTAAAAATAGGGAAAGCACTTCTTACGGAAGATAGCAAACATTGACCAAATACACACAAATTGCGACACAATCATAGTACAAGTACATGTGTTATCAGCGCTCCTGCGGAAATTAGAACAAATGAGGTAGATACATAAAAATCGAGACTCTCCAATTGATGACTGGTAAAGTTGAATAAGCGCCTTAAGCGAACAAAAGTAAAATACGTGATAGACTGTAACAAAAATTTGCTATATGAAGTTATACGGAAATATTATCTACTTAAATTACATTTTTATTTATGAAAATGGTAATGATTGGAAAATTGAATTAATCACATATATGTAGTTTAAAGTGTTTTTTGTATGTCTGATTTATTTGTGGCATTCTCATCATTCTAAATGTGAGAAACTTGTACCTTAAAATTGCAGAAATTTCAAAATAAGCTAGTGTTACTAAAAACATAAATATTTTAAAAATATTAAATTTTAGATTGTATTAATAAGTCAAAGGGTAGCAACTGTGGTCTAATAAAGCTTCAAAAATGTTTAGTGGCCCAAATATATATTTATTGTAAGTTTAACATTAAATTTCTGCAATTTTTAAGTACAACTTTTTGATATTTAAAATGAAAAAATGTTCTAAATGAATCAGATATACTAAAATCACACTTTAAACTACATATGGGATTTATTTTTAATTTTCCAATCATTACAATTTTCACAAATAAAAATGTAATTTAAATAGACAATATTTCCATATAACTTCATATATCAAATTTTTGTAACAGTCTATCACATATTTCACTATTGTCCGCTGGAGCACATCGTTCCATTCGTCAATTGACGTCATTGACGATTGTATAAGAGGTACAGCGCCCCTTGCCAGAAATAGAACAAATACACCAGATCATACAAATTGCGACGCAACCATAGTAAATGTGTTATCAGCGCTCCTGCGCCAAATAGAAAAATTGAGGTAGATACATAAAAATCGAGATCCTCCAATCGTCAATTGACGATTGTAAAGGTAAAGGAAGCGCCTCTCGAGGACAATAGTTAAAATGATGCACCTGATAAAATGACATTTGTCACAAAGGCGACGAAAGAAAATTTAGCAATGCGGTACTTAAAAATTGTTTTTATAGTCCAAAATTGGAATTATTTACAATTATTAGCAATCCGATAAGTAAAAATTGTGTTTACATATCAAAATTGGAATTATTTACAACAATTTCGAACGTCAAATTATCAGGTAGCTCAGTTTAAAAATGTTCCACTAGGTGGAATCCGTGATGCTCCAATCGTCAATAAGGAAAAATGTTTCACTTATGTAAATTACATTTAAAAATAAGTTGTTTTGATTATAAAATTTACAAGTGGTAAAAAATAAACACAACAAATCAAAATGGATTAAACCATTATGATGATACTGCGAATGTGTTTATAGCATAAATTCCAAAGTTGGGGTTACAAAGAATTTCTACATAGTACATTACATACAAATCAGAAAGATAACATAACTATTCGTGATTTTTTATTTTGAGTCTGATTTTTGAAAATCTATTTAGTAAAAGTTGCTTCTATTTATTTCTAATTCACCGAGTAGTAGTATGTTTGACATTTAATAAAAGTATCTACTCTATTTGCATATTGCATGACTTATTTTTAAATATTTGATAAATTTATAAAATCCAGCCTGTTTCCTTCCTATTCAACAGAACTGGTTTAAACCGCACGTTCGTTCAAAATACGTTAATTTTCTTTAAACACGACTTTTATTCCAACATATAGAATAACGAATAAATTTTACTTCCAACATAATAATAAAACTAATATTAGCTGTTTGGTTTTATATCAGCACATCATATTGTGCTGTGTTTGTGAAGTATTATTCAACAACCTACATACATCTTTGAAGAGATTATTTAACCTACTAATAAATATCTAGATATGGAGGGGAGTCAGCCAAGAAACAATTACTGAATTACATAATCTGTCAATCAAGAATGTGTTATTTAACAAATTTTTGTTAGGAAACAGATAGCTATTTGGAAACAGATAGCTACTTGATAAAATAATTAGTTTTTCTTATTAATGTTGATATTAAATATTATTTTGATGGTTTTAATTAAAAATTAGAATAATTTTAAAGTAAAAGTGATCCCTAAAATTATAAATATCCCCCCAAAACAAACCAGAAAGAACATGCATGTTGAGGACCTGCAATTTATTTAAATGGTTGTCGTATTTACGTTTGAGTATAATAATTACGATTATTATTATTATTTTTTTTATGTTGTTAATTAATTATAATTTATTTTGTATTATTTATGTTAGTCATCAAAATTTCATCAAAAACTATTTCCAAGTAAGTTTTATTTTTAGTTTTCTGTTTTTAATTTACAACTACAGACAAAATTATAAGTAACCCTGCTGTATTTAATTGTTTGCACTTTTCAATTTAATCAAAAAACACACAGGATAATTAATTTTTGGATATTGTTTCAATTGTTTAACAAATTAATTTTTTTTTTAACAGGGGCAGCTAAACCAAAAATACGGATACTATTTTATAATATATTGAAAAATTTGAACAAATTTAATTTGTTAAATTGTGAATTATATTGCATTAGCAATAATAAGCAAAGCTATGTTTAAACGGCCAACGGGCTGAATTGCGGTATAGTATAAAATAGAAAGAATGATAAATATGTTTAATCTTTTGCACTCCACCAAAATTAACAAAAATGTTTATACAAGCCATTTATAGACATTTTTGTTGGTTTTGACTCCACATAAAATTTCATGCCCACTGCCAGCAACTTCACGCCATTTTTTATTAACACTAAAAATTAAAAGAATTATTTTTTAAAGAAAATTTTATAAATGCGTTGCATAGATCAGATTATATTTATAAATGTTATTACATATCGTCGATTTGCGAGAACAGTAACACATCTCAAAATATCATATTTTTGAGGAAATCGATTTGAAATTTTTTTTTTGGTGTAAAATAGTTGAATTCATCAAACTCAACGTCACATCTATTGAAAACTATGGGTAGTTTAGAAGTGACACTATGCCAGATAAAAGGTTGTTACATTTAAAGGATTTGTTTCCTATTATCTCAAAATTGGCCATTTTTGAGATGTGTCACTGTTCTCGCAAACCGACGATATATGTACGTATTTATATTTATATTATGCTACAAGAAAAAAAGTTTCTTTTTTGTGCTCATGTCACCGTATAGGTGTCAGTGGAGTGCAAAAGGTTAAAGTAAAATATCAAAAGTTATATTATTGTAAGTACCTTTAGTTTTCAAAATGTTGAAAATTTGAAATACCTCTTTAAGTTATTTAAAGACATGTTTATACACGGTGGCCTAATGAAATCGAAGCAGACTGTTTATCTTGTAAATTACTTACATCAAAAATATCATAAAACGTCAATTTTGTATTCGAGGAGGACACATTCACCCCAATTTCCATAGCCAAATCATTTTAAGTGCGAGACTATATTCGTGTCACGTCACTTGAAAATCGATATTCTTAAACCAAGTGACACAACTGCAACTAGAAATACTACTTTGATCAAAAAGTAGTAAGATTTTTCCAATTAAATTGTGCGGACTTATCCAAACGAGTAGAATTTTTTTCTTAGGTTGATAGCACCCCAACAGACATCTGTGTGAAACTTGGAGTCAATATCTTTAATTAAATGTTGCTTCAAAAATGAAATTTCGGCTTCCAAAACGTTGGAAAAGGCTTTTACCATAATGCAATGTCCAGAGTGAGAGTTTTTGATTTGTATAAGTTTTTCAAAGAAGGCACAAAAACGTGTTGAAGACGGTGAACGTCTTTGCCGTCCCTCGTCGTCTACACCACGTCAAAGAAGTCAAAAATTTGGTACTCAAAAATCGTCGATTGACAAATAGAAATCTTGTTGACGCCGCGCAAATATTAGCTGCATTTCTTGATGCATAGTGATCCGGATCAGAACAAAATTTACATGTGAAGCAACAACAACATTTGATCCAACATCGATTTTGGATCACAAATGATGATCTAAAAATTAGTTCAGCTATTAAAATGTAGGTGAAAAATAATTTTGTATTAAGTGGTTGTTAGTTTTGAAATCAACAATAAAATTAAATACCGAACTCATTCTACCTATTCATATGAGTATTGTATTCATCATATTCTTTGTAAAGGAAAGAAGCGACAAAGAATATGATACATATAATACGCGTAAGAACAGGCAAATTCAAAACGAAACAAGACAGAAAATTGATATTTGGTATTTGTTTGTTTTACATATTTTAGTGTTGTTTCATGAGACATGATCTGATCAAACGTCAAGAAATGCGGCTATTCGACACATAACGTTCTGCAACCAATCTGTTCGCCTGATTTAGCTCCGTCTGATTTCTGGTTATTCCCGAAACTCAAAATATCGTTTTCGCTCAATTTAAGAGATACAAGTCGAATCGAAGAAGGTTTTGAAGGCCATTCCGGAAATTGACTTTAAAAACTGTTTCGAAGATTGAACGTTGGCGTAAGAGTTTGCTATCCAAAGGGGATGAAATAAATTTGAAAGAATAATAAGCCGTTTGGGTTTATTTAAAAACTCTTACTACTTTTTGATCACAGTGTTATATCAGGCAAAATAGAAATAAAATTGTTTTGTAACAATATTACCAATACAACAACATATGCTTATATTACAAAATTACTCATAAAACGGCATTTTAAAATATATAAAATAAAATAATTGAGTCCTTCCATTTTGTAGGAGGTATTCATCATTTCAACAAACGGCCAAGGGAATCGAAAAATTGAAGTGACGTGACTATAATAGTCAAGAAAGTGAAGTGACACGACTTTAAGAATTGGGATGATAATGACGGTAAATATATCTGCAGAACTTTGTCCATCTTTCGGGAATGGCTGAGACTTAAATTCTCGTTCCAATGAAGCGAGCTATCAATTTTCGCAATTTATATTTAAAGAGGAGTTAATTGTAAGAAGTCTAATAAAATTAATACAAACCGAAAAAGAAAAAAAATTGGGAAAGAAAAAAAAATTGATACAATGGGCGCATTCAGCCAAGCCAACTGTTGGCAACATGTTGGGTAAAATCAACACATTGAGACCATGATACATTCAAAACGCACATGATCAGATTCAAAATTGCATGGCAATGTGATTGTTTAAATGTAATTTTTTCCATCGGTAGATTTTTGATGCCAACGTTTTGGGAGATCTGGGGTGAGATGTTGTAACCATCACGTTTTTCGCTTCGACGCATTTTCGATAGAATAACTGTACTCCTTTGTTAAAAATATAAAATTTTAAAACAATTTAGTTCTAAGGTACCGTTATTCTATCGAAAATGCATCGAAGCGAGAAACGTGATGGTTACAACATCTCACCCCTGAATGCGCCGATTGATTTTGGGATGTGCACTGTGAACTTTTTGCAAAACAAAATAACTATAACTTGTTGTAAGTTTGTAACGTTTGATTTAAATAAATATTTTTGCTTGAAAGAGGCTACCGATATGATGCAAAAGAGTAAAAGTGGTGGGGGAGCGGACAAAAATTACGGAAGAGCCCCTGCCCCTCGAGCCCCGAAGTCCAATCATTTTTAATTTCTATAAAAAATTTGTTCACTGGGCCTAAGAAAGTGTACACATTGGCAGACTCCTAGCTTTATACCAAATGGGTGAACAAACTAGAAATGTTGTTGTTTAACAACAACAATAAAACACAATTTTACCTATAGATAGCAAACTATTTAATTAATGACAAGTCTTTCAACCAATTAAGTATAGTCTGCGTCTGATACTTCATCGGCAAATAGCACAGTATTAATTCGTAGGATTCTTTGTCTGCCTAAATTTTAAATTATGGTGTATTGACCTATAGATAGAGTTGAAATAATTTTTTTCGAAAACTTTAAATATGCTAATGAACAACCGAATTGCTTAATCTGGAAATTGGCCAGTGTTTATCAAATTTTGAAACTTCACAATTTCCATTCATATAAAATTCAGCTGGTACAGGAACTCAATGAAGACGACTTGACCGCTGTTTGTATTTTTGTGAATTTATAACTGAACGAGCAATTAACAATCCAAGTTTCCATTTTAAAGACTGTTTCTCTGACAAATACACCTTTTAGCATGGTTTAGTTCAGGAGTAGAAACTAGGATTTTACCTAAATGGAAAAATGTTTAAATCATTATGCGTCAAAGAAGCAGAATATTCAGATTTAACGCTCTACACTACAGTTCATAGAATTAAGTCCTGAAAAAGTTTTGGCACGTGTTTTGAAATTACATTGCCGAATGCTTATGAAAACTGGAGTTTCTTATTATTCTATATTCTATTTTACAGCTTTTACAGTGCCGAAACAACTCTTATAAGTGACGCTGCAGCCGAGTCTTTTCCCATGTTGTGAGAAATTTAAACAAGGGTTGATGATCTTATTTGGGGAGTTTGCGGAAATAGACGAAAATTCTACTATTTCATGAAATATTTCCCTTTGGAGCACTTACGAGTAATTGAAAAATTAGTACGACAAATTATGTCAAGTTCTACATTTCGTAAGGGATGACCTTCTGGTAATAATTTAATTTCTTTTCTGTCTGCTGGTCTTGGAAAATGTTTTATTCTGTCCTTGGCAGGGAAAGTTTGCCTAGCCTTGATCGATATGGGTTAGATTAATACGTCCAAAAAGTATTTGGGCCAAAGCTTTCATATAATAACGAATATACAAAAGCTGATAAATTTCTTAATAAGCCTGGAATGCTCCAGAAAGTGCTACAACAGTTTAAGTCAAATCTATAATGATCGAAATTAAAAAAAACCATTATGAAGATTAATTTAGTGGAATAATAATTTAATTAAATAAGGCTACATTTACAATACTTATTTTAATAAATTTGTTACAATTAGCTGCGATTTATCTAAAAATAAATAACGTAAATTCAACAAATATGATTCCTCGTATCATTGGAAAGAGAATTTCAATCTCTTTTAAATGATGAATGACTCGAGCCTTATTCCCCATGATGGTTTGAGAAAGGGTAGCCACCCCCGTATTTCTGTGTCCCTCTCGAATAGAAAATAATCGTAATGTAGAGGTAAGTAGATGGTTTTCGAGATAATTAGTCTGCTTCATTTTCCCTGGGCCTTTATATTTATATTTAAGTCTATTTATTATTCGTAACATTAATCCTTTGCAACCGAACTGTTTTATACACTGCGTCAAAAAAAACACAACAGGATAATTTTTCGAAAAAATACCCAGATTTAAACGCTTGTATATTGGTGTCATGATATCTTTCAAAAAAAAAATATTTTGTTTCTAATTGAAGGAAGTTTTGCCTTCTTTTCGATACTGGAATCCGTTTTATTTTATTTTGTTTTTTATGACTTTTTGAGTAAAATCAAAATTGTCTGAAAGAAAAAAAAATATGCTGCTATTTGAGACTGTAAACGAACTTGCTCGATATTTCTTTCCCAAACCCAAATTAGCTATTTTATAGAGAATTTAGAAACCTTGAAAATGATACTATGGAAATTTCTGTACGACGACTTCTTGTCGAGTTATTTAAGTTTTAGAGAAAAAGCGATAAAATTTTAAGTATCTTTAAATTTTACGTTATTTTATGTATGGAACACAATATTTAATTTATCGCATAGTTATTTGAAGAGATAAGCGAGATGAATAGAAAAGAAAAATTACTAGTTCGCGCTACAAAAATTGTGGCTTTAGTTGAAGCAGGTGTAAGTGATCGTGAAATTGGGCGAATCTGTGATATTAATGTATCTGTTGTGAGCCGGACTTGGCATAGATATTTAGAAACACGCAGTGTGAATCGGCGTGAAGGATCTGGTCGACCAAGAAAAACTACACCAAGAGAAGATTGCGCTGTCGCACGTTGAGCTGAAAAAAGCTAAGAAATTTGAATGAATGTACCAGTACAAAACCAGATAGCAAAATAGATGATAATAAATCAGTTGAAAGCTTATCAATTAAGATCACGTCGACTTTTTAGAGTTTCGTATCTGTCTGATAATCATCATCGATAACGAAGAAATTATGCATTGCAGTTTAGAAACTGGACTCAGAGGGAGTGGTGCAATGTCCTTTTTCGGATGAATCGCGATTTAATTTGTATGCATAGGACAGCCGATGCAGAGTTTGGCATTCACTAGGAGAACGATTAAACCCTAATTGCGTGATGCCAGTCGTAGCATTTCATGGAGGTTCGTGGAATTTCGTGGAATTATAAGACTGATTTGGTAGTATTTAATACCACATACAGCTTTAAACATCAATACGATATGTGGAAGAAATCTTAGGGCTTCATATGCTTTCCATGAACAAATAAATTGGGCGTGGATTTTTTGTATGCATGATAATGCCCAGCCGCACACAGCATTATGCGAGTAACAGATGTGCATAATTATGCATGCATCAAAACTTGAGTGCACTAGTGCCTATGAAATCATGTAACATGTATTCTGCATGACATGCATAATTATGCAAGTTGTCTCTATTTCTAATTTTGCTGCGCATCAATAGGCTACATTACGTAAAAGAAGGCAAATCTAGTACAATTTGTAAACTTTTTATTTTATTCAATCAATTTTTTTAATTTGTTGACAGAAAATAAACTTTTTGTGGTAAGTGTCATAATGGAGGAAAAAAATTAATTAATTTGTGACAAAATAAGGCATCATTCTCATAAAAAAAGACTAAACTAAAATTAAATGTGTAACAAATAAATGTCAAAAAGTACAGAGCTGCATGCGGCACATGTGTTTTGAGTGCATATCTGCGTGCATCACTGCATGCAGAAATTATGCACATCTGTAGTAGCGCGCGCATCGTAGTAACGCGCGCTTTTCTGCACCCAAAACACATTCGCCGCTTATAACTGCGTATTTTTTGACATTTATTTTACACGTATTTAATTTTAATATACAATTTTTCTTAATAAATTTTACCGTATTTTATCACAAAAGAATTAATTTGTATCTTCCATTTTGGCAATTATCAGCAAACGTTTGTTTTCAGTCAACAAACACAAAAAATTGCCCTGAAAAAATGAAAATGTAAAAAAATCGTACTAGATTTGTTTTCTTTTAAGTAGTGTAGCCTACCGATTCGCAGCTAAATTAGAAATAGATGAGCGTATTACTTGTGTTTCATTCCTTATAAAATAGTGTATCCTAATTTCGACGCAACGTTAATTCCGCACGTCTATTTCTACCATTAGACACACCAATTTCTGCAACAGCACCGCATTAATTTAATAAACCATCCTCTGCGAAGTCCAGATTTAAACCCTATAGAGCACGACTGGGATATGTTACAACGGCGCGCAACAAAACTGTCAAGGCAATCAACAAATTTGCAGAAACTCTGAGATGCTTTTAGTAGTAAAGAGGAGGTAACACGCGATATTGAAAATTTCAATTTGTTCGTAGATTTTAGTTTTATTACGTTTGAATAAATTTTAGAAGGATTTTACGAAACTCGACAAGGTTTTGACGTACAGAAATTTCCATAGTATTATTTTCAAGGTTTCTAAATTCTCTATAAAATGGCTATTTTGGATTTGGGAATGAAATATCGACCAAGTTCGTTTACAGTCTCAAATAGCAGCATAATTTTTTTTCTTAATGCTGGAAACACATGAGCAGAATTTCTGCTAGCAGCATTGCCGGCAGAAATTTGGTTGAATTACATGAGCGTCATTTTTGGCAAGCAGAATTTTAATTTGTCGTATTTATTTGATACATATTTAATTTTAATGCACAATTTTTTTAAATGAATGATGCATTATTTTGTCACAAATTAATTAATTTGTATCCTCCATTCTGGCACTTGTCACACAAAACTTATTTTCTGTCAATAAATTAAAAAAATTGATTGAAAAAAATACAAAATATACAAATTGTACTAGATTTGTTATCTTTTACGTAAGTAGCCTACTGATTCGCAGCAAAATTAGAAATAGAGACATGAAGCAGAATTCTACATGACAAGCAGAATACATGTATTTCAATTCATTTAAACTTGTGTATTCTAATTTTGCTGCTTACAGAATTCTGCTCATGTGTTTCCAGCATTATGCTGGAAACACATGAGCAGAATTTCTGCTAGCAGCGCTGCCGGCAGAATTGCTGGTGAAATACATGAGCGTCTTTTTTTGACAAGCAGAATTTTTATTTGTGGTATTTATTTGATACATATTTAATTTTAATGTACAATTTTTTTAACTGAATGATGCCTTATTTTGTCACAAATTATTTAATTTTTATCCTCCAATTTGGCACTTGCCACACAAAACTTATTTTCTGTCAATAAATTAAAAAAATTCATTGGAAAAAATAAAAAGTATACAAATTGTACTAGATTTTTTATCTTTTACGTAATGTAGCCTACTGATTCGCAGCAAAATTAGAAATAGAGACACAAAGCAGAATTCTGCTCGGAAAGCAGAATTCATGTATTTCATGCCGTATAAATGTGTGAATTCTAATTTTTCTGCTTGCAGAATTCTGCCCATCTGTTTTCAGCATTAGACAATTTTTATTTTACTCAAAAAAGTCATAAAAAAACAAAATAAAATAAAACGGATTCCAGTATCGAAGGGAAGACAAAACTTCCTTAATTAGAAACAAAAATATATTTTTTGAAAGGTGTCGTTGAAAAAAATTCTGTTACATTTTTTTTGGCCCAGTGTAGTATGGGTAATCATTCAACTGCCAGACAGTAGTTTTAATAAAAAATTGTAAAAAATAAAACAAGAATTTTAAATAAAAATATTAACAAAATATTTGAACATTAACTGATGGCGCCTCTCAAGCTTCTGTCGGCGCCTTAGAAGCGCCGTTCTGATGCAAAGGCTCAAAATTCACATAAATAATATTTTTTTTAAAAAAAATCCCGAAAACTAAAATAACTGAACAACATATATTTTTCAATACGTCCTAAGTCAGGCTCAACTTAAATCCGCGATTTAGTATAATTTAAGGCTGATTTACGTTCAAAGATTTTCGTATTTCCAGATGCCAAGTTAAAATTTCTGTTTCTTTATACACACAAACTAAATTTAAACAGACATATCATAAAACATTAGAAATCCGTGTTATTTTTTTTGAGAAACTAGTTAACTGCAAAAAGTAAATTTTTCAGAAAACTCAGATAATTATTCGTTTTTATTTAGATTCCCCGGAGAAATGGAGGAAAATATTGGAAAACTGAAATTTCTTTTTGAAACTTTAGACAATTATCGAGTTATTTTCAATCTAACTCAAAATCGACAAAAATGCAGTTAACTAGTTTCTCAAAAAAAACACAAATGTTTATTATTGTTATATTCGCATCTATCGATGATTTTTCAGAAGAAAGATGAAAAGAAGAAAGCTGGATCTACAATAAAAGCAAAAGGCGACGATTTTTGGGTTTGTTTCTCAGGTTAATTTTTGCCTTTATAGTTTTTGCTATATCGAGTGTTTCAACTTTTTTGCGGAGGTCGAATGGCATATGTCAGAATCTAGTAGGTTTACTTCAGGCTTTACTGGTATATTTGCATTTATGCTTGTTTGCCGTGTGAGGTTGGATTATATTTATACCCAATATGAACACTATTATTTTGTAGTATAGTACACAATCGTAATTGAACGATTTATTTGAATGACAGTTAGCGAGAATTGTACAAAGTTGTTCTCAAAGGCTCATGTCTTTCACATTTTCACTCTAAATTAGCTTCAACGTTTCCGTAACGCTTGAAGGCGTAACCTGCCGAACAATTAGCCCAATTATTTTTATCGTTTTTCTTACTGGCTCTATCTTCTGAAAATAGTTTACGACGTTTCGTTAGCTTGGCAAGATTTATTGTTTCTGTTTTTTTTTTTTCTAATGGACAAGACTCCCCAAGTCTTAGCTTATCTTACCACCCGTACCTACTGCCCCCATTTATTTTTCCTAACATCTTTTTACCTCCCAGATAGGCCTAAATGTAGGTTCTCTAGTGATCACCGTTCACTTAGTATTCGGGTCACAAAGGGGCAACAAAACAAACGTAAACTCAATAATTGCACATATTACAATGCTTACATCATGGCACACATTACTGCCACTAATGCATTCGTAAACAGGTTCTCCGCTACGATTAATATTTGTTGACCCTAAAGCTTTTGATGAGAGTTATCGTCCACTAAGGATTAAATAAACTAACAGGCAGATAGTCTAATCCCTATCACCAACTTTAATGTATCTCCATTTCATGGGTTGGTGCTACAAAACACCAAGCAAACTATGCTATTGCTAGTGCAACTATCGTTATTTAGTGGAACATGTACGATTTGACGATTACATTGAAATAATTCAATTCAATTGTAGGTACAAATAATTTTGAATATTCAAAATGAGGTAGGTAGAAAATTTAATTTTTCTTCATTTATGCTTTTAGGCAAAAAGTATGCTTTTTCATAGCTCTTTAATATTGACGTTTCCTTTGCGATAGCGCAATAGTTATTTATGATAGGCTGAAAAATGTAATTTCTCGGACGAATACGGAGAAATACCGAACCAGTGCAGCTACCCGTGTAAGTTCGAGAAACATATTCGGCCGATTGTCGTACACTGTTTTTTACTCGATTGTAAAGAAATTAAAATAATTATTATTTCGAGAGTATCTAATTAATTCAATAAAAAAATCAAATTTACTCAATTGAGTGCTAATATAAATACTAAAAACTAAAGTTTAATCTACTGCGCATATATTCTAAAAATTAGGACATAAAAAGCCCAAATTTGAATTTGTACAATGATCCTTATGGAATATTTGTAAAGTACAAATAACAATTATTGTGGACTACATTGTGAGTTATGATCTATTTAATTGTAGTTGTTAAATCGTACATGTCAAACTAATTTAGTGATTAAAAATCCGTTTGCTACAGGGGACCAAGGGTAACGCCTCGAGCTTCCAGAGTAACAGTGAGAAGTTTAGCTCAACATTGATGCTAGCATATCTTCAATCCAATTTATTCGCCAAACTTACCTGAATTATGAATATGATGCGTCACTGCGGGAAGCTGTGTTCTTACGATTCGATTCTTTCAACATTTCTGGATTCTATAAGGTACCGTTTATTTTTATTTATTATATATTATTTTATTTTTCAACTATTTGTAAAGTTTTGTAGTTTCATTGAATCGGTCGACCGTTTAATCAAAACTCCAAACGTAAATAAAATGGATCACAATGAAGAAACGATTAGTTTCCTTATTTTATGCTGCCCTTAATTTTTTAATAAAGTGGAAATAATACACGATAATCCAAAATTATTATACTGACGTTGATTTACGATAATAAACAGTGACACACATTTATTTAAATCGTTATTTAACTAAAATTAAAGTACTTAAATATATTCGATCACGTCCCAAGCGAGGCGAAAATTTTGATAATAGACAGACTGAGGGAACCAATTCATTTACAACATTTGTAATGTTCATACCACCAGATCCCGTGTTCTTGAAATTCACTCGAAAAGTTGTTGGTGACTTTCTAGTAAAATACGTCATTTCAGTCAAAAATTTAAATTGCTTTATACTCAAGTCACCGGCGATTTTTTTCGGTGAATTTCTAGAATACGGGTCCAGCTCTCTGGAAGAAAATCTTATTTATGTTATTTTATATACCTACAAAACAAACATAAAATCTTTTAATTTTATTGTTTGATTTTAATTAGAACCTAAGCATAGTATATATTATAAAATATAATATGTATACATATCGGAACTAAGTAGTAGCCCTTATGATGGTAAATAATTCCAAGCTTTGTTAAGATTATTTTTAGAGGCTATTTTGTTTTTTTAGCGAAAATGCTTTGAACCGAAGTAAAGCGCTAAACTAAACCTACTGGAAAACGAAAAGAAAAACCCGAGTTTAGTTTTTTCGATATAATTTCAAAATTATTACTTAATTTTATCTAAAATCTTCTGGTACTTGACCGAATGTACGACACAATATATTTTCAATTTAAAAAAATATTTAACTGGCTGACAAAATGAAAAATTAATTTCTTTGGACGAAAAAAGTTAAAATACAATTTGCAAGTCTAATTATAGTAAAAATAAAATATTGGTACAGGTAGGTTGATGACATTCTAATATTGTTCGATGGTAAGCAACGGCAGTTAAAAATTCTGCACAATTATATAAACAACTTATACTCAAACATTAAATTCACGTTAGAAGCAGAAATGATCAATCCAGATAAATAATCAACAAACAAAACATCAATCTTAAATACACAGAAAGAGTACACAAACTGGGGTACCGAATTAAAAAAGGCTGAAAAAAATTCTAAAAATGAATTAAACAAGTTGAGTTTTGTATGAAACACCTGAGACTTTTTATTCATTTTTTTTAACAAATTTTCTGAAATAAAAAAGTTATTCATTTTTCATACAATATTCGTTTTTTTTCATTAATGAACATTTTAATTTCATTTTTGAAAATCTTTTTTAATTCATGCAGCCTACAAACTCATATAATACACCACGCTTCTAACAATCCACCCGCTTACATAAAATGTCGCCGTATTAACACATAATCACTAGGATTGGACAGAACACTAATGAGCCAAGAAAATTATAAGAAGCAAATCAATATTAGTACAATAAATTTCAACACGATATTCAATAGCAACACAGAATTGTGATCTCATCTCTCACCACCTTGATGAGAGATCTACAAGAGAGCATACAAAACCATCGATTACAATAAAACAACTTTAAATCTGCATTACACATAAATATTCAGACATTAGAGATACAACATCCCATACCGCATGAATAACATAATTCAATCACGAACAAGCCACAAACATATAAAAAAGCTGAATGCAAACAGTACGTAAATTTTGTTCGCAAACCGAGAATTGAGAGTAGAATAACCGCAAATTTTTAGTAGTGGTAGATGTGAGTATGTTAGTGGCCACGTGAGTGTTGTTTATTTTTTTATGAAATTGACGTCATTTAATTTTCTTATGCCTATCAAAAGTGCTTGCATGTTAAAAATTATTAAACAACCTGAAATATTTTATTTAAATGTTTTTTTTAATAACAAACTGGAAAAATAATTTATCCTTTAACTCAAAAAAAAATATGTTACTCCATAATCAAAAACAACAACAAATCAAGTCTCTCAAAAATTATTTTGTTTGTAGAATGACAAATCTCAACTCAAAAGCAAGAGAGAAGTACAAAACACGAGAAGAGAAACGAACATAAGCACCAAAAAATTCAACCGATTTCACCCGATTTAATTATTTTTGATGCTTACTGTCCTAAAAAACGCACAAATCCAACGAACAAAAATAATACAACACAACCATAAAAATGTACATATACTATACGTCGTGTACGAATACAAAATTCTCGTGTCTCGGTTTGCGAACAAAATTTACGTATAGGACAGCGATTTTGGTCGCAAAATGAGGATTGAGAATTTTGTATATGTACACGGTGTATAATATACATTTTGCTATTGTGTCCCGTCAAATATTTGTATTGATTAGTGTATTTTCTCATGCGTTTTCTCATGGTGTAAGTATCAAAACCAAGCAAAGCGGGTAAAATTGGTTCAAATTTTTGGTGCTTACGCTCGCCTTGAGTAATTTTTCCCTTTGTTCTAACATGAGGAATTCATGTTTTTGTCTCTATCGCTGTTGTAACAAACGACATTAATTTGGTTTCATTAATAAAAATCCAAAACAAAATACATACGTAAACAAAAAAATGTCTCGTCTATAAAAAAAAAACAAAAATCATAAATAAATGATTTTTAATTTATGCATTCTTCGTCGGTTATGCATTCTTCGGACTTTCGTCGTAATATTTTTAATTTTGAATATTGTTGTTTCTTTCCAAGTTATATGTGGGAGTATATAAGAACATAATATAGTGTAGTCAATTTATTATACACCAATACCTCGATTTGCGACGTTTCGAGTTGCGTCGTTTCGAATTGCGATGGTACACTTGTTACTACCAAATTTCAGTTTTGCGTCGCTTAAATTATTTGTTGCATCGTTACTTAAATGTTTTTTTTCTGGAAATACGTTAAGGTTATTTAATTATGTTGCAATTTTATTTACAAGACGCATTTTTATGGAACGAATTACGTACCGTCGCAAAGTGAGGTATTGGGTATTTGTATTTTAATATATTCTCTCGATCGTTCTCTTCTGAGCTTATTTGTATAATATTATCCCTTTTATTCTTGTTGTTTTATCTCTCTTTTTGCATCATGTTAAATGAAAAACTTAAAAAACGCCCATTCGACACCAATACAATTTACCAATACTATTGCCTTCCGGTAATCTTCAAATCAATCCTCATTTTGCGACCAAAATCGCTGTACTGGAGTATTTATATGTACAAATTAAAATGTAATGATATATTAGCCAAACTGGTCGACATTTTGGTAAATGTTTTAGTGAGCATATTCGAAAAATTGAGAGAAATAATATCAAATCAAACTATGAACGCCACAATCATTCATTTCCATCACATGTGCACCAGTTACGAAGATAACCTAATTATATTACACTGAAGAAGAAAAAAAAATTTGACAGAATGGAGAAAATATAAATATCAAAACCTTCAAAAATTATGTCCGAAGAAAATCCAATCATTAGCATACTATTGCTGTAAAAATATATCAACTACCGATTGTACTATATTAGTGAAATAACATCGTGGACGGTTACAAAACAGTGTAGAAATCATAAAGAATCGCATACTTCGAAGCTAAAAGAGAGTAAAAGGAGGGACCGATTTAACTTCGCCGGAATTAACCGAACATTTTTGTTTGGCGAAATTAATTCATTTTCAATGAGAATTAAATTCGCGACACAATAAAGTTATTAAAAAGATAAATGTCGCGGATTTTATTTGTATTGAAAAAGAATTAAATTGGCGCATTTATTCCACTATAAACTAAACTATACCATACTAAAAACCTTATACTCCAACAAAAGATTGAAATGAATTTAACTTATTATTGTCAAATTAATACAAATAAATAAATTAATTAATGATTT
Source organism: Tipula helvola (assembly GCA_963556165.1). Classification (NCBI taxonomy): domain Eukaryota; kingdom Metazoa; phylum Arthropoda; class Insecta; order Diptera; family Tipulidae; genus Tipula; species Tipula helvola. The sequence continues at coordinate 203,699,758 of OY744483.1, read as the reverse complement.
AATTTCGCGAGGATTTGTCAGTTTAAAAAAATTGATGTCGAATTAATTCATTTTTGTCGGCGGAATTAATTCACGGAGCCAGTAAAATGTTTCGTAAAAAAAACAATAAAAACGAATCATGAGCAACTCTCATTAAGAGAACAAAGCAGAAGGTCAAGTAACCATGAAAGACGAGCTTGCCCAGTAGAGCAAAGAACAGTGCTAAATTATCAATTGATATTAATAAGTAGTGTGTGATATTTCAACTGTAGCCTTAAAATTTAAATTTGTTTATGCGAGCCCTCGTGTTGTAATTCAAATGACTAATGACCAATACACTTAACAGTTGATATTTTTAAATATGTATCTGATTGCTCACAAAACAATAGGGTTTACGAAGAGAATTCTTTCAAGGTTTGCAAAGCCACCATATAAGACCAGCATTTAACAATTTAAAGTAGAATATTGAAAACGGACGATGAGCGAAACTCGAAACAAATATATGTAGTTGAATTTTAATTTTTTCTATTCGAAAAAAAAAATTTAGTACAGAAAAAAAAGTTCAAAGCAATATATTGTGTTTTAGTACATCAGTTCAACCTTTATTCCACGAGACGTCACGACGTACGGGGTCTAAATGTTTGTTTACATTTTTTTTATATGGAGTTTGGCCCAAAACAGATCTAACAAAAATTTAAAAAAATTTACACCAACGCAAAGAATAATCAAATGGTATTTGTTAACAAAAGAAGGATTTGTTTATTTTTAACATAAAATAAACGGGTCGGCGTTACAATTGTTAGAAAAGCGAGATATAAAATCATCAATTATTTAAGTTTTGTGTAGTAAATTTTATGTTAAAAGAACCATTTGAGCTGCCTGGAATAACAAATTTCACAAAAACAATGATCAGCAAGGAGCTCCTAATAGAAATGGGGAAGAAAAATTTAAATTCTTAAACAAAAACAAACATAAATCATCTGACATAACCTCACAAAACTCAAATAATGTGCGGTATTTAAACATCAAATTCTTGTAAACCAAAAGCTTTACTAATTATTTTATGTTAAAAATATAATAATTATTCTTTTGTTAATCAATTAATATATTTTGCACTTTATATCATAGTAATTTTCTATGATTATTTATCAATTATAATGGAGCCGTTTATGATGAAACTCCATATTAAAAAAATGTAAACAAAACTCATTGACCCCACGTTCATCGTTCTTACCACTCTGGTGGTAAGTAGACGTACTAATCACCATCTGTGTGATTAGTATGTCTACTTACCACCAGAGTATATGAACGTGGGGTCAATGTGTTTTGTTTACATTTTTTTTATATGGAGTTTGATCAAAAACAACTCTATTAAAATTTGAGAAAAATCAATGAAAATTATTATGATACGAAATGCAAAATAAAACAATTGATTAACAAAAGAATAATTAGCAATTATATTTTTAACATAAAATAATTAGAAAAGCTTTTAATTTACAAGAATTTGATGTTTAAACACCGCATATTATTTGAGTTTTGTGAGGTTATGTCAGATGATTTATGTTTGTTTTTGTTCAAGAATTTAAATTTTTCTTCAACATTTCTATTAGGAGCTCCTTGCTGATCATTGTTTTTGTGAAATTTGTTATTCCAGGCAGCTTAAATGGTTCTTTTAATATAAAAATTACCATACAAAACTTAAACATAAACAAATCCTTCTCCGCTAAATAATTTAAGTGAATTCGCAAAATACGTCGCATAAGTCCCGCTACCATTTTGATTGCCTATAACTTTGTTCAAAGCAAAGATAAGTAAGTTTGGTTTTCATAAAAAGTTTATTTGGTCTTTACATTTTTTTTTTCGTTATGATTGAAAAATTATATCGGCTAAATGGTGACCGCGATTCGCTATGCAACTTTCGACTCTTTTTAAGGCATTTTTCATGACATCCTGCAACATCTCAGGCTGAATTTCTTCAATTTCGTGACGAATATTGATCATGATCTCTCGGTAGCAATTTATGGACTAATTGAATTTTGTACGGGAACATTTTCAAATCAGTTTTCAAAATTCGCCTTAAACTGCGTGCAGAAATGTGTAACTGGGAACCACGTCTCCGAATTGATGTTTCTGGAGACTCTGCAACACTATCGCGCACCAGAGCCACATTTTCAGCGTTACGAGACGTCCGTTGTCTTCCAGAACGAGGTCTGTTTGCTGTCGTACCGTACTGTCGAAAATTCCCATGTAAACGATAAATTGTGGTTTTGTGAGGCACTGGACGATTAGGATATTTTTGACGAAATTTCCGCTGAGTGGCAATAATGGAACGATTATTTTCAATAAATATTGTCACTATTTCTGCTCGTTCTTGTGGCGTATATTTATCCATTATAAAATTTGGGCGTCTACACAACACAATGGTTAAAGCGAAACTGAGCTAAACGTCACATAACCAAGATGGCGCGCAATCAAAATGGTAGCGGGACTTTTGCCCCACCCGTTAGTACAAAAATACCTCGCAACCAATTTTAATTATCATGAGATAGAAACGACATAAATGTTTCGTTTGCTACAACTAAACATAATGTTTACGAAGAATTGTATGAGCAAAATTCATCGCTGTTGTTTCGTAAACGTAACACCAAATTCCTTTATGAAAATTAATGGAATAATATAAAGAAACGATAACCATTTAGTTTTGAGTTTTCGATCGCCATTTCGTATTTTTTGTGTTCATCATTTTTTTTTTTAAATAAATAAATAACTCAGCAACTAATTAATGTCCCAATTTGATTTAGAAAAATATAATTTGCGGCCTAATATTTTTTTTAGAATAAAAACAAAAATACTTAAGAAACTATAAGTTTTTTAGAAAAGGAAAATTGCAAATCAAAAATTGCAAATGCATTAAATCCATATCGATAAAAATGTTACGTTACTATTTCACTAATCATGTGACGAAAATGCATCACCTCAAGCGAACTGTTTACGAACTACTAACACATTGATAACTCCTCGCAAAAAGTCTAATTATCATAGGACGGGAACGATATAACTGCTTCGTTATTGCAACACCAAAGCATAGATATTCACATACGTTTACGAAGAGTTGTATGAACAAAATTCTTCGCTAGTGTTACGTAAACGTAACACCTTGTTTGACGGGTCTTTTGTTAACGATTATCATTTGATTATTATTCACGTCGAGGTAAATTTCATTCATTTTTTAACTTTTTGTTAGAGCTGTTTTGAGCCAAACTCCATATAAAAAAAATGTAAACAAAAATGTTGACCCCGTAAAGTCGCGACGCCTCGTGGAATAAAGGTTGAACTGATGTACTAAAACACAATCAATCAGCAAATTTTTTGAATTTTTTAAAATCAAAATAATGTTTTATGGTAAACACCATCAAGCTTCAAAGATTTTTGCAAAAAACGAAATGCTGTTTTTCGTTTCGTTTCCCTGTGGGTTTTGCGCTTAAAGCGCAAGATTTTTTTTTTTCGAAAAAATCAATAATTTTGTAATTACATATATCGAAAAAACTAAATGCGGATTTTCTTTCGTTTGCCAATGGGTTTGGTTTGCCACTTAAGTGCTAAACCGTCTGAGAACCTTCATTTTGTTTTTTTCTTTTACAATAATTCACAAGCGCTTTGCTTTATTTTAGCTAAAATCTTTTGAAAGTTGATCATGTACCTATTTTTAATTTTTATAAATTGCAATTGTTTTGTAAATGGGAGTTAAATTTTTTGTACTAAAAATTTTTTTACTAACAAAACATTGAAACTCAATTTTCTGATTCAATTATTAAACATTTATTTGATTTTTTAAATTAAAAATATTATTTTACGATACATTCGATCATGTTTCAAAGGTTTAAATTAAAATAATTGTAGCGACTGAAAATTATTGTGAAAATATGTACCTACTGAAAATTTGAGTTAACGCTTTATTATGGTAATTTTCCCCTCTTTACTAAAAATATACCACATTACTGTTGGGAGTCTTTACTAAACTGTTATACATTTAATTATAACAGTTTAGTAAAGACCCATTAATATTTATGATTGTACTAATTATTACACAACGTATTTTTAAGTGCGTTTTTCTACATGTTATCAGTATCACATTATTCGAATGTACTATGTATATTTTAAATATAATTATAGATTATTTAGCTAGTAAATAGCTAAAATTATAAAAACTTAAAACGCTTCATGAAACTTTAAGGCCCGAATTTATATTCGTAACTTATAGCAACGATTTTTGAAAGATATTTCAAAATCATATCTAAAATTCGATACGAATTTCGTATGTATTGGATATTTTGTTGCAATGTTAATAGTGATGGATTTTGATCACTATAAGCGTTGTTACATTGCAAACAAATCTTATAGTGAGTTTTATAAATATGAAAACTGTTACTATAACAGTAGTTATAGTTGTAGCAACGACTATAAATTCGGACCTTAGACACCGATTAAGGACTTTTTATGGTTTTAACACTCATCATGGTTGGGCTGAGAGTACAAATGATATACATATCTTACTTTACAGGAGTGGCTTGATTTCTTTCGTTAAATGGCAAAATTATAGTATAGTTAGCAAAGACTCACATTTCTTTTTCAGAAAAAGCTAAAAGTCGACTTTTAAACAATTTTTTTAAATACTCAACGTAAACAAATAACCTAAAATTTATAAAATCACTTTTTATCATTTTATTTACCCTCGTTTGAGTAAGGTTTAATGCATGTACCAATTTTAGAACATTTTGCCTGAGAAGTAGCAGACAAATTTAAAATAAATTATTAAATAAATAATTTTAACTTAGCGTTACGATATATGAAATTATTGTAAAAATTTTATAGGAACAACCCTGAGCTAGTTTCGAGGATCCAAAAAATTAAGCTTCAAAAGTCATTTGGACATTTTCTTGTTACGATTCCTCTAAAGAGGAAAATTTCTTAGTGACTTTAACAACTTATTTTTTTACCTCTGTAACTTCTCGCAATTTTAAATTTGAAATACTTTGCTTATAAGAAAAAATAAATAAAATGTCAAAAATAACCAGCTAATAAATAATATTTATTTGTGCTAAAGAAATAATATTTAAAAACAGAAATCAATTTTTTATTTATTTATTGCTAATTTTTATTTTTATTGTTAAATGTATTATATATAAGATTATTTACAAATAACTCATTAAGCTAACTAATTTTAATTTGTTTACAGCTACATTGTCGCCACTAAAAACTCATAGTAAATCAATACTAAAAAAATCTTCATAGTAAGAAGGATTAATAATAAGTAGCATTGCAATAATTATAGTAATACAACTAAAACAAATTATACCTGAATTACAAATAAAAATTAAAAATTATAACTAAAATTTGGGATGTTTTTTGTTATGTTTATGTTTTTACCGGGTGGTGTAAAATTGTCTAACAGTATTTGTCTCCTGTCCTGTGTTGGTGTAACTACTAATATCATGTAAAATTAAAGATTTATATTATATCGATATAATAATCCGCTAATTTTCAAATATTCCAATTAATATGAAACTAAAATCAAACAAACTAAATATTTTTTAATTAGTTGATGATCGATTGAACCCAAATGAACGGAACGTGATTGCTGTTTGTAGTCCACACGAATTGATGAGATCGTTATCGAGCCCTGGATTAGCAACAGAGCAAATTATAACCACGGTATTACCATGTGGTAAAACAGTGCAACAAAAGATTTTAACATTTCCCGAACGTGAAATTGAGATTGAGGATTATGAGCGTATTGAAATTTTAGGACCAATTACAAGAAAAATTACAACTGAAACCACCAGAATTGTCGCAGGTAAAGAAAATCAAACAGATGTAGTTGTTAGAACCGAAACACTCTCTCAAGAAACAGAAACAAAGGCAGTCGTTGAGAAACAACAGACCGTGTCACAAAACATACTCACCACACAAACACAATCAGAGTCACAACAAATTGAAACAAATCAAAATCAAACAGTCGCACTCAAAACTAAAACAAATACTCCAAAAATTTCAATTACTGATGTTTTAAAACCTTTACCCGATGATAAGTTCGAGTTTGATTCTATCAATAATGTCACCACTATCACGAGAAAAACAGAAACTGGATATGAAATGATAATTGCCACTGTAACACCCGATGGAAGAGACCGTGTGCAAACAAAAACCTTCTTTAATCCCGTTGAAGTATCTAGAACTGAAGTAACTGAAGAGGAATACACAGAAGAGCGAACTACCTCGTCCTCAACAACTTCAAACATATCAACTGCAAATACTATGGCAATTGAGAGCAAAACTACCGATTCATCCAAAACTACAACAGAAGATACATCCACAACCACCGGCACTTCGGAAAATACTACAGTAGCTGCGACAGGTGAAGAAAAAACTACTGTTACTATTGAAAAAACGGCAACAGGTCATAAAGAAATAACTACCATTACATCCGCTGATGGTTTAACACGAGTTCAAACTAAAACCTTCTACGACCCAGTTGAAATTCCTGGCGAAGAAGAGGTAGTAGAAGAATTTGAAGAAACTACAACTACAGAACCCGTTGTTACAACGAAAACTACCACCGGCACTTCAGAAAATACTACAGTAGCTGCGACAGGTGAAGAAAAAACTACTGTTACTATTGAAAAAACGGCGACAGGTCATAAAGAAATAACTACCATTACATCCGCTGATGGTTTAACACGAGTTCAAACTAAAACCTTCTACGACCCAGTTGAAATTCCTGGCGAAGAAGAGGTAGTAGAAGAATTTGAAGAAACTACAACTACAGAACCCGTTGTTACAACGAAAACTACAACAAGCACATCAACAGTTCCTGGAGCTAAAATTGAACCATCTAGCGATACTCAAATTGTAACCGTTACAAGTGACACCAATTCAGAACAGACCAATGTCAGTGAAAATACGGTTACAAGAACTGTAACAGGTGTGGAAACAAGCGTTGAAACTTCTGAGGAAACTACCGTTATTTCTGAAACTGTTGTCCCACAGATACAAGATTCTACTGTTAACAAATCCGAAACAACAACCACTTCTACTACAGAGGTAGCAACTACAGAAAATACTATTAAACAGATTACACCAGGTGAAGAAACAACTGTTGTAACCATTGAAAAAACGCCGACTGGCCATAAAGAAATAACTACCATAACATCTGCTGAAGGTTTAACACGGGTTCAAACTAAAACTTTCTATGATCCAGTTGAAATACCTGGCGAAGAAGAGGTGGTAGAAGAATATGAAGAAACTACAACTACAGAACCTGTTGTTACAACCACAATAACGACAAACACATCAACCGTACCTTCAAAACCAGTTGAACCATCCCATGACACTCAAATTGTAACTGTTACTAGTGACACAAATTCAGAGAAGACCGACATTAGTGAACAAACTGTTACTACAACTGTAACCGGTGAAGCCACAAACGTTGAGACAACAGAGGAAACTACCACCATTATTTCCAGTGAAGTGACATCAAAACCAGAAACAACAACTACATCTATAACCGAAGTAGAAACAACAGAAAATACTACTAAGCAGATTACGCCAGGTGAGGAAAAACGAGTTGTCACTATTGAAAAAACGGAAACAGGTCATAAAGAAATTACTACTATTACCACGGCTGATGGTTTAACAAGGATTGAAACTAAGACATTCTATGATCCAACCGAAGAAGAGGTCGTAGAAGAGTATGAGGAAACAACTGTTACAGAACCGGTTGTTACTACTAAAACTACTACAACCACATCTTCAGCACCAGTTGAAATCACTAAACCTATAGATTCCTCTTTAACTGTCGCGACCGTTGACGAGAAAAATAATACACAGATCAATACACAGGAGACTACGGAAGAAACAGTGGTCACAACCACTACTAAAACAGGTGTTGCCACAAATGAAGAAGTTGTTGAAGAAACGACCGTAATTTCAAAAGAAATTCCAGCAGCAATCACAAAATCTGATGATAATACTACAACGTCAGTTGAAATTACAGAAGAAACTACTATAACTACTGAAAGTGTAATTGCCAATAATAAAGTACCAGTTAATAAAACGAGCGAGGCTACGATTGATACTTCTAAGACTAGTACTACCGATACTAGCGAACAAACGCTTATCACAAACGTCACAGGTACTGAAACTAATGTTAAAACCGTTGAAGAAAATACAACTACTTCTGTTGGCACGATTGTACCACAACCAATTAAAACACCAGCTGATAACAAAGTAGTAGCGAATATTTCAACTAATGTTACAGCAATGGGCCAAGTAACAACTGTTGAGACAAGATCATCTAAAGAAACAATTGAGGTATATGAAGAAAGTCATAAATCAGAACCGACAATTACAACCAAAGCTATAACAAACACTACTGTCGCACCAAAGCCTACCGAAAAACCGGTAACCAAACCAAAAGCCACTCCTGAAGCAACTAAACTTAAAAATGTGGCTAAGTCTAATCAAAAAAGTGATTCAACCAAAACTAGTACGACGTCAAGTGAGGTAACCTCGACCAAATCTAAAACGGAAAATGTAGTTGCTAAAACAACGGTAGGTGAAGAAAAAACTTCAGTTGTTATTGAAAAAACTCCAACGGGACACAAAGAGATTACAACTATTGTTTCAGCCAATGGGGAAACAAGAATTCTTACAAAAACCTGTTATGATCCAGTCGAAGTGGAGGAGGAGGAAGAAGAGGTTGAAGAATACGAAGAAACCCATACTAGTGAACCGGTCATAACCACAACTACAACTAAGAAAACGCCTTCTGCTAAAAAAGATACTCGTTTGGCGGCGGCTGAAAAGACTACGAATCAATCAAAAAAAGTAACCGAAGTTGAAACTACAACGGAAACATTAAATGTCAAAACTCCACAACAAAAGTTGGACAAAAAGAAAACGGCGGCTCTGCAGAAAGTTGAAAAAGTAGCTGGTGCCGTAACAACATCAGTAATTGGTCAAGAAACTACAACTACTAAAACAAAGACTAGTACCATAGATACTAGTAAAACAGTAACACAAAAAAGTGATATGTCAACCACTTCAACAGAAAATACTACTAAAACATTGAAAGACAGTAAAATGGCGGCTATTGACTCTAAAAAGAAAACTACTGTTGCAAATAATTCGGCTACAGATAAAACAAAATCATCCACCACAACAAAAAATCAAACTCAAAAATCAGCGCCCCAGGGTGAACCACAAACAATTGTAACAACAAAACGTATTGAAAATGGTACAGAACACACAACTACCACAATTTTCCCAGATGGTACTAAAAAAATTGCAACAAAAACATTCTTCGATGCCGTTGAAGTTTCAGGTGATGAAGAAGAAATAGAGGAATACGAGGAGATCGAAGAAGAAGTTGAGGAACCGGTTGCAGCGAAACCCGCAGGTAAAGAACCACCACCAAAACCAGCACCAGCGCCAGCACCAAAAAAACTTGTAGCACCGATTGTTGAACCAAAACCAACGAAAGAAGATTCACAATTCCAACCATCAAAACTTAAAATACCCGCTGCCTTCGCAACAGCCAATGCACAGCCAAGCGGCCCAGTTCGACCACCACTTAGAAAACCATCAGTTCCAAAAGTAGTTGGTGCAAGTACCACGGATGCAGCGACTACGGCGGGGGCGGCTAATGGTGCATCAGGTACAAAGGATACACCAGTGCCACCACCACGAAAATCCTTCTTTGGCAAAGTAAATACATTTAAAAGATAATTTTATTTTATTGTTATACTATATACACCTATTATTGTAAAATCAAATTATGCAAAAAATTTTATTTATATTTATTTATTTATTATCGTACACAAAATTTGACTTCTTTTGAAATTAACCCGTTTTTAGTGTTTTAATTTACGTTATTTATGCGCGATATAATTTATTTAAAGCGGCTGCGTTTTGATTATAATTACTATCCGGGTGCTTTGAAGAATTCAGCAACTGCAAGAAGAGACTGCGAAAATGTTTTTAATGGCTGCTTCCTTGAATTAGATTTTTCAACATCAAAATAATATTTGAACGCAATGCTGCAAAATGTGCGCAGCCGACTGAATTCTTGAAAGCACCCATTAACATTCTAAATCTCGTTTATAACATAATCGTTTGAATGAATTTAATCGGTTTACCGTAATAATGCACCGTAAATAAACCATGTTCCCCCTTTTTTTGTTTTGTTTTGTTTTAATCCGAATTTTGTAAGTGTGAAACCTTAACCGAGTAAACAAAACCGTGTATTTTTTAATATTTAATTAATATTTTTTATGTTTAGCTATTTACTAATATTAATAATTTAATATAATATTTTTTTATTTTATAGCTGAATAAAACATCAATGCTTTTATTGCTTCTGATATCACTTGCACTAATTTATAACCACTGTACGAAATGAACAAGTTTTTATTATTCATTTTTTTTTTTTTTTTAATTAATATTATCTGTCTAATTATTATTAATTTATATAATTTTTTTTTAGTTTATTTTATTAATGTTTTTTATTGTAAACACCCTTTATAAAAAGAACTTTATGTATAGTTCAGTAAATGTTGTATTATTAAACAAAAAAAAAAATAAAAAAAATATTTAATCGCACAAAATTTCTTAATTTTTCTACCAATATTCAAGTTTGTTTTGTTTATTAGAATAGTGTAGTGCCTAACTGTTAAAGGTATGTACAATATTAAGTTACTGTAAGTATCGCAAAAACTATATGGTTACCAGGTTTTCTGAAAGCAAAGTCGGAGAACTCTGATAACACGGTTTTATCCAAATTTGGAAATAATCCTGAAAAACTTTGAAAAAATTGGAATATCATATAACTGAACAAATCAAGCGGAAAAAATAACAAATCAAAGTTACATAAACATGCGATGATCATTTCAATGATCAAACGTCGAAAACTTCGAAAATCCAAACTACACCGAGAAACATTGAATAATCTTATAAGATTGTTACTATGTATCATAATCATATTGTTTGGTCACTTTCAGATGTCGAACAGTATTGTAGGAGGTATCATTGGAAATGGCTTGATCTAAAACCGTCTTGAGTATTATCATCGAAAAATACAGTAAAACCTCCAAAGTTGGACACCTCTTTAACTTGGACATTTCTATATATTGGACATTTCTTAAAGTCCCTTCAAAAACACATGAATTTATACTTTTTTAAATCGAATTTACCTTTATATTTTGGACAACCTCCTTAACTTGCATGTTGGACAGAATTTCTTGTCGATAAAACAATTTTCCTTGGTACATTTACTCTATATGTTGGTTTTGGTTCTTTGTTTTCGTAAAATGCATTACACACACATTTCCATGATGCAAGATTTCCGGCCATATAATACAACAGTGTGCCAGTGGAAAATTGTCGAAAGAAAGGTTGAGTGTGCTGTTATGTTGTAGTACGATGGGGGAAACATTGAAACCATTACTAGTAGATTAATTAATTAATTTAAATTAAAAGACAATGATTTACCGTTGATAAGGAAGTCAAATAAATCAGCTTGGATGACCGGCTGCATATTCGAAGAATGGGTCCGTGGAATTGACGATATCATGCGTAAAGGAAAACGCAAAATTTTATTAACTGTCGACAACTTACTGTCCAGCTCCTGTTGAACATTTGACTAAATTTGGCATTCGCTCTCAACCGGCAAGAATGACATCGGTCATTCAGCATCTTGGCCAAGGTATAACCTAGGTTTTTAAAAGCTACTACAGGAGCCATCTAATAAAAAGTTTTCTTAAAAAATCACGAATCACCGTGTAAAAAGAAAATAGGGTGGTACATAATGCACATGATACTTTTGTAAGAAATAAAGAAGAATATTTTGCTTATTAATTAGATAATAAAATGTTATCTTTTCAAGTTTTTAGAATACATATTTCTATAACTTGGACAATTCCCTATGTTGGACAAAATTTTTAGTCTCTTGAGTGTCCAATATACACAGGTTTCACTTATTCCGGGTGATTTTTTTAACCTGATACACTCAAATATCTCGGAAATAAGCACTCTACGAAAAAAATGATAGAGATCAAAATTTAATTATTCGGCGGGGGAAATACATTAGTATTAAAATTAGAACCCCCTACCCTCCTTGTAGGTGGGGCAGAGGGTAACTTTGAAACTAAGATAGGAACCCCTATTTTTTATTGATTGCAGATTCGGATTCTACGGCTAAAAATACGTAGGATTTGGCTGAAACATTTTTTTCCATTCATGATAGATGGCGCTGTAATTGACAATATTCAATTTTTTTTATTTCTACTTCTCAGAACCTACGCAAACGATTCTGCAATACGTCTGCAATAAAAATACCATGGTTTCGTTGTAAATTCACGAAGTTAGTCTTAAACAATGTATTCATTTTGCAAATGTTGAATAATTGGGAAAAGGATGCTTAATTTACATGAGTCCCCTTGTCTCATCATCTTTCAATTATATTAAGTGCTCAAAATGATGGCCTTCGACTTCAATGCACTTATTAATAAGCATTTCAAATGACTGTACACAACTGAGGAGTGTGTCTGCTTGAATTTCAGCACAAGCATTTCTGATTCGCTCAATCATATTCTCACGTGTTGTTGGTTTTTGTTTGTAAACTTGGTCTTTGGGATAGCCCCACAAAAAGAAATCTGTCGAAGTAAGATCTGGTGATCTGGCAGGCCAATTTACCGGACCAGCTCTCCCGATCCACCGACCATTGAAACCACGATCAAGTACTACACGTGCTACCAACGAATGGTGTGCGAGACAACCATCATGTTGAAACCACATGTTCCGTCGCGCTTCTAAGCTCAAGTTTTCAAATAATGTTGGCAGTTCATTTTCTAAAATATCTCGGTACATTTGACCATTCAAGTTGCCTTCAATAATGTGGGGGCCGACGAATTTGTTGCTAATTATTCCACACCACACATTGACATTCCAAGGACGCTGATGTTCAACTTGGCGAAACTAGTGCGGATTTTCAACACTCCAGTAATGCATATTGTGGCGATTAACCGTTCCATGGTTTGTAAAAGACGACTCGTCGGAGAACAATACGTATTGAAAAAAATTTGGGTTTTGCTGTATTTGTTCATGTGCCCACTGACAAAAAGTTACCCGATTTTGGAAATCAACGCCATGAAGATCTTGGTGTAAAGACACATGATACGGATGATACTTATAACGTTTTAAAAATTTTCAAACACTGGTCTGGGACAATCCGGAATCGCTAGCTATTTCTCGTGTATTAATATGAGGATTATGAGCTACTGCAGCCAATAAATCAATTTCATTATGTTCTTCGGTGACTGTTGCTGGACGAGTCCTTTTTTTCGGTTGAAAACTTCCATCAGTAATAAATTGTTCGTCAGTACGCTGAAATAACGCACGTGACCGAGTCCTATCCGGAAAACGCGAAGCGTAGAGAGTGACAGCATTATCTAGACTTCGGCCAGCTTCTCCATAAACCAGAATCATTTCAATTTTCTCTTGTACAGTTAGATACACCATTCTGAAGTAGTATTGATAGCTTGACACAGGTATTGTTGTTTTCGAAATAATCTTCGGACTGAATCGGTATTTTTAAAACAAAATACAAATAATTTTATTAATTTGAAAGCTGATTTAATCGCATGTTCCTGAGTTACGATAATGACAAGCCATTTTTCAGTAATTGAAAATTTAAGAAATACAAATTGTTTAAGACTAACTTTTTGGATTTGCAACGAAACCATGGTATTTTTATTGCAGGCGTATTGCAGAATCGTTTGCGTAGGTTCTCAGTAGGAGAAATAAAAAAAATTAAATATTGTCAATTACAGCGCCATCTATCATGAATGGAAAAAAGTGTTTCAGCCAAATCCTATGTACTTTTAGCCGTAGAATCCGAATCTGCAATGAAAAAATGGGGGTTCCTATCTTAGTTTCAAAGTTACCCCCCGCCCCACCTACAAGGAGGGGGAGAGGGTTCTAATTTTAACACTAATGTATTTCCCCCGCGGAATAATTAAATTTTGATCTCTATCATCTTTTTCGTAGAGTGCTTATTTTCCGAGATATTTGAATGTATCAGGTTAAAAAATCACCCGGTATATAACAAGAATTAAGTGGTTTGTTTCTTGAATGGCATTTTCTCACTAGCGACAATAATTATTTTTATTTTTTGGAAGCTTCGTCAACCTTCTTAGTACTAATATCTTGTTATGTAATATTAGCAAAATATGTATGTATTGTATGTTTATTAAAAATGAAGAAACGTCTAATATTTAATGTACATACTATGGACACAGAATAATAAACAACCAGAACCGACATTATGTGGACCAAGAAATTTTTGCTCTTACCTTATATTTTACATATTAATTTTGAATTTTCTGCCACTGAACGATAATTTAACACCGAAAATCTTACCTTCTATAAACCAAGGTCAAAAAAATGAGTCCACTTTTCTCCATATAAAAACCGCGTTATGTCGCTTCTGGGTATTCTGTGCTATGGATGTGTGACAACTAGACCAATGCCCATGATTCAATACATCCCAGGTTAGCTCGATTTTTTCAAAGCACGTGTTCGTGACGTCATGCAATTCCGATAAATATGTAAGTTATTCTTTTTTTTTCTTTTCGTTTTTTATTTGTTGTTGTAATGTATACGTAAAAGAATAAAATAAATTAAATCAAATAAAAATTAATTTATGTAATCGATTTGAAAAACAAATCAATATCAAAGCGTAAAACAAACGCATAGCATCCCCCTTCGGCGTAATATAATGCACTAAATAAAAAAAAAACTATTTTAACCAAATAAATTATAATACCCTATAAAGGACATCATGACACTTTTCCATAGTAAACTTTCGGTCAATGATATTGGCAGATTTACCGATAATGCAGTATTATTTAATACGGGAAAACATAGTACGGGATAACTTCTAAAGATGTCAGCTTTAACAATTTTTAATTTTTGGTAAATAAATCAAAAATAAAATTAATTTTTTTTATAATTCATGTCTAGTTGTAAGTATTATTCGTGTTTTTTGCTTTTGTTTATATTTTTGTTTCGATACAACAAAAAAAAAATTTAAAAAAAACTACTAGTGCCATCTTAAGATTTAATCTACACTACTCCAAAAAATTAAAGGAACACTAATTTTTTTCAATTTTTTTAGTGTTTTTTGAAGAGCTGTATCTTAGTAAAATACGGTCGTACAGAGATGAAAAGAAAAGCATTTTAAAGCTTCAAATCTCTAGTTTTGAGAATTTTGAGCGGAAAATTTTTGTGAGATACCGTTACCACGCAATCATAAGAAAGAGCGCGAAGAAAAAAATTCGAATTTTTTTTTTTTTTTTGTAAGGTGCCATGGGCGCGGGAAATTTTTTTTAAGTTAAACCAATGCATAGGTCGGTTAGCCTGTTAATTAGGCGTAAATTTAATTTCATTCTGGTCTCTCTATGTCAACTTTTTGCTGAGATATCTGACTTTGAATCAAAAAAGATCCTTTTGCGTTTGATCGTCGATATCTCAGCAACCAATGACTGCACAGTAAACTTTAGGGCAGCCTTAGAAACTTCAGTAAATTTCCTACAAGACCCTTTAATGACTAGTTGAGAACAAATTTTTTTTTCACCCTCAATACTGATTTGAAAAAAGTACAAAAAAACGACTTTTTAGGTTGTCTTAATAAATCTACCGTTACTTTACCGTTATTGATGAAAAGACTAATGTTGCCAGGTCATTTTACAGTTTAATGTACTCCTAATAGCCCTGTATTATTTTCAAATTGAACCATCCAACCGTTTTTTCGGACAGATTGATCAAAGTTTTACAAAACAATTAAAGGAACAAGTATTCATCAAAATAAAAAAACGACTTTTTTCTCATTTTACGTTAGTTACTTGTTAACCCTTAACGATCGTACGGTTTTTTTGGTAATACTCGCCGATAAGAGACGATAGAAAATTAAATAAAGTTCTGCAATATGAGCAATAATTATGGAACTTGGCCATTTCTCATCCGATTTTAGTGAAATTTGGTATGCACGATGGAAATGGGTTTCTAAAATGATTTTTGGATAAAGTTCTGGAATATGGCCAACTAGGATGGAACTTGGCTATTTCTTAACCGATTTTGATGAAATTTGGTATGCACGATGGAAATGGGATTCTAAACTGATTTTTGGATAAAGTTCTGGAATATGGCCAACTAGGATGGAACTTGGCCATTTCTTAACCGATTTTGATGAAATTTGGTATGGGCGATGGAAATGGGATTCTAAACTGATTTTTCGATAAAGTTCTGGAATATGGCCAACTAGGATGGGACTTGGCCATTTCTTATACGATTTTGATGAAAGTTAGCATGTACGATGGAAATGGGATTCTAAACTGATTTTTGGATAAAGTTCTGGAATATGGCCAACTAGGATGGAACTTGGCTATTTCTTATCCGATTTTGATGAAAGTTAGCATGTACGATGGAAATGGGATTCTAAACTGATATTTGGATAAAGTTCTGGTATATGGCCAACTAGGATGGAACTTGGCCATTTCTTAACCGATTTTGATGAAATTTGGTATGGGCGATGGAAATGGGATTCTAAACTGATTTTTCGATAAAGTTCTGGAATATGGCCAACTAGGATGGAACTTGGCCATTTCTTATACGATTTTGATGAAAGTTAGCATGTACGATGGAAATGGGATTCTAAACTGATTTTTGGATAAAGTTCTGGAATATGGCCAACTAGGATGGAACTTGGCTATTTCTTATCCGATTTTGATGAAAGTTAGCATGTACGATGGAAATGGGATTCTAAACTGATTTTTGGATAAAGTTCTGGAATATGGCCAACTAGGATGGAACTTGGCCATTTCTTAACCGATTTTGATGAAATTTGGTATGGGCGATGAAAATGGGATTCTAAACTGATTTTTCGATAAAGTTCTGGAATATGGCCAACTAGGATGGAACTTGGCCATTTCTTATCCGATTTTGATGAGAGTTAGCATGTACGATGGAAATGGGATTCTAAACTGATTTTTGGATAAAGTTCTGGAATATGGCCAACTAGGATGGAACTTAGCCATTTCTTAACCGATTTTGATGAAATTTAGTACGAACGATGGAAATGGGATTCTAAAGTGATTTTTCGATAAAGTTCTGGAATTTGGCCAACTGGGATGAAATTTGGCTATTTCTTAACCGATTTTGATGAAATTTAGTGTTCGCGATGGAAATGGGATTCTATAATGAATTTTAGCTAAAGTTCTGGAATATGTCCAATTAGGTAGGAACTTGGCCATTTCTTATAAGATTTTGATGAAATTCAGCATTTGTAATGAAAATTGGGTTTTAAAATTATGTTTAAATGGAATTCTGGAATAAGCGGTATTAGGATGGAACTTGGCCATTTTTTATCCGATTTTAAACAAATTCAGCATGTAGTATAGAAATAAAACTCTAAAATTATTTTTGGTTAAAGTTATATGTTAAAGTTGGAAGGCGCCTGCCTATTCCTTAAACGAATAAAAGAAATTCGATATGTGCTTTAAAAGTGAATAACTAAAATCGTTATTCCTTGTATTTAATGATTTATTTTATCAATAATTTAAGGATCTCATTTTCATCGTGAATGCTGAAATTCATAAAAATAGGATACAAAACTTCCAAGTTCCATGACAATTGGCCAAATTCTGGAACTTTATCAAAAATCAGTTTAGAATCCCATTTTTAAGGCACGTGCTGAATTTCATCAATATCGGATAAGAAATGGCCAATTTCCTTCCTAGTTGGCCATATACCAGAACTTCATCCAAAAATCATTTTAGAATCCCATTTCCATCGTACATGCTAACTTTCATCAAAATCGGATAAGAAATGGCCAAGTTCCATCCTAGTTGGCCATATTCCAGAACTTTATCGAAAAATCAGTTTAGAATCCCATTTCCATCGCCCATACCAAATTTCATCAAAATCGGTTAAGAAATGGCCAAGTTCCTTCCTAGTTGGCCATTTTCCAGAATTTCATCCAAAAGCAGTTTAGAATCCCATTTCCATTGCTTATGCCAAATTTCATCAAAATCGGATGAGAAATGGGCAAGTTCCATCCTAGTTGGCCATTTTCCAGAGCTTTATCCAAAAATCAGTTTAGAATCCCATTTCCATCGCCCATACCAAATTTCACTAAAACCGGATGAGCAATAGCCAAGTTCCATCCTAGTTGGCCATATTCAAGAACTTTATCCAAAAATCACTTTATAATCCCATTTCCATCGTGCATACCAAATTTCATCAAACTCGGATAAGAAATGGCCAAGTTCCAACCTAGTTGGCCATATTCCAGAACTTTATCCAAAAATCAGTTTAGAATCCCATTTCCATCGTGCATACCAAATTTCATCAAAATCGGTTAAGAAATGGCCAAGTTCCATCCTAGTTGGCCATATTCCAGAACTTTATCCAAAAATCATTTTAGAATCCCATTTCCATCGTGCATACCAAATTTCACTAAAATCGGATGAGAAATGGCCAAGTTCCATAATTATTGCTCATATTGCAGAACTTTATTTAATTTTCTATCGTCTCTTATCGGCGAGTATTACCAAAAAAACCGTACGATCGTTAAGGGTTAACAAGTAACTAACGTAAAATGAGAAAAAAGTCGTTTTTTTATTTTGATGAATACTTGTTCCTTTAATTGTTTTGTAAAACTTTGATCAATCTGTCCGAAAAAACGGTTGGATTGATCAATTTGAAAATAATACAGGGCTATTAGGAGTACATTAAACTGTAAAATGACCTGGCAACATTAGTCTTTTCATCAATAACGGTAAAGTAACGGTAGATTTATTAAGACAACCTAAAAAGTCGTTTTTTTGTACTTTTTTCAAATCAGTATTGAGGGTGAAAAAAAAATTTGTTCTCAACTAGTCATTAAAGGGTCTTGTAGGAAATTTACTGAAGTTTCTAAGGCTGCCCTAAAGTTTACTGTGCAGTCATTGGTTGCTGAGATATCGACGATCAAAGGCAAAAGGATCTTTTTTGATTCAAAGTCAGATATCTCAGCAAAAAGTTGACATAGAGAGACCAGAATGAAATTAAATTTACGCCTAATTAACAGGCTAACCGACCTATGCATTGGTTTAACTTAAAAAAAATTTCCCGCGCCCATGGCACCTTACAAAAAAAAAAAAAAAATTCGAATTTTTTTCTTCGCGCTCTTTCTTATGATTGCGTGGTAACGGTATCTCACAAAAATTTTCCGCTCAAAATTCTCAAAACTAGAGATTTGAAGCTTTAAAATGCTTTTCTTTTCATCTCTGTACGACCGTATTTTACTAAGATACAGCTCTTCAAAAAACACTAAAAAAATTGAAAAAAATTAGTGTTCCTTTAATTTTTTGGAGTAGTGTATCTATCGCCGTTTTTTGACCGTTAATGTCCTTTATAGGGTATTATAATTTATTTGATTTTAACATGAAAGAAGAAACAAAACAATAAACGAAAAAAAAATATCTTTACTTTACTACACTGCCACATAGCGGCGGAGACCAGGGTGTCGTCACTGTTTGTAGTCATAGGCCTGTATATTCAAGATGGCATTGACTAGACACAATCCTTATTCGTATCACAAAATGTTCGTATGCACAGTCCTTATTTGTAAGTATAAAAACAAATAGTTGCCCTTGGAATTATAGATGTTTTTGGAACATACATTTATAAATATTTTGATTTTTGAGGTGTTTAGTTATTAAAACAGCGAACAGCGAAAATTTTAATTGTTTTACGAACGATTACTAAAGTTTTGGATTTTGATAGATACTCGTTTAGATTTAGTGAACGATTTGTGCTCATATGTGTTTTTGCTGAACTAATACGTGAAATTTAACATTTAATAATATAATAATACATACTGATTTTTTGTTACTGGTTTTAAATCATAATTTAAATTATTGAACTCTATAAGTGACTTTTCCGTGCACATAATAATATTCGAGAATTCTGTTTTGTTTCTTGTAACAGTAATCGTTTTTGAAAGTAACTGTGTCATAAGTAATCGGAATCCGTAAATCATTATGTCATGTGCAGTGTGCAAAATAAAATTTAATAAAAATGAGAAATATGTCTATTGTGGGATATGTGGTAAAAGTTTTCATCCAAAGTGCACGGACCTCAATGCTGAGGACGTTAAACGTATTGCTAAGGATAAGATAAACTGGAGTTGCTCTGGATGTATTAATTCTGCTAACATGAATCTTATCGAGGAGGAGCTTGCTACTTCCTTAAATAGCACCGTTAACAACTGGCAGTTCATCTATTTCAATTATATTGCCGTCGCAGCGTAGTTCTCCACATGTTACACCTGAGGGCTCTGGTGAATGTAATATTTTCAATGAGCTTATGGCCTTGAAAAATGAAATTAAAGCAGAATTTAATAAAGTGAATCGTAATATTTCGGAGCACTATGGAACACTTTCTAAAAAATTTGATCAACTATCAGAGGAGAACAAATTTCTTCGCAAGGAAAATTTGGATTTAAAAAGCAGACTGGCTGCTGTGGAACAATCTCCCTTCGATAATTGCGTTGATGTTGTTGGCCTTCCGTTTACTAAAGGTGACAGTGCCTCAACCGCCGTCTTAAGTATGTTTAAAACCTGTTTGGGAGTGTCTTTTTTGGAAAATGATCTTGATTGTGTGACACCAATATCATCTGTTAAAGGCAATAATAACAATGGGACCATTTTTAGAGTAAAATTTCTTCGGAAGTCGTCTAAGGATGTGGTCATGCATGCAAAAAAGGGGTGCAAAACTCTTTCAGTTCAACATTTGGGTTATTCTGTGGACAAGAACAGAAATATTTACATTGACAATAGTATGTGCTTTTCCAAAAAAAGAATTTTTTCGGAGGCGTGGAGTTTATGTGAAAAATAATAATAATGATCTACATAAAATCAATGCTCTATGTGACCTTGAATCGTTTCGGTAAATTTAATTTAATTTTTTTTTTTTTTTTAAATAATTTCTAATCAAAATATTCCTATTCAGGGTCGCAGTGTTGATTTTTGTAGTCATGATTATTTAGATAATAGTTCTTGTAGTTTTAATTCGTCTGATCATTTAAATACTGCAGCGGTTAGCTGCTCTAAGTTTTTAATCTTTCACCAGAACATCCGAAGTTTACGCGAAAATTTTGACAAATTTATGTCCCATTTAAATTCTTTTGAGTCTTTACCGGGGGTAATTATTGTATCTGAAATATGGATTTACGACTATGAAACGGGGTTTTATAACATTCCTAATTATAATTTTGTTACTTGTTGCAATAATAATTATCGGTCGGGTAGTGTTGGTATTTTTTATAACTGTCATCTTAACTGTTCGTTTGAGTCAATCAATTTGGAGTCAGCAGATATCATTAAGCTAACTATACAGATTAATAATGATACTTTCACGATTGTTGGCGTGTATCGCATTCAATCTGTTGCTGTAGCAAATTTTATTTCTGGGTTCTCGTCCTTCTTAAGTGGAATCAAAACTAAAAATTTAGTTGTTTTGGGTGATTTTAACATTAACATTTTAAACTTTGTAACGGAACCTCGGCACAGTTGGGTTTGGCGGTGCCACAATACTTGATCCGACTGAGCACCGACCATTTAAACTCCGAATGTGCACCGAAATTCCGATAACAGAATCTCCGATCAGCGGTCTTGGAACGCGGTATAGCTGGCTAGGCTCAGAGCTGGGGTGGGAGATTTCCAAGACATGATCGAAGCTAGAATTACCGCGTGAGATAAAAGAAAATAAAGAAAAGTAAACATTAAAAGAACGGCACGCTTTGGCTCCGGTAACCACTAGGACTGGGCAGGCACCGAACCTCAACCCATCCTCGACATCCCACTATGATGCTCCTAACCCCTCATCATCCTCTCAGTCTCAGATACAAAAAAAATTATAATTGTATAAAAAATCCCAAAAGCAACACACCCACAAAAGGAACGAAGAGAGAGAGATAGAGCTGTAAGAAAATCAAAATTAAAGAAAATATAAGCATGCAAATATAATTTAAAAATAACCCGAATTCCCGATACGTTAGCGAGTGAAAAAAAAATAAATAATAAAGTCAAAAATATATATGAATGAATATCAAAACCAAGCAAACAAGCCAAAAATATGTATAATAAAAAAAACCTTTGCAAACAATACAAATTTACTCTACCAAAATATCCGATAATGCACAAACAAGAGAAAAAAAATTACTGTAAACTAGTATTGAAATTTCAAAAAAAAACCATAGATAATAAATAATAAATAATACAATTACGAACGTTTCCTCCCGGCTGCTTTCTAATCCACTATGATGACCTTCCTTGAACAACCGACCGCACATATATGTATTAAAGTGAAGAACACCGCTTCCAATAGCCTTTTTTTTTTTGTCCGCTGATCCAAGATTTATTTCGTTGGTTAGGTTCTTAAATACGCTAAACTCCTCAATAATTCTTCTCCAAATTCATAGAATCAATGTCAGTATATGTACATAAATAAATAGTTAGTGGCGTTGGATTCATGTACATATCACAATCGCAGATCGGATTATATGCTGTCGAATCTTCTTGAACATGCAACACTTGTGAAGATAACTGTAACTCCGCGACGCATAATTTGACACCACTTGCTCAGCTCGACTATGGTATGCCGTATAAGCGGCGTAACGCTCAATTAACTGGTAATTTACACCACAGCAGAATAAAAAAACTCACAAAACCAAAAAAAATCAGATACACAACAATATATTATGGTAACATTATTATCAAACTGTTTTATTTCGTTACATTTGTTTTTTTTTTGTACAGGTATTCAATTACAACAAAGTCTTTAAATTATTGGTAGATTTTTTTTTCCTTTTATTAGCAATTAGATATATCAAACTTTATTATTAACGTGATTTTTTTTTTGGTAAACAACTATTCTGCAAGCACAGGCAATCTTATTATTTCTTTATTCACAACTTGAATAAATTTTTCCTGGGTTTAGACTTTCATTCACACACAGGAAACTCAAAAAAAAAAAAAATCAACTCATTAAATGCCGTATTAATATAACCCAGTATACAATCAAAAAAAAAAAATATACGACAATCATCGACCGTCTCGCGGCGAGGCTCAAACTTTTCTCCACAAAAAAAAATCTTTCCTCGATCACCAAAACAATTGAGCTTTCCCTCTCTCTCTTCGTTCAGTTGCAACTTGCAATACACCGAAATTGCCCAAATCAAGCTGGGCAGTGCACCGCCTTTCCTTATGCGCTGGAACGACGCACAAACGCGGCGTAACAACTTGCCTAATAGTAGTGACGATTACTTGTTTATGATGTCCTCGTTTGGTTTAGAGTCTCTGGTTGATACTCCTACACGTGTTTTTAACTTTGGTGTTACGTGTATTGATCACTATTTTGCGCGTGTTCGTAATAATGATATGGGGTTGTTAAAAGCATCTGTTCTTCCATTGTCGATTACTGATCATAGTTTAATTAAGCTTGAAATAGTTGTACCATCCAATATTAGAATTGCATCTCGGAATAATAGTTCATTTAAACGTTTTAATCTTACTAAATTTTATTCGTTAGTTTCATCCTTCAATTTTTTAATTTGTATAACTGGTGATCCGTCCACTGGCCTTATTAATTTTGTTAGTAGTTTTAACAATATTAGTTCGTCCTGTTACATTTCTGATGTTCGAAAAGCAGATATCAAGCTTAAACCTTGGATTTCTGGCTATTTGGTTAATTTAATCAATAAAAAGAGGAGAATTAGTTTAAAATATCGCAAACATCCTAATAACATTGGACTCAAGGATTATTTTTTGAAGTTGTCTGATAAAGTTAGTTCTTGTGTTAAAGCTGAGAAACATAGTTACTATAATCGCAGATTCGATGAGTGTGCTGGGGATAGTAAGCGTGTCTGGTCGGTTGTCAATGAAATTTTATCAAATAATCGTCATGTTGCTATTGAAAAAATCTTGAATGATGATGGTATTATTGTTTCTGATTCAGTTTTAATCGCCAATGAATTTTCTAATTATTTTTCAAAAATAGTTAATGAGTTGAAGTTGAATTTTGCATTACCCTGCGCTTGCAATTTGAGTGGTAATTATGTTTCTTGTGATTCATTTTTTATTGCACCAGTAGACAGTGAAGAAATTTTGACCATTATAAAGAGTCTGAGAACCCGTAAAAGTACTGATATTTTGGATTTTAGTTCTGATATGTTGAAGGCTGTTGGTGAATTTGTTTAACCGATTCTTGCCGTTCTTATTAATGACACTTTTTCTGTTGGTCTTGTCCCGGATATGTTGAAAACTTCAATTGTTATTCCATTGTATAAAAAGAGTAATCGATTGCTCAAAGATAATTTTCGTCCAATTACTCTTCAACCAGTTATCTTAAAATTAATTGAAAAAGCCATGAAGACAAGAATGGATGGATACCTAGCTAAGCATAATTTTCTAAGTGATAATCAGTACGGCTTCAGATCGGGCAGAAGTACTGAGTCTGCCTTGATTGAATTCTTGAATGATGTTCATTTTCATTTGGATAATAAACTTGATGCTGGAGCGGTGTTCATTGACATTAAACGAGCGTTTGATATGGTTGACCATAACTTGCTTCTTAAGAAGCTTAATTCGATCGGTTTTAGAGATATTTCACAGAGTTGGTTTGAGTCTTATCTGAGTAATAGGTCTTATAAGGTACAAATTCAAAGTTCTTTTAATGTTCCTTATACATTGAAGTGTGGTGTTCCTCAGGGCTCTGTCTTGGGCCCGTTACTTTTTTTAATTTATATAAATGATATTTTTAGCTTGGGGCTTCGTGGGAAAATAATAGCATTTGCAGATGACATGGCCTTAAGTTATTCAGGTTCTTGTTTGGAGAATGTCTCTACCGATATTAACCATGATTTGAAATTGTTACGCGTGTGGTTTGATCGGAATTTTATGATACTTAGTGAGAAAACTAAAGTTATGTTTTTCAAATTATCTGGGGACCCGCTGTTGAGTTATATGCCTGAATTTATCTACCACAAATGGGATTGTGATTTGCTGAATTGCAATAATGATTGTGTTATAATTAAAATTGTTAAGTCCTTCAGATACCTTGGTCTCCATCTGGATGTTAATCTTAATTGGAAGTTGCATAGTTTAAGCCTGAAAACACAATTGGGTTCGGTGTTGCGTGCAATCTACATGCTGCGCTCTCATTGTCCGCAATCTGTTTTGTTAGGTTTTTATCATGCTTGTGTGGGTTCACGTTTGAGTTATGGAATTCCCTGTTGGGGTGGTGCTTTTAATTGTACGTTAATACCTTTAATCACTTTACAAAACCATATTATTCGTTCCATATTTTTTATGAGCCGTACTGATTCCTGTTGGCCAGTTTATGTTGCGTATAAAATTTTTCCTCTCCAACACCTATATGTTTTTAGAGTGCTTCGTTTGTTTTACTATCGCAGTGGCCAGAGAGTAGTCAGGTTTGTTTCTGCGTACGATATTCGCAATAATAATAAAATGGTCTTTAAAATACTAACTTTTAATACCGAAACTTTTAGGCGATATTATCTGGCCATTGGTCCATATTTCATTAATTGCCTTCCATTGGATATAAGAAAACTGATCTCCACTAACTCTGTTTTGAAACTGGTGAAAGATTGGTTATTTGGAAAAAAGGATGTTAAATTTCTTTTTGAGTTAGTCTTGTAAGTCGTTTTCTATTTTTATTTTATTTTATTTTATTTTACTTTTTATATCAATAATTAATTATTATTTTTGACTGTAAATTTTATATAATTTGTCTAGTATGTTTTGTTTTTCCTATGATTTTACTATTCTTATTATTAATTTATTTGACTCCCTACCAGTTGTTGTAATTTGATTATAGAGGTTTCCAATACGTTACTAAGAAGGAACCTATCTTCTGCCATAATATTAATTCATTGTGTACTTATTTAATTGGAGTTATTGATTTGTATGGTTTGAGTTTAAAATAAATAAATAAAATTTTAGTGGAAATTTTGATAACAAAACAATTAATTCAACAAAGTGTTAAACAAATCTATTTTAAAGGTAAAGAGGGATAGTGATGAAATTAGAGTTTTAGTTTCAAATTGTGATACAAATTTTAAATTTTGAGATGAGTAAGCAAAGGCCTTCTGGTATAAAATGCGCCGTTCCGAAGTGCGGTTCTCTACAAAAAAACGGAGCTTGATTATTTAAATATACAGACAATTATTTAGACCACAATCTTTGGCTAAAAAATTGTCATATTTTATCAATGAGCAAAAAGAGAATTTTCGTCTGCAAAACATTTTGAACCGCATTTCTTTTTTAAACGGAAACTAAACTTGACGGCAGTTCCGACGTTTTATTTACCAGGAGAAATTGATAGCCTTGGGGTCAACGAATCTTGCAAAAGCTGTAGTGATGTAACTTTTCCTGCTGGCATAGGTATCAGATGAAAATATTGAATTGTTATAATCTGAAAATATGGGCCGTAATTTGCTAGATGGTAATAAAGATTCATTATCAACTGAAAATATTTCATATATTTTAAATAAACCAATCAAGACCTATTCATTGAAAACAAATAATAATAATGATATCCTTACATTAAGTGACCTTGTCCAAATGCCTGATCCGTATTTCGACAAAAGTGACAATATTTAATGTGTTAACTGTGAAACTCGAGAAAAAAATGTGGAAGTTTATCGATCATTATTAAATCGTAAGTTAAGTGTCAAGATCGATAAATTGAAAACAGAAAAGATACTATTACATAAAAAAATCAGAAATTTAGAGCAAAAAAATCGATTCCTTACTAAAAACAACCAAAGTTTGAAATCTCAAACCAAAAGAAAAGTGTAGATCAAGTAATTGATAATCAAAATAAAAGTGAACATTCTAAGCATTTTTATAAAATGCTGATTGCTGATGTTAACTCGTTCAAAATCGCAAAAATGGCCAGAAGAATTTCGAGCATTAGCTCAAAATATCTACTATACACATAGATCATCGAAGGCTTGTAATCTTATGAGGAACAGATTACGGTTTGATATGCCGTCAAAACCTTCACTAATCCGATGGCAGGCAGCCAATCAAGAATTTTTCCCGGGTACAGAAAACTGTTTTATGTTGGAAAAGTTAAAGGAAAGAATTGCCAAATTAACCATTGCAGGAAAACAGTGCTCTTTAATCTTCGATGAGATAAAAATTCGGAAGGACCTAAAGTATAATGCAATTAGGGATTATGTCAACGGTTATGTAGATTTAGAAATTGGTTCGTGGCATAATTGAAAATTGGAAAAACATAATCAGTTACTATGTATCGGAAAATGCAATTTCATCAAACTCCTTAACAAAATTAGTAAGAGATAATTTGGAGTTGGCATTTTCTCTGGGTTTAGAAGTTCTTGCCGTTATATGTGATCAAGGATCTAACAATCGGAAAGCTCTTAATAATATGGAGTCTACCGTTGATAATCCGAAACTAGATTACAGCAGTCAAAAGGTTATTGTTGGAATATTTGATCCACCGCACCTCATTAAATCTTTTAGAAACTTTGCTTTCATCGATAATTAAACCCAGGGGCGGCATTGCCAGTTGGAGAGTGGTGCGTGAATTGTACAAAATGGAACTCGCTTCTATGGCACGAATGTGCCCCAAACTCACCGAAAAGCACATAAACCCAAGTCATTTTGATAAGATGAAAGTAAAATTTGCCAGCCAAATATTTAGCCGCAGCATTGTTGCTGCTATAAAAACTAGCCTACGAACTAAATAAATTTCCGGAAGCCCTTAAACTAAAAGTGCCAGCAACATGGGAATTGTTTGAAAAATTCGATAAGCTATTTGATTGTTTGAATTCAAAAAGTCTGTATAATTCAAATCCATTCAAGTCGGCGTTACAAAATGATGTAAATAAGAAAGCATTCTCTTTCTGCAAAAAAATACAAATTTTTATAAAATAACTTAAAACTAATTAATAATAAAAAAGTGTATTCAATATTCATTCATGCGTGTGAAGTTTATCCTAAACTTGTCCTAAACCTTACAATTCCGTTACACTGTTAATTTTTTTTGTTCCTAATAAATAAATTGACTGCCGTATATTTATTGAAACTAATTTCAACATTCTTTTTATTTAAAAAAACGTTAAAATCCATGAATAAATATCGGGGGAATAGGGGGTACACGAAGCCAAATTATTTAAATATAGTCATTCAACTGAATTTCACTTTAAATTTATTCCTGTCACGAAGTAATTCGAGTACTACCATTCTTATGTCAATGAAATTATGATGCCTTACCTACGATCCCTTACGGCTTACCTACGATCCATTATTTCCTAAAAAAAATTTAAAACCTGAAGGAGATCTAGCACAAAATTACCTAACAGAGTTAGGCAAAATGCGCAAATTAGACTATCCGATTTTTTCAATTCAAGCAAACGAGGCTTTCCCAAAACAAAAAGATTCCTTTAATTGCGGAGTTCTTGTAATTTACAGTTTGGACCTTTTAGTAAACTCTAATTTTACCATAGAAGTGTATTTGTCTGAAAAGGAAAGTTATTTAACGGCTTTGAACCAATATAGACACAAACTAAAAAAATTGATACTTACAAATTCACTGTCTGTAAAACATAATTGTTTGATTTGTTTTGATATTGTGACACAAAAAGCCAATAATAATAATATTTGTAAACAGTGTCAAAGAAAAATTCACGTGGTCTGTAAGTCCGAAAAATTTTTTGAACATGATATTTGCAAATATTGCCGTTATTTTTCACGTGAGATGAATGTGTTTTTTTTTTTTTACTGAATTATTATTATTATTTTTTTTTTGGTGGTCAGGTTGACGTGTATGCAAGTGGATAAACAAACGATTCGCTTCTCCTGCAGTAACTGCATGCAACTTCAGCAAGTGCTCACACTGCCTCTTCGTGGCGGCCACTGGTAACTACTCTGTTAAAAGAATAGGCTAAAGTGTGAGGGCTATGGCGGGTTTTGAGTGTTTGACGGTGGGTTAACAGCCCAACCTGTAAAGGCTTTTGTTTCGAATAATTTGACTTCATGTACCCCCTATTCCCCTACTTCCCCAAAAAAATTTTGTTGCCATTAATGCTCCGTTATGTAAGCCATCATAATTTCATTGACATACGAATGGTAGTACTCGAATTACTTCGAGACGGGAATAAATTTAAAGTGAAATTCAGTTGAATAACTATATTTAAATAATTTGGCTTCGTGTACCCCCTATTCCCCCGACTCCCCCAAACATTTTTGTTGCTAAACTTCTATCTATACAGTTGCTAAACTTCTATCAATTAAATATCTCACTTCTTTTACGGAAATTGCAAACTGCGAAGAAGATTGTGATACAAATTTGCTTGATGTAATTCGTGAAGAAACGCAAGTGGAACAAAATAAGAATCCAGACGGTGATGTAATTATGGCTGAACAACGAATTATGTCGAACAATGATGAATTGTATGCGTTTGATAATGACAATACAGATGAACATTTTAGTATTGATTCTATCTCAGTTCTCAGTATTTGTTGGGGATAATATTTCTAAATCAAACTCAGATCAATCAGTTAGATATTTTGCTGGCTATTTATTTTATAAAGTATCTAAAAAATTTAGCTGCGAAGATTATGCCAAATTATTAATAAAAGAAAATAGTTTTGTCGAAAACAATTCGGAGTTATTAATAAAACATAAAAATTACTCAACAGAAGATTTCGGAAAACTGCAAGTACCATCTGAATTTTATTTCAACTATGTTTGCGGCAAATCATTATATTTAACAATTTGTTTGCAGAAAAATCTCCCATTTTAGGATTAAAATGTCAAATTGCTAAAAATTTAATAACCGCAGATAAAGAATACTACACGCAAGACCATCCCTGCTATGAGCATCGCGTTTTCTTATTAAATTTTATGACACTCATATTAATAAGAAAATATTGTAAGTAGTATTTCGAAAAAGAAAAAATGGAGGTGTGGCCAACACACGACTTTCTTTTACGAACAGCGAATTTTAAGAAACTTTTATAATGCAAATTTCTTGCAAACTTTATTAAGATTGTTTTTATTTTTTCATGTTTTCTGTAAATTGTATATTTTTGAAATATTTGTAAAATAAATTTTCTGTTTTACGGAATCTGGGACCTGGAACCCGAAATATTATGTAAGAGATTAATGAAGAAATATCTGTTTTGAGGTCCCTTGAGTCCGAAAAAGTGGGTTTCGAAATGATGTCTGTCTGTCAGTCTGTCCGTTTGTCTGCTCGTCTGTTTGTCTGTGTCTTCTCTATAGCCCAGATGGCTTAACCAATCTAACAAAAACTTTAGATTTAAGCTTTACTTATGTAAAAGAAAGTAATAAAAAATAATAAATTTGTAAGAAGTTTGCGTAATTGGTGTCTCAAAATTCCCTGTTCGTAGAAGAAATGTGTTGGCCACACATCAATTTTATTTTTTTTATAAAATGTTTTAATTTTTTTTTTTAAATTTTTTTTTTTTTTAATTTTTTATTTTTATTTTTTTTTACTTTTCGTTTTTGGAAACATTTTGTTTTAGTACTTTTTTGTAAACCTTATACTTTTTCAGATATTTGCAAAACAAATTTTCTGCCCCACGGGAGTGGCTACTTCCGGTTGACCGATTTGGAGCAAAATTCACTGGGATCTCCCAATTTATCAATAAAGCTTAAATCTGAAGTTTCAGCTGGATTGGTTAAGCCATCTGGGCTGTAGAGAGGACACAGACTGACAGACGGACAGACAGACTGACAGACAGACATCATTTCGAAACTCACTTTTTCGGACTCAGGGGACCTCAAAACAGATAAATCTTCAATAATCTCAAGGTCGAAAATTTTCATGATTACTATACTTTATTTTACTTACGTAAAAGAAAGTAAAATTACACAAAATTAAACAATTCCCCAACCCCTTTCCTGAAAACAGACAAAATCTAGTGCGCAATTTTCTCTATTTTTCAGGAAAATAAATTGTATGAGTTGCATGAGTAGAATTGTAGAGGCTAACGGCTTCGGTAACTTTGACGGGCACGTAAGAGGTCGCTGCGCTCCCCTCGCTTAGCATTCCGAGAAGGGCTTTAGATTTAAACTTCGGGGGACGTAGGAGCCGGGATCAGCAAACATGTCGCACTGCGTACAGCACATAGGAGCGGATTATATAAAATCTATTAATGACACATATTAGTGATACGTGGCCAACCCCTAATTTAACTTAGAATTGTAGAGGTTAACGGCTTCGATAACTCTCACGGGCGAATTTTAGGTTTTGGAATTTTTTTTTTGGAATTATGTTATGGAATTTGGAATTATGGATTTTGGAAAATTAAAATAAATATTACTTAAATTTTTGGAATAATGGAAATGGAATTTTTCTTTTTTGGAATTTTGTCCCCATCCCCACTTTAATATATTTAGTAAATGAACTATGTGTTGAGTTGCTTGCGAACTGCTTTGTAGCGATGTGCGAATGTAAAAAGTATTAATGAGTGTTTAAATGTACTGTATGTGAGTGAATAAACGAGTTTGATTATTTCGTAATAATTGAATGATGATGAGTGAGTCGCTCCAAAGTACTTGCTATAGTAAACATCTAGGAGGGAGAGCAATGAGCCCAGATAGCATGTGTCGCGTACCGGCTGGCAGTATTATCAGGTTCATTAATAGCCTGAATGTTGACTGGACGGATAATTAAGCAGGGTCCACGCACAAAAGATCTTTTAAGTCGCAGTGTGAGGTGGCTAAACGCCCACACGGCCCTTTAACAACAATAATAATAATGATTTATTGCTGTTTTCCAGTAGCCTGTTTTTGTGTTACCACAATATTGACTAAATTGATTTATGTCAAATTTGTATCAGAAATAATAACCATAACTGAGTTGCGAAAAGATCTTTTAACAAATGTATTCACCAATATGGTATAACCAATATTAGGTAATAAAACGCAATTCGAAATCTCGAAACGAATTTTATAATTGATTGTATATACAGAAAGAGAAATAAATGTCTACTACCTAAGTAGTTCCTTTTTTCGCATTTTTATGAAAAATATACAACTATTTTGTGTTTTATTTTACTTTGCTCATTTAATTACAACTTTCGAAAAATTGTCACTCTATTTGGAAGGTTCTGTATAAAAAAACTGTTTAATTTCAAAATGTTATGTATTTAATTTTAAGTATAAGTTATAACTATACATATTTCTAAAATGAATTAGTAACTGGTATAATTTAATTTATAATTTAAATACCAGCTACATAGTTTATTGGATATTATTCTGTTTAAATGTTATCAATAATGAACGTGTTTTGAAACGAAATACCTATATTCGTTTGCAGATTTATGCTTTTTTAAATGTTGGATTTACGAGCAGAGAAATCTAAAACAAATGGATGAAACTACAGAAATTTTAAGTTCAAAAAGTAAGATTAATTATTGACCAACTCCAAATGTTAAAGAAACCTTTAAATTAAATTATTAAAAAATTCAACTTTAGATTTGATAAAGCTACTGCGTTACACTGACAAGAAATACGATAAATGTTTAATACAAGCTCATACGTCATTTGTAATTGTCCTCTTACTTAAAAAGTGAATTCTGTCTTTAACAAAAATATTGTTAATTCTGCAACTTAAAATTATAAATGAAAAGAATGTATAATAAAAATTGCAAAAAAATATTCGTTTAATATTTATGTTTATGCTTTTGTTTATCGGAGCGATGTCTTTGCGGTGATTTAGCATATCGTATCGGCGATGAATCTCTAGTTTGCCGGCTGACACTTCGACTGGATGACGAGGAACCTCTTGTCGGTGATAGAACATAACGTGATGAACTTTTTGTAGGAGGTGTTGGTGATCGATATTTACGAGGTGGGCTAGATTCATATCGTATCGTCCGCACCGGAGACGGTGATTTTTCACGTGTAAATCGTTTCGGGGAACCTGAGTCATCGCTAGATCTGGATCGACCACGTTTATAAGTTCTGAAAATTACAACTTTGGTTATTCAGAACAAAAAAAAAACTTTATAGAATTTCTGGCAAGTCAATCTTACTTTGTACTTTTTATTGGAGATACCGACTCTCGAATTCTTCTAGATTTGCAAGATGTCTTAGTAGAACGCGATGGACTACTTCTGAAGTATTGCGGTGAAGAAATTTGTTTAATTTTCTTGGATTTTTTTGGTACTACTTCAACCGGACTCTCACTTCTTCTATTCACAATTTCCTTACGCAAAGAAACATTTCCAATATATCTTTCACTCGGAGAAAGGTCACGCAATTCTTTATCAGATTTCTTCAATAATTTCCTTCTGTAATGTTCCACTTGATGCTGTATACTCCAACCGGTTTTTAAAGATCGCACGCCTGATTCCAATTCATCCTGATACTGAATTATTTTTAGTTCAATTTCTCTTAAACGAGACCGCTTATCGTCATCAAACTCACGACCACTTTCCATACTTTCATCATTACTCTCAAACGAGTCTCGTGAAATTTGTGGTGGTTCTGGCGGTACTGGATCCAACGTATCCCATTTACTAGTTGTAACTGCTTGCGCTTCAATTTGTTCGGGATCAACAATTTCCCATTTTGATGGTATAAATGCGCCACTTTGTGATTTACCACCTATTCCTGAAAATTTTTCTAACGGGATTCCGTCTATATCTTCATCTACTGTAATTTTTAATGAAAAAATGATTGATTTTATGTATTAAATAAATGTTAACTCTCTTTACATGGAATTCCATCAATATCATCATCTCCGTCGCTGTAGTCTTGGCTGTTATCTTGTATTCGTAGAGGTGTACTTCGATTAGATGTTTTGACTTCAGGCAACCCGCGAAGTAGAGCTCCTTTCAATAATGCGGCACCGTCTAAAGGAACACCATCCAAATCTTCGTCTTCTTTGTCATCGCCAGATAACGGAGCGCCGTCAATATCATTCTCGACTTCTTCTATCTAAAATATTTAAAATTATTAAGATTTTAACATATGAAAACTTGCAATTATTTATTTACAACTGGTAGCCCCAAGAAAATATTTTTTAATTTGTTTAAAAATTCGCGTGGATAAACTGCCCATTCTTCCCACGCTCGAATAACCTGCAAAACTCGAACTTTATAACCCTCCGCTTTTAGACGACTTTCTAAATTTTTGTAACTTAAATGCAATCCTCTAAAAATAGCAACTAAATGTTTTTCCATGCTAAAAACGCAATCATAATTAAATTTTAAAATCCTTAAACATATTAAGTTTATCCTTACGCTTTTCTAAAGAAACTGGCATTTTGTACTTTTACGCCACAATTATGTAAAATATCCGAAACTAAATATAACCGTGCTATTTTTTTCGTTACAAGCGTTTCAGGATTAGCTACAGATTCTGATATACATTCGCAAATTTCATCAGCTGCATCAGCATGCTCAATACAAAATATCATGGCGTCACCAATTTTGGATCCTTCTGGTGTTAAATGCCTAATTAGGTCTTCAAGCCGATTTCTTTGCCTAAAATAATCAACCAATCAAGTTTATGTCTTAATTAAAAGGATTATACTCACGCATTGGACAATGCTCCTTTGTTGGGTTCCCCCAAATCTTCATCCTGGAGAAGTTCCTCGGGCATTCCTTGAGTATAGAAATTTACAGGAGGTGGTTTCCATATTGACCCACCTGCAAACATTCTAAACTCGTTTTGACACCACTCTGATGGTGTATCCCCTTGTAACAGTGAAAACAGCTTCCAACGATAGTATATATGGGCCGCACTATCATTTTCAAATAAAAATCGAAACATAGGATTATCTATTTCACGATTCATAATAACAGCTTCAAACATCGGTCCTTCGCGTACAACAAATTCAATCATTCGATGTATCAACGCTAAAAGCGTTCGTTCGCTGGGGATTACAACTTTGACAATCGATTTGTAAAGAATATGGTCCAAAGCTTCTTTAGCATCTGGATCTGCCATATATTCGCTCGCGTTAACCTTTGGTATCTTCAAATAAAAAAAATTTATATAATTTATTCAACAAATAATTTAGAAATACATTACATTTGTTTCATTTGGAGGTGGCTGTGCATTAAATGGCAATCCAGAAGGTGGCGGTGGCTTGGCATATTCAATTAAAGATGGGGGGATATAAATTGGATGGGTCATTATTGGTACAGGTTTTCCCCAGCCCAATTTCATTTCGTAACGCATAACATTTTTTCCATAAAGAGCTTTGAGCGCCCGTTCTGCATCTTTACGGCTCATGTACGCAACAAAACCACAATTACGTTCACGCGATTTTTCCTCTTCAGACCTTGGCCACATAATTTTAATACTCGCCAATGGACCATATTTTCCAAATAATTCCATCAACTCTTGTTCTGATAGTTTTGGACTTAGATTTCCTAAAAATAAATTTGTTGTGTTCGGATCTCCATTATCGAACGATCCTATTTCAACATCTTTAAATATGGCGTCGGGCTCTGCGATTGGCGCTGAAGAAGGCGTAGACGAAGAAGACGGTAACATGGATCGTGCTTGACTTTTGTATTTGTGGCGTTCTTCACGTTCTTCTTGCATCTGTCGTAACTCCTCCTTGAACAATTCTAAATTGCTCTTCTTTTTTTCTTGACTTTTTTTTTTGAGAACATAATCTTTTTTTGGATCGCTTGCCAATAGTTTAGCATAATCTTGAGCTTTTTCAGCCGTACCTTTTTCTTCTAATTTTGCTGCCGGTTTATATAGTTTACCCTTTTCTCGACTATCTTCTTTTCTTGAACCAGCATCGTATGTTCCAGCCTTCACCCATACTTTGGAAATATTTGATGGGGCTTCTTGAAATGTTTCAACAAATTCTTTAAATGCATTTGCAGCCGCTTCTTCCTCTTCCTTTTTACGAAGCTCTTCCTGTTCTTTTCGTGATAAGGGCCGTTTACCCATTGTGCCTATTGTAAAAGCTTGTAATTTTTGATCATTTATTTTCTAAAAATACAATTGTTTAAACGATTGAATTATTTATACTAAATTCAGCCAACCTTTAATTATTGTGTGTATTTTTTATATAGCAATTTATTCAAACTGGAAAAACACAAACCTTCATTATACTTTGACAAATTTTAATTATTATAAATAAATAATAATATTATTATTTAAAATGAATTTTAATTCTAATTTATCAAGACATAACCTAGCAAACAATAATAATTTTTTTCCAGCCACTGAAGTTTACAAGTTCATGTACTAAAATGTATATCATGTTTAGTACATTAACACTGTACACATTTTCTCTAGATGTCACTAGTTATTAGTGTAAATAATATTTTTGTTTAAACAAAACAAATAAATATTTCAGGCCATGCCGATAATGTCGTTATTGGTCGTATAACGATGTCTTTTTGCCACCCCAATTATAGAAGTTATTTTATGTCGATTTATCGGCGCTGATTCAGCGATATCGTTTTTCAATGACGATGAATCTACTTGTTATTGATTCTTCAGCTTATAAACCATTTTACACTAACACATACAAAGAATTAACAACCATTAATTTTTGTTTACTGTTGTGTGTAAAGTGTTTTTCACCTGTCATTACAAAATTTTAGCCAAAATTTGCCTTAAAGATGTTTGTTTATCTGAGTAAAAAGGTAACTTAATTTTATAAAATATTAGTTTCTGTATACCTAGATAATATTTTCTTATTTCAAAGATTGCCATTCCAAATAATACTCGTCTCAATTGTATATCATGGAACAATGAACATGGCTATATTGCTGTTGGTGGAGATGACGGGTTATTGAAAGTATTGAAATTAGAACATTCTTCAACACCGTCCCAAAATCGCGGTGGTTTAGCAGCTCCGAGTAATCTATCAAT
Source organism: Tipula helvola (assembly GCA_963556165.1). Taxonomy (NCBI): domain Eukaryota; kingdom Metazoa; phylum Arthropoda; class Insecta; order Diptera; family Tipulidae; genus Tipula; species Tipula helvola. The sequence continues at coordinate 203,662,750 of OY744483.1, read as the reverse complement.
GAATCAAACATTGGATGGCCATAAAGCACCGGTGCAAGTAGTCACTTGGAACGAAACTCAGCAGAAATTAACAACGTCTGATCGTGATGGTGTTATAATGGTGTGGATGATGTACAAGGGTTCGTGGTATGAGGAAATGACAAATGATCGTAAGAAATCGACCGTTAAAGGCATGGCTTGGACCGGTGATGGCCAAAGAATATGTATTGTTTATGACGATGGTGCTGTAATAGTGGGGTCAGTGGATGGAAACCGAATTTGGGGTAAAGAACTTAAGAATACCCATTTAACTGGGGTCCAATGGAGTCCGGATGGCCGATTAATTTTATTTAGTCTGAGAAATGGTGATTTACATTTATACGATAATCAGGGCACGTTTATTATGAAATTAAATGTTCAGTGTGTATCTCTAAATGCAACGAGGAGTATTTCAGTTGTTGGTATGTCGTGGTACAATAACTCTATTAGTGTTAATCGCCCAGTATTAGCTATTTGCTATGAAACTGGTAAAATGCAAATAATGAAAAATGAGAATGATGATTGTAAGTTTTATAGTATTGTTCCTATCAGGCCTTTTGTTTCTTGTTTATTTACAATCAATATTTTCAGTACCAGTGATTATTGATACGCAAATGCAAGCGGTTTCGTGTTTATGGAACCATGATGGAAATATTTTAGCAGTTTGTGGAATGAAAAGTACTACCACTAACAATAAGGAAACCAATCAAGTAATGTTCTATAATCCTCAAGGACATCATTTACGCACACTAAAAGTACCGGGACGGGAAATAACGTCATTATCCTGGGAAGGGAAAAGTTTGCGTATAGCTCTGGCTGTTGATTCATTTATTTATTTTGCTAATATTCGACCTGATTACATATGGTGCTTTTTTAGTAAAACTGTTGCCTTTTTACATACCAACAGTGTACGCGAAAACTATTCGATTATAACATTTTGGGACACCAATTCAAATCAATGCTTTCAGAAACAAATTGAAAATCCAATCGCAATGGCTTGCAATACTGAACATTGTATAATAGCGGCCGCACCGTCTAAGCCCGATACAAAACCTTTAAACGCCGAATTTAATTCAAAAGAGCAATTTTATCAATTAATAATTTGTAATTCTATTAGCACAACTATTGATGGTATGTTTATAATTACAAGGGATATTTTATGTTGGGATCTATTGATGTACCTAATATATTTTTTCAGCTAAGGTGACAGATTTAAAACCACAGTTTCTAGCAATGAATTCAACTTATGCCGTGGTGGCATCTAGGGATCAATTTTTGTTGTGGCAGTATCATACTCCAAAAGGTTCATCATCGCTCCACAATGTGAAATCAAAAAAAGAAATGTGTTACCATATTGATGATAGTCCGTCTGGAATTGCCGAAGTATTAAATGATTTAGATAAAAATGTTTATGTTCCACCAATAAATTCAGCTCCAACAAATAATCCAATATGTTGTGTGGCCGCATCAGATAAATGTCTGCTGATTGGCCGTGAGTCCGGCTTAATACAAGAATATACTTTACCACATGTGGCTATATCAAATCATTACAATTGCGCTAACCGTCCTAATAAAATTTCGATCAATTGTAATTCGACGCGTGCTGCCATTATTGATTCCACCGGTCTACTAATAACTATTGATTTAACGATTAATAATTCGCACATTTTAATGAAGGATAATAATGCAAACAATTCGTCTGCAAGTCGAATCGAAAGAAAAGATGTATGGGCGGTCTGTTGGGCCAGAGACAATCCACAGCTATTGGCCATCATGGAAAAGACAAGAATGTATGTATTGCGTGGAATAGATCCAGAGGAACCGATTTCGTGTTCAGGATATATTTGTAATTTTGAAGATTTAGAAATTACTGGAGTTCTACTTGATGAGATTGTTAGCGGCGATACAACTCCAAATTATTCCGATCACATATTACAGCTTAGAGTAAAATCGTTGCGAGACACAGAAGAATTATTAGCTCATGTTGGAATACCTGAGGCCAAACAATTTATTGAAGATAACCCACATCCACGATTGTGTCGCCTATTAGCAGAAGCTAGTTTAAAAAAATTGGATCTTGAAACCGCTGAATCTGCATTTGTACGATGTACCAATTATCCGGGACTGCTATTAATTAAACGTTTAAAATCCATCCAAAATGAAAACTTACAAAAAGCAGAGGTTGCAACATTTTATGGTGAATTTGAAGATGCGGAAAAATTGTACATTGATGCTGACCGAAGGTTTTATTTGCTTCATTGCCCGTTTTATATGTTGTCTAAATAAATAATATTTTTTATTTTTACAGGGATTTAGCAATTTCATTGCGACAAACACTTTGTGATTGGTTCCGAACCGTTCAATTGTATCGAATGGGACCAGGAATTTCAGACCAACAAATGGAACTGGCTTGGAAAGAAATTGGTAACCATTTCGCAAATTTGAGATCTTGGGAAAGTGCAAAAGAATATTATGAAAAAGCCCATTACATAGAAGGATTAATGGACTCTCTGTATTACTTGGAACAATATGATGCTTTGGAAAATTGTATTACTAAATTACCAGAGAAAAGTAATTTGCTCGGCAAATTGGGTCAAATGTTTGCTGGCGTTGGGATGTGTGATCAAGCTGTGCTAGCATATTTAAAATTAGGGGATGTTAAATCCGCTGTAAACACTTGTGTTATTTTAAGACAATGGGGACAGGCTGTAGAGCTGGCACAACGGTTTAAAATGCCACAAATTGGTGTTTTACTGGAAAAACATGCCGCACAATTGCTAAAGGAAGGTCGATTACCGGAAGCTATTGAACTGCAAAGAAAAGCAGGAAGATATTTAGATTCAGCCCGATTATTAATGAAACTCGCTGAAGGGGAAATTGAGAGAAACAGCGCCTTCTTACATATCAAAAAGATTTTTATTCTAGCTGGTCTTTTGACCGAAGATCATTTAAAGGTGCAAATTTCTTTGACTGGAATGTCTAGATCGAATGCCTTATCAAATTTACCGCCAGAAGATTTGGGATTAATCGAGCAAATATGGCATCGAGCAGAAGCGTACCATTTTGTCCTGCTAGCACAACGACAATTGAGATCGGGGCTAATTCACAGTGCAGTACTTACTTCATTACGGCTTAGAGAATATGAAGATGTTCTAAAAGTTGAAGATATTTATTCGCTATTAGCTTTGTCTGGGTGTGCAGATCGATTTTTTGGTACCTCTTCAAAAGCATTCATAAAGCTGGAAAGTCTCGAAAATTTGCCGGAGACAAAACGGCAAGAATATGAAGAACTTGCCGTTAATATATTTTCAAAATATGAACCTGTTGATAGTCGTGTTGAACGAGTCGAATGTTTTACTTGCGAAGCTTTGGTATCAGATTGGTGTACATCATGTACAAATTGTGGATCTTACTTCCCAGCATGTATAAGTTCCGGAAAATCGTTAATGAATCCATCAGAATCATGGTTATGTAAAATTTGTTATCATTGTTCTAATCCCGTTGATATAAATGGAAGAAAGTCTTGTCCTTTATGTCATAGCGATATTTCAGTTGATAAAGAACTAGACATCTAAATACATAAAAACGGGATCCGCTCGAAACACGAGATTTCAAACGTGATATTTCAAAACGCAATATGACGAAACGAGATATTTCAAAACGCGATGTTTCAAAACGCGATATGGTTCAAAATGCGATATGGTACAAAACGCGATATTTTAAAATTATAATTTTAAAATAATAATTATTAATCTTCCTTCATTTAATAAAATTTTCCTTCACCATTATGATCAAATTGAACATGTACGATCAGAACTAGGAAATCGCATTTTGAAATATCGTGTTTTGAATTATCTCGTTTTGTACTATATCGCTTTTTGTACCGTATCGCGTTTTGTACCATATCGAGTTTTGTACCGTATCGCGTTTTGAAATATCGCGTTATTTTACCATATCGCGTTTTGTACCGTATCGCGTTTTGAAATCGCGTTTTAAAATGTCGGTTTTAAATGGGACCAATAAAAAACATTTAATTTTGAATTAAATAAACCTTCTAACAGGATAAACTACATGTCGTCACATCTGTACAGTTTAGTATGTAGTTAGCAGCTGAAATAAATTTTATCAATTTTACCACGTTTTAATAACAAGCATCAGGTACAAGTACTAAACATTTTTATTATAATGTATTCAAAACTATTTGTACTGCACGTAATTTTATTATACTCATATGTATCGCAAAAAAGACAAATTATTTCAGAAATAAATAGAAGATGGGCCAATGAAATTTGTATATTTTTAATTATGTATGTACATACCTAGATTTTTTGTTTGTTGTTTATCTTTGCAATCTTTTCTGGGGCTCAAGGCACTAAGGCACTCCCAACTCTTTCGCAGTCCTACCTTACGCAGTATTTAGCCAAATCGAGGACGTACGGCTTTTTTTAATTTTTTTGCTAGCTAATAAATCGCAAAAAGATTCGAGAATACCAAAATATCATTTTCAGCTAGCAAGTTGCTAATTTGCTTGCTAGAACGTATCGAGAATGTACCCCCCCCCCCCCCCCCCCCCCCCCCCCCCCCCCAAAACAATTTTTGTCCAAAATTTGGTCATGCTGACCAGTTTTTGTGGGCTAAATAGCATTGCTATGGGGCATGCTTATAGTGTGCATTCACAGTATTGTTTTCGCCCTGCGTTTCGATGTTGATTTGGGCTTATCGTGATCATACAACAACAAAAACTATTTCATTTTTATTTTTGAAAACTGATCGTTTTTTTTCCTTTGTACTTTTGGTTAACACATAAAGATTTTGTGTAAATATAATAAAATAAAAATTAAAGCATGCATTAATATATTCCACAATCAGTTTGAGAATAATTTTACTAAAAAAAAACAAATAAAAATAAAAATTTAAAATTATAAATATCGATGCGTCGATAAATTTGAATTTTTTTTACGAAAACAACCATGGTTGACATATTTTACTTGGATCGAAGCTGTCTTCACCGCTGAAGACACTAGATTTTTGGTAGAAAACTTGGATTTTTTCTATCCAATCGATAATTTTTTTACATGGAAATGGAGCATTTCTTTGCTAATATCGTGAAGAAACCCAACAACAAAAACTAAAATCTGAAAACAACATCGAAACGCAGCTCGAAAACAATACTGTGAATGCACGTAACACATGCAAGACAAACTCAAGACTTGTTATGGTAACAAACCCAAGTCAGTCAAAAGACAACTCCATGTATTTGGGACGAAGAGTCTTCAAAGACATGTCTTGTGGTTGTTATTGGTAACATGTATACAAGATGTATACGGTAACATGTGTTGTGGTCGTTATTGGTAACATGTATACAAGATGTCTTGGGTAACATGTCTGGTGGTCGTTATTGGTAACATGTATACAATATGTCTTAGGTAACATGTCTGGTGGTCGTTATTGGTAACATGTCTGGTGTTCGTTATTGGTAACATGTCTGGTAAATGTCTCGTGGGGATTTTTGTATTGTAGAAATAAAAAACAATTATATTAGTTTAATTTTTTAATTTATTTCTCATCTTCAACTTTTTGGGTTATGTATTTCTATAGTTTTTTTTGATTTAAATTCATTTTAAATCTATTATTATTTATTTGTTTTAGTAATCACAGAATTTTTTTTTTAACACACGGTCACTCAAAATGGCGACGAAAAATTGTAAACAATTTATTAAATATTGTTTCTATTCACTCACTACGCACATATATTTAAGAAAAATAAATTGAAATTATAGATTTTTTTGATTTAAATTAATTTTAAATCTATTGTTAGTTATTTGTTTTAATAATCACAGAATTTTTTTTAACACTTTCTCACAATACACTAAACGCTGAAAGACGATGCCAAAATAATAATAATCTAATAAAATGGCGAAATATATGCGGTTTGCATGGATGAAGCGGTTTTTGAAGACATTTTCAAGACAACCAGAAGACTTGTTACCATTCTTTATATTTCCCACCGATAGGGGCGCTTCAAATTAAATAACGAACGTGTCTCTGGTAACATACCGAAGACAACCGCAAGACTTGTTGCCTAAAAAATTTGTCTCTTTTTAACCAGTATAATTTCATATTATTTTCTCTATCCCAGACAAGCACAAGACATATGTCTTTTTGCGAAACAATTTTTGTTTCTAGTTGAAAGAAATTTTGTTTTCTTTTCAATACCCAGCAAACGTGTCTTAAGTAACACATGCAAGACAAACTCAAGACTTGTTATGGTAACAAACCCAAGTCATTCAAAAGACAACTCCATGTATTTGGGACGAAGAGTCTTCAAAGACATGTCTGGTGGTCGTTATTGGTAACATGTATACAAGATGTCTTGGGTAACATGTCTGGTGGTCGTTATTGGTAACATGTCTGGTGCTCGTTATTGGTAACATGTCTGGTGGTTGTTATTGGTAACATGTCTGGTGGTCGTTATTGGTAACATGTCTGGTGGTCGTTATTGGTGACATGTCTTGAGTTTGTCTTCCATATGTTACTTAATACCGTAGACAGACACAGAGTTAATCGCGATTTTCAGAATTTTCTCAAAAATCGTGTTGTGGAAACAAAATAATCCGGTTTAGGTGAAAATCGTGTAATGACAGTTGACTTTCATTACACAATCTTCACAAAAAACTGGATTATTTCGTTTTCACAACGCGATTTTTGACAATCGGGATAAACGAAAATCGCGAATAATTTTGTGCCTGTCTACCGTGTAAGATACATTTCCTGGTTTGTTAACACTTTTTGTTTTATTTTAATCACAAATAAATATTGTATTGAATTTAAAATATTTAAAGAAAAATATTTTTTATATTTAAATTCAATAATATTTATTTCTTTTATACCCACAAAAAAAATTGAACACATCACCATCTGCACAAAAATAATAATAAAAACTATAAAAAATGGCGAAGTATAATGCTTTTTGTGCATTGAGGCGTTTTCGGAAATAGACCATGGGTAAATTCGCAGTAAATTTCGACCATTAAATTACACTATAATGGTCTAATTTAATGGTCTAAATTTACTGTAAATTTACTCAAAGTCTATTTCCGAACACGCCTTTGAAGACTCTTCGTCCCAAATACACGGAGTTGTCTTTTGAATGACTTGGGTTTGTTACCATAACAAGTCTTGAGTTTGTCTTGCATGTGTTACTTAAGACACGTTTGCTGGGTAGTTACGGATGTGAAATTCATGAAAAAAAAACGCATCTCGTAAAATTGATGCACATCGAAAAAAAATTGACGAATTTTGGTGGAAAGAACACAGTTTTTGGATGTGCGTCAATCTTTTTTGACGATTTTGGGTGAAAAGAATTCAACATTAGTTGCTTTCCAATCGACCAACCGCAAGCGCCCGCTAGTAGAATGGATTTGTCTTCGCTAAATTTTCTACTCGTATCTGCTCTTGCTACTACCCAGCAAACGTGTCTTAAGTAACACATGCAAGACAAACTCAAGACTTGTTATGGTAACAAACCCAAGTCATTCAAAAGACAACTCCATGTATTTGGGACGAAGAGTCTTCAAAGACATGTCTTGTGGTCGTTATTGGTAACATGTATACAAGATGTCTTGGGTAACATGTCTGGTGGTCGTTATTGGTAACATGTCTGGTGGTCGTTATTGGTAACAAGTCTGGTGGTTGTTATTGGTAACATGTCTGGTGGTTGTTATTGGTAACATGTCTGGTGGTTGTTATTGGTAACATGTCTGGTGGTCGTTATTGGTAACATGTCTTGAGTTTGTCTTCCATATGTTACTTAATACCGTAGACAGACACAGAGTTAATCGCGATTTTCAGTTGTTATTTTTGTCAAAAATCGTGTTGTGGAAACAAAATAATCCGGTTTAGGTGAAAATCGTGTAATGACAGTTGACTTTAATTACACAATCTTCACAAAAAACTGGATTATTTCGTTTTCACAACGCGATTTTTGACAATCGGGATAAACGAAAATCGCGAATAATTGTGTACCTGTCTACCGTGTAAGATACATTTCCTGGTTTGTTAACACTTTTTGTTTTATTTTAATCACAAATAAATATTGTATTGAATTTAAAATATTTAAAGAAAAATATTTTTTATATTTAAATTCAATAATATTTATTTCTTTTATACCCACAAAAAAAATTGAACACATCACCATCTGCACAAAAATAATAATAAAAACTATAAAAAATGGCGAAGTATAATGCTTTTTGTGCATTGGTGTCGATAACGAAGCGGTTTTTGAAGACATTTTCAAGACAACCAAAAGACATGTTACCATTCCTTCTATTTCCCACCGATAGGAGCGCTTTAAATTACATTACGTTTGTGTCTCTAGTAACATACTGAAGACAACCGCAAGACATGTTGCCTAAGAAATTTGTCTCTTTTTAACCAGTGTAATTTCATATTATTTTCTCTATCCCAGACAAGCACAAGACTTGTTACCAAAGACAAAAAATTTGCTGGGTATTTTATTACGAGCAGTTAGAAGCAGTTACGCACAATTTCGACGCCACGTGGTTATATGTAGAACCGCTTAATATTTATGTTAAAATTAGACATTTTAATTGATTTTATTTAGCGCGTTATATATTAATAATTTTTTTATTGATTTTATATAAAAAAATAACCACTTTAGGGTAATACGCTTTATGGCGTTAAGCAAAAGTAGATGTCACTACCGCTGTGAATGTGGATTAAGCTCTCAAATTATTAAAAATTATACGCCGAAAAAGCTTGTGAATTAAACTTTTGATAAATAAAATTATAATAAAACCATTAATTAATTTGGCCATAAAATGTTACACGCCTATTTCTTAGAAAAAAGTTTTGTTTTGACATTTAACCCACATTCACATTGCTAGTGTCACCATTTTAGTTACATAAATTAATAAAGCGTATAGCACACAATTTCGATTTTAAGGTTATGTTTTACTCATAACATCCAAATGTGAGCGTACCAATCAACCATAGCAAAGGCAAAAACCATTCTACTAGCGGATGTTTGCGGTTGGTCGATTGGAAAGCAACTAATAGTTGCCCAATCGTGTGCAACTGCGCACGTAATCCTAGTGTTCGCTGATGACCACCGGGGTAAAAAAGAGCAGAGTTTTTTTGAGCAAAAAAACGAACGCATAAAAAGAGTCGGTGTATTTCTAACTCTACTTTTACTTAGGTTTTTTGGCAACCGAAAATTATTTCTTTTATCGGCGGAAAAAAATCCAAAATTTCTGTAAATTGAAAAATTTAAAATAAAATAATATGAAATGCTTCGATTTGGATAATGATATTAATAAAAAATAATAAAAAAAAAAATGTAATGTTGACATTTAAAACACCAAAATTATTTGTCAAGTAAAAAAGTTGTTCGCTGATGTCATCAAAAAAACCCGAGTTTTTTATTGATGTCAAGTTTGCGGGGGTAAAAACTGTCAAAATAACTCGGGTATTGGGTATTTTTTGTCAAAAAGCCATCAGCGAACACACGGATTAATGATTTAAATCATTTTTTGACAGTAAATTGATTTATTTTGCCCAATCGAATTCCACATTGGTACGTTCTTTTTAATATCGCGTATACATACAACTACGAACGAAGATATTTTTTTTCTTGTTTTATGGCACATAAAAAAATTGATTTTTTTTTATTAAATCGAAAGAATTGACATTAATCTCTTTAATTTTTGTTGGGAAAAATGTTGGAAGGTGAAAATCACGCATTAAATAAATTATTGGGTCTATGATGTTGAATTTGACTCGACTTACGACATATACAAAGTAAACGAATCTGGATACTAGTGGCGAGCACAATCACTAAATCCTTAATTTCCAAACTCCATCAAAAGTCAAAAATTTCAGAAGTAAATAAAAATAATAAAAATGGATGTAAATAGTTGTCGCCTTTGTTTAAAAATGGAAAATGAATTAATAAGTGTATTCAGTGAATATGGAATATCGCAAGATATACCAAAAATATTAACTCATCACTTTTGGTTCGAGGTAAAATAATCGTCTGGATATTAGGTTTAACTATTTTCAGTACTTACTAATGTGTGTTTTATTTTTCTAAAGGTAAAAGAGGATGATAATTACAGCAACAAAATTTGTCCAAGTTGTTGGAAACAAGTGGAATCTTTTCATATATTTTATACTCAGGTTCAGCAATCGCATAATCTATTATATTCGGATATTCAAGAGTTTATTAAGACGGAAGTGCTAGAAGATTCCCAATTAATAAAAAATGAAGTGGACTCTTGTGTCGTTGAAGATAAATCTCAAAATTTACCGGATTCCGATAAGCTGATAGAAATCGTTGATTTGGATAAAATAAACTGTAATACTTTGTTAGAGGAGAGTGATCATGATAAAGCAATCTGTTCAGATTCTGAAGAGGAAGATTATAACGAGAACATGGATTCAACGGTTAGTGAATCGAGTGAAGATGAATGCAAAAAAGCTAAATCGAAGAAGAAAAAAAGCAAAAGAAAATCTACTTCAGAAGATTTGGCCGTAATTGAGAAAGAAGACCAAGAATTGCGAGAGTATTTCAAAATGGCCTGTGAATTATGCTCATACCAGTTTCATGTATTTCAAAATGTTAAAACGCATTACCGCGTTACTCATCAATTAAATGGATATCTCACATGCTGTGATAAAAAATTCTTTAAACGCTGGCATGCTTTGGAGCATATTCGACGACATTTAAATCCAGATGCTTTCAAGTAAACATATTTATTAATGATACAGTATTAAAGATAATTTTGATGATTTATATTTTAGATGCGATATCTGCGATAAAATTTACATAGATAAACGAGGTCTTCAGACACATATGTATCAACATTTACCTGCTGAAGAAAAACCATTTAAATGTCAAAAGTGCCCTAAGGCATTTGCCAAAAATTCGTTATTGCGACAACATCAAATTCGTCATGTAACTGAAGATCAAAAAACATTCTTCTGTGATGAATGCGGGAAAGCGTAAGATATTTATGATGACTGAGTTTATAAATATCGTTTATAAATATTAATAATTTGCAGGTTTGCTTCAAATTGTCTACTACAATTTCACAAACGTGGCGTACACGAAGGTGCATTTACTCATGTCTGTGAAATATGTGCGAAATCATTCAAAAGTAAAATATTTTTTGAAAATCATATGAAAGCGGTTCACAGCAAAGATGTTTTACCAAAAGTCCAATGCCAAACATGTGGTAATTGGCTAAAGCACGAACATAGTTTAAAAAGTCATATGCGTCGACATGATGATGCTAATAAAACGTATACTTGTAATATATGCGGTAAACAAGCTCCAAATCGTGGCGCATTACAAAGCCATAAAAAATATGCACATTTAATTGAACGGAATCATAAGTGTACGATATGCGACAAAGCATTTAAAAAATCAGTTACACTGCGAGAACATATGACATTGCATACAGGTGAAATATTATATAAATGCCCGCATTGTCCAAAAACTTTTAATTCATCGGCTAATTTACATTCGCATCGTAAAAAAGTTCATACAAAAGAGTGGGAAAAAACAAGACGGACAAAAATCATCAATTACAATGAAAAATTCTCAACGTACTTATAAATAATATTGTACGGAAATGATTTATTTTAATAAACAAATTATTATATTTTATTACTTAATGCAGTATTGTATAGGAATTAAAAATAGTAATACGATATTTTATAAAATAAAACTATTCAAAGTTCATAGTTTGAATAATTAATATTATTTCATTTTCCCCACCTACCTATTTACGCCGGGGTAATATGTCATCTGTGGCGGCATAAATAAACACAAAACATAGCATGCACGAGCAATGAAATTAAAACCGTATTTACAAAATATTTTATAGCTTTAGCTTTCGAATCCAATTCGGATTCATTCTCAAAAGCAAATGAATTGTTTTTTCCAAAAAATTGTTTCCTCTATATAATAAAAAATTATGGCAATCACAAATTCTTTTTGAAAACCGACTTTTCATGGAAACGCACCGCTATATAATTTTTCGAAAAAAATTGTATACTAAAGCGTTTTCACGTAAAAAAGGTTGTACATTTGAATAAAAATAAATTTGATGAGACAAAACCAAATTAGATGAACAAATCATATGAGTTACCGATATATGCGTAATCTTCTACAATGTTTATTGAATTTGCACTTGATTTAATGTGTAACATTTCCAAAATCGATCTTTTTCTAAAATTGTTTTGTTTATCGAGAATTTTGATATTATCTAAACTAATTTGGTGGTTTGTATCTTTCAAATGTCGTGAGAGTGCACTAATGTTTGAATTTTGATCTTTATTGACGTCTCTTCTGTGTTGGTAAAACCTTCTTTCCAAAAATTGTTTAGTCTGTCCTGTATAAGTAGCGTTGCAACTACAGTGGACCTGGTACACCACATTTGATTGTTTCTTTAAAGGTATGCTATCTTTAATTTTAGAAAACAATTCGTTGTTTAAACTTGTGGCTGCCCGTCCAATAATTTTGAAATTATAATTTTTGAAAAGATTTTTAATTTTTTCGTAAAGATTTTTTACATAAGGAATGGCCAAATAATTTGTTATATCATTTTCTGGTCGGGAAACCGGATTTATATGAAAATATCTTTGTTTCCAAATTATGTTATTTATTAATTTTTCAGGATATTGATTGCGAAATAATGTATCTTTCAAAATTTTAAGATTTTTATTGTGAAATTTAGTATCGGAAAGTTTAAGAATTTTTTGGGTTAAAATTTTAATGGTGTTAATTTTGTAAGATGTGGGAAGCCAAGAGTGAAAATTTAGATATCTGCCAGACCAAGTATCTTTGTGGTACCAATCACAGGAAATTTTGCCGTTTGGTTCACGAATCAACAGAATGTCCAAAAATGAAATTTCGTTATTTGTTTCTCTTTCTAAAGTAAATTTAATTCTGTTGTTTTTTGAATTAAAAGCTTCTAAAAATGAATCAACTTTGTTTATTGGTATCGCTGTAATTATATCATCGACATATCTATAATAGAACAAAGGTTGAAAGTCTAAAGAATTTAAAACTGAAATTTCTAAATTTTCCATTAGTAAATTTGCAATAATGGGACTTATTGGTGAACCCATAGGTGAGCCAAAAATTTGTTTGTAAATTTTGTTATCAAAAGAAAATTCTGAATTATTTAAAACGATATCCAAAGCAGTAAAAAATTGTATTTTTGTTAATTTTGATTTAGAATTTCTTTTAATATTTCTCCAATTTTGACTAATAATATTTTTTATAATTTGGCTATCGACATTAGTAAATAAAGAAGTGACATCTAAAGATATTAACAGAAAATTTGGAGGGATGGTTACATTACTGATTTTATTTTTGAAATCTTCAGAATTTTGAATGAAAGAATTGGTTTTCCCGACACTAGGTTTTAGAATATTGCCTAAATATGATGATAAAGAGTATGTTGGACTGTCTATGGAACTTACAATTGGTCTGAATGGTATGTTTGGTTTGTGAATTTTGGGTAAGCCATATAATTTTGGGATCACTGGTGTGTAACTTGTTAAGTTTTTCTTTGTAATTAAATTTATGTTGCCTGATTTCTCCCAGTCCCTTACTAAAGTATTAATTTTTGTCTGTATTGGTGTCGAGTTGTCCTTAAAAATCTGTATGTAAGTAGAGTTGTCATTTAGTAGGTTGTACATTTTTTCACTGTAGTCCGTTCGTAAAGTTAACACCGTTGTATTACCCTTGTCTGCCCTTGTGACTAAAATATCTGGGTTGTCTTTTAAAAATGTCTTTGTTTGTTTTAAGTATGAAACAATTCTTTTTTCTAGAGGTGTTAAATTTCTTGTATTCGTACTGTTTTTGTAATTTGTTATAATATTTATAAAATTGTTCCGAATGTTTACTCGATCATTGTCATTCAAATTAAAAATTGCACTTTCAACATCTGATATAATTTTGAAAAATGGTATTGCGGTACCAACTATTGGCGGACAAAATTTATTCCCTAAACTTAAAATGAATTTCACATGAAAAGGAAGATCGATATTGGTAATATTAACTAACCATTTTTCATAATTTAAAATTAAACCGTTTGTTGTATCGTTTAAACTCTCTCTTATAATTTGATCAAATTTTGCTTTTTGTCTTACCTTAATCTGATTAAAATGATAGACGTATGTTGATTCTGCTTGTTGAAAAAATTCTTCGTAAATGTTGTTTGGTAAATCCTCTTGAAGAAGCTGGTTTAGTAAATTTAGATTGATTTTTTTGGTTTTAATGTTTCTGATGGTAGCCGAAATTTCTTCATTCATGACTCCAAAAATAAAAGTGTTTTCTAATCGTTGGAAAACGTCCTTGTTTATGCCGAAGGAATTTTTTAATTTTCTACATTTTGAGAAAACTTTTTCTTTTCTGCATTTCAGTAAAAAATGCTGTTTGTTTATTAGTTTGGCCAGATGATATTGTTCATTCATTACGGATTTCATGTTGTTTTTTGTGCGAAATAAAGAGCTCAAAACCAATAAAAAATTTGTTAAAATTATTTAAATATTAGCTCAATAAACATAAATATAAATTAAAACCGGTTCACAGCTCTAAAAATTCACGTAAACTAAACCGGTGCACGGCTCGCGTGTTATTTTGGAATAACTTCCCAGCAGACGATTCAGGCCTTACAAAGGTATTTAAAATGTCTGATAAAAATGCCTGGTAATGCCTGACTTTGGCATTTCTTGCAAATGGAAAACGACCTCTATGTCCCGCTGACATATATGGAGGTCAGGCCTGAATATAAGTTAAATAAAACATCTGACAATAAGCAACTGGAAATGCATTACGAATGGCTGACATTGAGCACTAATTAAGGCCTTACTATTATACCTGACCGATAAATTACAGATTGATGACGTAAACGGCTCGAATTGAAAATGTACTATGCCCCAAAATAAAAATAACAAAATATTATTCAAAATTGGATTTATTTTTTCAATTATAACTTTATAACTTCTTACATAATTAGTTTTGTATCATCCCGAGTAACCAAAAATGGTGATCACAAAATTTTAGAACAATTTGTCACAAAATGTAAGTTCCTTTTTGTCACAAAAAAAGTTGACAATTTGGGACATATTTATGCGGGTATTTTGTGACAAAATGTACGTTGAATTTACCACCCAAAAAAAAAAAATATTAGTCATCAATTTGTCACAAAATGTAAGTTCCTTTTTGTCACAAAATAAGTTGACAATTTGGAACTTACTTATGCGGATTTTTTGTGACAAAATGAATGTTGATTTTTCCAAAGAAAAAAAAAATTTGTCACCAACTTGTCACAAAAAGTAAGTTCCTTTTTGTCACAAATAAAAGTTGACAATTTGGATCATATTTATGCGGGTATTTTGTGACAAAATGTATGTTGATTTTTCCAACAAAAAAAAAAAATTTTAGTCACCAATTTGTCACAAAATGTAAGTTCCTTCTTTTTGTCACAAAATAAGTTGACAATTTGGAACTTATTTATGCGGGTATTTTGTGACAAAATGAATGTTCATTTTACCACCCAAAAAAAAAAAATTTTATTCACCAATTTGTCACAAAATGTAAGTTCCTTTTTGCCACAAAAAAAGTTGACAATTTGGAACTTATTTATGCGGGTATTTTGTGACAAAATGAATGTTGATTTTACCACCCAAAAAAAAAAATTTTAATCACCAATTTGTCACAAAATGTAAGTTCCTTTTTGCCACAAAAAAGTTGACAATTTGGAACTTATTTAAGCGGGTATTTTGTGACAAAATGTATGTTGATTTTTCCAACCAAAAAAAAAAAATTTTAGTCACCAATTTGTCACAAAATGTAAGTTCCTTTTTGTCACAAAAAAAGTTGACAATTTGGAACTTATTTATGCGGGTATTTTGTGACAAAATGAATGTTGATTTTACCACCCAAAAAAAAAAATTTTAATCACCAATTTGTCACAAAATGTAACTTCCTTTTTGCCACAAAAAAAGTTGACAATTTGGAACTTATTTATGCGGGTATTTTGTGACAAAATGAATGTTGATTTTACCACCCAAAAAAAAAAATTTTAATCACCAATTTGTCACAAAATGTAAGTTCCTTTTTGCCACAAAAAAAGTTGACAATTTGGAACTTATTTATGCGGGTATTTTGTGACAAAATGTATGTTGATTTTTCCAACCAAAAAAAAAAAATTTTAGTCACCAATTTGTCACAAAATGTAAGTTCCTTTTTGTCACAAAATAAGTTGACAATTTGGAACTTATTTATGCGGGTATTTTGTGACAAAATGAATGTTGATTTTACCACCCAAAAAAAAAAATTTTAATCACCAATTTGTCACAAAACGTAAGTTCCTTTTTGCCACAAAAAAGTTGACAATTTGGAACTTATTTGACAAAATGAATGTTGATTTTACCACCCAACAAAAAAAATTTTAATCACCAATTTGTCACAAAATGTAAGTTCCTTTTTGCCACAAAAAAAGTTGACAATTTGGAACTTATTTTTGCGGGTATTTTGTGACAAAATGAATGTTCATTTTACCACCCAACAAAAAAAATTTTAGTCACCAATTTGTCACAAAATGTAAGCTCCTTTTTGTCACAAAAAAAGTTGACAATTTGGAACTTATTTATGCGGGTATTTTGTGACAAAATGAATGTTGATTTTACCAACCAAAAAAAAAAATTTTAATCACCAATTTGTCACAAAATGTAAGTTCCTTTTTGTCACAAAAAAAGTTGACAATTTGGAACTTATTTATGCGGGTATTTTGTGACAAAATGTATGTTGATTTTTCCAACCAAAAAAAAAAAATTTTAGTCACCAATTTGTCACAAAATGTAAGTTCCTTTTTGTCACAAAATAAGTTGACAATTTGGAACTTATTTATGCGGGTATTTTGTAACAAAATATATGTTCATTTTACTCCCCAAAAAAATAAAAAAAGATTTTGATCATTTTTGATTTGGTGAATTTATATGTAATTCGCTAAGTCACTACGTTCTTGCCTCATACTTAATGTATGAAGTTGGAATTTTATTTTTGTAGTTTGTGTTTGGTCGTAACTACCTGAGTACCTGATGGGTAGACCGAATTTTTTGTTTGGCCGAGTTTCTCTGCACGAAACCAAACTACCACATAGAAAACTCAAGGAAAGTTTTCATTTTTTTAGAGTCGATACATTTTGTATTGACTCTCGGCTCGGGTTAAAGTACGGGGGGATTTAAATATTTCTACATTTTTGGTAGATATTTTTTTAAAATAAATAACAATAAAAATATCAAATAAACCATACAATGGAGTATTTTTTACAAAATTATTTAAGTAGGGTCATAAAAACTTTTTTTACGCATAATCGCATCAATAAACCAACAAATATCCACAAACATGTTGATAATTAGGTGACACTTTTATCATAAAAAAACTGTCGAATTTGTGACTAAATTTTCAACAAATATTTCAAAAATATTCCACCAAAAACCGGCAAATTTGATTTACCAAATGTTCGTTTACGCGTGACAATCGGCGTCAACCCCATCCACCATTTTTCATCCATATTGTGACAATTTTTTGTCACATTTTTTTCCACCAATCACCATTTTATGTGACATTTTTGTCGCTTTTTTGTGACATGTGGTTACTCGGGATATTTGTTGAAAATTTAGTCACAAATTCGACAGTTTTTTTATGATAAAAGTGTCACCTAATTATCAACAATTTTGTGGATATTTGTTGGTTTATTGATGCGATTATGCGTAAAAAAAGTTTTTATGACCCTACTTAAATAATTTTGTAAAAAATACTCCATTGTATGGTTTATTTGATATTTTTATTGTTATTTATTTTAAAAAAATATCTACCAAAAATGTAGAAATATTTAAATCCCCCCGGCCCCCGTACTTTAACCCGAGCCGAGAGTCAATACAAAATGTATCGACTCTAAAAAAATGAAAACTTTCCTTGAGTTTTCTATGTGGTAGTTTGGTTTCGTGCAGAGAAACTCGGGCAAACAGAAAGTTCGGTCTACCCATCAGGTACTCAGGTAGTTACGACCAAACACAAACTACAAAAATAAAATTCCAACTTCATACATTAAGTATGAGGCAAGAACGTAGTGACTTAGCGAATTACATATAAATTCACCAAATCAAAAATGATCAAAATCTTTTTTTTTTTTTTTTTGGGGAGTAAAATGAACATATATTTTGTCACAAAATACCCGCATAAATAAGTTCCAAATTGTCAACTTTTTTTGTGACAAAAAGGAGCTTACATTTTGTGACAAATTGGTGATTAAAATTTTTTTTGTTGGGTGGTAAAATAAACATTCATTTTGTCACAAAATACCCGCATAAATAAGTTCCAAATTGTCAACTTATTTTGTGACAAAAAGGAACTTACATTTTGTGACAAATTGGTGACTAAAATTTTTTTTTTTTGGTTGGAAAAATCAACATACATTTTGTCACAAAATACCCGCATAAATATGTTCCAAATTGTCAACTTTTTTTTGTGACAAAAAGGAACTTACATTTTGTGACAAATTGGTCTAAAATTTTGTGATCACCATTTTTGGTTACTCGGGTAGGTAGTATTTAGGTAATTATATTAATAATAATAATATATGTATATTCTAAAATTTAACATTTTAAACCTATTCTTAAACTAATTAAATTGTGACATTTTCGTTCTCCCACGTCCTTGAATCGCCTTTTAATGCACCTAATAGAAAATAAAGAATGAGTTTTATGCTGGAAACAGATGTGCGGAATTTTTGCCTGTAGTAACGCGCTGTTTTCCGCATTCAAAACATATGTGCCGCTTAAAATTGCGTATTTTTTGACGTTTATTTTACACGTATTTAATTTTAATAATATCGGGCTCAAAAAATAATGAATTAAAATAAAAATAAAAAAAAAAATAAAAAAAATAATTTTAATATACAATTTTCCTTAATAAATTTTACAGTATTTTATCACAAACGAATTAATTTGTATCTTCCATTTTGGCAATTGGCAGCAAACGTTTGTTTTCAGTCAACAAACACAAAAAATTGCCCTGAAAAAATGAAACCCAAGTATAACAAAACTGAATTCGTCACCGACTTTTTTCAGCAATAATGTCC